>JAFIRS010000458.1:0-713144 GCA_018342105.1 Gonioctena quinquepunctata | reverse complement strand
CTCATCTGGGAAAGGGAAAAAACAAAGTTTATTGATTGCCCGTTACAGTCACCGCTAGATAAGACCAATGGTTTTATTTCACTACCGAAAACGAACCCCATAATTCTAACACCCGTCCAAACCAAAAAACAAACAAAGCCATTAAAAATTTGTAAACGACAGTCCCCACCAACATCATTAAGGGCCCGTTCTAACTCATAAATCACAGGTATCGTCCCGGGAAACTCTTAAACACACTTGTTGGTCATTATTTCCCAGTTAAGCGACCCCCCTACCTGTCGGCAGTAAAATATTATAATTATAACATAAGATAAGCGAGAACGGGTTAGACAAACAGAATCCTTATCATTGTTACAATGTCCCCTCTTTAAAAAAAAAAACTCATAAAACACACTAAGTCCCGCCCAGCCCGATCGAAAAATTTTTATAAAGACCACGGGAGCATAAAGATTTGGAGTTAGTTCCGAACAGTAGTCCGTGGGTAATCATGTCATTCTCAAAAGTGCGGTATAAAAGTCAGACGAATTACGTATCTTCAATAATAAGGAAAGTTTCCAAATCAGTATAGTTAACTTCAGCAAACATAGAAACTCGGCCGATTCAAATCAAGTATTGAAGCTCCTAGTAAAAACACGAGTGAACAGTATAGTTTCCCAAATTGTCAAAGCTTACAAAACGAGATCATAACGGGATTCCGCAATTTCGATGGTTCACTATCACTTAAAAAAACCTTATCTTATACAATATACGGACGAATTAATTAGAATAACCGATTGACTCGGGAAAAAACGAACTGATAATAATAAATTCTAATCTAATTGCCGATTAAAAACTACTCCAGTGAATAAGTGTTAAACAGGGTGAATCTAGTTTGTATTTTGTATTTATGTTTATGGCAAAACCCAACCCATTAAAATGTGTATTGTCTATAAAGTATGTCCATTTTTCAAGATCACCAAGTTTTCAAAAAAGAAAATTTATTGTTAGTTGTTTCAGCATTTTGCAAGATTTCTTTAGTAAAATTATTTCTATTGTAAAATCATTGCAGAATTATCTGCCAAACGCTAAATTAGTTTTCATTGTATGAATAGGGTTTTGCCTATCATTCGTCCATAGACGATTGAGGGGGAATTTGAATTTTATTAAATATATATATATACATTCTTCTTTTTATGAGTGCATTATTTTTTATTAAATTTTTTTGGGTTCGAATCTTTTCTGAACGGTAGTATTCTTGAATAAACAACCCATGTTCCGGTATTGAAAAAAAGGATCTTGATATTTGTGGCCCTCCATATATCATATCGTTCGACTATATTCATATAGTCGATGCTTTTTTTACTTTTTTAACCTAACGAATAACGTCTGTATTCAGGAGGGTGGGTTAGTTCACAACACCCTGTAGCCAGTCGTCAACAAAGGTTTCAAAATGAAAAATGTTTTCTTTTATAACTTTCAAAGTGAATTCAAAATCATCTAAATTATGGTGATTGACTGAACAAATGAATTCCTTCGATGAGCTTTCATGCAGGAGTCAGTTGTTTTGCTACAAAAGTCAGGAAGGATACCCCGATGGTCCACACCCCAAAAACTTTGAAATGACTGGGATTTGTCAATATAATTTAACAAAACAAGGTTACCTGGACAATTTCTGAATAAAAGTACTCCTGTGAAAAAATGATCGGCAACGATTTTGATAAAAATGCATTTTGTTCGACGACATCCAGCCTGAAATGTCTACCATTATTCGAAAAGATTAATTTGTAATGAAAATAGAAATGATAGGTACAAGTTCAAACGAATTTTTATCATGCAAACACGTTTACCTACAAAACTCATGGTGTAAATAGTCAATGAACCTCAAGAGCAAACAAAATGCAAAATCCGCTACAAAAACGCTCGATATGACCCCCGTCTTTAATACATTTTCTTATAAACACCCTCTTCCTTGTAGCATGCCAGGGTCGTTTCGTATGGCTTCACAATGTAATGTAATTCTATTCAACAAGGCATATCTGGTGTGAATAGGGGTAGGAAAAAACTTTTAGATGCTCCCGAAATAAATCCCAAAGGATTTAAATCCGGGGAAACCCCGGTGGCATGAACCCCCTACCAATCCATCCATATTCATTTTATCACACTAATTTTATTTATTTCTACAAGGTGTTTTGTCAACATCTGTGGAAAAAAATGGAACATAAATTTATTCACCGAATATTTTCCCCCATTCATGTGCACCGTTTTTTTAGTTTATTCGTTTTGCTTTTTATTAGTTATTCTTCCATTCGTTTTTTCAGCTGAATTTATCTTCGGGTTAAATATTTTCTCCCAGAAATTATACTTTTAGTGAAACTCCTCAACATTTAAGCTGTGAATACGAATTTTAACATCCAAATGTTGAGTTTCATGAGATTCAGATAACACAACACGAAACGTGCTTATTCCACGCGTACATACAAAATATGGGCTGAATTCGATATTTCATAGTGGAGTAGCTTTAGTTCAAAACACCACGAATCTACATAACTTGATATTTCATTTGGAAAATATGTGATGAAACTTTCAACTAGGTACTGTACTTTTGTTTACGACTTTATTTCAGCATATTTTGTATTATCCCTGTTATAAATGTTTTTGAATTAACGTTAGCATTAGTATTTCTACTGTGAACATTTTTCATTTCAAATAATGGTGGTTTGATGTCGTCGAGTAAGACTGCATTTTTATTAGGAATCGTTGCTCCGATCGACTTTCCACACAAGTCATTTATTCAGAAAATTGTCTACGTAACCTTATTTTGTTGAAAACTATCGAAAAATTATCTGTCATTTCAAAGTTTTGGGGTGTGGACCATCGGGAGTAGTCCGTTCCTGACTTTGTAGCAAAACAACTGACTCCTGCATGAAAGCTCATCGAATGAATTCATTTGTTCAGGCAATCACCAAAATTTAGATGATTTTGAATATTCACTTTGAAAGTTATCGAAGAAAAACATTTTTCATTTTGTAACTTTGAGGGCCCGTAACTTGGTAACGAAGGCTTTTAAGAACAATAGTTATATTAAGTTCTGGTGATATTTTGACCCCATCTATACATTCCCGAGAGGAAAAGAGGAAGTCCAGGGACACCCTGTATATGGCGCATCCCAATGAAGTCACTAATATTGGCATTGTCGAAACCAGTAATTTACAAGCGATCCCAATGAATTCAGTATTCATTGAAATTCCTGTCCGTGATGACACCACAAAAAACCGTCAGAGCAATTGAAGGGATACCTTCTATCTCTTCCCATCATTATTCCACAATTGTCCGATTACCCTCCTCCGAGATCCTCATCCGGAATGACAAGATCCAATGAAACCGTGCCCTGGAATGTTATCGCTTTGTATAAATCAAATTATTAGGTATTCTATCTGCACCATTCTCTCCATCAATAATTCATAAAGCGGCATAATGTCACTCCGCAGTAGAGTCCTTCATAACCCCCAACATCCCTTTATGTTTACAACTTCTGAAATGTTAATTCCTATTAGTGAATAGGCCCTTTCGTAGAACAAAGCTGCAGCATTCACAGGACCATATTGTTTAGTTATCGACAGGAAATATAGTGCGCGAAACGATCAACATCGGGCAGGGTTATTGTGCGAAATGATTTTTCGCTTGAGGTAACATTAATGCCCTGGGTGATATGGATCGATTCCATTCGAGAATAATCAGGGGGTGCTGGAAGGAAACGATGTGAAGACTTTCATTTTACACTAGCCGACCCGACTGACCTGTCCAAATTTCTATATTCCCTGATTCTTTTTCCTGAAAATTGTCTCCGTGTAGAATTTCTTTTTTCCTATGTTTTTCTTTATGTTGTTCCACCTAGGTTATGCTTCCGTCTCTGCCCGCTTCCCGTTACCCCGTTATCTTATTTTCCCGTTATCCCGTTTTCCCGTTATCCCGTTATTCGGTTGTCCTGTTTTCCTGTTCTTCTATTTTTTTGTATTCTCGTTTCCCTTTATCCCATTTAATCGTTATCCCGTTTTACCGTTCTACCGGTATCTCTATCCGTTATCCCGGTTTTCCGTATATATGAATGAATGAATGAATGAATGAATGAATGAATGAATGAATGAATGAATGAATGAATGAATGAATGAATGAATGAATGAATGAATGAATGAATGTTCGTTTATTCAAGAAATCAAGAAATAAATCTTACATTTATACATAAATACAAATCATAGATATACCTATACATATATATATCTTCATAACCTAATATAAATAATAATTATATTATAACTATAACAAATACAGCATGAATAACATAGTAAGAGAGAAAAAATTACATATTCTATTGTTATAGCGATGTAGGTACACTGAATAAACAAGGGAGGTTGAGTACCCGTCTAAGTTCATCAAAGAACTTGTCTTCGGGTATAAATAGTTTATAGTTTATTTTTATCTGAGATAAGTTTGTATTTGATCTAAATAAAAAAATATTTTGACTAATTAATCACTTTCATGAAAGTTACCAATTTAATTTTCAGTTATAGCACTTATGACTACCGGGTGATTCTCCAATAACTTTTTTTTTATTGAAGATAGAAAAACGAAATTTGGTGGTTGCGTATTATAGTTCAATTTAAATTCTTTGACATATTTACTTGCTTTGCCGTACTTCCGGTTTGACCATAAATGACCCCAACTTTCGATTTTTGAATGAGACATCCTATATATTTTAACTTATTTCGATCGAGAAAGACATTCTGAATCCAACAACACCTCATTTGTCAATATTTGACGAATAAAGTCATTTTTATTACAATTTTTATTTTTCGATCTAGAATGACATGGATCGTGTAAATCGCTTCATTCTTGATCAAGTAACATGGGAAAAATACGACTTTGAGGCTTTTGACTTCACAGTCGTTTTAAGAATTATTTAAAAGTCGCAAACTAGTCCATTAAGGTTCTTAATTTCCAAAATGACCTCCTCCTTGATCACGGTTAAGATAAATTTTTTCAATTGTTGCGCGCACCACATTGATTAGCTGTTCCGCAGTGATGTTCTGGAATGCCACCCTTACTTTATACTTCAGTTCTTCACGAGAAGCTGATGCTGTTTCATAAACCTGATTTTCAATTGTGCCCCATAGAAAAAAATCTAGCGGAGTAAGATCTGGTGATCTAGAATACGAAAAAGAAGTAATACATTATAAAAAAATATGACGACTTAAGAATATACCTCGCAGGCCACTGAATAGGTACATAAGTGCCAATCCACTTTTCTGGGAAGGTGTCATGTTCTCTTGCGACTTGAGAATTGTGAGGTGGCGCTCCATCTTGTTGAAAATAGATATCAACTTGGTTAGCCAATGGCAAATCTTCAATGAAATCATTAATTTGATTTCTAAGGACTGTAGATATCTTTCCGCGGTAAGTTGTCCGTCGAAAATTATTGGCCCCAAAAGTTTTTCTCCGATAATACTCATCCAGCAATTGAAACCAAATCGCTCTTGAAAATTTCCTTCTTGCATCAGATGTAAATTTGTTTGAGACCAGTACTTTTTATTATTCCGATTGAACAGAACCAAGTTGGTGAATCGAGTTTCATCTGAATAAATAATTTTAAATGGGAAACCTACATCTTTTCTGTATGTAGTCAAAAACCAGTTTCAATGAGTTAATCTTCGGTTGTGGTCGTTATCGTCAAGATGTTGGTGTAGTTGGTACTTGAATGGTCGATAATTATATTTGAAAAAATCAAGTTAACTGGAAAAATTCATATTTGCGACTTTTAAATAATTATTTAAACACTGTGACGTAATGAGCCTCAAAGTCGTATTTTTCCCATGTTACTTGATCAAGAATGAAGCGATTTACACGATCCATGGCATTCTAGATCGAAAAATAAAAATTGGAATAAGAATTGCTGTATTTTTATTGACGAGTGAGGTGTTGTTGGATTTAGAATGTCATTCTCGATCGAAATAAGTAAAAATATATAGGATGTCCCATTTAAAAATCGAAAGTTGGGGTCATTTCCGGTCAAACCGGAAGTACGCCAAAGCAAGTAAATAAGTCCAAAAATGTAAATTCAACTAATACACAACCCACGAATTTCGTTTATTCTATCTTCAATAATAAAAAAGTTATAGGGGCGAGCCACCTTAGAGAATCACCCGGTATATATATATATATATATATATATATATATATATATATATATATATATATATATATATATATATATATATATATATATATATATATATATATATAAACAATTTGATTATTGGGGTATGCAGCAAAAGAAAAAGTGTACTCTTTAAAGTTTGTCCAAGCTTTCGGAATGTTTTATTTCCATCTTCAGGGATAATCTTTGTTGAGATTAGTTTCTATGTTGTTTATGAATGTTCTTCATGTAAAGTACGGTGAAATATAAGTTATGACTTTGAAGTTGGCACCTCATGTTTTAAATCGTCAACTAATTATACACATTAAAATTCATTGAACAGTTACTAATTAAAATATTAAAAATATAAATTCTGAAACATGTGTGCCTTGAGAAAGTACAATAGGTTATAAAATGATTGATTTGAATTTTTTCGGCAATCAAACAGGAAAATGACAACTTGAAACTGAAAAATAATATATATATATATAGATATATATATATATATATATATATATAATATATATATATATATATATATATATATATATATATATATATATATATATATTTATATATAAAAGTGAATTTCGAAAAATTTCAGTATCTAGAAGAAATTATTCTTTAAAGGGAATTGAAGTTCATATAATATATTGGCCTGATAAAGTAAAACTCTTGTTAAACGTGTCGAGCTTTCGAAAATTGTATTTTCTTTTTTTTTCAAGGCATTAATGTGAGGTTTGTATAAAAAAAGAGCTGATGCCTGTCCTTAAACATAATAGGAAAAAACAAACAAACAGAGTTGTTTTTTTTGGCACTGGAAAGTTGGATACAATGAAAAAAAACAAACATTGGCGAAAATATAAAAACGACACACACACAATATTGATTGAAAACAAATGGACTACTTGAAGCACGAATTTGTTCATGTGCTCAGGTTATACATAATTTACTTAGTTTAAATAATTGTTCCTCGTTGAACAGTCATACATGGTTCAGTGTGATCACAGAACTGTTATGGTCTTCAAAAATCCCATAGAAAAAAACACTTTAATATAATATATATATATATATATATATATATATATATATATATATATATATATATATATTTAACGTAAATAAACTTAACTTGGTTTCACTAATTTATTTCACCCTTAAATCTACAACTTAATTTATATTACGCCACTGTATAGCTCGATCGTATGGGCTCGTTCAGACTGTTTTACTCCACTTGAGGGTTGCCTATTTATCTCCGATACAGCATTCTCGATGTTTCGAATTCTGGCAGTTGGCGACCGGCATGTTCCAATTGTTTCCAATATTGACCGTTGTTTTCCGCGGCAGAGCGACTGGATGGTTCTCGAATATCTCCGGGGATGATCTCATCGTTGTCGATGGCAACGCGTGAGGCGACAGGTCCGGCCTAGGTTCGTTACAATATATATATATTTTATATTCCTAAAAACTTTTCCACGACCAAAGAAATACGCATATCCATCGCTCGAATCGTGTTAGGGTCTTCAAAAATCCCATAGAAAAATACACTTTAAATTTTTTTCGAATCCAATTACTTATCTAAAAAGCTTTTCATTCCCTAAAAACCTAGTTTGGACCATTACGAACATTGAAAAAAATTGGCCAAATCGGTCCATCCGTTGTTTTTATAAAATAAGAAAATGTACCTGACCGAGATTCGTGACCTTCTGCTTGGTAGGCTTACATGAAACCGCTATGCTAATTCGAACTCGGTAATAGCTGAGCCAACAAACCTTTTGTTGCCCAAATATCTTATATTCCCGAATTTTTCAATTTTCCGGACAATTTTTTCAATGTTGCTTTGCGTAAAAACCATCCTCTTGCTGTATTACGAACATTTAGAAAAAAATCGATCCAACCGTTCTAACATTTTACAATATATGGATGAATGTCTTATGATGATTGTATTTATCAAATAGATGGGGAAGATCCAGTTAAAAAAAGGGAATATATATCCAAAAGGACTTAGTTGAGGAGAAGATGATATTTTGGGATCCCTTGGAATTTGTATACCAGTGGGTTTTTCGATAATGTTTTTCGATATGGATCTCTCAGCTATCAATTCTCCAGGTACATATCTCATCATCCAACCACATTTGTTGTAAACATATTCATGTATAATCTATCACAACACAACAGAGTTGAAGTAGCAATAATACCTGGCTTTTATGTAGATTTCATTGACTTTCACAACATTTTAGTTTATCCACCGATCATAGTCCCAGAACCTGAGAATACCTGTGAGTTTATATCCAGAATCGATCACAAAACAGATCTGTTAACAATTTCTGATCTACCCACTGGTTGAGGGGTGCAGTTTGAGAGATAAATTATATGTTATTTAATTTTATTCACCATCATTGTTATAAATTTACATATTTCAATTAATTAAGGTTGGCGACAATCATGGCTTGTTAAACTAATCCGATAGAGGAGCCACCATGCATTATAGTTAATATTCAACCAAGTCTCCAACTGTGCAAATGAGTAATTACAGTCGAAACTAATTTCTACTACGAGACAATAGCACTGAAGTATCAATAATCATTTGGTTTGGTAATTAATCAGGTGAAATGATTTGTGAAATAGTTATTTCGAATTAGCATTCTTTGAAAATAAAATCCAACGTTGTTATGTCCATTATAATGAGGTCCAACAAAAGTTACAAAAATGAACCTAGAGATTCGTAATTATAATAACGGGCTTGGCAACATGCCAGTTGGGTTGACCTGTGAAGGTGGAATAAGAAAATCCTCGTCACGGATTTTACGGCAGAATATATTATACCACCGCCAGCATCAGAGGAATCGTTATTGGATTTTACATTTTTCTAGTGAATGTTTTAGAAATCTCGCATTGTCAACCGGGCACATATTAGTTTCGAATCCCAGATTCATATGTATTTTTATTCCGACTTTTATGTTAGTTTGTTTAAATGAGTCGTTGGGAATCTACCGATTTTCATGAAATCAATGAATAATTTTTGGATGTCATAATTCACTGGTTGAATTCTCACAACAGAAGATATCAGAGTTGAAAGTTGCAGCTCATAATTTTGTGAAAAAATAAAAAAAAATCACAAAACTTGACAAAAAAGCAGTTTTCAATATCTGTGGAATTTTTACGGTTCATTCTTAACGACTTGAATATTTCTCTTCCTTAATATTCGTTGAGAAAGAGACGAAATTTTGTGGAGAGAAAAAATGTTTCCCACGTTAGAAATATTTCATATGGATTGTGAAATAATCAGACAACGTTCTCTAAGGGGTGAAACATGTTCGATCTATAGAATCACCAATATAAGACTACAATAATTTACCGACGTCACATATTTGAAGAAAAAAATACTTCCATGGATAAGTAAGTAGTAGTACACATCAACGCGACTTCAAAACTTCCAAGGAACCATATTCCGTTCCGATACTTCAAGAGCGAATTGTTACAGTTCATTATTGTGTTACGAGTGTTCAATGGTTATAAGTATTGTGAAGAGGGTAATTTTCAATGCACCACATATTTGCCAGGCAGTCTCGCAGTCTACCAAATGTACTCACTCGCATTAGTAGTAAGCCCATAACGATTGAAAATAAGTTCTTGCGAATTCTAAAATGTTCACGTTCATAAAGGAAGAAAATATACAAATTGTAACGTGGTATTTTGGGGATCACTCGATTTGAGATACAATGAATTTGTTTATTTGAAAATAGGCCAATTTCATCACAGTACGCCATTAGTCGAATCATTAAAAAGTTTGAGAAATGTGGATGTGTCGGAAATGTCAATATGTCGATGAACCACGTGTAAAGCCAATTTAATGAAGAGCGTCAAAATAGAAAAATAAGTGTATATGCCGCTGTTGAAGCCTGTGAACAGATCAAATCATTATGAATGATAGAACTGTTCGGAATATTTTGGAAAAGAAAGGATACCATTGTTACAAAGTACAAACAACGCAGGACATTTTTTGCGAAGACCACATTAGACGGATGGAATTTTGTGAAACCATAATGGAAAAACAAATTGAAAATGTTTTTTTTTTAATAACTTATTATTTATAGACGAGTCATCGTTTTCTTTACATAGGAAACACAATGTATCCCTTGTAAGATATTGGTCTCGGGAAAATCAACATCTAAGTATCCATGTGCGTACTCAATTCCCACAAAAACTCAATAATCTTACGGGAATATTAGGAGACTATATATCATAGGTCCCTTCTTTATCGATGGTAACCTGAACGCTGTCAACTTTCTACAACTCCTTCAGAATCAAATTATTCCGACAGTTCAGCTACTTCCTGTTAATTTTGAGGACATTTGATTTCAACAGGATGGTTGTTCGAGTTACATTGCACAATTTCTCTAAACTACGTTTCCGGATCGTGTAATATCTACACGTGGTACTATCATGTGGCCTCCCAGATCACCAGATTTATCTTCGACTGAATTCTTTCTTTGGGGATATCTGAAGCAATCCGTTTATCGACATGAATTCCAGAGAGCTACAAATCTTGATGAATTAAGGGGGAAAATTATACAACTTTGCGCCAGCATTACGCCAAATCTACTCAGCTATATGAGATTATCTCTGTTTGACATATTTGGCTTTTGTTTGGAACAATAAGCTGGTTTATTTGAACCTGTATTACATTAGATTCGTATTTTTTGGTTTTGAGTTGAATTTTAGTTTATTTTTTATTACCGTTATGTTTTTTAATTCGTCGAATGAACATTTTCAGTTTATTTTTCACAAGTTACGTTATGTTTTTTATTTCGTAGAATGTATTTCATTTTCAAAGCCGTTATGGCAAAAAGCAACCACAACACTTATTTTCAGAAGAGAAATTATTTGTTACATTTATTGCAGCAAATAATTTCTCGCATTCAATGGAACGTCGTCGTCGTAGAGTCTCTTTCCTGATAAGCCAGACGCACATCCACACTTAAATTCTCATAGTGACTGAACTGGGCCTACGAATCCTAAAAGCAAAGACACGTGCTCTAGACAAGGGTCGATAATTTTTTAAACAAAAAAAAATTAAAATAGTGGGATGAAACCCATTGAAAAAGGAAGAGAATATAACAAAAATGAAAGGAAAAATAATTTACGGGCGATCTGAGGTCGGAAAGTGGAAGGGGGTGAGTTTTCAAGGGTAAAAAACGCTTTATCTCGATTTCCGGCAAAACTACAAGTCTTATGGAAAAAAGTTGAATAGCAAAGTTGTAGGTAATGATCTACAACTTTTTCATCACCACTTTTTCCACATCACCTCAAAATTTATGTGAAAAATTCAAATAACCAAGTTTTTGGTTTTATATTTTTATCTTTTACAATAAAAATTTTTTTTACACGAAGTTCGGTGAAAACTTACCTTTTTATGTCTCAAAAACACTGTAATTTTTTTTATTTAAAATATTCAATTTTTTCCCCTTATTTTGACTTAATATTCGAAAAAGCACCCTAATTTTCAATCAAAAATTCTCCCGTCAAAATATCGGCTTGTTTAAAAAAGTCGGTGGGCTCTTTGTTCGTTGAAATCTCTACTTTCTGATGGTGTACAAAAAATATACATTACTATGGTAAATGTTCTCATAAAATGCAAAGAAACGAAAAAAACTCGAATCCAAAAATTATTTTTTTAATCATTATGTACAATTTTGAGCTATTTATTAAAATTTACACTTCAATTACTCGAAAAACGTAAGATTCCATGTAACATTGATAAACAAAAAAATTACAAATCCATAAAATATAAAGATTGCAAAAAAATGCGAAAATAGTTGTTCCAAATATTAAAATAGGATGAAAGTTTCAGGAACACCTTAAAAATTTTCTTTAAATCTGGAATTTCATAGTAATTCATATCGTATACTTTAGAACGTATATCTTCTAAAGCAATTTCAGCAGTCATTTGAACAATTCTTGTTCGTTCGTCTTCTTTACTTTTCAATCTTTTTTCGTACCAGTCTTTGCAGAGTTTCTTACTTGCAGTACCATTTTTAACCGAGGAAACCAAAAAGGAGGAGGTTCTCTAGTCGACCCGAATATTTTTTTTCCATATTTTTTTTTATGTATAATTACGCATAACTTTTTACTGATACGTCCGATTCCGATAATTCTTTTTTCAATGGATAGGGTGTACTACGAATTTGGTCCCATTTGAATTTGAAATCCACCAAGGGTGCAAAAGAAGGATATTGATCTCTCACCCTCTGAATTCTGATCCGGTAACCAATTCTATCAGGCATAACTTTGTACTGGGTTCTTCGATTTGGATGATTCTTTTTTTAATAGATAGGGTATACCTTATATTTGGATTTCGAAAGGAATTAGCCACCCTTACGGGTGGAAAAATAGGGGATAATTGATTTTTCACTAGTGAACATTGGCACACACATACGTAGTTGACAATGACAGATCGCTACTGACATTATTCTTGTTCCACATCCGTCAAAATCAGAATATTTTATGAGAGGATGGAATGATATACAAAGTAATGAAATGAACTAACCAGAACAACGAAAATAATTTATATTACAACAAATAGTAAAAGTAGATAATCATATTATTCAACTGGTAATAGTTGAAGTGAGGTGGGTAAGTAAGTATTTTGAAGTAATCAAAAAATAAGTAGTTAGTAATTGGTATATTTTAGCCACAAAAAATTTAAGAATAAAAACTTTTTGACAAAAAATTAAACCGACGAAATATGGAATTGAAAAGTAAAAAATAAAAACTTTTTAACAAAAAATTAAACCGACGAAAAAATCAACTGAAAAGCAAAAAATAAAATAAACCTCAGTCTAAATGATAATTGAGCTCCTAAACTAATGTAAGTAACTGATTTTGAGTCTGCGCCAAACAAACTTACACCAGTCATTTAAGCTTAAATTTGGTAAGAATCTCGGAATCCGAGATACCCAGCTGTAAGTCTGTAAATAGTTGTATATTGACACCCTAAAAGTTGTCTCAAAACCTACATATGGTAGGGTGTAAGCAACTATTAAATTTCAAGGTCAAAGGTCACAAATATCGGTTTTTAGCGCTTTTTTTGGAAATATCTCATTTCCTATGGGTTTTTTGCTATTTGTATTCATCATCAATATTGTAGAATACAAAATTCTCTACAAATTTTGTTTCAAAAAATTTTTTATACGGTGAACCGTTTTCGAGATAGAGGGCGGAGAGCGCGCGGTCACCGCATCACTTCAGGTCAACCGGTGCCTCCGGTCGAAAACGCGCCATATATAGTTGATAAACTATCAATAAATCAATGATTATAAATATTTGTCAATTTTTATTAACTATTATATTATATTTTATCATTTTTTTCCTAACTTATCCACTTTTTATTCAGTATTAATTTATTTAACAACACTTACCTGCCCATGTAATTGCAGAATTGTTAATGAAAATATAAGAATTATATTTGAATTTTAACCTAATTAATATTAATAACTTCTTACATGATGAAAAAAAAACAAATAAATTATGAATTAATCTTTTTATTAAAAAATATCATTGAATAATTTTTTTTTATTGAAAGTAAAAAAATGGAATAAAGGGTACAAAAACTACAATTTATAATTTTAATCATCTTCTTCCTCTTCATCGTCGTCTTCTGGCTGCTGGTAAATTTCAAACTGGTCTTCATTATCGTCTTCAACGACATTTGTCTCAAGTTCTTCCATGATTTCGGGATCAAAGGTTCCATCTTCGTTAATGTCGCTCTGATATGGTAGAGCATTGAGACAAGCTTGCCCATTACATTGGCCACAAGCTAAAGATCATTGCAAGCCCGCTTTCCTGCATCCGCATCGCGAACCACAACCACTTTTGCAGTTGCAGAAAATTGTATTTAGCAAATCTTCTGGAGCAGGTGGTAAAATTGTCATGATAGGCTCCAGAAAATCAACGAAGATGATCGAGACTTTTCACAGATTTCGGAGCATTATAGACTGCCAATAAGGTTTGAGTTCCACCCTCTAATAATCTCTGGGCCGAACAATTTTCTTCCTCAAATGTTGCAGCTAGTTCATCCAAATTTGTCAGTTTCTCAAAAACTTTTAAAAATGATTTTTTTCCCTTTTTAAAAAGCGCAGAAGTTGTGTCACAGCCACTTAATGCGTGCAGAAATAAAATACGTTTTTTGGAATGAGGATAATTATCAAAACTTTTAGTCGAGTATATCTCCGTTTTTACCATTTCCTTTCCCAACTTTTTTAAAGAAAATTTCTTGTTCGTAAGACAGTGTACGCCCAATTAAAATGACAAGTAAATCAATATCTTGTCCTATTATAACTGCAGTTTTTTTAGACTTTGATTCTTCAATTGCAGTTTCAACAATAAGAACATCCGCATCATCTCTGGCTTGTTTAGTAGTAATATTTGCAGCTTGTAATTTTTCAATTAACATATTAATGAACTTATCTTTGTTATTTCGATTTGATAAGAATTTTTCTTGAGTAACGAAGTCTGTTTCGATGAAACAATGGTTGTGTTTCATCGAAACAGACTTCGTACGTTTTTGAAAGTGCAGCAGTTCTTCTCTGCTGCTCCATAGCTTTTACGTTCTTACTGTAGTCTGAATATCCGTCAAATACAACAATTATTTTGGAACTGTAATGCCTTTGTAAATAATTCATGTATTATGATTTAAGTTTTTCTCTTAATTATTTTTTAATTTTAGTAAACGGTTATCAGTATTATTGAATAGATATAGATTTAATGCATGAAGAAAATGATAAAATATAATATTATAGTTGATAAAAATTGACAAATATTTATAATCATTGATTTATTGATAGTTCATCAACTATATATGGCGCGTTTTCGACCGGCGGCACCGGTTGACCTGAAGTGATGCGGTGACCGCGCGCTCTCCGCCCTCTATCTCGAAAACGGTTCACCGTATAAAAAATTTTTCGAAACAAAATTTGTAGAGAATTTCGTATTCTACAATATTGATAATGAATACAAATAGCAAAAAATCCATAGGAAATGAGATATTTCCAAAAAAAGGGCAAAAAACCGATTTTTGTTACCTTTGACCTTGAAATTTAATAGTTGCTTACACCCTACCATATGTAGGTTTTGAGACAACTTTTAGGGTGTCAATATACAAGTATGTACAGACTTACAGCTGGGTATCTCGAATTCCGAGGTGAACTTACTATCATGACTGGACAAACTAGCAATTGAATTAGGTGAAGCGTAAAATGATGGCAGCGAGATGCACGGCTGCGTTTTGATGACTTCTTTCATAGATAATGATCTTCGATAATTGTTTGTTTGGCGCCGACTCAAAATCAGTTACTTACATTAGTTTAGGAGCTCAATTATCATTTAGACTAAGAAGGTTTATTTTATTTTTTGCTTTTCAGTTGATTTTTTCGTCGGTTTGATTTTTTGTTAAAAAGTTTTTTTGTATAAAATTATCATGTCTCTTTTAATTAAATGACACTCGATATCGTGCTGAAAATGGTCTTTCAATTTTTTCTTAATAGTTGTGTAGTCTGAGAGATCTCCTGAAAATTCCTCTTTTATTTCATTGACAGAAAATTGACATTCTGTTTCGTTGTCAACGATATAATTAATAAGATAATTAATAAAATTCTCAGTGTTTTCACATGCTGAGCGACCCCTTTTTCTTTCAGTTCTTTTGTTATAAAAAGTAGACATACAAGCAGTGTGATAATGCGCTTCCACTGCGACTAAATCAGGCATATAATTTAAAGAAGATTCTACAATTTTCTCAAAATATTGTAGATGTCTTATTAAATATTAACTTCATTAACTTATTTGGTTGTTAATTATAGTAGTATATTTCGATTTGAATTTTTTTTGTTTATCAATGTAACATAGAATTGAAAAGGGAAACATAGAATCTTACGTTTTTCGAATAATTAAAGTGTAAATTTTAATAAATAGCTCAAAATTGTACATAATGATTAAAAAAAAAATTTAGGATTCGAGTTTTTTCCGTTTCTTTGCATTTTCTGAGAACATTTACCATTGTAATGTATATTTTTTTATACCATCAGAAAGTAGAGATTTCAACGAACAAAAAGCTCAACGACTTTTTTGAAAAAGCTGATATTTTGACGGGAGAATTTTCGATTGAAAATTAGGGTGCTTTTTCGATATTAAGTCAAAATAAGGTGAAAAAATTAATATTTTAAATCAAAAAAATCACAGTGTGTTTGGGACATAAAAAGGTTAGTCTTCACCAAATTTCGTGGTCAATTTTTTTTTGTAAAAGATAAAAATAAAAAACCAAAAACTCGGTTATTGGAGTGTTTCACATAAATTTTGAGGTTATGTGAAAAAAGTGTAAATACAAAAGTTGTAGATCTTTTTATTACCGACAACTTTGCCATAGGACTTGTAGTTCTGCCGGAAATTGAGATAAACCGTTTTTACCCTCAAAAACTCACCCTCTTCCACTTCCCGACCTCAGATCGCCCGTAAATTATTTTTCCTTTCATTTTCGTTATATTATCTTCCTTTTCCAATGTGTTTCATCCTACTATAATTTTTTTTTCACTTTTTACCATTTTCAAAGGATTCAGCCCTGGTCTACTCTAGCTACCTAAGAAGTGGAAACAAATCAAGAGTGGTCCAGTTCACTAATTGATTCTCCTCGCGCATATTTGTTATATTTTGTGCTGGTCGACTATAGGCACCATTCAACATCCAAACACATTGGAAATCGTTTATTGCGGCAAAAATTTTCCACATCTGAAGATGAATCCATCCAATATCAATTGCAGAAGCTGTTTCTATAGGGAGCAAATGAAAACTCACTTCGCTAACACGAACGTATATGCGAAGAAACGGAACGAAAAATAATCTGTACTACTCGTAAACATTTTCCGTCTGCAAACGGTAGATCAAAAGAGCCGATAGTCAACGTGGACTCGAGTGAGGGCTGTCAGTTGTACAACCGATTCGTCTGGACCAATCAAGTCGGATATAATGCTGGCAGATGTGTCTCTACGATAGGAGGTCATAAATCATGCGTTATATTTGTGTTTTAATAGCTATGAAAGATTAAAAACCAGTAGCGTCTATGGTCTTGGTGTGTGCCGATCGAAGTACGTTTTAGGATATAATAATAACCTACATCAAACAATGAAAGAAATTATTTTTCTTTCTTAATTTATTTGTATAAATAAAAGCTTGTCTTTAATTTTTTTTCATTTTTCATTATTTATGAAGTATTTTTAAAATCTTAAAATATCTGAATAAAATTAGTTATCTCCGCCACTGCTGCTCACACGATTTCGCCGCAAAACTTTTTTTATGCTTCTGCAATTGATATTGGGAAAACTATACTTCCATCGAATGTACAGGTTTGTGGGGATACAATAACATTGGGTGTGTTCCTTAGCTTCGGGGCAATCCATTCAGTTCAACTAATCGTTATCGAGAAAACTAATTCAAACATCCCCAACTATCGCAGGTGGCCCTGTGTTCGAGTGACGATTGAATAACGTCCGTATGAGAGGCCGTACACAACTTTCAAGTGCTTAAATTCGTTTTAACGTGAGGCGACGCGACGCGTGACCCCGAAATAGGAGTTATATTCGTTTGGTAGTCGATGTCGGTTTCCGCTGGAATGTTGACGGGAATGCTCGGCGATTTCATGGCAGAAAATTGATTAGGGGATCAGACCGCTGTCGCACTTTCGGTTTGAGATAAAAAACAGTTGGCGATATTAATGGGTATCCATCTGACAATAACATCATTTGGGCCACACAATAAGTATAATAGTAGAAAAATCGAATTAAACGGTTTTCTTCACATAAAGGATTCAATATAAAATTGAACCAGAAAATGGTAGATCTCAGGTGAAAAACAACTACTTTCCTGGCAAATACCACGCAGAACATTGAATGATGAGGGCCAAGAAGCCTGAAACCGGTATGCGGATTGTTAGGTGAACACGACATAAATTAAACATAATCGAGCTTATCAGAAAGAAACATTTGCATTCAATGTCCATTGATATTATATGGAAGTATGCATGGATTTTCAGGTGAATATCATTCAATGTTCTGCGTGGTATTTGCCAGGAAAGTAGTTGTTTTTCACCTGAGATCTACCATTTTCTGGTTCAATTTTATATTGAATCCTTTATGTGAAGAAAACCGTTTAATTCGATTTTCTATTCATTCCACTTCACATGGCACTTATCTTTCACTATATGCTAGACGGGCTTGCCACTCCTACTGAGAAGGAATCTTTTATTTAGAAACCTATCGAGGTGGGAGATTTTCGGAGTGTTTCTTTCTGTCACTAGGTACCGCCAGTTAAAGTTTATCTTTTCCGGCGTACCCATAGGTGTTACAAGATCGATGATGGTTTGTTTACGTTGTGTCTCACTTCAGCCAGAGTTCTTTGGACTTTTGGCTGGTTGACTACTCCGTACTGATGAGGGCCAAGAAGCCTGAAACCGGTATGCGGATTGTTAGGTGAACACGACATAAATTAAACATAATCGAGCTTATCAGAAAGAAACATTTGCATTCAATGTCCATTGATATTATATGGAAGTATGCATGGATTTTCAGGTGAATATCATTCAATGTTCTGCGTGGTATTTGCCAGGAAAGTAGTTGTTTTTCACCTGAGATCTACCATTTTCTGGTTCAATTTTATATTGAATCCTTTATGTGAAGAAAACCGTTTAATTCGATTTTTCTATTCATTCCACTTCACATGGCACTTATCTTTCACTATATGCTAGACGGGCTTGCCACTCCTACTGAGAAGGAATCTTTTATTTAGAAACCTATCGAGGTGGGAGATTTTCGGAGTGTTTCTTTCTGTCACTAGGTACCGCCAGTTAAAGTTTATCTTTTCCGGCGTACCCATAGGTGTTACAAGATCGATGATGGTTTGTTTACGTTGTGTCTCACTTCAGCCAGAGTTCTTTGGACTTTTGGCTGGTTGACTACTCCGTACTGATGAGGGCCAAGAAGCCTGAAACCGGTATGCGGATTGTTAGGTGAACACGACATAAATTAAACATAATCGAGCTTATCAGAAAGAAACATTTGCATTCAATGTCCATTGATATTATATGGAAGTATGCATGGATTTTCAGGTGAATATCATTCAATGTTCTGCGTGGTATTTGCCAGGAAAGTAGTTGTTTTTCACCTGAGATCTACCATTTTCTGGTTCAATTTTATATTGAATCCTTTATGTGAAGAAAACCGTTTAATTCGATTTTTCTATTCATTCCACTTCACATGGCACTTATCTTTCAAGTATAATAGTCTTCACTTTCTTATTGATTCCATGAAAATCACACGAGCCCATCCATGACCTGTATACATAACAATGAAACAAACAATAGAGAGTTATTGCAACTTAGAAATAAGCGCTGACTTTATTAAAAGATCCGCTATTGAAGTATCCTCTAACGCGATTTCGAAAAGGTGTTATTCCAACAAACTTCTTTCAAGATGCTTATGTCCAAGCTTTATTTTGACAAGTACGTCAAATTATGTGAAACAACTTCGTTATGAAATTATATCGTCTTCGAATGTGAATCTCAATATTTGTTTCCCTTTTTCTCCAGTCATTGTTTCACCAGAAAAATAAACTTATGAAAATAATCACACTATTGTTCGTTAGTTGGATGCATAAGTGACATTTGGACGAATTAATTATCCACAATATTGTTGGGGTAGAAAATATACCACCACCAAATGAACCTGCTTTATTTGATTTTCAAAATATATAGACGAGCAGTGCTTAACAAATTTTTGATATTCAACTGGCGACAGATATATGACAGAAAAAAAACAAATCTGTCAAAATGAAGGAACTTTCAATAAAAGGTTCTTGGCCTTTATTCAAATAAAGTAAGGGATGCCTGTATTTTAGATTGAGGCTATCCTCAAAGTCGGACACAATGCGCATGCGTACATGTCAAAATAAAAGAAACTTTATTAAAAGAACTTTAGAACGGACGTTGCAATAACTCTCTAATATTCTAGACGGGCTCGCTAATTTTCGAACAACTCTCAACTAATGAGTACCATGCTGAAACCTCAACGTAATTACGTTACATATATAATTCAGTATAACATTTAGCTCCCAGAACGCAAACTTATCAACACTAAGTTATTGATTTCCGCAGTTTCTGACTACTTCCCCAACTCGAATTCGAAGTATAGCCAACTTCGAGTTACCTGGTGGAAATTTAATGAAACTAAAGTATGTTTATTGAATAGGAAAAATCCTTATATTCACAATACAGGGTGTCATGTAAGTACGTGGCCAAACTTGAAGGAGTGATTCTTTGAGTAATTCTAAGACGAAAAATTTATATAAACATATGTCCGGTAATGCTTCGTTTTCAAGATACAGGATATTTTTAAAAGAAATAGTTTTTTCCTAAATATCTTAATAATCCTTCAGCCGATATTGTTAAAATTAGGCAGTGTTATTTGGGGTAGCAAGGGACTAATTTAGACTAGATTGAAAATATCATGTACAGTGGCGTCCCGGAAGGCACCTTTACCAATATTTTTGAAAAAAAAAACTGTGCGCCATTGATTTTTTGGCAATTTTTCTATTGTTTTCGCGTTAAGCTACTAAAACTACAACTTTTTTATTCCTAGAATTTTTTCGTATATTACTTTGTTTTTGAAAAAAAAATTAGAATCACTTTATATGTGGTAACGCCGGAAATTAAAAAAAAAATAAAGAAGAAGAACCCTTTATCAAAAACACACTTAAATGATACGCAATTTTTTTCAGTAGGAAAACATCCAACAATAAGTAACCAAAACTTAGTTGCTCAAAATGTCCTCCTTCAACTTCAATGCAAGCATTACCTCGTCTTAACATCGATATGTCTTATCTGATCACATGAATCTCGTATCTGTTGGATTAATTCTCCTTCAGTGTTGACTGGAGTTTTATAAACGAGGGACTTCAAATGTCCCCAAAGGAAAAAATCTGAGGGATTCAAATCCGGTGACCTGGGTGGCCATGACTGTGGACCTACGCGTCCGATCCAGTTTTCTCCATAAGATGCAACCAGAAATTGAGGGACTACTATGCTGAAGTGACGTGGGGCCCCAAACTGAATGAACCACATTGCTCCTCTTACTGCCATTGGGACATTTTCTAATAGTACAGGTAACGCAAATCCCAAAAAATGTCGATACTCTTGACCATTTAATCTCGGGGGGTAGAAATGAGGTCCAATGAAATGATCACCCACAATACCAACCCAAACATTTACGGAGAACTATTGTTGATAATGATGTTATATAACCGCATGGGGATTTTCTTCAGCCAAGATATGATTGTTGTAGAAGTTCATAATTGAATTTCGGGAAAAACACGCTTCATCGGTGAACAATATACGGGATAGAAATGTCGGAGATGCTGCCTGTTGTTGCAAAAGCCAAGTAGAATAAACAACTCACTTGGGAGAATCCACAGGTAATAACGCTTGCACACGCTGTGTGTGGTAAGGATACAGTTGATAGCCCCTTGAAATCTTCCATACAGTAAAGTGAGAAATGTTTAATTGTTGTACAATTTTGTGTGTACTTGTATCGGGGCTACGCTCAACTTCACGTTACAGGTCTCCCAATAAGAGCAGCCGACCTTTGAAAGGTGCCTGATTCGTACAGCCTTCCGTGTATTCTTACAAATATTTGTCTATTTGACACAATGCGATAGGGATATCTTCCGTGATAAATGCGCTCTAGAATTGCCTAGACCATTCTATAGACAAAATGCATATCGGCCATTTCTGAGATTGTATACCGAACCATTTTCTAATAACAGTAACGATTTTTTTTCATTGGTGCCCCTCTTAACCCTTTTGAAGCACATATCAGCGTGTTTAAATCGAACTTTAAAAAACGCGCGTTTTTTAAAGTTACCATGGCAACATCAACAAATCGAGAAGACGTGAAGTTTAAATGACAAATTTTTGATTATTGATCTGAGTACCTTGTAACGTCAAATAAAATATTACGAACAACTCGTTCATTTATATGTGATACCTCTTGCTCCTCCATCCATTTTATGAACTTTTCATATTCTTTTTTATATATATCACTAGATTTTCGCGGTATTAACCGCGATTCTGCCTCACTTTTCAAAAAATCGATAATAGAATAATTAATTTTTGAGCTCTGGTGAAAACAAATATTGATCTTTGATAGCAAATTGCAAATGAATATCTGTTTTTCTCATTTCCATGACAATGAAAGGTATACTGATGTCACATCACGAATTCAACCATTTTGCATCATTAGTTCTTATTTCAATTTTTTGTAGTAATAATACCAGTATATATGATTTCAAAGTGTACCAATAAAAAAAATAGCGTAAAGTATTCGTGGATAACTGGTCTTAAAAACACCGTCATGCTCGAAAAATCGCGCGTGTTTTAAAGCCCTTTTTATCCACTTATACTTTTAATATACTATTATAGCCTAAAACTCTTGAAAACACTTCAAAGAATTACTATGAAATAATTACGTATGCACTGTTTCAAGTTATGTCAAAGTAAAATTTGTTTGAAAAATTGTTTTTCCTTCCATGGCATTGTAACTTTACTTTCAAAACACTGCAGTAATGATTAACGTTCTTTGTTTCATCGCAAACAGTTCATCTAAAAATTCAAAAGATGACTTTTGTGTAATTTCAATTGTTTAATCATAAATAAAAACCTCGTTGTTGCATATCCATGGACAACATTAAAAGCATTTTTTAATAATTAATAAAAAAAATTATTGCTTGCATTACTTTTGATAACAATTTCTAAGACTAGAATAGACTATTGATATGGAAAAAAATAACAAGTACACCCCAGTTTTGATGGTTTGGTAGTTCAAATTTTTATTATGTTGTCCCAGGGACATGCAATAAAGTGATTTTTATGTTTTTTTCTCAAAAACAAAGCCAGCTACGAAAAAACTGCTATGAATAAAAAAGTTGTAGTTTCAGTTGCTTCATGCGAAAAAAAAATAAAAAAATTGCAAAAAATCAGTGGCGTACATTTTTTTGGTCAAAAATATTGATTAAGGTACCTTCCGGGATGCCACTGGACGTGATGATTCCAATCTAGTTAGGGCTGAATTAGCCCCCTACTACCCCAAATAACAGTGTTAAATATCAACAAAATCGGCTCAAGGATTATTAGGATATTTAGGAAAAAACGATTTCTTTTAAAAATGTTGACACCCTGTATCTTGAAAACAAAGCATTACCGGAGCTTTGGTTACATAAACTTTTCGTCTTAGAATCACTCAAAGAATCACCCTTTCGAGTTTGTCCACGTATTTACATAACACCCTGTATAAATATAATCACAATACATTAACTAAATTCATTCAGGTATACATTCAGAATAAAATACAACTACATTCATAACTATATCACAAGTATTTTGAGAGTTTTTCTCGAAGTGTTTTGCACACAGTGTGTGCAAAGTATCCCTTTCGGAGCAAGTTTTCCGTGCGCAAAACCTCATTTTCTGAGGCAGTCGTATAAAAAGTGTTTATTACACTCGACGTGTTGTCCAACTCGGCCTGGCGGCCCCGTCGAACAACTTCACGTCGAGTGCAATAAACACTTACTTTTCGCACTTGTTGCATAAATAACTATTAGCCCCTTTTTCCTTTTGCCCTATTATTTTCTCGTTATGATCCTATCTGCCGTTCCTATCACTCACTATTTTCATTGTATAATTGTTTTGTCCATCGATTCAATTTGAACCGGCCTCTATTTATAGGCCCTTCCAATCTGCTTAGTGCTGTGATACTTTCTAGGGTTCAATTATAATAATGATACATTCATTTCGCCAATTCAAAAGCATATACAGGGGGGTGATCTAACCTCTTGCACTCCCGTGAATGACGAGTGTGTAGTGCCATTTTTTAACGAATTACACACAAACAGTTTCGAAAAGGGAAACATTCGCAATTGAATGTTTTTATATCGCGATCATTGTTTGTAGTGATTTAGAACAACACGTGAACTGTACACAGAATCCTTGTCAAGCAATATTCTCGCTTGCACGGTTTACAAAGCTGTCTACGAACGAATTTGTAGATTGTACCAGTGTTTTCTGATTGACTGGTGAATGAAAGATCCCAATAGGCAACCAATCAGAAAACAGTACGTGATGTGCAAGAGAATTAATTCGAACATTATCGTCTTTGTCTTTTGCTGGTTCTTAAAACTAGACACCGAGTAGTGAGTTTCAATTCTAGTTGGATTCTGGAGTCGCCAATCACTGTGCATATCTAAAATGAGGTTTTCCTACTAGAAATATTAATATAATATATATTTATTTTTGATAGAATGGTACATTTCTTAAAAGACAACGACAATAATGTTCAAATCAATTGTCCTGCACATCGCGTACTGTTTTCTGATTGGTTGCTAACTAGGATTCTTCATCCACCAGCCAATCAGAAAACACTAGTACAATCTAACGAACTTTTGTCCGTAGACAGCTTTGTAAACCGGTGCATGCGAGAATATTGCTTGACAAGGGTTCTGTGTACATTTCACATGTTGTTCTGAATCACTACATACTGTTTGTGTCGTTTCTTTCTCACAAGTGTCTGTGATAATCAAGATAAGTTCCTCAAAGCAGAGTATGAAGTCAACTAGTTCCAATTTTATCACCAGTTTGAATATAACGAGGTCAGTTTTTTTCTTCACTTTGAAATTGAATATCTATCTCAGGCAGCCTGCAATGTGTACATTTACCACACAATCAGTTCAATATTCTACATAATTCAAATGTCGAGTTAAATGTTAATTTCATTCGGAAATTGTCAAAGTGAAAGCAGGTGTAATTGGGCGGACAGAAAATTTTATCAAATTTTACAAAGACCAAAATAAGTTTTCACTTTTTTTTCAGATTTTTAACTACTGTAATTTATCATAAAATGTCACTCGTCACTCACGGGTGTGCAAGAGTTTAGATTACACTCTGTATAGTACCTTATAGTATACATATTGCAATAATATGAGAAAACGCACGAAATGTCCAAATTCACATAAAAAATTCGAGATATTAAAAAGAGTTCGCGAGAATAAAAAATTAAATATAAGTACTTGAAATTTTCAGATTATTCAATGATTCTCGATACGCAAGCTTAGTTATAATCCTAACTATGTATTTTTGTAGTGGAAATACCGTGTTTTTTGTTGAATTGATAATCAAAGTATTAGTTTCTGACCAGTCAGCAATTTGGTGAATCTATACGTCTTTTTTGGCAGATAGCACTAATCAAGGTCATCAGGTCAGGTCATGTCATTGTATGGAGTGTTTCTTTCTGTCACTAGGTGTCGCCAATTGAAAGTTATCTTTCCAGACGCACCTAAAGAGTTTTAAGCTCGAGGATTATTTTATTTATGTTGTGTCTCGCTTCGGCCAGAGCTCTCTGAATCTCTGGCTGGTGGCTACTCCGTACTGATGAGGGCCAAAAAAGAATGAAACCGGTATGCGGATTGTTAGGCGGACACGACATGAATTTAAACATAATCGAGCTTATCAGAAAGAAACATTTGAGAAAAATATCCATTTATATGGAAGTTTGCATGGATTGTCAGGTGATTATCATTCAACGTTCTGCGTGGTATTTGCTAGGAAAGTAGTTGTTTTTCGCCTGTCGGTCCCACCAATTGTTTCAATTTATATTGAACTTTTTGTGAAGACGGCTTTGTGTGTGCTTTATGCATTTCATTTCATATAAGGTCACTGACTGTTGACCTCATCTGTGGTAAACCATAATATAGAATATTTCATGAGGTTGGGCCAAAAAAGAAGCCCTGGATACCCCCGCAGTCACATCTAGAAGACTCCCTAAGAGAATCGAGAAACTTTTTGAAATGTTCGTCGATTTTTGATTGGATATAATTATTGTCGTCCGGTGAAGCCTCTATTTATCTCCCCAAACCAAGGCATGAATTAAATGGAGTCACATAACAGTTTCATAATGGAATAATGAGAGAGAAATATTGAAATGCTTTGTCTGGCCATTTTAGTCAGACCCGACAATTTCCCAGTAGATATTAATCAGAATTAAGCTCGCCATAAACTGACTACGGGTGAATCACTTCGAATGCCACTTTTTACGCTCGGATCTGCAACCGCTATCAATTTTTATTAACCTGTACACTGAAGAAAAGATGTTGCCGGGAAAGTTTCTTTGTTTTTAAATCTGTGAACAATTGGCGACGAGGAGATAAATTGGCGGGCCAATTCCACGCCGTTGGAGCGGGAATACGAACAGAACCGCACCAACCGATTCATCTTTCAGAGCCCCCAGGCCGAGAAAGTTCCCGTATTTTTTTGTTTTTCGTAAACGCCTGTCACGATCCACTACGGAGATATCTTTTGGTGTGGAATTCATTATCGAAATATAAATACGTACAACGAAGCTTATCAAAGTTATTTGGGAAATTCTACAGAACAAAAACTTTTACTGAACGAGCTGGATCTTTCCAGAATATAATAAATGGAATATCAAAAGCAATGTTCAGCTCTTTTCGCCAGATTACTCAATAATTATTATCGACAACCGCTTTTATCTGCATAGTAGAGCATTAGTAATCATAAGTACACGAATCTTTTTTTATTTATTTATATGTGATCTACAGAATATACATGCCGTAAATCGATTGCAATTCCAACAATAATTACATCCAGTGGGCAATATAAGTTATGAATAGAAATAATAACTACATTGTGGCAGTCTCTACAGGTGACTATTAACATAACAATTTTATGAATAACTAACTAATAGGCGAGATCACAATCTCACACTTTTTCTTCTTATTAACCGACGAAACCAAAAAAGAGGAGGTTCTCTATTCGACCCGTATATTTTTTTTCCATCATATTTTTTTATGTATGATCACGCATAACTTTTTACTGAGCCGTCCGATTCCGATAATTCTTTTTTCAGTGGATAGGGTGTACTTCGAATTTGGTCCCATTTGAATTTAACAGATGAAATCCACTCCTATGGGTAGCGAAATGAACGATATTGATCACTCACCCTCTGAATTCTGGCCCGTTAACCGATTCTATCAGGCATAACTTTGTACTGGGTTCTTCGATTTGGATGATTCTTCTTTCAATAGATAGGGTATACCTTATATTTGGATTTCGGAAGGAACTAGCCACCCTTACAGGTGGAAAAATAGGGGATAATTGATTTTTCACTAGTGAACATTGGCATACACATACGTAGTTGACAATGACAGATCGCTACTGACATTATTCTTGTTTCACATCCGTCAAAATCAGTATATTTTATGAGAGTATGGAATGATATACAAAGTGATGAAATAAACTAACCAGAACAACGAAAATAATTTATATTACAACATATAGTAGAAGTAGATAATCATATTATTCAACTGGTAATAGTTGAAGTAAGGTGGGTAAGTAAGTATTTTGGAAGTAATCAAAAAACAAGTAGGTAGCAAAAAAAAAAAATTAAAATTTTAAAAAAAATTAAACCAAAAAATTTTAAATTCCAAAAATTTTTTGGTAGATTTTAGCCACAGGAAAAAATCTTCTTAGTCTAAATGATAGTTGAGCTCCTAAACTAATGTCAGTAACTGATTTTGAGTCGGCGCCAAACAAACTAGCAATTGAATTAGGTGAAGCGTAAAATGATGGCAGCGAGATGCACGGCTGCGTTTTGATGACTTCTTTCATAGATAATGATCTTCGATAATTGTTTGTTTGGCGCCGACTCAAAATCAGTTACTCACATTAGTTTAGGAGCTCAATTTTTATTTAGATTAAGAAGGTTTATTTTATTCTTTGCTTTTCAGTTGATTTTTTCGTCGGTTTAATTTTTTGTTAAAAAGTTTTTATTTTTTACTTTTCAGTTCCGTATTTCGTCGGTTCAATTTTTTGTTAAAAAGTTTTTATGTGCTTAAAGTTGAAGTGTAATGATAAAATATTATACAGGGTCCTGCAAAAGTGGCGCGGTGTTCCATATCTCTATTTAGGAAACAGATAGGAATCTATATTTCAATATTACGTTATTGCTCGAGCTCGACAAAATAAAAAATTGTCGGTCACACAGGGTGTTCAATTTCTTCTGGGCGGATCCCAATTGGGTTTTTTTAAACGGCAACCTATATTTTCTATCGCTTTATCGGTTTCTACATAGAAAATAAAAGATACTTTATGTATTTCTTCACTTCGAAAATATTGACGGTTTTCGAGATTTCTAGCATGACAGGTTTTTTTTTCCAATATTCGTCACTCAGAATATTTGAAGGCTCTACGAATGTCATCAAGTATTCCATATGGTTGAGTTTACTAGTTTTTCTTAAAACAGCTCTTTTTTCGAAAAATGGCAAGTATTCATATTTCTTCGCTATAATCTCAATGAACGACTTTTTTCAAAGCGAAATTCATTTTACGACTGATAAGAATATACGAAAGATATCTTGTTTCGATTATGTACATTACAAGGTGTCCAAACAAATATTTTTCCATGAAATAAATGTATGTATCACATTTTCCTAAATGGAAATTATTTTTTTCATTGGATTCAGAATTAAATAAAAAAACATTATGAATATCACTAATAATTTTTTTTTTCAAATCATGGTGTGTATTCATGAATTAAAGTCAGAGCTTAAGTTCTAGATATTTAAATTGTCAACTGGCAAACTACAAAAGGGAAAGTTCAATGAAGGTTGATAATGAAACTTTCATAAAATATGTTCAACATGTCTTCCATTTTCTTGAATGCAGAGCTGAAGTCTATGTTTGAAAGACTGTTCTACCCTTCGCAAGACAGCTGGTGTAATGCTGCGAAAAGTATTCGTTATTCTAAGTCGCATATTTTCGGAAGAAGTTGGTGCCTCGACGAAAACCATATTTTTTATGTATCCCCATGAGAAAAAATCCAGTTTTGTTAAATCTGGTGATCTAGCGGGCCACCTGACAGGCCCATTCCGTCCAATCCATTTATTGGGAAATACTTCATTTGAATGATCTCTCACTTCTGCCAAATAGTGAGCAGGAGCGTCATCATGTTGTAACCACATTCTATTGCGAAGGTCAAGAGGAATATCTTCCAACAAACCTGGTAAATCATTTCGTAAGAAATTGAGATACATTGTTCCATTCAGATGTCCCTCAAAAAAGTATGGACCAATTACATATTCTCCAGTGATGCCTCCCCAGACATTTATCGACCACATATGTTGACAATCCACCTTTCTCAATAACTAGGGATTTTATGTCGAATAATAATGGTAATTATGTCGATTCACAAATCCATTTTTATGGAATGTCGATTCATCCGACCATAAAATGTTATTGAAAAATATTCGTTTTGACGATTTTTTCCCATAGGCCATACAGTAGTTATTGATGTAATTGAACGTGGTATGGATGAAAGCAATGTTTCTTCAAAATTCGTTGCACTGATCTCTCACATATATCCACTAGTTCAGCAATTTGTTGTTGACTCCTACAAGGATCATCTTCAACAGCAAGAAGAACTTGCAATTCATCATCATCATTAGTAGCTGGCTTGATGCGCTTATGTTCAGAATAATTGATACTTCCAGTTTCAACAAATCATATCACGACCTTCCGGAAAGATCTTTCATCTGGATGCCTTCTATCTGTATACCGTTGAGAATAAATTCTACTTGTCAATAAACAATTCCTGTCTGATTCACCTAATATGAAAATAATATCAATCAAATCACTTTTTGAAAACAACATTTTGATGAAATTATATCGAAAGTTCAACTTCGAAAATAAAAAAATTCAGAGGAACTATAGGACAACTTATAATGTACATAATTGAAACAAGATATCTTTTGTATATTCTATCAGTCGTCGAATGGGTTTTGCTTTGAAAAAAGTCGTTCATTGAGATTATGGCGAAGAAATATGAATACTTGCCATTTTTTAAAAAAATAGCTGTTTTAAGAAAAACTAGTAAACTTAACCATAGGGAATACTGGATGACATTTGTAGAGCCTTTGTTGGCGCTTCATATGGATCGATAATATACAGGGTGTTTCATTTAAAATAAGGAAGATTCTGCAAATTTGTATCAACAATATGTGGGAAGCTGTTTCTCATACCCAGTATATCACAGGTCGATTTCAGATATATCGTTTGAGAGAGTTACCAATGTAGAATATTTGACCAAAAAAAATTCAATTAGACTTGGCACAACTTTATAATTTCAAATATTCTTAGTGACGAATATTGAAAAAAAAACCTGTCATGCTAGAAATCTCGAAAACCGTCAATATTTCCGAAGTGAAGATATACATAAAGTATCTTTTATTTTCTATGTAGAAACCAAAAAAGCGATAAAAATATAGGTCGCTATTTAAAAAAACACAGTTGGGATCCGCCCAGAAAAAATTGAACAACCTGTGTGACCGACTATTTTTTTATTTTGTCGAGCTTAAGCAATAACGTAATATTATAGAAATATAGATTCCTATCTGTTTCCTAAATAGAGATATGGAACACCGCGCCACTGTTGCAGGACCCTGTATATACATAATTTCTCCTGGGAGATATTGTGTAATATTCGAAGAAACGCGGCTCTAAAACCCCCAAATTTAGTGAGACATTCAAACACAGCGTTATTGCCGCTTCTTTTGACGTCATATGTCCATTGATTTGGCATTTTCCTGAGTTGCCAGTGTCACTATTTTGCGGAACTTCTGAGGAAACGTTATTCTCCTCCATCCTATGAATAAATCAGAACTTATGTCAGCATGTATTATGGAGTTTTTCTCTCCTTTTTTAATTCATAATAATATGAGTGCTATGTCATTATTTTTTCGGCCTGCTCTCATTGTAAAGAAATATTATGAATAACGCTTGGCAACGTAATTCCTGGCATTCTCCCATCGGGAGATGCCAGTGTTACTATTTTGCGGAACTTCTGAGAAAATGTTATTCTATTTCATCATATGAATGAAACAGAACTTGTGTCAGCATGTGTTATATCAAAATGAAGACTTCCTTCCCATTTGATAGCTGCCCTTGATTCAGTTACCCTTGAATGAAATGCATGTATACCGAGTGCTATGTCATTATTTTTTCGGCCTGCTCACGTTGTAAAGAAATATTATGAATAACGCTTGGCAACTCTGTGATTATCTTGCGCTCTCGGCAATCGGAGATAGATCGGAACGTGTTACGACACATCATGGCGCGGTGTTCAAACAGGAGCATTTCTTTGGGATTTTTTTTGGAAAAAACCCCTTCGAATTTTTTTTCTTAATTCTATCACTTCTCTAATCGTTCTGGACATAGTGGTATTTTTTCCAGAAATTAGTGATATCGCCTATTAGGGAAATATGTTTCTGATATATTATTGGTAAAAATTCTCCCATAAAGTGAATTCATTTCTGAATAAAGGGATTATGGAAGAATTCAAATTACTTATACCCAGACACAAATTGTAGAGAAATGCGTTTTTCCAAGCTTTTATTTAATTTCACCTGTCCCGGTGTCTGTCTATCTATGTGTATGTCTCTCTGTAATCAAATCTTGCATGTTAAATTTGACCCATTTCTAACCGTCCGATTGATTTGAAATTTGGCAGGTGACAATGCATTATGAAATTTTCGTAAGGGAAAAAATCAAAATGGCGGTTCCAATATGGCGGACAATTTTTGTGATTAAGGTCCGATTCTATTCAAAATTGGTATCTATGGGTTTTCGGGGTCTGAGATAATGATTTTTTTATCAAAATTCAAAAACAAATCAGATGGAATCTACTAAACCAGTTATTTAACATCATAAATAGTGAAAAATAAAAAATAAAGAACGAAAAAATAAAAATAAAACTGCTTTTATTAGTTGTTAATAAAAACAAAACTAAAAAGTTAAAAATAGAAATTATAAAAAATCATTTTTAAAGACAAGCTCTTACACAATGCACTGAAAAGGAAAACATTATTTCTTTCATTGTTTGATCTAGGTTATTCTGTAATCTTGCGCGGCAAGATTTTGAATCTGTTACTCACAGAATAACCTAGATCAAACAATGAATGGAATTATCTTTTCCTTTTTAGTGCATTTGTTTGAAAGCTTGTCTTTAAAAATGTTCTTTTTACATATTTTTTTGGTCCTGATTTGGTTTGTATACAGTGCATTCCATTTAAAACGAGCCACTCTGAATAACTTTCGGTACAGTGATTTTCAGGAAAAATAAAAAAACACGTCAACAATAGTATACAGGGGAACACATTTTGACATATTCACATTTGATGTTACTTCATCTATCGCTCCCCCAGAGCATGTCACCACTTTTTTTAAATGGATCACCCTATATTGTTTCGCATTATCAGATGATCCATGATGAGCAGATTTCAACAAAGTATAAAACATATGGTCTGACGCATATGGCTCGGGAGCTACAAATTATTGGGTTGAAAACGAGCAATCCTGAATAACTCTTGAAACAATGATTTGCAGTAAAAATAAAAAAACAGGTCAACAATTTATTCAGGAGGTCACATTCTGAAATATTCGTTCTAGAGACAAATGAAGCAATAAATCAGAAAAAGAGATTTTTTATTAAATTCTTGAATCAAAATCTGATGACTTGACAAGAAGAAGAAAAAAATAATTCTATAGTTAATGTTCAAAAACGTTTCCACCAACTTCCATACAATGGCACAAACGAGCTTCCATTGCCGCCCTCATATGGTTGAGAATCTCTTGAGTTATTTCTCTGCAATGCCTAATGATATTCTCTCTCAAATCTTCTAATGTTGTTGATTCTATCTCATACACTTTAGACTTCAAATGACCCCATAGAAAGAAATCTACAGGAGTGAGATCCGGAGACCTTGGTGGCCATTCTGTAGGACCTCTTCTGCCAATCCAACGACCAGGAAAATGATCATCCAAAAATTGTCGCACTGGAGCTACATAATGAGGAGGTGCACCATCCTGCTGAAAAACTATTTTTTGTTCGAATAAATTCATATCCTCCTCAATTGCCCTATTGATGCACGGTATTATTCGATTTTCCAACATATCCAAATATTTCTCACCAGTCAAATTACCATCGATAAAAAAAGGTCCTATGATGTGGTCACCTAAAATTCCTGCTGCCCTAACATTCAGTTTTTGAGGTCGTTGGGTATAAACTTGACGGTATAAATAAGGATTCGTATCTCTCCAATATCGACAATTTTTCCGATTCACCTCTCCATTCAAACTAAACGTACTTTCATCCGAAAAACAAGTTTTATTCAAGAAATTCTGATACAAGTTGATCCGTTCTGTGAGACTTTCACAAAACTCGATGCGTCTATCGAAATCATCTTGGTTCAATTCATGAACTAGTCTAATCTTATATGGATGAAATTTGTACTTATGAAGGATCCTGAAAACATTTGAACGACTGATTCCTGATTCTCGAAATAACTTAGTAAGAGATTGCGTATTTTCCATTAGTCCAACGTGCCCTAGAACTGCAATAGAAATAGCTTCATCGTTGACAACTCCTGAACGGTTATGCTTTTTAGTGCTAACAGATCCAGTTTCCATAAATTTGTTCAATAATTCCAAAACGTATTTGTGTCGTACATTTCTTCCTGGATGATTATCATTGAACATACGTGCAGCAGCTCTAGCACTTTTTCCATTCTGGTACAAACTCACTATTTCAATCCGTTCTCGAAGCGAATAAACCATTGCTTCTCAAGAATTCACAAAAACAGAAACACCAATTGTAACTTCACCTGGTAGGTAATCGTTATTGTAGAATGAGACAAATACAAAATGAAGAGGATATCGAATTCAAACTTAGTTGGGCAAAATAAGACTTTTTGAAGTATACTTCAAAAAAACACCTATAAAACCTGGGTAACAGATTGTACAGAAGTTCATTCAGGGTGGCTCGTTTTCAACTCAAATAATTTGTAGCTCCCGAACCATATGCGTCAGACCATAATTTTATACTTTGTTGAAATCTGCTCATCATGGAGCATCTGATAATGCGAAACAATATAGGGTGATCCATTTTTTTTAAAATGGTGACATGCTCGGGGGGTGCGATAGTGGAAGTAACATCAAATGTGAATATGTCAAAATGTGTCCCCCTGTATACTATTGTTGACGTGTTTTTTTATTTTTCCTGAAAATCATTGTACCAAAAGTTATTCAGGGTGGCTCGTTTTAAATGGAATGCACTGTATATAGTTCTACAATGTGCTTGATAAAATTTCAACGTCAGTGTCTGTGATAACGTGAGATGACTTCGTTTTTGAACAAAGAGAGGTTTCGAAAAATTAAGTTAGGATCCAAATCATTCATAATCTTAGATTGTCTCTGGAGAAGCGCATTTTTGCCCAAATTAGTGTGAGCTTTAGAGAGCACAAATAAAGAAGTGATTCTATGATTATAATTGTATTGCCAGTAGATTATTTGTTCCAGGAGATACGTGGAAACGATTCTTATCATTCAGCAATTTATAAATAAATAGTGCGGAAGCAATTCCACATTATTGCTCCAATTTAAAAAAAATTAATTCCTTCAGAAGTTTTACGTAAGGAAGATCGAAGCAGTACATTCCAGTGTTTTGTAATAGAGATATCTGAAAAACCTTTTTTGGATTTTTTCAATTTTGTTTATATATTTTCCGTAGTATGGTGATCAGATGATAGAGGCATACTCCAGTATGCTTCTGATGAAAGTGTTGTACATCATCATCGATGATTTAATATCTTTGAATCCACAGGCATTTCCTAATACCAATCCTAATATCTCATAAGATTCTTTGTAATTGTGTTCATATGATAGTTGAAATTGAGTTTACTCTTGAAATAAACGCTTAGGTCCTTCACATTTTTGTTAGCCAGTTTATTATTGTTTATAATATAGTCGTATTGAATTTGCTTTTCCGAAGAAGATACTGAGAATCATTTCCTATGTTTAGAAGTAGTTTGTTGCTTCCTGACCAGGTTGCTAATTCTTCTAAATTGTTTTGTAGAATATGGCAATCATCGATATTTTTTATTTTTCTGTATATTTTGAAATCATCTGCGAAGATCAAACATTCGAACGATCTCAAACAATTTGGCAATGAATTCATCCAACGTAGAAATAAAAATGTACCCAAAGTGGAACCCTGAGGTAGACCTGAACGAGTGACAATTTTTCCGAGCAACCCCCCTTGTAGATCACATATTGCTGACGGCCCTCCAAATAAGATGCGCACAGTACTAACATTTCAAATGAAAACCCAAGCTTACTAAATCTGTTTAGCAAATATCGTGGTCAACCTTGTCAAACGCTATTGAGAAATCTGTATATATAACATCCAATTGTCCAGCAAGGTAGACCACTTCGTTTTTTCTCTGAGAATTAGGTTGGTGACGGCACCTTTTCTTGTTGGTCTTGTTGATCGTTTGATAAATGAGGCCCGACAAATTCCACCATTTTTAGATAAATAATTGATTCAAATGCCTTACTAGGTACACAAATTAACGCAACATGATTCAGGATGATCCCCAGTGCCTATTATGGGATTGAATATAATTGATAGTGGCTTCAAGAAAAAATCCGCACAATCATTTATTACATATGCCGAAATATTGACTTTTTGGGTTTCACGGGTTTTATGGTAATCAATATTTCTTCATGTGGTGATTACTCGTAGTATTTGGAAAATTTTCTAGATCAACCGTGTCATACTTGGACTTATCAGTTGAATAAACGTTTTTTAAATAATGTGCGGATGTATCCGCCATTTCAGTGTTATCAACCGCAGAAGAGCCATTGTAAATCATAGATTTTACGTATTTCTGAAATGTTGAGGGTTCCTCCTGCATACAACCTTCCATTTTTCCAACGTTCCCTAAATATGTCTTCCTAACATCACGGTTAATCTTCGATCATAAAGTCACAAATGGTTGCCTGTAATTGTCATTTTCAACCGACGAAACCAAAAAGGAGGAGGTTCTCTATTCGACGCGTATATTTATTTTTTTTATAATTTTTTTTCATGTATGATCAAGCATAACTTTTCACTGAGGCGTCCGATTCCAATAACTCTTCCTCAGTGGATAGGGTTTTCTTCGAAGTTGGTCTCATTCGAATTTAAAAGATGAAATCCACCCCTAAGGGTAGCAAAATGAAGGATATTGATCACTCACCCTCTGAATTCTGGTCCGTTGACCGATTCTATCAGGCATAACTTTCTACTGGGATCTTCGATTCGGATGATTCCTCTTTTATCAGATAGGGTATACCTCATAGTTGATCATTTTTGGATATCGAATGAAATTATCCACCCTTACGGGTAGAAAAATAGGGGATAATTGATTTTCTACTTGTGAACATTGGCACACTTATGTAGTTGACAATGACAGATCGCTAGTGTCATTATCAAAATATCATTATATTCTATGAGAGGATGGAATGATATACAAAGAAATTAAATAAACTAACCAGAACAACAAAAATAATGTATATTACAACAAATAGTGAAAGTAGGTAATCATATTATTTAACTGGTAATAGTTGAAGTAAGGTGGGTAAGTAAGTATTTTGGAAGTAATCAAAAAATGAGTAGGTAGTAATTAGTAGATATTAGCTACACAAAATTGAAAAATAAAAGTTTTTTAACAAAACATTCTTAGTCTCAGTAACTAAGCTCCTAAACTGATGTAAGTGACTAATTTTGAGTCGGCGCCAAACGAACATCATCAAATTATCAGAATGTCACCGCGCAACTCGATGCCATCATTTCACGCCTTACCTGATTCATTTGCTTGTTTGGCGCCGACTCAAAATTAGTCACTTACATTAGTTTAGGAGCTTAGTTACTGAGACTAAGAATGTTTATTTTTTTTTACTTTTCAGTTCCGTATTTCGTCGGTTCAATTTTTTGTTAAAAAGTTTTTTTGTAATTGTCTTCAGTAATAATATTTTTTCGTTATATCTGATATTATATTTCGGGTGAACCAAAGGTTTTTTTTTCATATTTTGATGTGGGAACACATTGATCCAAGATATTATAAACATATCTATAGAAAATATATTATTTTACAATATTCATATCGTTAGTAGTGCTCCCAACTAATCCCACGAAATAGATTATATACTTTTTCAAAATCGGCCCTGACAGAATTGTACTGCGAGTTCAATGTTTTGTTATATTTCATTCCACCAGAAATTTGTTTAAGTATACAAAAAAGGGCGGTGTGATCATTGTTATCTCGCCACAGGAAAATTGCACATATCTACTCGTTTTGTTAGATAACACTAAATTGAGTATACTGTTTGTACAGTTTTCTGAGCTATTGAATTGTTTTAAACTCAATAGTTCTAAGAACTGAATATATGCCATTTCTACATTGATCAAATCGATGATTTCCGGAAGTTCATTGATTCGCAAAATATTGAAATCGCCTATTATTTAATTCACTTCTAGGGAACGGAAGTTGGAATCGCCACTGTACCTTGAACTGCAAATATCTTCGATACCTCAGAACTATCTTCACAAAATGTTAAGGAAAATAATTTCAGAATCAGTTTAATTGGATTTTCCGAATGATGATTCTCCAGAAGATTATTTTGTTAATCGAAAACTGTTACAAACAGAATAACTGAACTCATATGAAATCACCCAATTCTTCATAATTGTGTTCATGGTCATTTCGTTAATAGAACGTGTATCATATGGAGCCTTCAGCCTACATCCGGCCCTGTTTGACATGGAGCTGATTATAATAATATTCGCCCCATTAATTTTTATTAGGAGTTCATAGAATCTGCCACAAAAGAAGTAGGGCGTTTTTTGTAAGGGTTTTTTGACCGATGTTTCTGGTATCTTGTCAAGACTGATGTATGATTTTTGTGAAAAATATCAACATCTTTTTCAGTATGTTCGTCCATTGAAAATGGAGAGAGATATAAACAAGCAGGTAAAAAGCGTTAAGGCACATAATGTTTCATGCCTTTCATGGAAAAATACGGCCTTGTTGGTTGCTAAAAGTCCACTTTCAATAAATATAAGAAAAGCCTTTGTTTTGTTTTGCGTCCTTTTGTACCCACTTCTAGCTAGGGACTGAGCTTATCTTACTTGGAGAGATAATTTCCAAATGGACCTCTCTCGAAATGAAACAACAGATTTTGAATAGACGAGGACGATTTTTCAAGTGGAGATAATCTAAATTACAATTACTGTGAATCGATATAAATAATGGGAGCATGTAATCAGTTGGATATTAGATAATTGAGTTATTATTGAACGAAAGATTATTTAATTTCTAGTAAACAGATTTAAAAGGGGCGAATTATTCAAATTAATCTGGTCTTTTAATAAATATTGTGTATTCTTCTTCTTGCATTTGTTAATCTCTAAGCTTTCTAGGAGACTGAGTTTTTGAGTCATTAACAAAGCAATACATTTCAGCCAGGAGTTGGTTAGTGAAAGTTAAATTAGATTTGCCCTTATAAAACTGTTTCTATGCTCGGATATTCGTTGCTTGAAAGTTTTATCTGTTTTTTCGATGAAACTCTATGAAAAGGCAATTCAGGATGTTTATCCAACCGATTCAAATACAAATTCAAATTCCAGGGTTATTACTTATTTCGCAAACCTTCAGAGAAAATGTTTAATTATTTAAGAGATATAGATATTAATATTGCTTACAAAACAAATAATACTTTGGGAAAATTTATTAAAAACAACAAAGATCGAATTGAAAAGTCCGACAAATCTGGAGTATATGAACTAACATGTGGTATAGTTTAACCATTTCCAATTGCAGAAGCTGTTTCTAAAGGGAGCAAATCAAAAACTCACTTCAACATGAGCGTATATGCGAAGAAACGGAACGAAAAATAATGTGTACTAATCTCCATCGGCGAAGGGTAGATCAAAACAGCCGATAAACAACGTGGGTTTGAGTGACAGCTGACAGCTGACAGTTATCTAGAAATGCCTTATATGAAGTTAGATTATTTGTCGATGTTCAAGACCTTCTAATGTATAAATGATTGTAACACTACTCACTTGCTCTTCATATTGAAAACGAATTATCGCAACTGAAAAAACGAATAACACGGGTGTGTGCTGGTATACCTGCAGAAATGTTACTTAATGTTCGGGAAGAATTTTCGAATCGAATATTTTATTATCAATAAGCATTAGGCGGACATTTCGAATACCTAATTCAATAATTCACAAAAATGTTGCTTCTTATTCTCAAAAAATTAGTCACAAAATTTTAATAACTAGGCTTGCTGAGGTTGGTGTCCTTCTGAAATGGATATGGTCCTACCTGCAGGGTAGAACTCAGATGGTAGCACTGAATGGATACATTTCAGATCCCTTTGAATCATCGTCTGTAGTCCCCCAGGGAAGTCGTCTTGGACCTCTACTCTTCATAATATATATAAACGAAATTATTAAGTCTTTGAAACATTGCTCACTCCTACTCTATGCCGACGATTTATACTGTGCAGTAAATGACCTGAGTGACTGCAGAAAGAAACAAGAAGATCCTAACCATCTTGCATCGTTCTGTGATAGTAATAGCCTATTCCTGAATCTTGATAATTGTGTCCCAATCACTTTCACCAGATGCAAAAATAAGTTTGACTTAATACAATTTATGAAACCATGAACTGGAATCTGTATGGAAAGTGAAAGATCTAGGGGTACTAATGGACTACAAATCAACATTCAAGTCGCATCTGGAAAAAACTATCAACGAATGCAATAAAGTTATGGGATTTCTCGAAAGAAGTTGCCAAAATTTCAGAAATACAATATCACTTCTTAGTATCTATTATGCTTATACACACAGTAAACTCTGTTTCGTATCAGTTGTTTGGAATCCGCAGTATTAACTTCACATAGATAGAATTGAGAGAGTACAGAAAAAATTCCTTAAGATATATTGCTTTTGAGACGAATTCACAAATCATTAATAGTGACTACACTCCACTGATGCGTGAACACAATAAATTACCTCTCAAAGATAGGCGAAATGTAATAGACTTGATAATGATTTTCAAACTGATGAAGGGGCTAGCCCAGAGCCCACATTCAAAGTAGACAACTAAAAAATCCACAATTTTTCAAAATGCTCTTACAAAAAACCAACCCTGCTCAAAATTCACCACTATGCAGGATGCTTAGGACGTTCAATAGCATTTGTAATGACATTGACTATTTTGAACTCAATTTGAACTGCTTCAAATTTAAAATTAAGCAGGTCATCTTTGTTTACAAAAACTAGATATATTCTTACATTATAAAAACAGCTCCCCATTACTCGGTAGTCATTTAGTGAAATATTATCATAATCAATTTTCCTTTGGATGGTTTGATCAATTCTTTGATAGCATTTAAAATTATTATCAGTGGCGGAGTGAGCTTCATGAAGGTTTGAATTGGGTTTAATATTCGTTCGAATACAGTTTATACATTTTTTGATGGCATGATTACAATCAGCACTGTTGTGATTATCCACGCAAATAACACATGCAGCATTATGGCCCATTCTGTGACAAAAATACTACCAGGAAACCGACTGTGCCATCATACGAAAGACGGTCCGTTATGTTATGTTATGTTTCTTACTCCCAACTGTCATTGCTTAATTTGTTATAAACATTTGAAGTATTTTTTTGAATTTTTTTTCGTTTTCGACTTGTAACTTCAAAAATATCTCGATACTCCCGATGCACGAATTGTAGAGAATCGAAATGAGCCCTAACACAACTCGATCGAATTAACAGTAACGGAGAAAAACCGGAAAACCCGGAAAAAATTAACTTTTTTAAAAAAATTCATAACTCCGCCACTTTTGAGTTGTATAGTCATTTTGTAGTACTAAACTTCAACTCTCAAAATCTTTCAAAAATATTGAAATCGGACGTATCCAGGTATACTGCAATGAAGTGCATTAAAAAAATAAAATTGCAAATATGCCAAAACAAATAATCCAACAGTGCTTTAGTTTTTTAAACAAAGTAAATATGGATCAATACTGTGTCGTGGAGAAACTGCTTCAAAACTTGAAAAATGGTGGTGTTACAAATTAAAAAAAAAAATGGTTTTCCGGTTTTTTTCCCGGTACTAATGATCCGATCGAGTTGTGCTGGGACTCGTTTTCTTTACATTTTGATTCTCTACAATTCGTCCATCGAAAGTATTGAGATTACTTATTTAGTTTTCAAGTTACACGTCAAAAACAATAAAAAATGAAAAACTGCTTTTAAATGTTTATAATAAATTAAGCAATGACAGTAGGAAACATAACAGGATATAACTATGATGGCACAGTCGGTTTCCTGGTAGTATTTTTGACTCGAAAAAATCTCCATTGATTGGTCTATTATCATATCTATCATATCATATCTAATAGACTGCCAATTCACAATAATTACAAACATTTATTCAGCACTGCCGGATGTTGAGGCATCCAGAAAAGACTTAATATAAAAATTTGCACACTCATCCGGTAACCGAAAATTACTCAAATTCGCATAAAACGTTATATGCAATATCTCCTTTGACAAAATTGCAAACATTGTGCAAATTGCGGGTAAATTCCCTACATTCTTTTCTACATGCCTTGTAAAATTTGCACACGCAATTCTCAACCGGAAATACGAATAATCTTTGATTATGTTGTAATTAGCACTAATTCTGGTTACCAAATTGCAAACATTGTGCAAATTTGTGGTAAAATCATGGTTTCGTCACCCCTAGAATGCTTTAAATTTGCAAAAAATATTATCAGGGGCAAAGTTTTAGGGGTCACGAAATTGCAAACAATGTTTTCATGCTTTGCAAACTTTGGTGGTATAATTTTAAGTCGCCAATTGAGTTTGCACCTTTTTCAGTATCGCGGAAGATGGCAGAAATGAACATCATTCTTAGAAGCATTTTTCGGAAATGCCAAAAATTCCAAACTTTGTGCAATTTTTTCTCAAAGTTCTGCTATGGCAAACAAGTCTACGTATAAATTTGCAACCCTATAAAATGTCGGGAAAACCGGGCAATAGAATATTATCAATTAAGTCGATTTTCTCGGATGACACAAAATTCCAAACTTTGTGCAATTTTTTCTGAAAGTTCTGGAATGGCAAACAAGTCTATCTATAAATTTGCAACCCTATGAAACGCCAAAAGGGAAAAAATTGCAATTGAGACGATTTTCGCGGATGCACAAAATTCCAAATTTTAATTTTTTCTCCAAGTTCTGGAATGGCAAACAAGTCTACCTATGAATTTGTAATGGAATATTATCAATTGAGTCGATTTCTGCGGATGACACAAAATTCCAAACTTTGTGTATTTTTTTCTCAAAGTTCTGAAGAGGCGAACAAGTTGACGTATGAATTGGCAAACCCATAAAACGTCGGCAAAGTAGGGCAATGGAATATCATCAATTAAGGCGATTTTCGCGAAATGTTAATTTTTTTGCAATTTTCGCTCAATAATTGAACCCGATCTGGTGAAATCGGGTTTTTTTACCAGAGGATAATTATTCAAGGACCAAATTACCGAAGCCGGTAATTTTTTCGTCATTTCAAGCGAATTGTCAAGTTTTATCGTCATTTTCATGATACCCGATAGTGAAATTAGACGTACATATAATCATCCAGTAGATATTACGTAATGAAATCATTCAGTACAATCATTTGATATTACCTTTGGTAAAATCATGTAACATAGCCATCTGAGTTATAATTTCACTGTACATTGATCAGAACGTCTGAATTAATATAATAATAATCAGTACAATATATACAATAATAATCAGTACAATAATCAGTACAATTATTCGGTACAAAACGTGGTATTAATAGAATTTTTATCAAGTTTAAGCCACCACAAGTGGGTGAAATACACCTAGGCACAAGGCGCCTGTTTGTGTTGTTTCACACACTCGTAGATGGAATGTCAATATTAGTACAATATACACTAGTTCTAAGTAGTAATTGAAATTTTAGATTCGTCCAGTGGGGGGTGAGGGTCGGAGAGAGAGCATGATAGGGGATTGAAATATAATTCAAAATTGATTAATATTATTAAAGTTTGTTTTTTCAGTATATTCTTAGAATATATCTAGTATACTTGGGTTTTCTATTATGTGTTTCTTAATAGCAAGTTTGAATTCTTTGATTTTTTTTATAGTTTTTAGATCCGTAGGGAGATAGTTATACAATGTAGGTCCGAAAAAAAAGATGAATCTTTGAGTGTGGCTCTTTCGGTAAAATGGAGTTCTTATATTTAAATTATCAGAGAATCTTGTTGTTTTCGAGAAGCTTGTGGTATATTTTATTAAGTTGGAAAACATCCAAATTAGACCTTGATAGCAATATTGAGCCCTAATATTCTTATACTACTATATGATTTACCATATGGTAATGTAAAATTTGGAGATTTTTTTTGAGTGACACTCTTTTGGCATGTTTCGTACACTCTTGTTAAGTTTATACCCATGAAGTCAAGTCTAGAACACTGAATTTTGATTGAAGTTACTCAAATTGAGTAATCAGCACTTACCTATAGTCTGAAACACTTAAATCAAGTCTTTATAACATTTTTTGTAAATCTTGACCTTTTTTTCAATAAAACCATAGAGTTTACATAAGAGAATACTGTACTTATTTTACATTTTACGAGATTCATTCCATAATGCTCTGAATAACAGATAATAGGCGAGATCACAAACTCACAAATTTGCTTCATATGTGCTTGAAGTTGAAATATAGTGATTAAATATTATGTATGCATAGTTTTTCCTAGAGGAATATTCTATTGCCCGGCTTTCCCGATATTTTATAGAGTTGCAAATGTATACGTGGGTTTGTCTGCCATAGCAGAAATTTGAGAAAAAAATGCACAAAGTTTGGGATTTTAAGGCATTTACGAAAATTGCTTCCAACAATAATGTTCATTTTCGCCATCTTTCGGGATACTGCAAAAGGTGCAAACTCAATTGGCGACTTAGGCCCGATTTCACCACAAGACAGATAAACGGCGTTTTACTAAACTCCGTTCTCACTAAACTCAGATTTTAATCTTGATAAACCTCGATCCAGTTTCACCAACACAAACAGACGAAAGCTAAACCGAGTTTATTGAAACTTAGTTTAAGGACAGTCAAAAGCTGGCAACATAGTAAAATATGTACGTTTCTGTCATTTTTGCATAGATTTCGTTGTTTTGTAGAGGAGCCAAAGCCAAGTGACAATATAACCTAAAAATTGAAAACCGTTACTTTCGTGTTTGGCTCATGTTTTGTGATATTTTTGTGGGTGTTCGGTGTTCAAAGTTTAGTTCTTGAAGAAAATTGAAAAAAGTGACAATATCTTCTACAATGAATTTCAAGTTGGAATGTGAAAATATAATTCATCGAATGATTTCCTTCTTTGGACTTCATTCGGCACCCAGCTTATTGAATAAATTGGTACCACATATTTCCTTTACCAGAGTGAAAATGTCTGGAACAAACTCTACCATATTTCGTTAACTTATCAGACCAGTCCTTTCGTTTGATGACATGTATCTAGGCTGCTTGCCTTCTCTGGGAGATTTCACAATGTTTTATATTTCTTACAACAGCAGATGGAATTCTGATAACAGGGTCAAAAATACAAACATGTACAATTTACCTGAAAAATCGCATTCGGCCGTCTTTTCATGCATTTTTATTGCATTTCACAACAGAACAATATGAAGGCATGATCATCTACGAATTAAACAATAACACATGTAATCCAACTACTGAATTCTTTTTGAAATAGGTAAAAATGTTCAATTCTCCAACATGAACAAATCTGAAAAGTAAGGTTGTTTTACCTCCAATGTCAACGATCTGTCAAACGTGCACGAAACTAATGAACTAAACGTCGTTTAACTTCGTAACTGGCCAAATTCAGCCCGTTTTAAGTGGAAACTCCGTTTAGAACTAAACGCGGTTTATAGTTCCTAGTGAAATCCAATATGACGTGTAGAAAGCTTAATCTAAGTTTAATTTGAACAAAACTCGTTTAAAGAGGTTGGTGAAATCGGGCCTTAAAATTATGCGATCAAAGTTTGCAAAGCACGAAGACATTGTTTGCAATTTCGTGACCCCTAAAACTTTGCCCCTGAGACTGTTTTTAGCGTTATCCATAATTTTTTGACGTTCCGTACACATGACAAGTTTGCAAATTTAAAGCATTTTAGGGGTGACGAAACCATGATTTTACCACAAATTTGCACAATGTTTGTAATTTTGTAACCAAGAATAGCGCTGATTACAACGTAATCAAGGATTATTCGTATTTTTGGTTGAAAATTGCGTGAGCAAATTTTACAAGGGATGTAGAAAAAAAGTAAGGGAATATACCTGCAATTTGAACAATGTTAGTAATTTTGTACAAGGAGATATTGCTGATTAACGTTTTATGCGAATTTGAATAATTTCCGGTTTCCGGATGAGTGTGCAAATTTTCATATTTAGTCTTTACTGGATGCCTCACTAACCGGCAGTGATAAAGAAATGTTTATAATTATTGTGAATTGGCGGTCTATTTTGACTGGCGTAAAAGACGGATTCATTCGCAAATATATTCAATTGATATGATGTGGCAAATCACAGACCAATTTCACTAATAACAAGCCTGACTGAAGAACTAGAAAAGATTGTGAAAGCTAGAGTAAACAAATTCCTGGAAAAACATCATTTACTTTCAAACTCTCAATTCGGATTTAGAAACCACAAGTCAACTCAAGATGCAATACATTTACTAGAAAATAATATTCACGGATGCATAGATGAAGGTGATCCAGTAATCGGTTTATTTCTTGACTTGGCAAAGGCTTTCGACACCGTCAACCATTCCATTCTACTGGAAACCTTAGGGGACATGGAAATAAGAGGTCCAGCACATAGTTTTTTTTTAAAGTTATTTGAAAAACCGAAAAAAACAGGTCAAAATGAATGATAAAATTAGCGAAACAAAGGAAATATCATGTGGTGTGCCTCAAGGAACGGTGTTGGGTCCTTTGTTATTCACTATTTATATGAATAACATATTTTCATTGGAGAAAGAGGGCCAAATCATCAGCTTTGCCGATGATACTGTGGTTATCTATAAGGACACAAACTGGTACAATTTGAAAATTAAAATTGAAAGGGATTTTGCCCAAATTAAAACCTGGCTGAACTACAGATTATTATCGGTGAATTTCAAAAAAACAGTTGACTTACTTTTCGGTAGCTTTGAGACAGCTCTTCCAAACCATGATATAACCATAAAAATTATTTTACAATAAAACCAGCAAATGAAATTTAATATTTGGGAATAATGTTGGATCGTACTTTCAGATGGAAAACTCATGTGGACTACCTATCAAAAAAATTAAGGTGTACTTTATATAGATATAAAAAAATTGCTAGAAATTCTTCAATTAAAAAAAAAGAATAATAGTTTATCAGAGTTTGGTGGAATCACATTTGAGTTATGGAATCATAGGTTGGGGAGGTGTAATGCAATACAGGTTTCGCAAAATGAATTTTTGAAATTACCATCGAACAAACACCATAGGTATCCTACTGATCAACTTTTTGCCGAAGCGAAAGTATTAGACAATACTTAAACAGAGGTGCATTACACAGTCGTACACATGTCTATGAAACTAGAAATAAACAAAAGAATGTTACACCCATTATGAACAAATACATCGGACAGAGAAGTTATTTGTACTTAGGGACTAAGCCAGATAATACCAAAAAGGAAAATACAGTCAAAAGATTTAAGACTGAAGTAAAAAATTATATGAGTAGGCCAAGAAGAGAGGTACATGAATTAATTGACAATCCATGATTAAAAATTAACTGATACGTGTTTTGATTGTGAGGCTATACAATGATGATTTTTATTGATATGTCAATTCACATTATATCATCTACTGAATTTTTTTGATGGATATTCGTTAAATAAGTTTAGGTTCAAGTGAAATCACTTTTTGATTTTTTGTTACATGTTGAATCATCTACTGAATTTTTTCGATGGATATTCGTTAGATAAGTTTAGGTTTAAGTACTAAATTTTATTTTATACATTTCAATTATTTATGTTTAATCACCTCACCACGTACAAACTGTCGCCCAGATAGTTTCTGTGGTTTATATGTGTCTATTGAAATGTTTTAAATTTTAACTTGTAACTGTACCATATACAGTGACCGGCAGAAAGTACGCATCATATGGGAATTTTTTTTAATATAATATTTTGACGAATGTCGATACATGCAATCGCTTCTGCATCGAAAGAAACCCCAAAAGATGTTGTACAGTGCCGTTCGTCTTTTCTTGTTTGGCGGGAAATTTAGAAAATTTAAAAATTATGTCCCAAAACACACTTATTTGGGAAAATATTGAAAAATGTTATTTGGAAAAGTTGTTCAGAACGACATTTTATAGCTATGTACAAGTTTGGAAAAAAATCTAGGTTGAAAAAATAAAAATCAATTTCTGCCATAAAAAAAATTTCAATTTGGAAAAATACATTTCTGACAAAAAAACTCATTAGTAAAGCCCAAGAGTAATATTTTGAATAATATTTTGTAAAGATTCACCAGCTACTTCTATTTTATTCGAAGAAAATTTTACATCTGTGGATTTGCCATGTGTTCAGCTGCTTCATAAGAGGTCACAGAAATATATTCAGGACATTATAATCCCGATACTGTTTATTATTGACAAAGAACCATGTATCTACAGAATTTTAATATGAATTTTTTATTAGAACAAAAAATTGATTCAATTTTTTACATAATTACATTTTATAATAAAATTAGAAGCTGAAATGATTATAAACCAAACAATTTAATGCATACTCGAAAGTTTGTAATCAATTTATTTTTTGTTTGAATAAAAAATTCAATTTGAAATTATGTAGATACAAGGACCTTTATCAATAATGAACAGTATCGGGATTATAATGTCCTGGAGATATTTCAGTGACCTCTTATGAAGCAGCTGAATATATGGCAAATCCATAGATTTCAATTTTTTTCCGAATAAAATAGAAGTAGCTTGCGAATATTTACAAAATATCATTTAAAATATTACTGTTGGCCTTACTAATGAGTTTCTTTGTCTAAAATGTATTTTTCCAAATTGAAATTTTTATTATGGAAAACATTTATTTTTATTTTTTTATCTAAGATTTTTTCAAAACTTGTACATAGCTATAAAATAACGTTCTGAACAACTTTTTCGAATAACATTTTTCGATATTTTCCCAACTAAGTGTGTTTTGAAACATAATTTTTAATTTTTTTTAAATTTCCCTCCAAACACAAGAAGACGAACGGCACTGTACAACGTCTTTTGGGGTTGCTTTTGATGCAGAAGCGATTGCACATATCGATATTCTTCAAAATTTATTAATAAAAGAATTTCCCATATGATGCGTACTTTCTGCCGGTCACTGTATGTCAATAAACATACATACTTACATACATATTGCTATGAAAAACGCATAGTATGTTTAGCCCAACAGAACACAACAGAAAAGAACCGTAGGAAAATAGGAGTACAAAAAGGTTCCGGTCGAGTAAATGAAGTGTCGCCAGCGACATAAAAAGATTTCCCAATGTAGCATCACAATCAAATCCAGATCCGACCCCCATAATTCTCAGTCGATTCCACCTCAATTCAATATCCGCTACACTACTCGCACACTAACGCCCTTCCTCTCTTTTTCCAGGAGTACATCCGGCAGAGCCGAGAGCAACAACTCAACGAACTCGAGAAACAAGAGTCGAACGAAAAGAAGCCACCCTCGAAGATGGGCAGTCGATCACGTTCGCATAGCACCCAGTCTGTCGACTCCAACAGATTCGACGCCATCAATGCGGTGAACGCGACGCCCTGTTACGTTCCCGGCGGAGATGTGCTGCCCATCCTCATTAGGAACGATCACAGTATGAGTCCCAGCAACGGGGATGCCTACAATACCAATATTTATACGGTGAGTAGAGATTTTAGCGGTTATAACGGGGGTTGTAGGAACACTGGGACGAAAGTTGATCTCACTAATGAAGGGCTTGTATTGGGAGCAGATATAATGATAATGATTCGCACATCGCCTTTTGAATTACATCGACAATTATATAAATAAAATACAATAAACGAAGGAAGGGAATAAATTGGAAACCGTACAGTAGAACAAGTCTATGCGTATTAGGGTGTCCGTTATTTCCCAAGTTGTTTTTTTTTTGCAAACGCCCCCCAAATTTTCAGGTTATCACCTAAAAAAATATTAGACCCAAAAAAGCCCTTAATATTCATGTGCCGTGCCGTGCCTAAATCATAATACTGTCGGGACTTTTTCCAAGCCCACAACACATTTTCTAATATCGAGAATAGCCATGATCATTATTGGCTACTCGAACCCCATTTAACTTTAACAACCCTGAATTGTTCCCCTTGCAGTGCGGCTGCAAGAATAGAGGTGAAGTCAATTAGGTAAGAGACACATTTATAAAAATATAAATTTATTAAAATGGATGACCAATAGGAAAAACAAAGTACTTACATTATAATATCCATTTCTGGTGCCATTGGGAGAAGTGTCATCCGCCGATTATTTTCGATGTTTACTCGATTAAAACTCGCGATCAACTCCCTGTTCTATTCTTCTCAATTATTAGCAAAACTCGACAATCAATGCCCCTCTCCACAGGTCATTCCTTCCGAAAATCTCTGATCAGCATTATTTGCTGATCGAGTTCAATTAATGTAATTCAACACCTCAGTTCCTGCTATTTCTCTCTGCACTGTTCTATACAGGGTATTGATTTAATTATGAGATACAAACGAGTGCAGAACAGGAACTGAAATGCCCTTGTGGCCTTTAGGAGAGGAAACATTTAAATTTTGGATTTATTAAACTTATGCTTCATGACAATACGTTTCCCATTTAAATAAAATGGGATTTTTACACTTTTGGCATTTTATTTTTTTAACTGAGATAAAGACAGCTAAGAAGAACAATCAAAGTATATTCTTGTCGGAAATTTAACGTTCTACAAAAAAGATCTGATTGCTTTTTTCGATAAATTCCACCCTTTAAAAGTTATTCTAAGATAAAGTTGTGTTCATAGTTAAATTCATCGTTTTTTTTAATTTCCGCCATAGTCTCATAATTGAACGCGCATTGGTAGGTAATAAAATAGAAAGAAGAAATAGTGTGATCCAAAATAACGTTCATTATCAACAGTAAAAACACAAGACCTTTTTTTTTATCGGATAAATTTCTTTTTGTAACTAAATGATTTTGCCAATCAGTAATTTTACGAGAAAAACTAACATGACAAAATTGCGAAACCGAAGGTCGAGTGATTTTGTCAAATGTCAGTTTTTCGAGCAAAATTTCTGATGGAAAAATTTTTAGTTAAAAAGAAATTTATCCTTAAAAGAAAAGCTCGACTGTTTTTTTGGCAAGATAAATTAACGACCGAATATATGAATGAACAACAACAATTATTATCTTTATTGATACAATTAAATTATTTAAATGAACAGTTATTAAATACACAATTGTTTTAAATTGTTTGGTTTGGTGTACTAATTTCTAAATTTTCTTCTCTGGTATTCACACATGTAGAATATTCATTTTGATTTTTCTCACTCGAGGCTCGTAAGGAACTAATAAGATTTTCGTGATGTTCAGGATCAATTTGGAGGTAGGGTTTAATAGAAGATGATGATGAGTGTCCCGTTATCTTTATAAGTTGTTGGTCACTTACTCCTGCTTTGGCTAACTGGAAAACTGTAGTAGCACGGTTCGAATGATTGGTAATTTTATTATTTTTAATGTCGAGTCCAATTTTAGTTGCAGAATATTTGGTCCAAGTGGAAATCGTATACCCGTGGAACATTTTTGTAATACCCAGTGGAACATTTTTGTAGCAACCTTAAGAGTTTTGTTTTTCCAAAAGGGATTTGGAGTTAAAAAAAGTCGTTCAGATGTTATGTTTTCATTTCTTTTTTATAACAGTAATTTTAACAATGCAACGGACAAATACCTTCATCCATTTAATTTTTTTGTATCCATTTGCTGTCTGCCAATTTTTTCGACCCACCCTGTGTCGTCTTTGAAAATATTGTATTGTATTCAAATCTTCTTGTTGAAGTTCCATCTTGATTTTTTTCTTTTATAAAATGGTAAATTTCAATAGTTTGCAGCTTCTCCCCCCCTCCAAGCTAATTCATAAGAAGCTATATGAAAGAATCTTTTTTGTAATCCCTCTGGGTCCTCTATATTCCACAATTTTGCCATTTTACTATATCTTTCTTGTTCAATGCTACATAACTTACTTTTCTTTTCTCTGGAATAACTTGTAATTCTTTCCGTTTACTATTTCTTGCATCACGAGCTTCTTTAAAAGTTATGTCGGCAAAAGGATCAAATTTAATATTGTATTCATTGAAATATTTTTCTTGAATCATCTTCGCAGTTGAATTCCAAATTGATTTAACTGCATATTCTTTATAATCTTCTCCATTCCTCTTTTTCATATTATAGGCCCAATACTTTAATATATCTGCTACTTTTTGTAACGGAGTTATTTTCGACAGTTCGTAATTTCGTACTTGACAAAACTCCATAAATTGTCCCCATATTGACGCTTTAGTATTTTTTGTGGATTGCGGGATTGCTTTTTCTATATTTTTTGTTATTTGTCGTCGAAACTTCCCCAAAACGACTCATGTTGTAATGTTTCAGTATCAATTATCAACAATACTCAAATAACTGACAGGGCAGACATTAAAGTGACGTAAGCATACTAGATGTAGACGCTTTAAGAGGAACAGGCGTTTTTATCGGTGATAAAAAACGATGCACATTTTTTATCGCTGTCAAAATGACAAAACAGTCATCTTTAAATGACACATTTTATATAGGAGTTAATTTATCGCTTATAAATAATAGTATCAAGATATTTAATGTGTTTTTTTAACAATTTTTCTGTTAAACATCCTTTAACTGCAGTCGGATATTTGGCTCTCACTTACAGCTTGAATCAAATATTGTTTCTGGTTTTCTCGAGTAGTTGAGTTATTGATATAATCTTGCGTTCATTGAACTGCTCTTTCGGCGACATCGTTTACTACCTGCAGATTATTAACGATTGCCAGCCCATTCAAGTAAATATCATTGCTAATCCACGTATCAGCATTTGTTTCTAAAAAATCTTTACAAAATTTTTCAATGAATTCGAATTAATAAAAAAATCCATATCTTTTTTTTCTAAACTTTTGACCTCACCATCAGTATTAATAATATATCGTTTGAATGAATGGAATTCTGAATCTTCAGTATTGTTTAAGGCTTTAATCATTTTATTTTTGATGCTAGCTGATACGTTTGGATCAAAAAATGCAAGAGCAGCTGTTTCAGAATTCAAATATCATAAATGATTTTTAAATTTATGTAAAACATCCTCAGATATTTTTTTATTAATGTCCTGTATTGATAAACAACTTTCAAAAATTGTAAATCTAAATTCGGAGATAGTGCTGCACGAGGAACCGCAAACCAGAATGGCACATAAATAAACACTATAAATAAACAAATATCTAATAGATTTTTTTTCAATTCTGTATCTAATTCATAAATATCTCAGAATATGTTAATTTTTAGCGTATAAATCGCCTTAGACATCCGCGAGCATGATGAAATGATCCTGGCTTGTAAAGTTTGACTTTGTCGACATCCATTGTACCAAGGAAAATTTGGCATAATTCTAAGAGCTCTTTGTAATCATCACGAGGCAAGATTGTGCACAAGAACTCAGAACTCTTCAACTCTGTCATTTGTTTCTCCAATCTTCTTGAGTAATTTCTGAGGAATTATTTTTCCTGCTAAACCATTCTTATATTTGGTTTGATCGAGAGTGTTCCAATTTTCCTGGAAATTCTTGAACAATGGAACATTTGGTCCATCAGTACCTGGTATTTTTGTAGTAAAGACACAATTCAAAACTAGTTCGTAAATGTGTTGTCTGCAAGGTTACTATAAAAACTCCGTTTGTAATATTTGCTCCAGATTGATCGCCGCTTCACTTCAACAACCAAGATTTGAATTAGTAGTGTCGCAACAAACTGCTTTAATATTATCAGTTAATCCCCATTCTTGAACCGCTTTGAAAATTGCTTGTGCCTGTGCTGCTCCTTCTCCATCTGGTTATGCCGGTACGCTTAGTATTTTTCCGATAGTATTACCTCTAACTATTACTCGGTCGACCTTTTTGCAAGAAAAACCATCAGGTATTAACTTTCCATCCCAATGTACTACCGCCGGACCAACTTCAATGTCACCAAATTCTCTTTTTATTCGTTCAGCAGCTTCTCTTCGAAATTTTGAGCTGTATTCATTGAAAGATATTTTGTTCAAAATTAAAGCACTAGTGTCAACTCCCAGGGCTGTTGTTATTGCAGATATTAATCGAACAGAATATACGTCTGCCCATGTTTCATTTTTCAGTTCTGTTATGAAGTTGTTGATGTTGGAATCACTTAATATTCTCTTGGAAGTATATAAGGTGTTATTTTCAAGTATATCGGGATTCCTCACACTGAAGGAGTAAAATATTGTTCGGTGATCTGATATGTTGTTGTCCAGGACTATATGTTTGTCGTCATCTGAATTATTGCTATAGATTTGGTCAAGAATTGTTTGTGCTGAAGAACAGACACGGGTTGGCTCTTTAACCCTAGGACTGAGATTATACGATGTCAGTAGATTAGAAAACTTTGTAACATCATTTTTTCCTAGTGAATTCAGATTGAAGTCACCATTCAGGATTATGAATACATTTTTGCTAAAAATATTGTCCAATAGAGAATTAAGATTTGTAGCAAAGATATCGAAAATACCAGATGGAGATCGGTAGCGGGTTAGTATTATATATTTCATACCAGGCAAATAGTCCCATGATAAACCTGTTATTTCTATATTTTTTCCATCACAAAATTTGTGGAGATCCAAAGGTATAACATTCAAATTGGATTTGGACCTTATGCTCACGACTCCACCCCTATTATTTTTTTTACAGAAGTAGTTGGTTAAGCAATAGTTTGGAAAGTTATAATACCTAATATTTTCAGCCATACACCATGTTTTGGACAAATGAGTTTAGGGTTATGATAATCAAAATAATCTGTAATCTTGTCCAGTTTTTCTTGGTTGAGACACTGTATGTTCAATAATGAAAGGTCATAATTCTTACTCACATTGATTCCACCTGAGGCTATCCTATATGAGATGAGCTTGTTCTCTTCTGAAAAAATTTGCTGACACACGCTCCTTCCGGCCAAATCCGTGGATTCATAGCTGCCTTGAAGTTTTTTTCATTTATGGTTACCTTGAACGATTAGTATAAGGATGGAAATCTAAATGTGAATTCCTCTACTTGGAGCTAATAATTGCTTCAGTCCTTGACTAGAAGTTTCTTGGTCCACCCTGGTGACATGTAGGATTACGTTTTTTGGGACACCCTTTATATTGGACTCCTTATTATTTCCAATGATAATTCTTCTCGCCGGTTTTTTGCGCTTATATTTAACTGTTTCCCATTGACCATTATTTTCAGAATTTTCATTGGTACCATTGTTACTTTTTTTACGTTTGGGGCAATAGTAGAGAAACTACCTTGCTGGTCAGATTAATAATTTCATCACATTTTATTCGAGACTGTACCTCCAATAATTCGATTGATAGCTGCTTATCATTTCTTTGGGAGTTCCCTGGCTTTTTATTGTCATTGTCGATTTGGTTTTTGCTGAATCGTTTTTCTGTCTTTTTGTCCCAGGCCATGTTTATACCATTCGTCTGTATTTCTTTTGGAAGAGGGTCATCTTGAAATGTTTGTCCATTTATCTTGTTCAAGAGTTCGATTTGATTATTGAGTAAAACGATCTTGTCGTAGCATAGGCATTTATTATTAGAATAAAGAATTTTGTTTGAAGGATTTGGCAACCTCGCTTTTCAGCAGCTTACCTGCGAATGAAATCGAAAAAGAGTATCGAGAGTCGGTCGGTACTGAGATGCTATATTTATTCATATATCGATAATTATAGTTTTTTCCGGTGACATTCATCAGGCAGTATTGTCAATCCTAATTATTTATACGGTGTGTGGTGTTTTCCTTTTTCCTCATTTTCCTTCCCAAAGCCGTTTCCAGCACCAGACGAAATCAAACAGACGAACTCCGGATTAAGAAAATGTAAGAATTTTCATCATATTTCTCACAGAATATTATCGAGATGTTCTAGAAATAAAACAAAACAAACTCCATTTTTTATAACGGAATGTGAAAAGGGGATTATGAGTATGGGTGAAATGAAAATAAAATAGGAAAAACTATTTTGAAATATGAAAATACTTAATTAATAGGCAATGATAGCTTCAAACGACGATCAAATTAAATTGTCAAATTGTGCACCGTTTGCTATCTGACTATTTCCATTACTTGACAGTTGCCATAGCGACCAGAATTTTGTTTTTATTGCCTAATAGTTTTTGTGTAGTTATTTCTTTGAAGAATAACATATCTTTTAGGCCGGGCTCAAACGACTCGTGTACTTGGCAAATACACAATTATTTGCGTACTTGGCAAGTATACGAGCTTTGCGAATTGCGATGGCAAGCAGGGCGCTCACACGACGTGTATAATTTACAAGTACGCGAGCGCGAACGTTTGGCTTAAAAACCTTGACGAACCATGTAGGCCTACAAACTTCAACGGCGCCGGATCCAGTTCCAGATGTAGCCTCAACTTTTTTAATGAGAGGCCGAAATGTGGCCATCAGCGAATCTTTTTTTTTCTTCAGTTCATTTATAGTACACTGGACAGATATGTTATCTCGTATTCTTTTCCACGCATCATTAACTGCATTACGATTTTTATGGTCTTTATGTTTAGCCATCCAAATGACCGGCTCATTTTCATAAAAATCAAGAAACACTTCAACGCAATGTCATTTGTCCACTCCATTTAAATTTTTAAAAAAACACAAACAAAACGTCTGTACGCTTCTGCTAGGTCTTTGAAAACTAATGAATAGTCGCAGTAAAAGCCATTTCGTTTGAGCGCATTTCGTTTGAGCGCCTCTACAAGTATAGACAAGTATGTACTTGGCAAGTGTACGAATAATCGTGATCGCTTTGACTCGGGCCATTTTTACCGACCACAAATGGAGAACCAACGAGTGACAAATAATTGTACAAGTAACCCACTCACACGACATGGCAAGTAACGATTATTCGCCAAGTACACGAGTCGTTTGAACCTGGCCTTATCGTTTGTCGATACATTATTGAGTGGTTACTTTGTCATTTCATGGAAAATGAATAAATTAAATGAACGAGAAAGAATTGAAATTCTTTGCAAGATAGGATTTGGAGACAGAATGCGCACCCAAAGAGAAAGAGTTGAATTGTTTAATGCAACTCATCCTGATCGGCAACCTATTAACCAAAACATGGTGAGCAAAGTTGAGTCAAAATACCGAGAATTTGGACGTGTCCGTGATCTTCCTGAATCTGGTCGACCCTCACCACCAGAAGACGATCAGCTTAATATATTTGATTGCCGAGCGGTAGCCAAATCAAATTCAATTCGAAAGAATTTATACACGTGGATTCGAGAATGTAGATGGGAAATTTACTATAGAAATACAAAGATATTTTTCACTTACCGGAGTCTATCAACTTTGTTGCCCCGGAACATCTCGAGACTTGAAGCACTGACTCTACATTTCATTGTTCTCAAATAACTAACAACTAACAGATTTATTGACTCTGTTGAGAACTGAGACTTCTCATACTCATAATTCTTTTACTTTAATCAAAGTGTAATCTGATTTTCTTTTCAGAGAAGGTGCGTTTAATGATAAAAGTAAATAAAACAAGAAGTTGAGATTTTTATATCTAAATGATGAATCTTTATCTAAGCTCTTATTCTGAATGAGAATACGGATTCTAGTTGCCGTGATTAACGAAATTCAAATTCAACAAGGACTTCGAAAAATTCGCAATTATACCAAAGTCAGATAAAAAATTTGTCAAGATAATACGAGTCAAGAAACAATATTCAACAACTACATCTTAGTGGAATTAAATTCTAGACGGAACTGGCCATCTTCTCTCAAGAACCTTCGAAGTCCCTTCACAAACATGCATTGTATTTCAAAATTGAAATGGTTATCTTCACATCTGTGGTTTCCTAGAAATGGTCCTTTTTGTTCGATCATAAAATAAAACAGCTTACGCTACGAATGTTGATTGAATATTTCTTTCAGTGTCGGTTTAACGTTACAGAACCTGAGCCAGCGTAATATTTTTGAATATAAGACAAGTGCTGGAGATACTAATTTATACATTTTTCTATATATAGGAGAGTATTCTCATTCATCTGGAAGTGATTATAATGTTTGTGACCAATTTGGCTAAATTATTGTTGGAAACCCAGTAAAACCAGTGCCGCAGTTCTTAATTTTTGGACTAACTTCTAACTAACATTATAATATAAGGTGAAAGTGGAAATATTGTGCCGAAATATATAATGAAAGAGGGAATTTTGTGGTATAGTGGACAAATTGAATTAAAGAACAGAAGTACCCTCAAGTGGGAGTCGAACCCACGACCTTATGATTTCTAGCCCTACGCTCTACCATCTGAGCCATTCGAGGACATAGGAATCGACACACACTCGTGAACCCTTTCCTTCCATAATTTAATATTCATGTTAGAAATGAATGGGAAATCAAACGTACTTATCACTGGCCGTCGAGATCCATTACCTGTCACTCAACTTCATCGTCATTCGAAGATTCCAGTAGCAGATTCAAGCAAATGATCTCTCACCACTGATAAGATTTAGCCAAATATATAAGGTGAAAGTGGAAATATTGTGTCCGAAATATTTAATGAAATAGGGAATTTTGTGGCATAGTAGACAAATTAAATTAAAGAAAAAAAGCATCCTCAAGTGGGAGTCGAACCCACGACCTTATGATTTGTAGCCATACGCTCTACCATCTGAGCCATTCGAGGACATAGGAATCGACACACACTCGTGAACCCTTTCCTTCCATAATTTAATATTCATGTTTGAAATGAATCGAAAATCAAACGTACTTATCACTGGCCGTCGAGATCCATTACCTGTCACTCAACTTCATCGTCATTCGAAGATTTCAGTAGCAGATTCAAGCAGATGATCTCTAACCACTGATAAGATTTAGCCAAATATATAAGGTGAAAGTGGAAATATTGTGTCCGAAATATTTAATGAAAGAGGGAATTTTGTGGCATAGTAGACAAATTAAATTAAAGAAAAAAAGCATCCCACGACCTTATGATTTCTAGCCATACGCTCTACCATCTGAGCCATTCGAGGGCATAGGAATCGACACAAACTCGTGAACCCTTTCCTTCCATAATTTAATATTCATGTTATGAATGAATCAGAAATCAAACGTACTTATCACTGGCCGTCGAGATCCATTACCTGTCACTCAACTTCATCGTCATTCGAAGATTTCAGTAGCAGATTCAAGCAGATGATCTCTAACCACTGATAAGATTTAGCCAAATATATAAGGTGAAAGTGGAAATATTGTGTCCGAAATATTTAATGAAAAAGGGAATTTTGTGGCATAGTAGACAAATTAAATTAAAGAAAAAAAGCATTCCACGACCTTATGATTTCTAGCCATACGCTCTACCATCTGAGCCATTCGAGGGCATAGGAATCGACACAAACTCGTGAACCCTTTCCTTCCATAATTTAATATTCATGTTATAAATGAATCAGAAATCAAACGTACTTATCACTGGCCGTCGAGATCCATTACCTGTCACTCAACTTCATCGTCATTCGAAGATTTCAGTAGCAGATTCAAGTAGATGATCTCTAACCACTGATAAGATTTAGCCAAATATATAAGGTGAAAGTGGAAATATTGTGTCCGAAATATTTAATGAAAAAGGGAATTTTGTGGCATAGTGGACAAATTAAATTGAAGAAAAAAGCATCCTCAAGTGGGAGTCGAACCCACGATCTTATGATTTCTAGCCAGTGATGAGTACGTTTGATTTTCGATTCATTTCTAACATGAATATTGAATTGTGGAAGGAAAAGATTTACGAGTGCGTGTCGATTCCTATGTACTCGAATGGCTCAGTTAGTAGAGCGTATGGCTAGAAATCATAAGGTCGTGGGTTCGACTCCCACTTGAGGATGCTTTTTTTCTTTAATTTAATTTGTCCACTATGCCACAAAATTCCCTCTTTCATTATAATATAAGTTATTCATTTTGTATTATTGTATCCCTAATATAAATAATTGTATCATTTCTTGGGATGAATGAAGTTGTTGTTATTGTTATTATTATTCCCATTTTTCATTATTATCGACGAAGAAGATCTTTCGTAAACATTAACATATATTTCCCGAATTCATTCCCGACTAGAAAATTTCATGTTGCCCACTTACTGTTGGTCCCTTTCCATGGGCCGTAAGTTAACTCAAGAATAGAATGGTTGTGGTTTCGAGAAAGCATAAAATATTCAGCCTTCGAGACCGGAACTCATGATATATTTGTAAGAAATTTACGATATAGCTCTATTGTGATATTTGTCGAATTCTGAACGAATTATATTTTCCTTGAATAATAGCGAATACACGTTTTGCTACATTATAAAGAATTGGATTGGTCACAAGCTACTCACCTCAAACCTTGAGAAAACTACGTATCTCCCATTTAGCATTAATAACACCACAACACCAACATTCCAAAGCTTAGAATTCATAACACCAAATCAAGCCCAATCAATACGACCTGCGATTCCCAGTACGAAGACCATTGATCCTTCGAGTCGCCTCTAAAACTGTTAATTGTCGTGAGTTGGCTGGACTATCAACTGATGGAATAGAGTAAATGGATTATCAAGAAGTTCCTGCAGTTTTTCCTGATTATTTCCATTCTTTGTTCAAGGTGGACTGCGAAAGCCCGCCACAAATGTGTGATAGCGCGTGCCAGACCCGCGAGAGCCTCTTCACGACGCAGGGTTACAGTTCGGGCAACAGTACCCCCAATCACAGCGTACACACCAACTCGCCTCCCGCACCCTTCAGCACATTCGGTTACAAGAAGGAGACCAAATTCAAAGCGGAAGCGAAGATTGAAATGACGCAGCACAATTACGAACAGGTATGGAAAACTTATCTATCTAAAAATTACACCAAAGACCTCAAGTTGCATGACAACCTTGGTGTAGGTATGCACTCATGAATCACCGTTAAATCGGGTATAATTTTGCACCAACCATTCAAGTTTCTTCTACAGTAGATTCAGGGAGTATATCAATTGAAATGGCGAGTATTCGAAACTCTGAATATAATAGGAGTGTCAATGCAGTAGAGTATTCAATTTGGCGAGGTGCATATAGTTCCGAGCCTCCGCAGTCCACCAGAATGAACAATGAGCGGTTTCCATGTATTACGTTCTCTTCTCAATCCAGAAAGTTCTCAAAGATTGGATCGCTTTCTTGGTGGGATTCAATCCGTGACAATTCTTGCAGGCTTCTGGTCACGGCTTCCTAGGTAAAGGCTTCGTTTTACTCCGTAGTCGTCCTGGGCTATGTTTTATTTTACTGGCTCATCATCATCGGTAATTCTCCGGATTCTGTTAACATGGTAGTTTCGTTTCCTCTGGCCAGCATGTTCCAAGATGATGAAATGGGTGATGGTCTGTAACACTATAAGTGCAGTAGCCTTTTCTTCGCCATTCCATCCCATGGACGCAACTTTGAACTGCCTACGATATAAGGACCATGGAGACTGTTCTTTAAAAGTCGGAGGTTTCACGAACCTATTTGATTTGCCAACTCTGTCATGATAGTCTTGAGTCTTCAGTAAAGCAACTTCTTTACTCCTTTCAAATGCACCACCAATACTTCTTTCGCTATTTTTTCTCGTACTGCATCAATTCTTCCGTCAGTTCTGCGATTCACCACTTGGTTTTCTGAATAAATGCTCACTGTTGTCCCCGTTTTCTATTTTCTCCTTTCGGATTTCCGATAGCACCTCCACTTCCTACAATAATTGCCAAATTATACAAAGAATGGTTCGACGAATTGGCTATATGGAAGGCAAGCCTGTGGTCGAGGTACGCGGATGATACCTCCAACGTCACATGGAACCACGGAGATGAACACTTTCATGATTTCCCCTTCGGAATAAATAATATTAGGGATTCCATATGTATATATGTAGCAACCAAAATTCCCTAGAGACCAAAATTATACCAGAGGAGACCCATACCGAAATAGAAACTCCGAAAAACTCTCAAGTGATGGAAAAAAGTCTCCCATGTGAATGTGGAGGTAACTACATTATCCTTAAGATCAACATAAAAAGTTAACCCACCTTGGGGAGACACCAAAATCGGGTATTGCTTACTATGCCTGGACTAAACAACATCGAATCATGTAATTCTGTGGTACGATGCAAGTATTTTACATACATAGGCTACAGAGGTGAGAAACTACATGCACCACTGCACCGCACTAAAAATCTCGCCCCACTGCACTGGAAGTCCTATGAAATACCAAGGAGCACTTCAGCTTGTCAGTATTTACCGTATGACGTACCCTCTGCCATCGATGAAAAACACTCTACCACTCCTACTAGATTTCTCGAAAGCATTTGATCGCCTAAATCATCAACTTTAATTGGCTATTACACTATAATGGCTTCACCAAGAGTGCACATCTCATGATTATCTATCAGAGCGCTTTCAGTTAGTGAACATTTGTGAAAAAACTTCTATACTGAGTCTGTCTACTGGCGTTCCTCAAGGCTCAATTCTAGTACCGCTGCTGTTCATGATGTATATAACAAATTTATCAACCCATCTATCACATTGTAAATCTCGCATGCATGCGCATGATAAACCAATCAACTATTATTTCAGTAATGATAACATATCGGAAGAACTGGCAAATTTATCGGAGGCATCAAGGGATCACTGTTTGATCATAAATCCTGCCAAACCTAATTTGCTGGTCTTTGGCAACAAAAAGTATCGAAATAAGCTGAGAGATCACATGAATACAGAGAAATTTAGGGCTGACTATGGATACCGGACTGAGATTTAGTGTGCATGTGACAAAAATGTGAGAAAGGCCCATTGCAATTTGGAATCATAGATTCACAGCCACTCTCGAGATTTTAACTCAGTTTCATTTGTCCCGAGCTAAATGTGGAATCTGTTGTGCCGTAAATGTTTGTTATGCACGTATCTAGAATGTATGTTTTTCATTTATTATTGTCTGTGTCTACACGGAAAAACTAATTTTTGAGCCCCGATGATGACTTTATTAAAGTTCGATACGTTGGCGAGAAATCAGTAGTTTTTCCACAATAACATTGCTTCTAATCCCAACCAAACCATTTGGAGAACATCTCTGTGGATCACCAAACTTACCATAATTTATTTTTATTGTTTGTTATTATTTCGTCCTTTGAATTTCTTATGGATATACTGTTCAGTGATTGTTTTATTATGATTTCTATTCGTCACTTCGTTAATAATCTCCCACGTTTTTTTATTTCCTCAAGTCCGTTAGTTTAGTTTTATTCTTTTTCTTTTTATCAGTTTGTTAAGTTTTTTTTTTTAATATAAGTTTGGAGTTTTTTTTAGGGTGCTTTGTTATAGAGGTTATTAGTCCAGTATTATCCATGGTTTTATTCCATGCATTTTGTTACAGTTTATACTTTTTTTCACAGTAGTAGAGTGTATATATTTTTTCAGCTTATTCATATATTTGTCTAAGCCAAGTTGTGAGCCATAACATTCATGACATCAATCTAATTTATATTTACTGGCATTTCATTGCGCTTTCCGAAATTTATATTTGTTATGTATAATTTTCGAGGTTTGCTTGGGTACAAGTTTTCCGCTTTGTCATGCGTTATGCTTGAAAATATTGAGTAGTGGTCCGGTAGGTCAGTCTGAAGGACAATTAGACTCCATTTTAAATTTGTCTGTTTACACCCTGGTTGGCTCATATATATAAAAAGATAATGTTCAGACTAGTAATAGTTTCATTGGACCACTTGTTCATTATATTTATATCAATGTCTCCTACGCATATTTCTATATCTTCCTCCTGTTAACAACTGGAATAATGTTCTAGGTCATTAACATAAATAAGTGTATCAGTCGAGGGGAGTCTGTAAGAGAGTCTGTTATACCAATGGTATATTTTTTACATTTATGGACAGTCTAAATGTTTTTGTTTCTGTCAGATTATATAAAGGAATAACCCAGAACGTTTTCGTTGACCCATTGTAGTAGAGGTTATAATTGGGTATATAAAAATCACTCACCGTTTCGATATTCCATGTCTCCGATGGGATTAACACATCTATGAACTCAGTTTCCTCCTCTAAATAAACTAGTGACTCATCATAATTTTTCCTGATTCTTCTCACGTTGAAGTTAAGAACTGTAATCAGGTTCCCATATCTCTATCTTTTTTGCTAAAGATTTGAAATATTTATCGAAATTATCGAGTAGTTTTTACTTCTGGTCATCCAGTATATCTAAAAACTCCAACATTTTCAAAGACTATGCTACGATGAGCTAAGCTCAGTGCTCCCTATTTTTTTCCTCAATACAACTTATAACAGTTCATTTTTGAGTGTAAATTTTTTATTTTATGATAATTAGTTTGTTGTTGTGATTAACGAAAATATTTCCCGAATCAGTCCAAACATTTTTCAAAGAAGTTCTTTCTATAGCACTAGTCAGTAGTTGTACTCTTAGGTTTATTAGATCTTCCTTGATGACGATGCCAGTTCCTTTCAAAAATTTCTTTCTTTTGTAGATATTCTGCCTCACCTCGTAGTTTCTTAGTTTGAGAAATATGCTCCTCGCCTTATTTCCTCCTTTTTTCCCTATTCTGTAACAGATATCGATGTCATTTTCTGATAGGCTAGTTGACATCTTGGAATTGAAGAGTTCACTAATCTCCACTTTAAGGTTTTCTTTGTTCTTTTTCTCTGGCCAGTTGGAAATTCTGAGATTATTTTTCTTCGTTGCTTGTTCTAGTATGTCTCATTTGTCGCGTTCTAATATTTTTCCCGTTTGTGAGATTTTTTATTTTGTTATGCATGACAAAACATCTAAAAAAAACACTCAAAATTTGAATGAACGAATACTATTGCTTTTTCTTTTATTGCAGAAGAGGCGGCCGTACAGCGTGCAGACGACGAAATCGGCACCCGATGTCATTGTGACGCACTGACGAACGCAAAACAGCGCCGATTGGGAGCCCTACAAGAGGCGGTACCCGCGGCGCCTTCAATTGTTTTCAGGCGACTGCCTTTCCTTCGAGAAGGTGTTCGCAGCTGCAGACGGGACTCAAACGTACGAAACTGATTTTTATACATGATATTAGAGATATTTAAGAGCCTTTCTTTTGTTGTTATCGTTATTGTGGCCGGCTGGGGGAGTTGGGGATTTATGCGTTCGTCTTTCGTGATTAATTCAAGTTGTTGGTTAATTCCACAATTACAAAAAAAGTTTTTCATGTCATTTAACGTTGTTGCACTCTATTAGAGTCTCGTAATTTTCATGTTCCAATCAAATCCGTAAACTCTCGGGAAAAACATTATCAGATTTCAGAAACAGAGCTGATAGTATATTTTGAAAATAGCAACCAATGTCAAATCTACATTAGAAAAATCTTAGCATAGAGTGAAAATATATGCCTGCACGTCTGTCTCGCCGCGTATCCTACGTCATTGTTTATGTAGAATTGTAAAACTCGTATATCGATAGATATACCGAAAATGCGCTTAATGAGTGAGAGAAGTAATCTCAAGTGATGAACACTGCTTGCCAGCAGCGATAGAGCAACCGACATTACCGACAAATCATTAGAAGGAAATAGGCTCGAAATATGCATGGATTAGTAACCAGAACAGCAAACTCACTTATTTAACACGTTTTTTTCTGGAGAAAGTTCAGCCCTGAATGATTTCAATTCATCACGCATATCGGAGGATCATACCCCTATTCAGTTAATATTGACGTATAATTTAAAAATACCAGTATTGATAGATATTACAAAATTCCAGCAAGCGTTGAACAACTGACATTTCATGATTACTGACTTCTTAAATGACAGAAATCCTGGGATATAATAGGGGAAAAAAGGGGAAGCCTTCCTCCTCAATAGTAACATTATTAACATGACTACCATATAAATAACTCTTCCCTTCAAGAAAGCAATCAGAAAAGTGATCGTGCTGTCATTTTTCCCCTCAAAATTTAGCTTCTCTGTCCTCTATAATACAATGATATGTGCAGCCAAACGGATACTTAGTCTAATTCATCGTAATTGTGAGAACTTTCGTAACCAAGACAGCTTTTGAACATTATTCAATGCCTACGTGAGATCTCGGCTGGAACATAGTTCCTTAATATGGTCGAACGTATACAATATTCACATAAACAAAATGGAGGTTTCATGAAATATATTTCTTATAAATTAGATGGAGTCTACCCTGAACCAAGGTATCGATAATAGAAGACAACTGAATCAAACTACTTTTTCTACAAATCCAAAGAAACTACGATTCCATTATTTTTATTTACAAATAAGTGAACAATTGACTGTCTTGAATTACTCTCCCATCTCAACCAGTCGTAGCAATGAGCAAACTATACAATCAATTCTGTGACAATCTCGACATATGAACCAATTGGTCAAATGAAGAACCATATTAGAAAACTTCTACACACAAGCCAAACAAGATATTTGAGCCTAGTTTGTAAGTATGTTACTCTACTATGAAAGTTCATTCAATTGATCGTGATTCAGTTGAATTATGTATTTTCCTCTTTATTCATGCATTTTTCTCCAGGTGTCTCCAGACAATTAGAGTTGAACGGTTTATATGTATACGTATATAAAACTGTGAACTTCCTGACTATTGATATAGATATATGTCTAGTTATTGGGATTCATTCTTGTTTGGACATTGAACACTTTTTCTTGTGAATTTCTAATGGTCTGATAATTTCAGAATTCGTCTATAACGGGAGATACTATTGTTCCCCTGAAAAGACATAACAAGTTTTCTAGAACTTAATTCATTGTAGTATAGTTAAAATGTGTTGAAAGTAAACTCGATTTTCAGATACAATCCGAAATAATTTTCTGAATTTCTCACCTCCTGGAACGAACGATGAAAAATATAATAAATTATTATTATATATTATTTATATTATTATTATATATATATTATTTGTGGAAATCTGGATGAAGTGAACAATGCTGTATTTGCAAGACAATGGGATATATCAGAAATTAGTACTTTTCTGTGGAAATCTGGATGGAGGGAACAATGCTGTATTCGAAAAGGATTTTTTGGATGAGAAGAGAATGCTGTATTCGGCAAGAGAAGATCAACAATGAGTACTCTTATTTGTGGAAATCTGGATGAAGTGAATAATGCTGTATTTGGCAGGACAATGGAAAATATCATGAATGAGTACCATTATTTGTGGAGATCTGGATAGAATAAGCAATGCTGTATATGGCAAGACAATGGAAAATATCAAAAATGAGTTCTGAAATTTCCACAACATGACTATACTATTGAGTGTAATATATTTCGATCCGATGATGATACTCACGATATCGACCAACTGCGACAGAAGTGTATTCATCAAACTAATTCCCATGGTCAATCCATTGCCTGAGTAGTTGCACTGGTTGAGCTTCCCACGCTTATTTTTGTGGCATGCCTACGTTATCCACGAATAGTATGCACTGTGTACCCATAGATGGTCCGAAAACACCTCGCCTTTTCTTGTCCGGTTCCTACATGACCATTTCTTGAGTCTATCATGTTCGAAATAATACGATTATATGGAAATTTTACTTTTCTACTCTACTTGTCCGATAAATCTTTGAATAACTTACGGCATCTTCGATTGATCACTCACTCACGATAACTCTACTTGTTCATTAAGTGCATTAACTTCATACATACGTCAATAATTATGGGAGATATGGAGAGGTGCTTCCATGAGAACTGAGACTAATTTGGGTTTTACAGAAATGTTTTTTTTTATTTATTTATAATAAATTTGTTGTTCTGTTAACGAATCTTGATATCCAGCCCATTTTGCTTCCTTATATTATTTTTCGTAAATGTCGGGTTTTCTATCGCTCTGGCTTACAACTGGAAAAAATGTTAGGTATTTCAAGCACTCCATGGTACGGTAGCAATATTTTCCTCTATCAGCCAAGTACTACTGATTTGAGCTTGGTGGGTTCCAAAAACTCAAGGCGAAGATTTGTTCAAGCTAATTCAAATTAAAATTAACGTATTTACATTCACTGGTCGACACAAAAACGCTCTCTACTCCCTATCTAACGTATCTGAGACAAACACAATGGCAATCGGCCACGCTTATGCCTCCGACTTCCCCATCGGCCACGTATGTTATGAATCGGGGCTGCGATATTTTTGTTGGAGTTTGTGACAATCGCAAAATGTTTGTTATATGGAACGCTGTATGAAAAGATCATTTATAAATTAATTGTCATTATATTGTGTTTTCATTTAGCCCCCCATACTTTTTCAGCAGAAAGAAATTCCTGAATTAGAGTGGATTTAAAAACTTTTCTGTAGAGTAAAGCAAAGCTAAGAAAATGGAAAAATATATGAACGGGAACTTTTTTCCGAAAAAAAAATACATACATTCCTATTAATTTCTCAATGTGTTGTTTACTGGAACAATAATCAGATCAGTAATTGATTCATCAACATTATCATGATTATGATGATATCATTATCGATACAGCCTGATTATCCACAACATGTGGAAGATAAAATGGCGTACTCGTATCCCATGTGGATGGGTAGTTATTTCTCATAGAGCGAACATAGATTTTCAATATAAGGAAAGTTCTAATGAAAAACACGACGAGTTACTGAATGCTAGCGAGAAGAGTTGCCGAAATGATGAAACGAATTCTAACGCGAACGCAGTTATATTCTGTAGATAAGAGTGTGCATAACCTACAGTTTGATCTCATATTAGGTGCGGATTGTATCGTTTGGAAACTATGGATTTATATAAATCAAGTCATTCTTCACGTCTCAGGGATACTATGATATCATTGTCTCAAATGGTACAATGAAATAAAAGAAAAATGTTTCGTGCAGTTCAGGGTTAATAATACTTCATTGAATCCTGTGTGATCAAATAGATGATATAGAATATGTCAAAGTACAATACAAACGTTTATAAATTCAATTTACAGTATAGATGGACAGAAATATAAAAATAAAAGCACGACAACAAAATTCAAAGATATGTTGAAAATGTTATTTCAGATTTAAAAATTCCGAGACGCTGAGCTGTAGAAACTATGTTCTTGCAGATATCTTTTCAATTTTGATTCAGACAAATCTTGATTGTGAATTTTTCTCAAACAAATAGAGAGATGGTTGAAAAAGTAACGCCTGTGTATGATGGAAATAATGAGTTATGATTAGGAATTCTGAAGAGATCTCCATTTCTAGTGGTATAATTGTGATGCTGAGGAACTTTGATTGGGGTCAACTGTTGCAGAATGAAAAATGACTGAATCAAACACGCACTAGGTGTGACAGACCAGAAGATTCCAAGAGTGGAAGGAACGATAAATATATGCTGAATAAAAAACGGGAAACTGAGTCAAATCTAATACTCCCCTGTGGGATAATTAGGTTTTAAGTTTCTGTGTAGGCAGTTCAAACGGCCAATGTCACAGGATGAAATAATAATAATAATATGTATTTACCAAAGTACATAATAGTATTTTCACACGCACAAAGTACATAATAGTAATTTACATAATCAGTTGCCCGATTGGCAAATCAATGATAGGCCTGTACGAGGGTGTTATTTATATAGGTAACTATAGATACTGTTTTCTGATGTGAGCTATTGCATATAAAAATAATTTCAAGAGAAAAAAACTGTGTACTATTCTGCTATAATACAACTAATGGTATGTATATATGAAAATGTACATACGTTCTAACATACATCTGATACCAACGAATATTATGATGTCACTTGATCAATTATTCTTAATGTCAATCAGGTGATGAATTTCAATTCTAGGAGTCTTTAAAAAACATTTTTTACCCTGGATTTGAATAGTGGGAAAGAGTTGAGTATTTTGAAATGTCATGGGATAGTACCGTAAAACTTGGGAGCTAGGTAAGTGAAGCTGCGTTGTCCAATAGTCTTCCGCATACTTGAAATATTAATGGAATATATTTCATACCTTGTATTGTAGATGTGATCAACAGGTTTGGCTTGGTTCAGGTTTTTACGCTGGTGCACAAGCAGTGTGAAAGCAAATATTTGACGAATATCCATTATGCCTGCTTCGTTTTATAGATCATTACTTGAATAGGTATATGTTTTATTCAACATGATTTGATTATCCATTTTTTTAATATTTCTTAGTTCTTCAAATAACAATTCATAACTCATCCCCAAGCAATTATTCCGTATAACAAATGTGTTTGCACCAGTGCATGGTAAATTTTTTTCAGATGTTCGAGCCAAGGATTTTTTTTATGTACTTGAATTTCCATACTGAATATCACGGTTTTTTATTAGAATACTTATATGCGCATTCCATTTAAAATTGCTGTCTAGAGTAATACCTAGATATTTAACCGTTTTGGAACATGTTATTTGTAGTTCATCATTACCGAGTGGAGTGTCTGGGAGATTTGACTGAATAATCTGGGAGATTTGTTTCATAGCTGGTAAAGGGCATGAACACAGTTCTTTCAAATTGATTGTCAGTAATTTGCTATCGAATTATTCCTTTATAATAGGGAATGCGCGTATAACCTTTTGTTTTAGGTCCCTCCAATTTTTATCTTCAAAAAATAGACTGTGTCATCAGCAAAACTTGGGATTTCGGTAGGAATAGGTAAGTTGAAAAGTGAATTGATATAAATAATAAATAAAATTAGACCAAGCACAGTCCCCTGAGGAACACCGTAACTGGCTGATCTGTTTCGGTTTATTTATTCCCCAGAATCCAATGCTTCTGAGAGTTTCATGTGAGGTTGAATGCATGTAATCAAGGATGGAAGGAATATATATATATATATATATATATATATATTTGGGTTGAATAGTAGTTTACAAAAAATACTATAAGCTTATCTAGTTGAGTTCTTATTTGCTAATAAAAAATAAGCAATTTTTTTAAACTGCCTATTATGAGTTTTTGTGACTGACAACCATGAAGAGAGGTATTAAATATCATATTCTGATAGTTTTTGTTTTATTGTGTATTTTTTTCTGGATCAGTGAAACTGTCTGACATCGGCGGGATAATTCTTTAAATTCTTTAAATTATTAGAAAAAATTAAAGAATAGTAGTCTTACCGACTGTTACAAATGGTGCCATCGGCGGGATATTTTTTTTTTATCAAGTTTATTAATATTGAAAAAGTTGTTGGTATGCGGTGAGACAGTTGGTCATTTGTTCAATGAACGGTATTTTATTTATGTATGACCACGCATAACTTCTTACAGAGGTATCCGATTTTGAAGAAAAGGAGTATGAATATTTGACAAAATTGTTCAACGATCATTCAAAGACAGTGAGTCAATGTTTGCCTATCGTTATAAATTCTACAATGCAATAAAATCACCGTAGGAAAGTTCATCAGAATGGACCGCAAGGGAAGTGTTGCTTCATGCTGTGAATTCGATGCAAATGTACTTGATATGCTATTGAGAGACCGTTTCGTTGTTGGCTTTGAAAATGGAACAGTAAAAGATAGACTTTTCGAGGAGAAGAAAGACTGTTCATTCAATGATGCCTTCCGAATAGCTTCATGCAAAATGGCCGCCAAGCAGAATACCTTGTTGGAGGGACCAGAGATCAAGGTAGAAACAGGTCTTCATCACGTATCACACAGGAAGAAACGTCACATCACGCATCCTGCGCAGAGTCGATAGTCAACGAGTGTAAGTGCGAGTCGACCGTCAACAACTTCAAGCCAAAAATGTGTAGTTTGTGGAAGGGGAAACCATCCAACAATCAAGTGTCGCTATCGCGAGTTTTCGTGTAATGTGAGCAAAATTAAAAGACATTTATTATGATTTATGAGGAAGAATATCATGTTCAACTGGACTCGGGGGCAAGTATTTCAGCGGTTTCATAGAAATTTGATTTGATCAATTTCAATACTATCTTATTCCATCGGACAAAGTTCTTCATTTTCATAATGGCGATGAAATGACTCCATTGGGAATGTTTCGAGCTAAATTATTGTAGAGTTTCGTAAAGTTCTGAATAAATTCATTTTTAGCCAAACTATACATTTCTGAGGAATCTCCTGAACTAGGTCTATTGTTAATCTCAATTTGCCACTTCATAAGGGAAAATCAAATATCCACGTTTGACTAATGACGACCGCGGCAATTTTTTTTTGAATATATTATTGATTTTTTGGAATCTTCATAGGAAGCTGATTTCAAAAATATATCACACATAGGGTTTGTATACAGTGCGTCCGTTAAATTCAGTGCTGTCGTAAAGTAGTGGATACATTCGTAAAAAATTAAAGGAATAATTTTTGGAAAGAACGCTCGACTCCGTCGAATTTTATTTTCATTTGGGCATTATTTCAAATTTAATTAATACGTACAGAATGATTCGTGTTGAAACTGGCAATTATGTATAATTGTCAGTTGAAACTGGCAATTATTGATAATTGCCAGTTTGAACTGACAATTAACATAATTGTCAGTTTAAACTGGCAATTATAATATTTTTTCTGCATGTCCGTTCAGCGCTTTCGTATATTTGCTATATAGCAAGATCGAATTCTGTTCCGTTCCAGATGTCACACTCTGCCAGTCAATCGAAATAAAAAAACTGCATTCCATTACTGCAACTTCATAGCGCCATACAAAATTACAGGTTATAGGGTGAATAATTCCGAGCACTTTCGCTGACAAATTGTCCATTTCTGTGAACACTGGACAACATTAAATTTTTCGCTCCGCTAGAGTTTATTGAAGTTCCAGTAAAACGGAATAAATCGAATTTCGTTCAACGGAAAGTAGTGCCACACGTATCGTTCCATCTGCTAGCGTGAAATTGAATCGATTGATAACGAATTTATAGGACGCAATATGATATCATTACGTTGCATTTTCCGCTTGCATTGTCTGGACAAACAAACAATAGAAGTATTGGTTCTGGATCCAGACAAATCGAGGCACACATTCACTCCGGTGGAATCTTTCATCCAGCTCTGGACTTTATTTAACGTCGCGTCGAGGCGGGATAAAACCAATGCTTGAATATCGTTTGTTATGTTATAGACGATGTGGACACTTACTCTCGTTTCGGGCGTCCATCGTCTTGCAGGATTTGAAAGTCCTTTACGACGTTTCGCTTAGTTGAATCTTCAATCGTCTTCAGGTGAATACTGTACAGTATCTAAAAAAAAGTGCACTCTGATATTTTTCCAACTATAAAATATCAATAATAATTAAATGCTGGAGTAGCGATTGTGATTTAACCACGTTTATATAGGATATGAAATACCTAGGTGTAATTATAGATTCCAATCTCAGATGGGAAAAACACATAGCTTTCATAATAAAAAAAATCCAGCACCTTATGTTCAAGTTCAAAATCCTCAGAGATACATTGAATGTATCCCAATTGAACATATTATACTACTCGCTAGTGGAATCCCATATATATGGAATAATGTCTTGGGGCGGAGTTGGAAAAACCATACTGAAAAAATTGGAAACCACTCAGAAAAATCCTAAAAATAATTTTTAAGAGGAAAAATGATTACCCGTCAGACGAACTTTATGCTGAAACCGGACTCCTGGATCCAAGGCAATTATTCTTCAAGAATTGTAACATTAAACAACATAAATCTGAACCTAACCTACAAAAAACTGAACATAATTACAATACCAGAAACCGACAATAGAAATACCCTTCTCCTTTCATGTTCAAAGCCATTGGATAAAAAAGCTTCAAATATCTCAGCCCAAAATTCCACAATTATTTACCCGAAATGATCAAAAATATTAAATCCCCCTTAAAATTAAAAAAAGAACTGAAAAAATTCATCATGTCCCAAACACGTGAATCCATCCACAACATACTAGAAACGCGGTAAAAAAATGTCGAGTATCCTATATACTCCCCCCTATCACAATGCCTAACCTCTTACCTTAATCAATTGTATACCGTTATCACACACTTGAAGACTTACCTTACACTATCTCTTTCTACATGATTATATCACCTATCTCTGATATTTCATATGTTCCCAATGTCCAATTTTATCAACTATTTTCCTTTTATCTATACACTATACAGTGAGGACGTAAAAAGTCCTCCCCCCCCCTTAACTTTTGAACGGAACAAGCTGTCGATGTCGGGTAAAATTCAGGTAAAAAGGTACCACTTTTTGGCATAAAAATGATTGTGGTCACATGGTCTAGTGTCAAGAGGGCACCATCAACTTTTTTTTTCAAATGTAAAGGGGGGTCACATGGCTTCTGGTTGTGAAGGCCTACCGATTCTCTATCCAACACCGCTTTGTTTGTGAAAATCGGCCAAGCTGTTTCAAACTGACAAGCGTATGAAATTTCCTTCAAATAGTTCACAAATAAATTAAAAATAACTTTTAATTGCAACAGAATTTTAAGAAACACTTGCAACTATTTCAACAAGTGCTCGAAATGTTCACCGTTCAAGTCTTGATAGAAAAAAAGTCGGTTGTGAAATTCATTCCGAACGTTATTAAATGTTTCCGGAGTAATACTGTAACACACATCTGTTATTCGGTCCATAAGTTCCTGGAGTGACTGTGGCTGCGTGACGTACACCTTAGATTTTATGTACCCCCACAAAAAAAGTCCATAGGTTTCATATCAGGTGACCTAGCTGGCCATTCAATGGGGCCACGTCGGCCTATCCACCGTCCCGGAAAATTCTCGTTAAGCCATTCTCGGACAGGTCTGTAGTAGTGAGGGGGTGCACCATCTTGTTGAAAGGTATCATCCATGGTAAATTCATTTGGGTTTGCCCCAACTATTTCTTGAATACTGTGATGGTTCTGAGTTTGAAGCATATTTAAATACAGATGCCCAGTTAAATTTTCTGCCATAAATATTGGACCTATGATATGGTCACCCAAAATACCAGCCCATACGTTGATCTTCCCTGGAGTTTGAGTATGACCCTCTCGAAAAACGTGCAGATTTACGTCTGACCAATAACGCACATTCTGTCTATTTACTGTTCCATTTTCATCACTAAAACAAATAGAGTTCATGTAACCGGGATTTTGGGTTATGCGGTAAGACATGACCTCACAAAACTGCAGTCTTCTATCCGGGTCGTCTTCTGTTAATTGATGCAGAATTTCTAATTTATATGGGTGAAATTTGTGTTTTTCAAGATATTTTTTCACAGGGGTCGTAGATACGTCACAAGCCGTGGCTACCGTTTTCGTTGTTTGTTGCGGATTATTAACAACAGCGATTATTAACAACGTAGATTTGCTGTTCTTCTGAAATATATTCTCTTCCAGATCCTCTTTCCCTCGTTACGCAACCAGTCCTTAAAAATTTACCAACCAATTCCCTCAAGTAGGTACGAGATATTGGATTATTTGGGAAGCGCTCATTAAATATTCTTTCTGCTCCATGGTAATTACGCCCAGCTTCAGCCTAAATTAAAATTGCTTCGGTTTTTTCTTCTAAAGGACAAGAACTAGGCATTTGAAAATTATAAAGAAATGCTGAAACCTATGACAACTGTCAAGTATCGATATGATTAACGTCACTATTAGACTCAGATTGAAATGAAATGCTATTTGGAGTCTCCAGCAAAATAACTAAGGTATAAAAAAAATAAACAAAAAGCACATTTCAAAGTACAAATAATATGTGAACCTTTTTTACCACAAAAAATCTACTTTTCGACCAGAATCAGTAACGGAGTTGAAATTCTGCTGCAATTAATAGTTAAACTAATTTATTTGTAAAATATTTGAAGCAAATTTCAAACGCTTGTCAGTTTGAAACGGCTTGGCCGATTTTCACAAACAAAGCGGTGTTGGATAGAGAATCGGAAGGCCTTCAAAACCAGGAACCCCCTTCACATAAAAAAAAAAGTTGATGGTGCCCTCTTGACACTAGACCACGTGACCACAACCATTTTTATGCCAAAAAGTGGTACCTTTTTACCTGAATTTTACTCGACCTCGACAGCTTGTTCCGTTCAAAAGTTAGGGGGGGGGAGACTTTTTACGTCCTCACTGTATACACTTTCCACACACTTATCTAAAGTCAAATTGAGATTGTATATATAACTTACCATTTTAATAACTTTACAACTTTATTTTATTTATTACAACTTTATTTTATTTTATTTAAATTTCAGTCCATTTTATCTTATTTCATTTTATTTATATATTTCACGATCTAAACTGAATTAATATTCATCATATGTCCAAATAGTCTACTATTTTATATGTTGCTAATTACTACCTTGTTCATGCTCCGCACAAGTCTCGACTTTTGGAGCGAATCTGTTTATTGTACCTCTATATACACTATTGTACTTTTTTGTTGTTGAATAAACATTATATATTAGCTCGCTTTCGTGTCCGTCCGGTACAAATTTTGTAATCGATTTTAAATTAACTTCCCGATGAGCTGAAGACTTGAAACTTTGGAAATAGTTCGGAACTGGATGACAATACAATATCAACCCGTTTTCTCATCTGTCTGTTTGTTCTTTTTTTTACGGACCACAAAAAGTGAGGTCAGAATCAGACAATCTCTCCATACCGAAGACGAGCGGACGTTGTTTATCGAGTGTACTCCGCGATAGTGAACCCTATTGCGATTCTCGACCTAACAGCATCGCGTGATGGAGAAAGTGAGGTTAGAAAAACAAAAAAATCTGTTAAAGTGACAATTATTTCCTCTTAAAGCAGCGAAAAGACACAAAAACCACGGCTAATTGAGCAAAACAATACATTGAATCGTCCTCCGATAGAGGAATCCAGCGGGGGAAATACCAAGTGTAACAAATGAAACAAATGAAAACAAAATGCAACAAAGAAATACCTGATAATAAAATACCCAAAAAAGACGTTTTGAAACGTGTGAAGACAGGTGAAATAGATGAAAACAGTTTACTGAGTAAGTGTACAACGGACAACAGTAGAATTTCTAGTTCCACAGTTACAGAAACTGAAAAACCGCGACATCTGCGAAATTATAAACTACTTTTCCCCAGATAAGGCAGGAAAGCTGATTTCTGCATCCTCAAACATGCTAATAGTCAAATACAGTTCAATATAATGAACATTATTAAACCTAATACAGACACTAGGGTGCCCGGCATTGGGTCCGAGGATGAGAAATCCGCCCTTGTCGAGGTTAACGCAAAAACGTACGGAAAAACGCAAAGTGGAAATCCCTAGTGAAAAGAAACTGGTGAGTTCAACAATTCAAAATGGGGGTATGGAAAGAGGAAAAAAGAAACACCATCAGAAAACCCTTATTCGGAAAAAAACCGGTTCTCCACACCAAAATACTGATATAATAAATGAAGACAAAAAAAAACAAAAAGATAGAGGAACATGAAAAAAGGAGGTATAGAAAAATCACAAAAAACAGATGGAAATCCAAACATGTGTAATAAACAAACCAAAATAGCCGGAAAACCAGAAAAGAAATATGAAGAGAAATTCAAAACTCCAGAAAATAGGCATGAGGAACGAGCATATATAAAACGCGAAAATAGAATGGAAGAACACTCCCAAAAAATCGGGATACTCAGAAGGGAAAATTCAATAGGGACAATGAGCGACACAGAGTTGAATGAAATGAATAAATATCAAGATATTTTTTTAATATACCACGTTTTTATAACGGACTGAAAAGTAAAAAAGTCACAAAGTTTTGAAACAAAAAATTGGTACATTTGATTTTTCGGAAGCATTTTTATTTTTGCAACTCACTTCAACCATTCTGATGGACATGAATGATGAGAAAAAAAATCATATGCCAGTGTTTTCGCCTAGTTGAGTGCCTATGGCGGTTTAATATTTCCAAAACAACAAATTTTTTAAAAGGGTAATTTTGTCAAAGTACATTTTTTAGACAAACATTTCTCAGATTCCAATTTTCAGGACGAATTCATTGATGGTTTCGAATTGAATATCGGATGGATAACAATACTAATAGACTAATAATTTGTCGAAAAATTATGAGGAAATTGGGGTATATCGCTCATCGAGTATGCTGTGGTTACAAAATTGAATGAAACTGAATGAAAATACATCAATTTTCACATAACAAAAGCTCACAAACCATTCCAACAAAAACCAACACATAGGGTAGATGTACCGTTTGTGGCCAATGTACTATTTGTGGCCATTTTGACATTTGTAACTAAATATTAAATATTTAGTTCTTTCTATTGTATCATGTAGTACATTTATAGGGTTTTTTAATATGTTGCCAAGTTGTGAACTCTTTTCTCTACTCGTGGAGTGTGTATTGTCAGAAATAATTAAAAACATATTTGGACGTGTGGTGAATCTGATAAATGTTATCGATTTCTAATAAGAATCTGAAGAACGACCCTGGTAAGTAAATTAGTAATATTTGTCGAAAATCTTATTATTCTTTGAATGTTAATATTGTATTGATTTGTTGAAAATATGAACAGGATGTTCATAAAATCAGATGTGGAATCATCTGCGACTGAAAGATAAACTTTAGTCACTATCTTCCATCGTCAAGATAACCTCTTGTGGGGTATTCATGAGAATGTTTCCCTTTTTAATATTGTATATAATTAAAATACCTTAAAATTAGGTAAAAAAACATGAATTTACTGAAACTAACCTAAAATATAAATAAAATAACCCATGGCCACAACTGGTTCAACAAAAACATACAATTGCTACTTTTGGCCATGCTATGACCACAAGTGGTGCATCTATTTTGCAGTTTCGGCCATCTTATCTATTTGCTTGATAATTTGAGTTACTCACGTGTATATTATTCAGTTAATAATGATAAAATAATCAATAAATGATTTTAATCATCAAACTAATAACTATTTCTTTAATTTTTTCTCTTTTATAGGTTAAAATGCCACCGAAACTAAAAAATAAGACCGTGGAGAAAATTCCTACGTCCTCTCAAGCGACAATCAGCAAACCTAAAAGGACGTTTTTTAAGTATCCAGAAGCTGATTCAAAAAAAGCCTTGGAGCTAATAAGAAGTGGAACCGCTATTGCATCAGCAGCTAAACAATATAATATTCCAAGAACAACATTGCGTAATGAACTTAAAGGAAGATCATCAGAGTCTTCAGGTCGCATTGGTCCGGAATCAATACTTGGTCGTCATATCGAAGACAAATTAGAAGAGTGGTTATTAGGGACTAGTAGGATGGGATTACCGATAAATAGGGATTTTCTGATACACTCTGTCAAACAATTGGTGGAAGCAGAAGGGATGAACAATCCGTTTAAAGATAATGTTCCTGAAAGAAAGTGGTTTGAAGGTTTCCTCAAGCGTCATCCACGCGTTGGACAAAAGAAAGCTGAACATCTATGCAAAGCTCGGGCAGTCGTCACTGAAAGTGGGATTCGTTCTTGGTTTTCTCATGTGGCAGAAGAGCTGGGCGAAAATATTGAGATACTTAAAGATCCTCGACGGGTTTTTGATATGGATGAGACCGCAATACATCTTGCACCAAAAGGTGGTCTTGTTTTGGCCGAAAGAGGAAAGTCTGACTATGATGAAGCAGGTAATGAAAAAGAAAACGTTACGACATTGTTTAATGTTAATGCTTGGTGAATTCGCACCACCGCTAACAATTTTTAAATATGAACGTTTACCCAAAATTTGTATTGACTCTGCTCCAAAAGGCTGGGGAATAGGGAAATGGATGGATGACCAGTGAATCTTTCTATGAATATTTCACAAATGTTTTTCATCCATTTCTTAAAAAAAGTGAAATTGAATTCCCGGTGATTATATTCTTAGATAGTCATGTCTCTCACATGTCCATCCATTTGAGTGAGTTCTGCAAAGAAAAACAGATTATCCTGTGCTGTTTCCCGCCCCACGCAACTCATATTCTACAACCACTCGATGTATCTTTTTTTTCCCATTAAAACAAAGATGGAAAAATTTAATTCGTAATTGGCGAATAGAAAATAATGGTGCTGATGTGCACAAACATAATGTTCCAGTTTTTTGTCAAAGCTTATTAATGATGAAAATTTCGTTAATGTTATCAAGAGTGGATTTAAAGCTTGTGGCATATGCCCATTCGATGCTGACGCAGTCGATTACACTAAATGCGTTGAAATAAAAGAGTCTCAAAACGCTCAAAATATTTCTAACGAACCCGAATCACAAAAATCAGCACAAGTTTCATCTCACCGACAATTCGTTGAAAGCAAGATTGATGCTGATGTTTTACAACGATTTAAGCATGCAAAAGCCGCAGGTATTGCTTGGAAAGCTGATGATAAATACGAGCTTTTGTACGATCTTTGGGTCAAGGCAATAGAAGATAATACAAACGCAAATAATGACCAACAATCTCCATTGTGCCTTCCTCTCGCATCTGAAGATCTCAATCCTTCGATTACCAATGATGACAATGTTATGGAATTTGAATTTCCCGAGTTTTCAGAGCTTAATTTTGATCATCAAACAAAACCAAAATCGAGGTGCAACTTCTAAAAATTGATCGGTTTTCAGTTCCTTTTATTGATTGTTCGATTAATTTCAAAATCATGTTTTGATTTAATTTATTTTTTTTACTCTTTTTTAGTCGAAGAACCATTGCAATTCTTCATCTCTCACAGTCCTAACCAGAATCCCGATTTTGGAGTTCCTCTTTCACTTGAACCTTCTATACCTTCAGATATTAATACCGATCCAAACACTATTAGAGCAGTTCTTCCTTCCAGTAATAACGCTATCCAATCATCATCTGTTATTATTGAAGTTATAGAACCAGTGCAGTTTCTACTCCTAGCACGGAAAATGTATCTAATTCTAATACAATGACGATGCGCCAAAAAGCGTCAGATGGAGTCATTAAATCAAATAGTTATGTGGCCTAAAAAACAGCCATCAAAGCGCAAACGTGCTGTCGAACATTTGCCTTCAGTAATAACATCTGAGAAATGGATAGAAGTTATGGAAGCTGAAGAAAATGAAAGAAATGAGAAAGACGAAGGAAAAAAACTTAAGAAAATTGAAAGAGAAGAGAGAATTGAGAGAAATAAAAAATAAAACAGGAGAAGTTAGAGGAACAAGCTAAAAAAAATCAGCTAAAGAATTAGCTGCTAAAAAATCTGTTAATACGCGAAAAAAATCTAGTAAATAACTTGAAGTTCTTAATCTGTAACAATTTTATTGTATTATGTTTAAGTATATTTAAAATAAATTGTTATTATAGTAATTAATTGGGTGTAATATTAATAATATTCCATTCACCGAAATTTATTGCTTATTATGACCAAAAGTGGTGCAACTGATGGCCAAAAGTAGTACTTCTATGGCCACTACTGGTGAAACAGCAGGTATGATGAAATATTCTTATTTTCTCATACAGGAGTAAGTTTATGAGGTTATCGCTGTTAGTTATTCGATAACTGATGCATTAAAGATGCCATTATTTATATTCCGTTATTATATATTTTACTCCCATTTATTAAATTCTGAATAATAGATACGAAATTTTTTAAAGTGGCCACAAATGGTACATCCACCCTAATACCAGGATTAGTTGGAGGGAATTAAATGTTCAATGTGCGTTCTCCCAATTCCCTGGCATTTTCTGGCTCTATCAATCAATCACGTTTCGCAACATAGCGGGGTTTATAGTAGCAAACACGTCAGGAATGCGATTTTATTAAATTATAAGTGTTTGCGGTGTATAAAACACTCGTTCTTTCACATAACCCCACACAAATAATGTCTGAAATATTAAGATCAAGTAATTGGGCGAGCCAACGTACAGCACCATTCGTTGCAATTACTCGCTCATTAAACCGGATCATTAAATAGTTTATGACTTGGATGGTATTATGAGGCGGAGCCCCAACTTGTTGAAAATACATCACTTCATTAACAATTCTTCAATAACATTCAGAAGGAATTCTAAATACCTTATCCCTATCAAATGTCCATGAAATAAAATTGGTCCAATTATTTTACTTCCGATTACACCAGCCCATATGTTTACTCCGAATCTTTCTCGATAATTACTTTCCTTCATGATATACTGATTTTGTTGCGCCCAATATCTCTATTTTTAACCGACGAAATCAAAAAGGAGGAGGTATATTTTTTTTGTTTTTTTTATGTATGACCACGCATAACTTTTCACAGAGTGGTTCGATTTCCATTATTGTTTTTTCATTAGATAGGGTGTACTTCGAAGTTGGTCCCATTTGAATTTGAAAATGAAAATCTTCCCCTAAGGGTAGCAAAATCAAGGATCGTTCACCCTCTGAATTTTGGTTTCTTCCTTTATTAGATAGTGTATACCTCATAGTTGATCATATTCGAATTTGGGAAGAAATGATCCACCCCTATGGGTAGAAAAATAGGGGATCATTGATTTTTCACTTGTGAACATTGGCACACATATGTAATTGACAATGACAGATTGCTATTGTCATTATTTTTGTTCTCCTACATCCGTCACAATAAATACATTCTATGAGAGGATGGAATTATATACAAAGTGATGAAATAAGTTAACCAGAACTATCACAAATGATTTATATTATATAACAATAAATAATTAAAGTAGATAATCATATTATTTTACTGTTGATAGTTGAAGTAAGGTGAAGTATTTTGGAAGTATTAAAAAATTAAATGAATAGTAACCAGTAGATTTCAGCCACAAAAAATTGAAAAATAAAAACTTTTTAACAAAAAATCAAACCGATGAAAAACGAAACTGAAAAGCAAAAAATAAAATAAATCTTCTTAGTCTTAATAACTAAGCTCCTAAACTAATGTAAATAACTAATTTTGAGTCGGCGCCAAACAAACTAGCAATTGAATTAGGTGAAGCGTAAAATGATGGCATCGAGTTGCACGGCTGCGTTTTGATGACTTCTTCCATAGATAATGATCTTCGATAATTGTTTGTTTGGCGCCGACTCAAAATCAGTTACTTACATTAGTTTAGGAGCTCAATTATCATTTAGACTAAGAAGGTTTATTTTATTTCCTACTTTTCAGTTGATTTTTTCGTCGGTTTAATTTTTTGTTAAAAAGTTTTTTATCCCTCTGATTTTTTTTTATTGGAACACAGGAAAACAATAAAAAAATATTTTCTTTTCGAAGATCGATTTCAGAAAAAAGATGTACCTATGCCGATGGCCAAATCGTCCATACGGAAGCGATTTTTCCGCATCACGGCAAACATTTCTCCCTCTGAATTTTTTTGATTGGAACGCAGGAATAAATTTAAAACAATATATTTTTTTAATGTTCATTAATCAACCACTCAGATTACTGTAAGTACTTCCTTCATTTTGAGTATTTTTTTTTCTCAATAATGTAATTTACATATTTTAGGACCCTGAAGAAGTTTCAAAATTGAAACGAAAGCTCGGTCCAACGTATTAAAGAGTTTTTCATAGTTCAACTCTTGTGCTGACTGAAGATCCCCGTTATTATATGTATGTATGTATATATATATATATATATATATATATATATATATATATATATATATATATATATATATATATATATATATATATATATATATATATATATATATATATACTAGCTGCCCCGACAGACGTTGTCCTGTCCAAATGCTTTTGACTCCTTCCGCTTCCTGTTGTCCCGTTATATCGTTTTCCCGTTATCCCGTTATCCCGTTTTCCTGTTATCCTGTTTTTCCTTCATCCCGTTATCCCCTTATCCTGTCATCCCGTTTTCCCATTTTCCCGTTCTTTCGTTATCCCGTTATCCCGTTTTCCTGTTATCCCGTTTTTTCTTTATCCCGTTTTTCCGTTATCCTCTTATCCTGTCATCCCGTTTTCCCATGTTTTCGTTATCCCGTTATTCCGTTATTCCCGTTATCCCGTTTTTCTTTATCCCGTTATCCCGTTTTCCCGTTATCCCCTCATCCTGTCATCCCGTTATCCCGTTTTCCCGTTTTTTCTTTATCCCGTTATTTGACGTTTTATGTCACGTCACATGGGAATGCGGGCGAACGGGATAAAGAGTATCCTATGTCCGTCTTCTGGTTCTAAGCTACCTCCCACCAATTTTCAGGCAAACACATACTAACATAAACACGTAGAACGCTCAGAACTGGAGCAAGATATAGATATACTGACTATTCCACTACACAGGAGCATACATATGGACCATGCTTAGTAGACGATAGTGGGAACGCTACGAAGCATCGCACAAAGAGGAGACCGAGAACGTGGATCGAGTTTGAAATCACAACGATTCTAAAGAAGTTTCACTTCAATAAACAAATAATTCGCAATAAAATAATATTGCGGCTATAAATTGAGATGTGAGCTCTCCTATCTTTCAAGTTAGATCAAACTGCACACGGTGTGCAAATTTGATTGAAAAGTAGTTTAGGAGTCGCGGACAAACAACGTGACGCGAAATATATATATATATATATATTAAGATTAAGATATAAAATAACAAAAGAAAAACAAAATTTGTCATAATATATAGTAAACAGATAAAAATTAAAAAACATAAAATTGTAAATTACGGTTACTTACACTGTTAAATTAACAAAACAACAAATAAGTTATGACTTATGGGTCAATTGGGAAAAATCGGTTGACAAAAACTCATCAAAATCGTAGAACGCATTATCTACCAGGAACCGCTTATTAAAATGTACGCACTCGAGAACTTGAACATCATATGGTAAAACATTGAAGAACTTGATTGCATAATAGCTCTCGTTTTCGAAAGTCGCAAATAGTGTTGATGTATCATATCTTTGTTACGCGTTGTGTAGGAATGTAAACTTTCATTTGTTCTGTAGTTTTTACAGTTTGTGTTCATGTGCATAAGACATTGCAATATGTAAGCACAAGGCAGGGTGAGTATCCTAAAATGTTGTATTAGCAGCATTGTTCTGAATAGACCAATCAATAGAGATTTTTTCGTGACAAAAATACTACGAGGAAACCGAATATGCCATCATACGGAAGATGGTCTGTAGTTATACCCTGTAATGTTTCCTACTCCCAACTGTCATTGTTCAATTTGTTATAAACATTTAAAGCACTTTTTTTTTTCGTTTTTGACTTGTAACTTAAAAACCAATGAAGCAATCTCGATATTCCGGCTGCGACCTTATAGACATATACTTCAATACACTATTTCGTCTCAAAACTATGTGCTCGTACTCAAAATCCAAAAAAGTACAAATATACAGGGTGGTCCATTTGAAATTCTCAAGTTGGAGTCATTTCCGGTGAAACCGAAGTGATGGGAGATTATGAAATATTGAAAAACAAAACAATTATTAAATCCAACACCCCTGCCAAGTTTGGATCTCAAACCCCCGGAACCCTGGAAACTATGGCTTGTCTAAAGAATAGGTACATTGACACCCGGTATGTTTTTGTATCTAAAACGACGAATCAAAACCTTGAACCTAATCTATTAGTCCCCAATAGATAATAATGGAAGTTTGATACTTTCTCGAATATTCAATCCAGTAATATGCAGTGTGACAATTAAAAAATTTACAATAGGTTATATATCACAAACAAAGAATGATATAAAAAAATGCTCAAAACTGTTTGTAGGATAGGAAGGAGGAACTAAAATGACATAAAAGACAACTCACCCCATCATCATCCCCATAGGTCCCACCTACCCCAACTAAAAAAGTTTAAATAGCAAACCCCTTCTTGTGATACATCATTGAAAATCATATAAAAAATGCTATCCAATGGTATAAATAATAATTGTGAAACCTTACCTTAAAATGAAAATTCAATGAAGTTTTTGTTGAACTTCAAATTTATTAAAAATGTCAATGAAGTGAATGTTCGAAATGGTTTCCGTTGATTTTTAAACAATGATACAGCCTATTTTCAAATTCTGTATGAACTTTGGCAAATGTTGTTCTGGTTATAGCGCGACATGTTTGACTAATTATTTCCCGCAATTCCCCAAGTGACGCAGGTTGAGTTTCATAAACAACTGTCTTGAGGTAACCCCATAGAAAAAAATCAGGTAGCGTTAAATCTGGTGACCTCGGTGGCCACTCAATAGGACCTCTTCTTCCAATCCATTTATTCGGATAATTAGTATCCAACCAGTGCCTAACTGCAATTGCATAGTGAGGAGGTGCTCCATCTTGTTGGAAGTGCCATTTAAGTTGACTGTTATACACAAGTGGCCTATTAAAGCATCGCCTAATATCCCTGCCCAAACATTCAGTTTTTCTGGATATTGAGTGTGACCTTCTCTAAATCGATGTGGGTTCGCATCACTCCAGTACCGACAGTTTTGTTTATTTACATTACCATTCAGTATAAAAGTACATTCATCACTGAAACAAATACTTTTTAATAGTCTAGGTTCAGCGCGAGTTCTTTCAGTCATGAGTTCACAAAACTGAATTCGTCGGTCTGGATCATCATCGCCTGGTTCTTGAAGAATTTGCATTTTGTACGGGTAAAACTTTCAACACCTTCACCGACTCACGTGATACCGATTGCAGATACTTGACGTGTTGATGCAGTAGGATCTATTGCAAATTGTCCAAGGACCTCAATATGTCTTGTTTCTTTCAGTAATTTTGGGGTTTCCCTTTTTTATTTTGCACTGATCCCGTTTCTCTAAACTTTCAAACTGAATCGCGGATGTACACGTTACTTACATTTTTGTCGGGATGCCTCTCGTTAAATATTTTAGCTGTTCGTAAATAACACTGGTTCTGGGAGCCAAATATGAAAATTTTCCACACACGTTCAGGTATACCGTAAACCATCGTGACAAGTACAGGTGAATGACAGTACCTACCGATCGTACAAATGATGAACACTCATGACATCTAACGTCCCAAATGAACAAAAAAATTATGAACTGCGACAGAACCCAAAAAACAGATGTTTACAGTTCACAACTGGTTTTTAGAGCTCTTCAACATTGAATCACAAGTAAGGGTATGTTTTTCTTTGAATTGTTATATATTGATTTGATAATCAATGATGCCCCCTGTACATTTATCATTTATACCATTGGATGGCATTTTTTTATGTATCACAAGTAGGGGTTTGGTATTTAAACTTTTTTAGTTGGGGTAGGTGGGGCCTAGAGGGTTGATGGGGATGAGCTCTCTTTTATGTCATTTTAGTTCCCCATTCCTATCCTACAAACAGATTTGAGTATTTTTTCATATCATCCTCTGTTTGAGATATACAGGGTGAGTCAGAAATCCTTTGACAAACTTCAGGAGGTGATTCCTCATAATATTCTAATATGAATTGTCCAAATAAATATATATATATATATATATATATATATATAATATATAAATATATCTGGAAACGCTTAGTTTCCAAGATACAGGGTCTTAAATTTGCATTTTTATTTTCGTTTTTTTTTAAATAATTTTAGGAATACTGACCCTAGTTGAACGAAAATTGGTATTGAGAGGTTTTTTTGAGGTGTCGAATTCGAACCTGATGTTAGTATTGTTCTTGCTCGTAGGGTGCGCCACCTACACGTCTTTTTCTTTTTTAAGATTCATAACTTTTTTGAGCGTACTTCTAGCACATTTTTCAGTGAAAAATCAATTCCTCTATTATATCTACGTAAAAAAGCTACTCCTGTTACAAGTCGCTATAAGCAACCGTTTTCTAGATATTTGGACTTGAGAATTTCAAGTCGATTATTTGATAATCGATGGGTTTCGAAGTTATTACTATTATTTTGCATTTTTCACAAGAATGCTAAGGAAATTAATTTGACGTTTAAGTAAGTAGTTTTGGTAATTACATATTATGTGATAGTTAAACGTTTTGTTGTCTTGTTGGAGTTTCTGTAAGTTTTAAATCACTAATCTTGGAAAAATGGATTTTTAAACAATAATGCTCATTTAGCCGATATGCATTTCGTTTATGGCCTTGCCGATGGCAATGCGCGCGAAGCAAGACTTATTTACCAGGAGCGATTTCCTAATCGAGTACTGCCTTCAGCTCCAACATTTACCAGTCTCCACTGTCGTCTGGCAGAAACAGGTATCTTCAGAGGGCCTCTGATATTATTGGAAGACCACGAGCAGTTCGAACCCCAGAATTGGAGGAAGCTTTTTTGAACGCTCTCGAGCAGAATCCAGAAACAAGTACAAGAATAATTGCTGAAGTTCTCAATTCTACTCGGTCCTCAGTTTGGAGGATTATCCACGATCAACAATTTTATCCATACCAAATTCAAAGGGTACAAGCTCTTTTGCCACGAGACTTCCCCCAACGCATTACTATGTGTCAGTGGTCTTTGAGAAAATTGCCTGGAAATCCTCAATTTTTAAGATATGTACTCTTCACGGACGAGGCAAACTTCTCCCGAAATGCTATCACAAACTATCATAACAACCATGTTTGGGCTCTGGAAAATCCGCATGCAGTTAGTGAAAGATAGTATCAGTATCAATTTTCTGTAAATGTATGGGCGGCAATAATTAATACTTACTTTCTTTCTTCCGTTCCGACTGAATGGCGCAACTTACCGATACTTTTTAGAAAATGAATTGCCGGGACTACTCCAGAATGTACCATTGAAAATGCGTATATTCGTATCCGCATGTGGTTTATACATGACGGGGCTCCGGCCCATTTAGGCGTTGTAGCCAGGGAATTCTTTAGCACTGTCTATCCACATCGATGGATCGGTAGGGGTTTTAGAAGAACCTAACCAGGCATGAGCACCAAGGTCCCCAGATCTAAGCCCGCTAGAATTTTATTTTTGGGGACATTTGAAGTCACTAGTTTATAAAACTCCAGTAGCGAATGAGGAAGATCTAGGAAACCGAATAGTAGACGCCTGTGAAACAATAAGAAACACATCAATAATTTCTGAGCGGGTACGAGATTCAATGACTAGAAGACTGAATGCCTGTATTTCGCTAAAGGTGGACACTTTGAACAATTTATTTGAATACAGTGTAGTTTCCTTTATTTTATTTCATTCTACATATTCAAAATTTCTTGAAATAAAATGTTGATATTTCTTGGAAAATTATATTAAAACAAATACAGATTTTGCACCCTTGATACATAAATAACTATTTCAAACGAGTAAAAATAAAAAGAATCGGTGGCGCCCCCTACAAAAAACCAAATCACTCACTTAAACGTCAAATTCATTTCCTAAGCATTCTTGTGAAAAATGCAAAATAATGGTAATAACTTCAACACGCATCGATTATCAAATAATCGACTTGAAATTTTCAAGTTTAAATATCTAGAAAACGGTTGCTTATAGCGACTTGTAACAAGGGTAGCTTTTTTACGTAGATATGATAGAGGAATTGATTCTTTCACTGGAAAAGACGTGTAGGTGGCGCCCCTACGAGTAAGAGCAATAATAACATCAGGTTCGAATTCGACACCTCAAAAAACCTCCCAATACCAATTTTCGTATAATTAAGGTCGGTACTTCGAAAGTTATTCGAAAAAAAAACGAAAATAAAAATAAAACTTCAACACCCTGTATCTTGGAAACGAACCGTTTCAGGACATTCGTATAATTCATATTAGACTAGTGTGAGGAATCACCTCCTGAAGTTTGTTAAACTACTTCTGACTCGCCCTGTATAGCCTATTGTAAGTTTTCAAATTGTCACACTGTATAATGGGAATCTGGAACATTTGTAGCAGAATTCCATGTCGAACTATCACCGATTTACCAGGAAGATAAAAACAGCTTGGGAATAGTCCAAGTTATCATGTATACGAGGCAATTTCGATAGAAAATAACATTGCAGAAAACACTTTGATGTCGTAAACTTGAATACCTTCAACAGCGGAAATAAATACTCAAATAACATGGAACAACAATCAAGAATTGTTTACTGTTCGCAATAAAAAGGAAATGAATAGGCCCTGGAGTTGTAAATATGCAACCTGGAAATCCAATCGTCAAGCCAGAAAAGTTTAATAGCTCCATTATCAAAACTGGTTTACAGTCAGGACATAATGGCGAAAACATGACTTTCCGCTGGAGATAATGAGGCAGTTTGGCAGAGTTATAATGAATTCCCTCTTGCAAACTGTTTGCCGAAGAAAAAAATGGTTTTTTATATTCTGAGCGGTGTTAAACTATCCGTGGAATAAAAATTGCAGTGGTTCGAAAAAAAATCGAATTTGATCGATTTTACAATACCGGGTGACCACATACAGACACCGTTTTCAAATTTGGTATATTGCTCTGGCACTTGAATACGTTTATTTCGACATCACAACTTGAAACTATCCACTTCCTGTTTCACCGAGAATATTATTTTTCGTACATTGCTTTGATTATCCAAAAGATTTGTGACATTATCGTTTTTGAACATTCACAATCGATTGAAAAATAGCGGAAATATGATTTTCCAATCGAACAAGGTTGGCGATGGAAATCTCCACAAAATTTAGCCTTTCTCAACGAATATGGAGGAAGATAAATATTCAAGTCGTCCCGAATGAACCGTTTAAATATCACAGATATAAGATACTGCTTTTTTGTGAAATTTGAGCAAAGTTTTATTGAAAAAAATGTATTTATTTTTTTTCTCAAAAATTATGAGCTGCAACTTCCAACTCTGATATCTTCTGTTGTGAGAATTCCACCAGTAAATTATGACATCCAAAAATTATTAATTGATTTCATAAAAATCGGTTCATTCCCAACGACTTATTTAAACAAACTGTGGGGAATTATTATTACACTTATGTTATTTCATGTATTCATATTCCATACATTCCATTTTATACAGGGTCGCCCACCACATTCGCCTCGGTATTTCTACGAGAAATGAAGAGAGTTAGGGAAAAACATTTAGCACAGTCATATGTGGGTCCATGAGGAGCATATTCCAAAATTATTTTGAAATATATAGGGTGATCCCCAAAAAAATTACATACCAAAGTTATATTTTTTCTTATGGAACACCCTATATTTTTTATATTTTTAGATACTATAGACAAAATAAAGGTGAGTTACTATTATATTTCCCATACTTAAAACTGACCGTTTCTGAGAAATTTTGAGAAATTTAAAAATACAGACCATAATTTGAAAATTGTTTTCACCCTGTAACGTGAAACGAGCTGCTCGTGATTAAATGTACTGCTTAGCTCCAAGGTTAAAGTTAACTACTACATGAAATTTTTAATGCAATATGGCGAAAAAAATTACCTCAAAATTTTGACACAAATTTAATTAAATAACTTCTTAAAGTTGAAAAGAACACCCCGTATTTAGTGGCGTAATTTGACGCAGAATCAGATTGCCTTCAAAACTATATCAGGGTTCCCTATACCTATCTCTTCTGCTTTTTACACAAAAGGCGTTTTTATATTTTACTTATGAGTAATTTTTTTATCTTAAAAATGAAACACACTGTATTGTAATGAAAAGCTTAAAAAGCGTTTTAAAAACTTTTTATTAAGGAATACGTAGATTCGCCAGAAGCAGAAGTTTAAATTTTTTGAAATACGGTGTATCTAAAGTAAAATGCAGGAAAACGTAAAAACTCAAATTTATTGCCATTTCTGAAATATTAAAGCATTCTTCAAAATAAGAAGATACATGTGTATTAATTATTGAGGCGAAATATGTTAAATTCGCTTGTTTCTTAGCAAATTAGACTTCATATTGAAATAAATACCAAAATTACAATATGGGGTCAATAAAAACATACATCTACGATTTCCTATAAAACCTATTATACTATTTTCTCTGGCCTAGATGACGTTAATTATTATTATGAAACAAAAAGTATTTGACAGTGACACAACTTGTTAATCAAACCATTATCATTGTTTTAACTAGTTTAAAATAATTGTCTTTTTGAAATATTGTGAAATGAGAACTTATCCCCAGGAAGAACGAATTGATATGATTTTGATAATCGGTGAGTGTGAAGAAAACTGTTTGTTAGCGTCAAGAGTATATGCCCAAAGGTATCCTAACAGGAGTCATCCTAACAAGCGTTCATTGGAAAAGTTGTTGCAGCTTTTCCGAAGAACAGGCAGTGTATCTTATAATAAGCAAGAACGGCAAAAACCGGTTACTGGAAATGAGGAAAATGAATATTTAGTGATGTTATCTCTAGTTGAACACCCTCACACAAGTCAGCGAAAAATATATGAAACAACTGGAATAAGCAGACAGAGTATCCAAAGAATAATTAAAAAGTACAAATTCTACCCGTATCTCTCAACTACATCAACAGCTTTTTGAAGAAGATTATGATCGACGACTGAATTTTTGTTTATGGGCTTTAGAAAAGTTTGGTGATGAAGAAATTTTTTTTGATTATGTGCTTTTTTCCGATGAGTCAACTTTTCATAACAACGGATTAGTTAACAGACATAACTTTCACTATTACAGTGACGAAAACCCTAATATTTTTAGAACCCTTGATCACCAGCACAGATGGTCTGTTAATGTGTGGGGTGGAATAATTGGAACGCAAGTAGTAGGTCCTTACTTTTTTTATGGTCACTTAAACGGCGTCATGTTTCTCTGATTTATTAGGGATAATTTGCCTGTGCTGTTGGAAAGTATACCTATTAATATTCGTCAACGGATGTGGATGCAGCTAGATGGTGCTCCTGCAGATCGACAATTTCCAAATAGATGGATAGGACGAGGAGGTCCACAGAACTGGCCAGCCAGGTCTCCGGACCTTACAAGTCCCGACTATTTTTTATGGGGATATATCAAAAGTATTGTTCACGATACACCGCCAACGACACCTCAGGATATGAGAGTCCGAATAAGAAATGCGTTTCCTTCCATACCGCAAAATATGTTATTCAGAGTTCAGCACTCATTTCAAGAAAGAGTTCGCCTATGCATCGAGAATAATGGACACCATTTTGAGCATTTATTAAAATAATAAACTATTTAAGATTCTTAATTTTTCGATAAAATGACTTAAAAAATGCTTTCTGACCTTTTCATTTTTAAGATAAAAAAATTACTCATAAGTAAAATATAAAAACGCCTTTTGTGTAAAAAGCAGAAGAGATAGGTATAGGGAACCCTAATATAGTTTAGAAGGGAATCTAATTCTGCGTCAAATTACGCCACCATTCAACTTCAAGAAGTTATTTAATTAAATGTGTGTCCAAATTTTGAGGCAATTTTTGTCGCCACTCTGTATAATATTGCATTAAAAATTTCATGTAGTAGTTAACTTTAACCTTTGAGCTGAGCAGTACATTTAATCACGAGCAGCTCGTTACACCTTACAGGGTGAATACAATTTTCAAATTATGGTCTGTATTTTTAAATTTCTCAAAATTTCTCAGAAACGGTCAGTTTTAAGTATGGGAAATATAATAGTAACTCACCTTTATTTTGTCTATAGTATCTAAAATATAAAAAAATATAGGGTGTTCCATAAGAAAAAATATAACTTTGGTATGTAATTTTTTTGGGGATCACCCTATATATTTCAAAATAATTTCGGAATATGCTCCCCATGGACCCACATATAACTATGCTAAAAGTTTTTCCCTAACTCTCTTCATTTCTTCGTAGAAATACCGAGGCGTATGTGGTGGGCCACCCTGTATATTTAGTTCTAAATATTCTCTTTTATACATAATGTTAATATTCCAGTTTAGTTGAGACGATTCTAGAGCTCGTCCAATATTGAAACGACCAATTCTTCTCGAAGATGCCCGAACTGTGGCTATTAATAGAAATTCCATAGTCGTACCAAATTATTTGGTATTGGCGATACACGAGACGTAGTTTTTGGCGGACGAGTTTTGTGATTATGGTCCGATTCGATTCAAAATTGGTATGTGGAAGTTTTCGGACTCGAAAGTTATGAAATTTTTGTCAAAATTCAAATTCAAGATGGCGGCTTCACGATGGAGGACGAACTTTGTGATGGGTTCAAAATTGGTATGCGGGGGTTTTTGGGGTCGGAGACTATGAATTTTTTGTCAAAATTCATAAATTCGGGATGGCGGCTCCAAGATGAAGGACGAGTTTTTCTGATTATAGCCATATTTCATTCAAAATTGATATGTGTGTTGTAATAGAATTAATACTTCGACAAGTTGTCTACTTTCATGAATATTGTGTGAAAATCGAATACTTTGACAAGTTCTTACTTACCAACCAATCACTGCCCAATCAAATTAATTGGTACCTTCTTTTATGAACACTTCGCGCGACATCAGTATAAATAATGTTTTTTCCTTGTTCACGATACATTTTCAATTTTCTTAAAAATTCCGCCCTTAGTAATCTAACTTCATGACTTTCCATCAATATCGTTCGATTATCAGGCGTATTTTCCCAATCAAAACCTAACTCTTTGATTATGTTGTGCCTTCAAACCCTACCTGAGCATTTTTTATTTTTCTAAGAATAGACTTTGAAGTATGGCGTTGTTTTCCAATCAAACAAAAGTCATTAATAATCGTTCTTATTGTTTCACCCTGTCCTTCCGTAATATTATTTTTTGACTTTATTCTTCCTATTCTTTATTGCGGAGACGGCAAAGAAGGAATACCACCTGAATTCACAGCTTATTATTCCGTTTTAATTTTTTTAAAACAAAATTCTGTTATACCCATTGCTGCCTTGGCACATTATTTTTAATTTTGTAAAGGTATTTGTATCCCATTTTTGGCCTCTTTTTCATGAATTTGATAACATTTGCCATAATTTCTTTTTCCGCTACTGCATAGTACTTACCACTGGGCATTTTGGCAAGGTAACAAGTAAACTATTACAAAGTTGAATAAATAACTGCACTGCCTACTTATTAATCAAACAAACCCAACTTTTCGAACGCTGCATGCCAAGACACTCGTGAAGATTAGGCGTAGCATAAGCTGCCACAGCAAATCGTGTCCACTCGTGTTTTCCCCCTATCTACCTACCAAACGGTCGTTTCAATATTGGACGAGCTCTACCTCTAATACTACGGTCGTTTCCCTAAATCAAAACCCAATTACGAAATTGGCGAACGATTTCTCCTAGCGGATTAGTACTCCAGCAATATCATTAAATCTCTCTTGGAGTTTCTGCCCATCAAGGGACAATCTAATAACTACCATTTCAATAAGTTATTTCGAGTGACGGTAATTACATTGAGATGTTATTATCGAAATCAAATTTAACAGAAGAGGAAATTTCTATCGTGACAAAAAAATTATCGTTCTATTATCAAGAGAAATTGCGTGGATACAAAAACTAGTCCACCGATATTCAAAGTCATTCAGTCCAGTAATTCGGTTCAGTGCATTCAAGTGAGGAGATCATTCAGACTAACCATTCAGTCTAACTATTCAGTCACGAATGAATTAAAACCGATACATTCAGTTCACCATTTCAATATTTGAATTACATAGTGATAACTCGAAGTGCAACTGAATCACAACTCACAGACAAAGAGTTCTTTCGCGACTTCACTCTTCACAAGGTAGAAACGCCTCAGCTTCACAATCGTGAAGCAATAAACATATCCTATAAACGTAAGCTGAAGTGTTCGGCTCTGCCACAGAAATAATAGTTATCCTCGAAAATATTTAATAGGTGTAACGGTTACACGCTGATATACGCCAAAAAACTAACACAAAAGTCGCAATCAAAATAAATATGAACCTGGGATTCAAAACTAATATATGCCCGGTTGACAATGTGAGATTTTCAAAATATTCACTAGAAGAATATCAAAATTAAAAATCCAGTAGAGATTTCTCTGCCGCTGGCGCTGGAATAATATATTCTACCGTTAAATCCGTAACGAGGATTTCCTGATTTCACCTTCACAGGACAATCCAACTGGCATGTTGCCAAGCCCGCCAATATAGTCACTAGTCTCTGGGTTCATTTTTTAATTAGTGTTGGAACTCTAATTAATTTAGAAACCAAATGATAATTCAATTCATCAAATCGTCAAAGCCCCGCCGGCCAAATCTCCGGCTATTGTGTCTCAGTAGAAATTGGTTTCGACTATAATTACTCATTTGCACGGTTGGAGACTTGGATAAATATTCACTATAGTGCATAGTTAGAAAATACCTACCCATCCACATTTCTCTTTGCTGAAGCTGTAGGACGAAACATATAACTATATGTATATGTTCAACATACTAAATATTTGTACAAAAATGAATGAAGCCATCATAAAAGAAATTCAACAAAGAGATTATGTTTTTCTTTGTTGAATTCGTTTGATTGAAGTTTAAACAAGTTAAGGATATTATCCCATCCAACTCAATCCCCGTTATATCTGATAAGCCTATTGTAATACCCTTAATATCCATAATGACATTTGTGTACTGCCTGCTCTGTTTATTCAACATGAAATATGATTGCTGAGTTAGAATCACGTGTCATGGTTCCATCAACTCAATGTAGTAAAAATAATAGTTTAAAAACTAAAGAAACGCTTTAATAGAAAACTAAACTGAAAAGTAGAAAATAATTCTAAATATGTTTGAAATAAGAATACAGTGATCAACAACAAATTTATTTCATCGTAAAAAAGCTTGATGTCAATTGTTGTTAATATTTCATGGACAGATATTGGCTAAAGTAGAATCATTATGAAAATATCTTAAAAAGCTCCCCACGCTTTTTTACGATGAAATCAATTTGTTGTTAATCACTGTATTCTTATTTCAAACTCATTTAGAATTATTTTCCACTTTTTAGTTTAGTTTTCTATTAAAGCGTCTTTTTAGTTTTTAAACTATCATTTATTTTCAACTTTTTAGTTTTGTTTTCTATTGAAGCGTGTTTTTCAGTTTTTCAAACTATTATTATTATTATTTAATTTTTTTAACTATGATTCTCCAATTTTGAATAGAATCGGACCATAATCACAAAACTCGTCCGCCATTTTGGAGCCGCCATCTTGAATCCTTCAACTTTGACAAAATAATCATAATCTCCAACATCAAAAACCCCCACATACCAATTTTGAATAGAATCGGACCATAATCACAAAACTCGTCTACCATTTTGGAGCCGCCATCTTGAATTTTTCAGTTTTGACAAGAGAATCATAATCTCTGACCACGAAAACCCTCAGATACCAATTTTGAAGCGAATCGGACCTAATCACAAAACTCATCCGCCATATTAAAGCCGCAATTTTTTTTTTTTAAACAAAAATTTCTTAATGCTTTGTCACGTGAATTATGTACACTTGCCAAATTTCAAATCATTCGTACGTCTAGAAGTGGGTCAAAATCGCGCCCATAGGAGTCGGTTACAAACATACAAGTGAAGCTAATATAAAGCGTGTAAAAAGCGTGTAAAATATGTTGTTAACTTCAATAGTTATATTCATTGAAATTAGATTTTTGCAAACTTGCAAAAATGTACTTTCAATGGCAGTAACAAAACTTACATTACAAGGTTTTATTTATTCCGTGATTTAAGTAACGTAAGTAAAATTAAATAGATGATAACTTATTTTTAACCGATGAAACCAAAAAGGAGGAGATTTTCTAGTCGACGCGTATATATTTTTTTTATGTATGACCACGCATAACTGTTTACTGAGACATCCGAATTCGATAATTCTTTTTTCAATTTTCAATTCTTTTTTCAATGGATATCTACCCCTATGGGTAGCAAAATGATATTGATCACTCACCCTCTGAATTCTGGTCCGTTAACCGATTCTATCAGGCATAACTTTGTACTGGGTTCTTCGATTTTGATGATTTTTTTTATTAGATAGGGTATACCTCATAGTTGATCATATTTGGAATCATCCACCCTCACGGGTAGAAAAATAGGGAAAAATTAATTTTTTACTTGTGAACATTGGCACACATATGTAGTTGACAATGACAGATCGCTATTGTCATTATTTTTGTTCTCCTACATCCGTCACAATCATTATATTCTATGAGAGGATAGAATGATATACAAAGTAATGAAATAACCTAACCAGAACAACAAAAATAAAAGTAGATAATCATTGATTTGTTGAAAATATAAACAGGATGTTCATAAAATCAGAGGTGGAATCATCTGTGACTGAAAGATAAACTTTAGTCACTATCTTCCATCGTCAAGACAACCTCTTGTGGGGTATTCATGTTGAAAAGGGAAACATTCTTTCTATCAATATTTAATTGAGAATGTTTCCCTTTTCAACATAGATAATCATATTATTTAACTGGTAATAGTTGAAGTAAGGTGGGTGAGTAAGTATTTTGGAAGTAATATAGTAGGTAGTAATTAGTAGATTTTACCCACAAAATATTTGAAAATAAAAACTATTTAACAAAAAATCAAACCGACAAAATACGGAACTGAAAAGGATCAAATAAAATAAACCTTCTTAGTCTCAATAGCTAAGCTCCTAAACTAATGTAAGTAACTGATTTTGAGTCGGCGTCAAACGAGCAATCAACGAAGATCATTAAATTACTTCATAAAAATTATTAGAATGTCACCGCGCAACTCGATGCCATCATTTTACGCCTTACCTAATTCATTTGCTTGTTTGTTTGGCGCCGACTCAAAATTAGTTACTTACATTAGTTTAGGAGCTTAGTTATTAAGACTAAGAAGGTTTATTTTATTTTTTACTTTTCAGTTCCGTATTTCGTCGGTTTAATTTTTTGTTAAAAAGTTTTTATAATATTAATTGACACTATGAGATAGCCGGGATGATTCACAAAACGATTTTCGAAATTTTCTCCAATCTGCTTTGATGTTGAATCATCATCGAGTTTTCAACATGATGAATACAGAAAAACAACTTACTATACAACACCAATCATAGGGAAAACGATCAACTTCGAAGAATACACTTTTGCTGGGTATGAGAAACGTAAGTGATGGAAATTGAATTTTCTTCCACCTGATGTAAGCTTTCGTTCAGTGGAAAATGTAAAGAGTGTTTATTCTTAGGAGTTTCCCAAGTGGGGCAGTGAAGTGTTCGATATCTGAAATAGAAATTGAAGGAGAGTTCGAGAGTAGCAGCTGGAAATATGTCGAACGAAATTTCCGAAATGAGCTGAGGAGGAGTCTGGGCAGTACGAAAATGAATGTATTTTCATGTTATATTTGGTCAAACGTTTAATGATCAGACATGATACAGGAAAACAAATTGATGGATATGAAACTAGACTGAATGTGTCGGTTAATTCGTTTTGGTGTATTGATGCAATAAAATAATGATAATTCCTTCTATAGAAATAAATGCTAAATAATGTGCATATGACAAATTTATTGATGTATAAAATCCCGGAAGAAGAAATAACTATGGTAAAAACGTGGTGACATATGACCACGGCTATCCTCTGACCATCACTATATCTATTTGTTAGAAACATATAGTTGTCTACTTATTGGACGATACATAATTGAATATTTGGTAGATAAGAATTTCAGACAAGAATATTTTCTTGTTTCTTACTTTTCAGAGCGCCATTTTTTCCGTGTCGGGTTTTAGTTTTCGAACTTATTTTTTTATTTAAATTATTTTGGAGTTTAATTCTCGCGAGAAAGTGTGCAGTGCCGCTGTACAATTTATTTTAGTTTTAGGTTTTATTTGGTTTTAATTATTATATATATATATATATATATATATATATATATATACAGTGCTTCTCAAAAGTCCCCTCCCTCTTATTTTTGGAACGATTATATATAAACAAGTGAAATCTGGAAACTGAATATTAAAGGTTGTAAACTTCCCTACTAGTGATGATAGGTGACGAAATCGTCAAAGATGACGTCACAAGGCCATTGTGACCAATAATTTTAAATGGAACCCTACGGCAACATAGCGACACCTCTTTTGAAAGCTAAAAAACCTATTCAATGATAATCATTTTGTTTTTGTTTATGGCAGTTTTAAAGGCTCATTAGTAAACATCAAAATTTAAATTCCATTCAGTATGATATAAATTACAGATTTAAGAATCAGTATCTATCTAAAGAAATTGCTCGAAGTGACCTCCATTTACTTCCTGACAGTGAAATATCCTATTTTCAAACTCTTCTCGTACTTTTGCAAATGTGTCTGCGGAAACAGCCTCACATTCTGCAACAATACGTTGTTTTGAAACGTCAATAGTGTCAGGTTCAGTGGCGTAAACCTTCGATTTAAGGTACCCCCACAGAAAAAAATCCAAAGGTATGAGGTCCGGTGATCGAGCTGGCCATTCCGTTGAACCTCGTCGTCCAATCCATCTACCACGATACTCCTCATCCAAATACCGTCTTACTGCACCGTGATAGTGTGGAGGAGCACCATCCTGTTCGAATGTTATTTCCAAATTGCGAATTCATCTGGATTATCTTCCAAACCTGTGTACTGTACGTCGACTAACTTCACAGGTAGATGCAACGTGAGTTGTTGAAGAAGTAGGATTAACTGTTACTTCTGCCAGTATATCAATTTTTTTCCCATCAGAAATTTGTGGTCTGCCAGATCGTTTCGCATCATTAATACTACCCGTTGTTTCAAACTTACGAAGAAGCTCCCTTAAATAAGTCCTAAAAACGGGGCGATCGAGAAACCTCTCATTAAAAATGCGTTCTGCTGCATGAATATTTTGTCCAGTTTCACCAAGAATTAGGATCGCTGCTACTTTATCACCTAAAGCACGTACCATTTCGCTTCTTGAAGCGCTTAAATGTTCGGCTCACAACAGTTTAACAAATTATTGAAATGTACAAAAATATGAAAAGTACCAAAAGCTGCTGAAACAGTTGAACGTTCGATCAACAATACACAAATATTCAAATGTACAAAAATTCGGACAATTACAAAAACGTCGAATTAGGGAGACTAACAAAAACGTCAGCTTATTTGACAACTATCCAGAGGCGGAGCTTGAATTTGGAATTTTAGTATTAACTGATTCAATTCATCACAACATTGCCTTTTTTAAAAGCGAGTTGCCAAAACTGCCATAAACACAAACAAAATTAGTTTCATTGAATAGGTTTTTTCGATACCTTTCAAAGGAGGTGTCGCTTGCCGTAGGGTTCCATTTAAAATTATTGGTCACAATGGCCTTGTGACGTCATCTATCATCACTAGTAGGGAAGTTTACAACCTTTAACATTCAGATTCCAAATTTCACTTGTTTATGTATAATCGTTCCAAAAATGAGATGGGGGGAGGGGACTTCTGAGAAGCACTGTATATATATATATATATATATATATATATATATATATATATTATTCAGTGATGATATTCATATTGATTTCGTTCCAGTGCTATTCAAAGCATCGAAAACACAAAGCAATGTGAAATACACTGTAATAATATGTTTCGGAATTGTTTACGAATTATTTACGAAGTCTACACTTGTTTCGTATCAGAAGATAGCTATGCATCTTCACTAGATGAAATTTGATTCTACTCTAATGCGCTTCATTCTCTGTAGGCTTTTACTATAACTGAACTCTCTTTCTGACTATGGTCTGATCTGCCCCTGATTGCTTTTCACTTTTGACTTCGTTCTTATGTAGAATCTCCCCACTATGACCCCTTCTCGATATTGAATAGGTGCTGTATTGGTCCCATGGTAATGGATTATAAATTCGGACATTAATTTCCACAGCGGTATATTTCAATCGCATTCCTTACGAGTTAATATTTCATTCCGGCTGTCGGAGAATCGTTAATTATCCATCGCGGCGTGGAGCTCAATAGTAATAAAGATAAATATCCTGTCGCAATTATTTTCCAGTCTATTTTAACTTTTATGTCGTCTTAACATATTCATGAGTCATTTTTCATGAATATCAAATATTTTACGAGATTTTACAATCTTTGTCGGAACTCACCCCGCATTCCGGACTTCTAATTCAATAGCGTAAGGAGTAAAACAGTCGTCCACTTTTTAGTGTCGCGTTGCTTCAGTCAAGGGTATTACACATCGTTACGTTAAAATACCTTAGTTGATCGCGACCATCACATATTAAATACACCGAAAATCTTAGTATAAATTGGGAACGAGAAAAAATGTTGGATTGTCAAATATTACCCACTATAATTAATCTAAATGAAGATTCATCATCCGAAAAAGTTTCTTGTTCTTCAGACGCAGACCACTGTAAAATTATTTGATGACTTTGTTACAATATGTAGCTGATTAGCTATAATATATTTCATTTTCAATACAATACACACTACAATAGTCTAATCTCAACAATGTACCCTCTGCAGACATCTTCTTTTCTAACTTGAATAAATTTAGAAAACAACTGTATAGACTTTTCCCAAATCAGCTTTGGCTATATATATATATATATATATATATATATATATATCATATTCTCGTTATTTGTATTGCGTTCCTAAAAACGCACTAGAGTACGACTATTGGTATCGTGGGTTGGTCTATGCTGGCATCTGTCGGTGACCTATTGATGTTGTACGAAATCTCGTATCTTCAAAATTCCACGATAACAGGTCTAAGCTCCACCACACAGATTATAGGTGTCGCTATCTATAATTTGATACTTTTCACATTTTCGTACGTACCGATTGGTAATAACCTACGAGATATCTGATACGAATTTGAAAGAGACCACAGGCCGTCCTGATGATTGGGAAACCATGAAACAGGCTGTAGACGGATGGTGATCTCCTTTGGATTCGTAACAGATTTCTCATATTCTCGTTATTTGTATTGCGTTCCTAAAAACGCACTAGGAGTACGACTATTGGTACCGTGGGTTGGTCTATGCTGGCATCTGTCGGTGACCTATTGATGTTGTACGAAATCTCGTATCTTCAAAATTCCACGATAACAGGTCTAAGCTCCACCACACAGATTATAGGTGTCGCTATCTATAATTTGATACTTTTCACATTTTCGTACGTACCGATTGGTAATAACCTACGAGATATCTGATACGAATTTGAAAGAGACCACAGGCCGTCCTGATGATTGGGAAACCATGAAACAGGCTGTAGACGGATGGTGATCTCCTTTGGATTCGTAACAGATTTCTCATATTCTCGTATATATATATATATATATATATATATAAATATATATATAAATATATATATATATATATATAATATATATATATATATATATATATATATATTTATTTATATATATATATATATATATACATTTTCAATTTTTTACTTGTATCTCCTTCGTGCATCTGTACTTTATTCTAAGTTATCACCTTTTCTATTTAATCTAACCTTCACTCTCTTGAATGACCTATTGCTAAGCATCTTATTGTTATGATTTTGTTATTATTTGTTACCAGTGATATCAGAAAATCGGGAGTAATTTACTATTATATTCACTTCAAATTGTTATAATTATTATTATATACTCCTGTTATTAGGCTTAGACCTGTTGGATATATTATGTCTAAAATAAAATAAAAATCCTATTTCCTAATACCGATTTACTTTTGTTAATAAATTCTACTAATTCTATCACACTATTGAATTATCCCCAATTATTCTTTTTACAATTCCAAATCCGATCCGGACATAACTACACTACACTAATCTTTCCACCGCATATGCATTCTCAAAGACGTTACTCTTAGTGTAATTCGGGCTAACCCGACAGCTGTCACTCATTTGTATCACCTTAAACAGATAAAGTTGAAATGAAATAAATGTATATATTTCGTCAGACCAATGATTCATTTGAAAGGTGTATTCGTATCGATATATCCGAAGAAATAAATTTGTATTTCGTGCTGAATTATTTGTTTAAAAAATCATAGCAGAGCGCTTTTGACTGTTAAGTCATCATCAGTGTTACCTGAAAGTAAGTATCTCTGCAGCGTAAAACATTATATAAGTTCAGAGTACAAACATGTTAAAATGTATCCTGGTCCAGGATTATTGTGGATTGTGGATTACTTACTCTCAGGTCCCACTGATGATGACTTGACTTCGAAAGCGCTCTGCTATGATTTTTCAAATGAATTATTCTGCACGAAATACAAATTTAGTTTTTCGAATACAATGTTTGTTGCCATCCGAAAACGGCACTTTAGAAAGGCAGGGCAAACAGAAATTGAAAAACAACAGAATTATCAGTGATTTTCTGTACACCTTGAAAAAAAATTCTTCAGAGTTGTGGGGCTCAATATGCTCTATTAAATAAAAATGTTGCCAATATTGTTATTGTTGACTTTTTTGTACACACTTTCGATAGTTCCCCAAACTTGAAAATTGACTTTTTCATAACAATACTTTCTTCAATACCGTACGTACGTAACATCCACTGATATTTATTGTTGCAAATAAAGAAACAATTGACTCAGTCAACCACTTCCCAAAATATTGAACAAACACTGGCCTATAATTATCGAATAAAAGTGGCAGTGCCACTCAAATCCAAATTGAAACATTCAAATTTTCATCTGACAATTCAAGTGTAATCTCCCACTTCTATTGATGCAGCATGAAATGATGGGTGCAATTAGGTAAATTGAACCAATTTTTTCCGACCATTCGATGGTTTTTGTACAACAGGAAACTCCAATTTGCGCTCTATGGAAGCTTCATTAAAAATTCGGCAAATGGAAACGAATCCGTGTTCTGGAGAATTAAATGCGCGTAATCCTCCGACGTGACAGCGTGGAATGGATTTCGTTTGAAAAAAACTCCAAAGGGCATTCATGATGAATTACATTTCCAAATGGCTTGTATGAATGAGAGACATCGGTTGCCGGTAGTATCAAATTGTGGAATATAATTCAGCCGCAATCGCAACCCTTTGAAATGAAATGTGTTCAATGTGTTTTTTGAACAGAACTTCACAGAAAACGGTGAAGAATTAATTCGTGTGATCCAATTTAATGTCCGTCCAATACAATAGTCACGGTGCCCAGTGGTTTTTCTAAGATCTTGATAGACTCTCCCAACTTTTTTAGACAATAGAATATTTTCTCTGATAACCAACACTGCTCCATGAACAAAAAATCTACAACAGCCAATCGCTCTTATTACAATAAAACTGTGGAGTACATTGACGGCGCACATTTGAGCAATCTGGACGGCCAAAAATCAATTTTGTAAATTTTACCGCAGGTACAGAATACCAGCCCTCTAGAAGCACAGATAGTTTATGAATATAATAAAATCCATCTCCGGCCCATGGCACACTTTTAACGATTGTAAGATCAGTTGTCAGTTGGACTCTGACTGTTGGCTTGGCCAGACAAATTAGAATAAAATATAGTTAGTTTACGTGATTTAAGTATTGATTCGTGTTTATTTAGACTGAAATATAGTTAATCATGGATTGTGGACAACCAGGTGAGTGTATTTAGTTTTTACAACTATTTGATATATTATCAGGTTTGCTAATTTCAAAATTAGCTTCTTCGATTGATGGTTTATTTTTACACTTTCTTCAAAGTGGTTTTATTTGTATGAAAAAAGTTATATTTCCTGATATTTCCCGGCATTGATTTCGAATTCTTTTGAAAGCTTAGGCTGCGTACTTTGAGGAAATGATGATTATTTTTGCGAAAAAGTGCGATTTTGTGAATTATGGCTATTTGAAATAACTGAGTACATACAAAATCGAAGAAATATAACTATTTCATAATTTCTTGTTTGCGATCTTGATTGGGTTGTTTTTTTTTTTTCAGGGTCCTCAAATGTACGAGTGATGAACAGAAAACCATTATTTACGATTATGCAGCGTCAAAATTTGAATACCATTAACGAAAAGTTGAATTGAATTGCTTGAAAACCACCTTCTCCAATCGGAAGATTTCTCTACGGATCAAGTTAATGTAATAAAGCATGATCTTTCACGTTTCAAGTCTGAAGTGAAGGCTAGGTGGGCTAAAGCATTAAGAAAAGAAGAATACTTGGAGAAAAATAAGGAATGGCTGCAAGGAACATTTAGTATTCCAAAGGATAGAAATCGATCGGGTCTACCCTCAAAGCCGTTTGAGGCATCAAGCGAGAGGAGTAAAAGGAGAAAAACTGAAGATCTTCGCAAAACAACTAATCTAGAGGTGCTTACCTACGCGACGCAGTCTAAGTTAGGAGAAAGTGAAAAAAGAGATGCTTCAGCTGAAATCCACCAAAAGCAATAAGGTTATATGGCAGAATCCATCTCCATCTTCACCTCGTTATTGCCGCCCCATACGAATTAGGTTTGTTAAAGAAACCACCGATATAACAATTCAAGAAATAGATTATGTTAAAACTGCCATAAATAATTTACAACAGACTGAAGTAGCAACGAAAAATAAAAATTACAGTGTTAACTATATAATGATGTTTACCATGGTCGACGGAAAAGTCTGTAATGCTGCTACAAATACACCATCAAAAATGAGATGCTATATCTGTGGTTTGAGTTCCAAAGATTTCAATAATTTGAAAATCAAAAGAGGAAGCTATTCCAGATACCCTACATTTTGGTCTATCAATTTTACATGCGCGAATCCGCTTCTTTGTGTCAGTCTTACACTTGTCATATAAGTTACCTGTGAAAAAATGGCAATTGAGAACAGATATTGATAAAGCTGCAGTGAAACAAAGAAAAATGCAAATACAGGATAATTTCCGAAAAAAAATGGGCCTAATAGTAGATGTACCTAAACCTGGTTATGGTAACACCAATGATGGTAACAGCAGTCGAAGATATTTTGGGGACTACGAATTGGCAGCAGAAATTACTGGAATTGACAAAAATTTCATATACAGATCAAAAATAATTTTAGAGGTATTATCGAGTGGGCATAAAGTCAATATAGAAAATGTTTCTGCTTATGTAGAAGAAACTGCAGAGCTCTATGTCCAGCTCTTCCCGTGGCATCCAATGACCCCCACCATGCATAAGATATGAATTCATGGTCCAATGGTTATCGAAAAAGCGTTGCTTCCGATAGGTCAATTATCGGAGGAAGCATCAGAAGCACGTGATAAACATTTCCGGATTTATCGCCAGAATTTTGCCAGACAGTTTTCAAGAGTATCTTGCAATTTAGATGTGTTGAATAGGTTATTGCTTAGTTCAGATCCTATTATAACGGGAATGAGACCAAGGCCTAAAACTAAGAGTAAACCGTTTTCTAAAGAAACATTAACTTTGTTACTTCCGGCTTCACCTAATGTAGGAAATCAGTCGGATCGGATGGATCAGACGAAGAAGGATCGGATGCGTCAAGTTAATATTTTTCCATATCGTATTTTTCAGAATATGTTGATTTTTGCTGCTCATGGACACCCTGTATATTGTGTATATTTTTTTGCTTTTTCTATAAAATATAAGTATAAATATCCTAAATTCACTTAATTCTTCCTGAAGTGTAAGTGTATGAATACATATTTAATTTTGGCCGCCCAGATTGCTCAAATACCCGTCTGTGCGGCGGTGACTGTTGGCATTTTCTGTGACCTCAGTATGGCATTCGACTCAAACGTGACATCATAGAGGAGAAGCTATAAAGAAACGTAATACGAGGTATACCCCTGTAATGGCTTTCAAGTTTCATCAAAAACAGGAAGCAATATATTCATGTGAATAACACCCCATCAGAACAAACACATTGGGGTACCTCAGGGTTCAATCCTGGGACCCGTTCTCTTCCTCATTTACATGAATGATATTGATAAAGCTCTACAAAAATTCAAAAATACCCGTTTGGAAGCAGACTGGGTAGCCTATGAGGAACTTCGTAACTTAACAGTCACTATGACCAGAAATGAAAGACCAGTCCACCTCAATTCAGTCTGTACAGAAAACAACTCTTATAAAACATGGAAAACCATAAGCAATTTGAATATTAGGTTCAAATCCATTAATATTATTCCAACGAATATTTCTAATCCAGAAGGAATAAATATTTTGCTTCATTCCTACAAAGTATGAACAATGAAACATTCGATAGAATTAATTTTGATGACAAATAGGTATGATCCGAACATAACATTCTTGTTTTCAAGGACCTCTGTTGAAGGAGTTAATTCAGTTCTGCACAGCATAAAAACAAATGCTTTTGGCGTTGATATTATCAATGTGAATATGTTGAAATATTGTATCCCATTCATCGATCAAGTTATAGTTAATATTGTTAATAGTTGCAATGAGCAAAATTATCTTCTTCATTTGTGGAAGGTTGCCATAGGTCCCTAAAAACGTGATTGCAAAGAATTCTAAGTATTTTTGAACGGGTATTGTATAATCAAATTTTGGAATTTATGAAAAATTATAATATTTTATCTGATAAACAATGTGGTTTCAGGAAAGGCTTCAGCACAGCTATTGCTTTGACAGCCGTAACAAATGATATAATTGAGGCCTAATATGCACCATAATATGGTCATGTTTTTTATTTTACCTTATAGAACGTATGGAACCAGTATAAATAAAAATATATAGTATATTACTCTTCTTTGTTGAAATAATATTTTTGTTGTAATTTCTTTCAATATTTTGGATGCCCCCCTTTGATTTAGGTCTGGATCCGCGCCTGCTCTGTTGTCTAGTTCACTTTCGTTTTAGAATCATATTTCTAACCATCATAGAACCTGAGCACTATTGCCCCACCCGATATATTTCTCTCCGTTCACAAAATCTCCATACATGAATTCCCATTTGAATATCACCGTATACCTTCGTTGGAAGTTGATCTTAATCGATGAAAGCACAGCATTGTTGCTGAGTATTATACTCAACGGTGCTATGAATATTTAAAGACACAATCAACCCATTTGTGTCACTCTGGAAAGACACAAATCGGTGAATTCTACCCAACTTCATTAGCCAAAATGGAGCGTATTCCCTGCCTACTGTATTTTGACGCATTCTCATCCATTCGAAACAACACAGCAACGGTATACAAATGAAAGGATAATCATGATTGGCGTATCTACCGGGTGATCTTGATGTGATCGCGTCAAACCCGCACCAGATCGAAGGTTTTTTATGCGTACCGTAATATCTTTCAGTCGTTTCTAAAGACTGGAATAGAAAATCGAATAAATATCTTAATAAAAAGGCTAATTTTCACTTTCTGATTATTTCTTTTGAGTTAGGGTCCATTACAATATCTATTAGATGTAGTTCAATGTCCAGCGTGGCTTCAGCCGGGAAAGTAGTTGTTTCCTGTTAGATATTACAAAAAATAAGTTCATTTTTATCGTAGATTTTTCAGTTTCCAGGAAAATCTTTCGACTGTATACTCAATTAGGAATGTTTCCCACTTCAACATGAATACCTCCTAAGAAGTCATCATGAATAATGGAAGATAGTTACCTTGAGACACAGATGATTCCATATGACTCACCCTGTTCATATTTTAAAACAAACCAGATCCAATATTTCAATACGTGAATATTCTCCCAGATTGGATATTAGGCATAGCCAATATGTGATGAATTACACCTTCCATCAGAATTAAAATACTTCCAATTTCGAACACACTGTATATTACTCCAAGTTAATCGGATTATTACCACAAACACCACCTTACCATCTAGAGTATGTTTATCTTAATTAACGCTCCCTTTCCCGAATTAGAGCAACAAGGCGGATCCACATTGTGGAAAGTCAACATACAAGAAGAATCACTTTGAGTGTTCCAAGGTATTTAGATAAGATTCTGCAAATGGGATTGCAGTTTCTTGATTGATATAATATATTGAAATGGCATTCAATCTAAATGAATTATAATCAAGGAATATACGCATTTTCAATGTAACAAGCCTTTTGATGACCAAGAATAATATTTTCCACAAAAGTTGTAGATATTCATATGCATTTCCAAAGATTTCGAAAAGAGTCGAAGGATGTGAAAGTCGCGACAAAATAAGATGTGGTGTATAGAAAATATTTACAAAAACTGGAAAACATGATATAAATGACTTTCCCCAAGGTATACAAGAGTATTTAGAAGAAACATAGGAGTATAACATTTTTATTGGTGACATGAATATCAATATTTTAGAGAATAGTGTAAATAAAATTGAATACATGAACATACTTAATGAAGTCGGATACACTTAGAGGATTAACAATCCGACAGGCAAAAAACATATCTTCTTCAAAACAAAAAACTCAGAGAATTGATATGACTATTACACTAATACTTAAATCTGCAATCACTGACCATGATACCGTCATACTACAAATTATATTGGAATAATAAAAAAATCACCACAAAAACAATTGTGAAGAGTACACCAACTATGAAAAAATTAACCAAAAATATACAAGAAACCTCATGGGACATCGTCTATATACATGAAGAACCAAATGCTGCAACAAAATCCTTCATTAATGGAATAAAACTAGCAAAGGAAAATCGCACTGAAAAAAAGTTAAAGTAAAAATACGCCCTTTGCATCATACCTCACAAATAGTAGGTATTCTGAGGATGATTAATAAGAAAAATTAAATGCACGATAAACTAAAGATTCATCTTAAAAACCAAATCCTAAAAAACGAATACAAATTATTAAAATATAAATTATACAAAAACTTTGTGGATGTATTTTGGAAATTTATCATCAGCCCAGTCTGTTGTGTGTGAGGATTTTAATTTTGGGGGACATATTCCTTCAACAAATTTTCTTCAAGCTAACAATATTTTCGTAAACTTTGATATGCATCACGTAGGAGTATGGCCTACACGTGTTACAGACTCTACTGTGGCTCAAATTAAGCACATGCACCAAAAATATGTGTATGATAAAATCATACCTGATCATCGAGCCACTTTGTTTCAATTTGATTTACCTTCAGAAAAAATTGAGAAATTCCTTCCAAATGGGTAGAACTTTTTTCAGATTGGGCAGTCACTTGTTTTGTCAAGGCTTTATGTGATGAAAACTGGACCAATCCATAATGATTAGAGACGTGGATGTTACTTTCACAAAGTTTTGCGATATTTTCGCCTACCACTTCAACAAATACTATCCATTATATACCAAATCTAAGAAACTGTCTAATTACTCTGATTAGACAGATTACACACCTAAGAGCTATAATTTTGAGAGCATATTATCCCTTTCATCCTCCGATATGCATCCACCCTTGAATCGAAAAATATCAATTTCAAGAAATTCTTGTATATGTAAAGACGGAACACGTAAATATTTCAGAAAATATATATTAGAAAATAACATCTTAGTATTCTCTGTCCAACGAGAGAATGATGAGCGACACTTAAGAGTGAATGTACCAAGCAAGGGCTAATTATATCAACAAATTGAAATAGACTTTTTGTTTCAACCATTTACATTTTGAAAGTAAATTTCCTGAATTGTCCATTTGAAAATCAAATCCTCATACATCGCTTAATGAAAACGCGTAATTGTGCTAGTTAACAAGTGCTTTTTAGGTCAACATTTTTTCGCATTCTCCGAAAATTATGATTGAGGTGTCATTCGATTCGGAATGGCATGTAGATATTTTTTGCGAAAATGCTAAGGCCGCTCGCAAAAATTGTAATAGTTATAAACAATTAAGTGAAAAAAAGGGGGTTTGGTTTTTCGCCAATATCTCAAAAAAATTCGAAATAATTCAAATTTGAAAAAAGGTGCAAAAAGGGGAGGAAATTTCCCAAGAAAAAGTCCCAACTCTCGGAACTGTAGGACCAATATTTATAATTTTCCCAGAGGGTTGAAAATACGCCCGAAAACGGGTACTCCGGCTTGCGCAAGCCACGTCCCCTTCGGACCTTTGATGAATAAATATTATTTAAACTCATTAAATATGAAATCTGAAAATTGAAAAAATTCAGGAGCCTGCAGGATAGATCAATGAACAATAATCCGTGGTCCGAAAATTTTTATCGCGATTTTTCAATAATTTATCCATCAGTTAATTATCAATTTTTTGTAGCACGAACATTAACATTGCAAGTGCGATAATTGTTAAACTATTAATCTGAAAATGTTTTCGTTTCGTGGAGCAATTTTTCAAAGATCTAAGAATGGATTCTTGTTAAAAAAATTGAAAAATTGAAAATTTTTGTTTTGTTATTAATAATTTACTAGGGTGAAAAATTATAAAGCTTCATTAAACATTGAAAAAAACCTTCTTTTTTTCAATATTATTATGAGATAATTAAAAAAAACTATATCATAATCTTTGATGATAATTATGATTTTTCAAAAAAAACAGTTTTAGAAAAAAAGAATTTTATTGCTCAAAAACGCATTTGTTAAATAACATTTTTTTACCACTTGTTATGAAAATTAAGGAACCATTTTTTTCTATCATTATTTATCTTGGTCTTCGATATTTAAAAAACACGTTTATTATTTAAATTTCCATTGTTCATTTAATAAACAATTCGTTATAAACAAATAAATTATCTCTTTGTATTTTTTTTCTTTCTCTACTCAAAAAAAACAAAAACAGCCATGTATTATTCCTAGAAAAAAAAAAAAAAATTTTATTGAACTTTAAATTTTCTGTTCTCTTTCATTTCACCACTCTGACCTGGTTTTTATATTTAATTTTATTATAACTTTTCAACTAATGAAGATACAAGGAAAACATTTGAGACCTATTTATTCTTTATTAATTAAACAACAAATTAAGACAAAACTGTCTTCTACTTTTATGTCTAAATATCTTATAAACTAATATAACTATGACCATACAACTAATGTAACTTTCTATCTAACGTATATTTATCAACAATTTTAGCTTATAAATTTTAGTTTTGCTCGGTAATTTTTTTAATTATGAATAAAAATAAGTTAGAAAACAAAAATTCTCCAAGTTTATTAGTCTAAGCATCTTAGTAACTAAAAATTAATTAGAAATGTTATTTATTTCAAGTAAGTTTATTTATAAAATATTGTAGATTTTTTTTTCTGAAAGATTATTTTTATAAACAAATGATATAAATTGAATGAATAATTGAGTGAGAGCTTCAAATTGGGGCTTAATTTGTTGTTTAATCAATAAAGAATGAATAAGTCTTGAATTTTTTCCTTGTATCTCCATTAGTTGAGAAGTGATTATAAAATTAAACATAAAAAACCAGGTCAGAGTGGTCAAATGAAAAAGAACAGAAAATTTAAAGTACAATAAAAATATAAATATTTTTTTTCTAAAAATAATACATGGTTGTTTTTGTTTTTTTGAGTAGAAAAAGAAAAAAAATACAAAGAGATAATTCATTTGTTTATAACAATTTGTTTATTAAATAAACAATGAAAATTTAAATAATAAACATTTTTTCTTAATATCGAAGATCAAGATGAATAATCATTGAAAAAAATTGTTCCTTAATTTTCATATTTTTTTTTATTATCTCATAAACAACGTATTTGTTTATAACAATTTTTTAAATAATAGGAGATAAAAATTATTAAAAATCATTTTTAAGTAGCTACTGATCATAAGAAAACGGATCAATAATAATATTATGAAAAAAGTTTTTTTCAATGTTTAATGAAGCTTTATAATTTTTCACCTTAGTGAATTGTTAATAACAAAACGAAAATTACCAATTTTTCAATTTTTTCAACAGGAATCTTCTTTTAGACCTTTGCAAAATAGCTCCACGAAAGGAAAACATTCTCAGATTGATAGTTTAACAATTATCGCACTTGCAATGTTAATGTTCGTGCTACAAAAAATTGTTAATTAACTAATGGATAACTTATTGAAAAATTGCGATAAAAATTTTCGGACCACAGATTATTGTTCATTGATCTATCCTGCAGGCGCCTGAATTTTCTCAGTTTTTAATTTCCATATTTAATAAGTTTAAATGATATTTATTCATTAAAGGTCCGAAGGGGACGTGGCTTGCGCAAGCCGGAGTACCCGTTTTCGGGCGTATTTTCAACCCTCTGGGAAAATTATAAATATTGGTCCTACAGTTCCGAAATCCAAGATTTTTACTCAGGAAATTTCCTCCTCTTTTTGCATTTTTTTTCAAATTTGAATTATCTCGAATAGTTTTTGAGATATTGGCGAAAAACCAAAATCTTTTTTTTTTCACTCAATTGTTTATAATTATTGCAATTTTTGCGAGCGGCCTTGGCATTTTCTCAAAAAATTCCGAATCGAATGACACCTCAATCATAATTTTCGGAGAATGCGAAAAAAAATTGACCTAAAAAGCACTTGTTAACTAGACTATAGGTGGTACGACCCTTGAAGTATGTAGATAGGTAATAGAAAGTTTTGACAGTACTTCATGCATTTCCATTGGGTTGCCTGATGTTCTCTCGTTGGACAGCTTATATGCTACCCATAACCAATTTTCCAATGACAAATTCAATAAAACATTATCTAAACAACATCGTGGCTTCCATGTTTGATTCGGTTCTACACACTTTCTTGGGCTTGTCTGTACTCAAAAACGCTGCCTCGTTCCACAAACTTCCCAGGACTTTTCCCATGGAATGGCGACTCTACCTCCTCACTGATGTCCTTCGACATTTCCTCAGAACCGTAGCCTCCACCTCCTGGTGTGTGCAACTGGAATACGTCCTGGAACATACGAAATGGGAATGAAATAGTAGCGAGACAACGGATTGCTTGTTTAGGCTCGTTAACGCTTAGTAAGGTCTGTAACCATACCGTAGTTTCTTGTTATGATATGAACCAAATTGTAAAAAATTCTACTCGGATTACAACAACCTCTGAATCCTTGATTGATGTTATTTGCATTAGTAAGGATGTAATGGTAGGAAATTCTAATACACTTGATATGAATGGTATAACTGATCACCTGAGGGTATATTGTGATATTGATTTCAGAGGTGAAGACACTCATGATGACTTGATCTTTTATAGAAATTTTAGGAATTTCAATCATGAACTTTTTTCCCTAGATGCTGATAAATTACCATGGGGTGAAATTGTGACTATGCAAGATATTAATTCCAAAGTAAACTTTCTCAATGAATGCATCATTATGCTATTTGACAAACATGCTCCTATTTGCACTGTGAACAGGAAACATAAAGCACCCACTCACTCATAATATCAAACTGATGATGAAAACCCGTGATAGAGCTCATGTCAAATATCTTAAAGAAAAAACAGCAGCAACTAGACAGTACTATGTAACTTTACGCAACTACGTCAGTGATGAAGTAAAACGTGGAAAAACAGCATACATACAATTTGTTCTGAACAAAAATAAAAACAACTCAAAAATGACATGGAGAAATCTTTCAGATTGGGGTGTTACTACAAAATCATCCTCACAAATTAATAGCCTGCCAATTGAACTACGCAGACATGAAGAAATCAATGACTATTTTTCAAATGTGGCTGGACATTCAATAGTAAATAATGACACTCTTTCATTCTATAATAGTAATAAATTGAATGCTCCTTTGAACTTTTCCCTTACCGATATATGTAATGCTGATATTTTGACTGCTATCAAAGAAATAAAATCCAATGCTTTAGGAATTGACAATATAAATATCAAGATGATTTCCCTAGTGATACCACACTGTATTGATGAAGTTAAACATATTTTCAACGAGTCCTTCAGACAGGGTATTTTTCCAGATGTCTGGAAGGTTGCTAATATAATTCCAAACCCGAAAAAGAAGGCACCTACCTCTTTCAGTGACCTGCGCCCTATTAGCATTCTGCCCTCATTCTCTAAAATATTCGAGAAAAATGTTTCCCGTCAAGTAAGAGCTTTTCTGGAAGAAAATCGAATACTTCCGAACGAGCAGTCTGGGTTCCGCAAAAAACACGGAACACAGACTGCCCTTTCGAAAGTGATCAACGATCTTGCGAGAGCCAGAGATGAGTCAGAAGTCACCATTTTAGTACTGCTTGATCAAAGCAAAGCTTTCGATTTAGTTAATTTCGATTAGCTCATTGGCAAACTCAAGTTCATAGGATTCGACGACATTTCTCTTAAATGGATGACCAGCTATCTCACAGGCCGATCACAAAGGGTCAAACTGGATGATTACTCATGGTCAACCCTAAAAGAAACCTCCTCGGGTGTACCACAGGGAAGCATTTTGGGGCCCTTGATGTTTTCAATGTTTCCCTATCACATTGTCAGGTACATCTATACGCAGATGATATACAGTTATATCTGTCTTCCCATAACACTGATACAGAAAGTTGCGTAGCTAATTTAAACTCAGATTTGCATAAAACATTCCTTTACTCTATGCATAGGATCTCAGGGACAAAAAGTTGAAACCCAAAAAAAATTTAGGCTTACTCTCGATAACGCAGAAATTGACTGGGTAGATAGTGCTAAAAATCATGGCGTAACCATAGATAGCTCTTTGTCTTTCGATGAACATGTGAAAAACATTTTCAAAGTATCATTCTTCAAACTCAAATCGCTATATAAATTCAAGTATCAGTTATCTGAAGAAATGAAACTCAGGCTAGTTAAAACTCTTATTTACCCCCATATCGAGTATTGTTGTTCGGTGTATTACAATTTTTTGCCGCAATATAACAAATTGAAGTTACAACGCATACAAAATGCTTGCATGCGATTCGTATGCTGCATTCCATCTGGTGAACATGTCACGCCATTTTTGTTAAAAACGAAGGAGTTGAATGTGAGGTACAGAGTCCAATATTTGATAACAATTTTTCTGTTTAAGTTGCTCCAAACTAAAACTCCTAGTTATTTATATAGTCTATTAAGCAGGCATTCTGACATACATTCGGTCAATTTGAGAATTAACTCATTCAACATACCTAGGCACCGTACTTTCAAACATGAAGGATGTTTTTCAAATATTGCCCCTAGTTATCTGAATGAAATTTCAACCATTTTACATCATAATATTCATCAATTCAAGAAAGAAATCAAATCATAGCTGCCTACTGCTCAGTTCTAATATAAGATTCAATGTATAATATTGTAATGTATTCGTTAAGTTGACCAATGGAATGTCAAGAATATTAATAGCTATTAGCACCTTTATGATTGTATAATTTGTTTTTGTTTCTTCTTTCTTTCTTCATTATTGATTTTCTTTCTTTCTCTTACATTGTTTTGGTAGTAAATAAGTATTTTTCTTTTTTATTTTATTATTATTTTCTTACACACACTATATAATTTTTGGGAGGGGTGGAAGATAGCATTTGGCTAACCCTTTTCCTTTTATGTATAAAATGTACTTTCATGCATAAAAACGATATTATTATTATTATTATTTTCAGCATCGAATATTTCTGAAAGTATTTCGAACCTATTCCATACAAAGGCATGAATTGAAAAAAAACTGGAAATATCCAAAATATTCCCATCTGTTTCTGATCATTTTATGCTGCACTGATTTTTTATGTTACCGGTGCAAAACTCAAAATGTAAAGCCATCGCACTATGTGGGACTTATTATACAGTGCGATCCATAGGTATGGAATAAACTCATTTTCAGCGTTATTATGTATTTGTTTGAAAGAACCTGAAACAGGTCGATTATTATTGTCAATTTGACAATTTACAGTATTTTTTTTTTTTTTTTATGTTCTGGTTCCCACGAAAAGGGATATCCTGTAATGTTCAGAGAACATCGTGGGAACCAAGGGAAAGAAGGTAGGAGTTGGTGTTCTTCTTAAATTTCTGGAGGTTGTATGCCTCGGGGAACACCTCCCTAGGCAATGAGTTCCAAAGCCTCGCTGTTCGTTGGATGAACGAGTCTTTGGAAAGTGCAGGTCTCCAAAGTTACCACGAAGGGGTGTGATGACTGAACTTGACGGGTTAATCTCGAAGAGACTGCCAAAGCAGGAACGATTGTTGATATTTCAGAAGAGCATCGCCCATGAAAATATCTATAAAATAGAGACAAATCGCCAACTTTTCTACGGTGTTCCAGACAAGTGAGCGAGTTTGTAAGCGAGGCATCACCGACGAGACGAATTGCCCTTTTTTGGACAGAATCCAATAGCCTCAGGATATGTTTAGGTGCCGCGCTCCAAATATGGGAACAGTATTCCAGGACAGGTCGGATCTGTGCCTTATAGATCATAAGCAGCTGAGTGGGGGTGAAATAGCTCTTGGCACGAAACAAAAAACCAAGTTTTTGGGATGCACTTTTGGCAATGGACCTCACGTGATTTTCCCAGGAAAGGTTATTGCTGATGGTAATACCAAGCATCGATATGGATGACTTCAGTGGTATGGTTACTCCTGACAAAGTTATGTTAGGCACAGTGAGATCGGCTTTTCTAGAGAAAAGGCATGCTTGTGTTTTGTTTGCATTGAATTCTACCAAGTTATTAGATCCCCACTCGAGAATTGTTGCTAAGTCCATATTTATATTATTAACATTTCTTCCTCGTTCATTTCTGGTTTCACGGGCTGATATAGGGGCCCTGGAAGAGAAAGCGGTATGGAGGGTACTATCATCGGCAAAGCTGTGTACTGGACATGAAGTTGCTTTCAACAGATCGTTGATGTGAAGTAGAAATAGTGTTGGTGCGAGAATATTGTGAAAATTATGTGAAAATTATTATGAAAATTATGTGAAAATTATGAAAATTATTATTATGAAAATTATGAAATTATATTATTATTATGAAAATTATGAAAATTATGAAAATTATGTGAAAATTATTGTGAAAATTATTATGAAAATATTACCCCCTTCTTGCACCCCCTCTGAATTATGAGCACCCCCTACCAAAATTTTTTAATGAGAAGGGGGATCGTGTGGCACCTTGTACGAAAGGGATTTTTATTCTCCATTCAGCAATATTAAGTTTTTCAAATTTGGTGCAATCCTAACTGAGAAAATTTATTTTGAAATTTTAATTTTTTTATCATTTACGTAGAATGAAGGAAATATTGTCACAATGTTCAGGGAGTATTTTTCAATTCATTTTACAATTGGATTGAATGTTCAAAATGACCACCATTCACTTCTTGACAATAAGCAAGTCGATCTTGGAATTCTCGTAAAACAACAACAACGTAAATGAAAGCTATAGAAAGTAGAGTTTTGTGCTTAGAAAGTCATATCTTTTCATCTGGAAAACCGGAATACTTCTATACAATGCTTTTGTAAGACCTAAATTAGAATATTCGGTCATTTGGAAAAAGTGCAAAGGAAATTCCTGAGAAGCCTTTACTACAGGAAACATAAAGAATCAGCTTTTATGATCTCATACAGAACACAACTGCTGGAATTTGATCAAAAAACACTAGAGTCCCGAAGAGATACCAGTGATGTGCTATTTATATCAGACATAATCAATGATAAACTGAATGTACCTGATTTACTTAATGCAATAAATATTCATATACCTGAAGTCAGACTACGTAGGAGAAATCATAATATTTTCTATGTTGGCGTCACATCTTGCTCACTTTTTGAGAGATGCCAAAGAGCTGTAAATGAATATACAAACCACTGTTATATAGATATTTTTATTTCCAGTACTAGTCAAATTAAAGGCTGTTCTCCATCTCTTTAATACTCTAAGACTAAATAGCTATAGGCTAGCACGATTATTAAGATTTTGAACGTTGTTATGAATGTCTTGATTTTATCTTTATCTTTTTTCTCATCTTTTATCTTTTGACTCGACTGTATTTTTTAAGTATTTTTTTTATGTATTTTTTAAGAAATTTGAGTGAATTATATCTGCTGTGTAGTGTGTAATGTATTTACTGTATAGGAACTGTCTGCCTGTAATTGGGCCTAGGCCTGTTGATTTGTCAGTATGAAAAAATAAATGAATAAACATTTTGTAGGACCTTAGGGGTTATGTTGTTGATTTCTTCCGTTATCCTAACTTTTAAATCTACAATATTGTCTGATCTATTGAAATATACTCTCGATTTTAAATAACCCCATAAGAAGTAATCGATAGGAGTCAAATCGGGGGATCTAGGCTGTCATTCAATCGTTCCACGTCTTCCAATACACCTATTGGGAAAAATTTCGTTCAAATAATCTCAAACAATTCGTTTGTAATGCGGTGGAGCTCCGTCTTGTTGCTACAAAATTGATTTATCTATTGCATTTGGATCAACATCAGGAAAAAGTCTATTTAATGTAGGATGCAAAAAGTTCATCAAAAAATCTAGATAAACCTCACTATTAACTGTGCCTTCAAAAAATAAGGACCAATAATTTCGTTGCTAATGATACCAGCCCCAACGTTCACTTTTTCAGGATATTGTGTGTGAGCCTCACACATTTCCAATGAGAAAATTGTCTACTCCAATATTTACAGTTTTGCCTATTAACCGTTCCATTTAAATGAAAAGTAGCTTCAACAGAAAAAACAATTTTGTTTATGAACAGCAAATCTGCTTCCATTCTGTGCATCATCAGTTCACAGAATTGTTACCTTCTATCAGGATCATCCTCATTTAACTCCTGAACCAACTCAACTTTATAAGGATGGTATTTTTCTTTATGTAAAGCTCTCAATATCTATGATTTACTCACATCATTGTCGGCGGCAAGTTGTCTACTTGTCGTATGCGGATTTTCCTCAATCTCTAGCAGTATATCTTACTTTTTTTCCTCATCCAATTCAACATTTCGACCTGGTTTTTGAATTGTTTTCACATGTCCAGTTTTACGAAATGTTGTTTCTATTTTTCTAACTGTAGACTGTGAGACGTGTTGACCAGGATATTTATTATTAAACATTTCACAAACTTCCTTTTGAGTTTTTGTTTTATTACCGCAACCAATCATAATTAAAATGTCTATTCTTTGAGTTTTGGATAAATGAGCCATAGTTAAATCAAATACACAAATATTTTTCAATACACTGACGTGTGTCAGCAACTTATAAATATCAAAATAACAGTAAGTAGTGTACTAGATTGATATTACATTATTTATGTGGGTTTTGTGGATAATTTTTTGGTGTCTTGAACGAATTATTCCTGACGTTTAGCACAGATAAGAAAATACCTGATTATTTCTTATGGGGTTATTTGAATTCAAAAGTATGTTTCAATAGACCAGACAATATTGCAGATTCAAAAGTTAGCATAACGGAAGAAATTAACAACATAACCCCTGAGGTCCTACAAAATGTTGCACGAGAATTCCAAGGAGTGAATGGTCATTTTCAACATCAAATTTAATTGAAAAATAAATTGAGAGATACTTCCTAAATATTATGTGATATTATTTCCTCCATTCTACGTAAAGTATCAAAATTTTACATTTTCAAAATAAATTTTCTCCTTTATAATTGCACCAAATTTGAAAAACTCAATATTGCTGAACAGAGCATGAAAATCCCTTCCGAACAAGGTGTCACACGACCCCCCTTCTCATTTGACATTTTTGAGGGGGTGCTCATAATTCAAAGGGGGTGCGAGAAGGGAGTAATATTTTCATACTGTAAATTGTCGAATTGACAATAGAAATCGACTTAGAAAAAACCGAAGTGCAGTCTTTTTCACAACAAAAGTTCAATATAAATTGAACCAGAAAATGGTAGATCACAGGGGAAAAACAACTACTTTCCTGGCAAATACCACGCAGAACGTTGAATGATATTCACCTGAAAATCCATGCATACCTCCATATAAATGGACATTGAATGCAAATGATTCTTTCTGATGAGCTCGATTATGTTTAATTCATGTCGTGTTCGCCTAACAATCCGCATACCGGTTTCAGGCTTCTTGGCCCTCATCAGTACGGAGTAAGAGCTCTGACCGAAGCGAGACACAACATAAACAGAACCATCATCGAGTCTATAACACCTATAGGTACGCCGGAAAAGAAAACTTTTAACTGGCGGTACCGAAAGAAACACTCCGAAAATCTCCCACCTCGATAGGTTTCTAAATGAAAGATTCCTTCTCAGTAGGAGTGGCAAGCCCGACTAGCATATAGTGAAAGATAAACGCCATGTGAAGTGGAATAAAAATAGAAAAAACCGAAGTGCAGTCTTCTTCACAACAAAAGTTCAATATAAATTGAACCAGAAAATGGTAAATCACAGGGGAAAAACAACTACTTTCCTGGCAAATACCTGCACTTCGGTTTTTTCTATTTTTATTCCACTTCACATGGCGTTTATCTTTCAGAAATCGACTTGTTTCAGGTTTTTTATAAACAAATACATAATAACGCTAAAAATGCATTTATTCCATACCTATGGACCGCACTGTATGTTCGAATCAACATCAATGGCTCATAAGCTCTTAATTCTTTTTTTTCTATAGTGAGCAGAGTCCCAATTCCTTGAAAGTAACGAGGAAATGTATAGCTTGGCGGCTAGAATTTAACGAGCATTTACGCTTTCTTATGCCATTATAAGAAAGGTGAATGTTTTTCTCAGACCAGTGTAATAGCACAACCCGGAGTGAGATACGAGTCACGGTAGCAGAAGGATAATGATAACAATAATAATTCGTTTAATCACTGACAAACATAGTCATAGTATAATTTCTATTTACTTAGGAAATAAACTCGATCTCTGCCATGAAGTTTCATTGCTATGGGAGTATTCAATTCCCCTCTTAATTTGGTACTACAGTAAATTCACATACAGACAAGGTATATATACACACACACACACACAATCATCATTGTTGAAAGACAATAGAATAATATAAAAATATAGAACGTGACCCAGGTTTGAAGTGCCAAACGTTCAGGATCGACTTTTTGGGAAAAAAAATTTTTTTCCCTACAAACATGTGCCCTAATTTGTTTTTTTTCCGAGATAAAGGGTGTCGAAGTTTTTATAAAAAATCAGTTTTTTATTAATTTTTCAAGCTGATTTTGATAAAATTTGGCATGCTTATTTGCGGTAAAAAGTGTCTTGTTTTTATGTGATTTGAATTAAATTAATAATCCCAGTGGCGTCCCAGAGAGTAATCTAATTAGGATTAGTAATTGATATTAGGACAAATCATTTTACGCCACTGCTTTTTATGTTTTTTTTAAACAATTGAAAATATGTTTTTGTCTCATTAATTTTTTCTCTTAATTTGGTACTACAGTAAATTCACATACAGACAAGGTATATATACACACACACACACACAATCATCATTGTTGAAAGACAATAGAATAATATAAAAATATAGAACGTGACCCAGGTTTGAAGTGCCAAACGTTCAGGATCGACTTTTTGGGAAAAATAAGTTTTTTCCCTACAAACATGTGCCCTAATTTGTTTTTTTTCCGAGATAAAGGGTGTCGAAGTTTTTATAAAAAATCAGTTTTTTATTAATTTTTCAAGCTGATTTTGATAAAATTTGGCATGCTTATTTGCGGTAAAAAGTGTCTTGTTTTTATGTGATTTGAATGAAATTAATAATCCCAGTGGCGTCCCAGAGAGTAATCTAATTAGGATTAGTAATTGATATTAGGACAAATCATTTTACGCCACTGTTTTTTATGTTTTTTTTAAACAATTGAAAATATGTTTTTGTCTCATTAATTTTTTCCGTATCTCGCTCCTTACGCACATACCAATTTTGAATAGAATCGGACCATAACCACTGAGATGGTCGGCTATCTTGGAGCCACCATTTTTATTCTATCAATTTTGACAAAAACTTCATAATCCTCGACCCCGAAACCCCCACATACCAATTTTGAGTCGAATCGGACCATAAACACAAATTTCGTCCGCCACCTTGAAGCCGCCATTTTTTTTTTCTCCAACAAAGATTCCATAATGCATTTTTACAGAAAATATGAACACTTTCCAAGTTCACGTTAATCGGGCAACTAGAAGTGAGTCAAGTTCAACTTGCAAGATTTGATTACAGACCAACAGACATCTGGACAGGTGAAACTAAATAAAAGCTTGTAAAAACTGATTTTTCCCCAACACTTTGACAGCCTGTATCCCGAAAACAAAGCAAGTTAGGACAGATGCTTATTCGCTGTGTGTTTTAGGCTGGAAGGGATAGGTAATGATCTTGGTAATCACAAGCACAAGCTGAAACCTTTCAGTTTCTGAGGTCTCCCCGTTTATTCACAAATCACTCAAAAATATTGTTCCATACTTCAGATGAATAAACATTGTTATTACCGTAGTGGCAACGGTCACGGTTGGGTAGTATAACAACATACATATAATAACATTGAGCCCCCGCTATTGCTGTTAGTCAATTGCAAAAATAGTAAGTGTAAATTTTATACATTTCCAACTGCACCACATAAACTGCAGCAAAGACATAAGTGTTCTGTTATTCCACGATATTTCAATCTCTAATTCCGAAACGTGAGGTTTCCATTCGATAAATATTTGAGATGTTTACCGTCTTCTATTTGATCGTCTAGAAGTGGATAGTAAAAGTATCAACCAAGTTTCGTGGGACGGTGTTGCGCCGGTGATGAAAAGCAAATAGCGACTTAAAGTGCGAGTTCAGGAACGCCTGGACGGTGTTGTAAACTGATCAATCAGCCTTATGAACAGGAGACAGAGATACTTCTGATGTCTTTCCGAGTTGTCTATCATATACGGCACGGCATTCTATCAGGACAAAGTACTTCGCAGAGGATTATTTGTGTTTCAATTTTCACGAACTGGTTTCGGTTACAAAAGCAATTGGCCTTACATGTGAACTAATGTTAAATATAATGCAGTTCAAGTACCAAGAGTAAACATCGTTACTTGTACTGTATAAGCAATACGCAATATTTTGTTGACAATTATACGTGTTAGGGAGTGTTGAACGTGTTCGTATTATTTAGGGACCGTTCAACGTTCTTACATCCTTGCAAGGGTGGAAGTGGGATCCCTTATTCAGGTAAAATTATGAAACTCATTCCTTTTCTGATAATTATATTATTTGAGAATTTCATTAAATAGTTTTGCGTTGAGGTGTTATTTAGTGGTTTGCCGTCAGGTTAAAGCTAGCCAGGGATTTATGGGTACTTTCTTCAATTTGTTGAACTATTTGGCTCCCTCACTTTTTTATATTCTCAAGACCTTATGAACCTACGACCTCAATAAACTGACCTGCAAGCACATTACTTTCGAACAAGGTGTCACACGACCCCCCTTCTCATTTGACATTTTTGAGGGGGTGCTCATAATTCAAAGGGGGTGCGAGAAGGGAGTAATATTTTCATACTGTAAATTGTCGAATTGACAATAGAAATCGACTTAGAAAAAACCGAAGTGCAGTCTTTTTCACAACAAAAGTTCAATATAAATTGAACCAGAAAATGGTAGATCACAGGGGAAAAACAACTACTTTCCTGGCAAATACCACGCAGAACGTTGAATGATATTCACCTGAAAATCCATGCATACCTCCATATAAATGGACATTGAATGCAAATGTTTCTTTCTGATAAGCTCGATTATGTTTAATTCATGTCGTGTTCGCCTAACAATCCGCATACCGGTTTCAGGCTTCTTGGCCCTCATCAGTACGGAGTAAGAGCTCTGACCGAAGCGAGACACAACATAAACAGAACCATCATCGAGTCTATAACACCTATAGGTACGCCGGAAAAGAAAACTTTTAACTGGCGGTACCTAGTGACAGAAAGAAACACTCCGAAAATCTCCCACCTCGATAGGTTTCTAAATGAAAGATTCCTTCTCAGTAGGAGTGGCAAGCCCGACTAGCATATAGTGAAAGATAAACGCCATGTGAAGTGGAATAAAAATAGAAAAATCGAAGTGCAGTCTTCTTCACAACAAAAGTTCAATATAAATTGAACCAGAAAATGGTAAATCACAGGGGAAAAACAACTACTTTCCTGGCAAATACCTGCACTTCGGTTTTTTCTATTTTTATTCCACTTCACATGGCGTTTATCTTTCAGAAATCGACTTGTTTCAGGTTTTTTATAAACAAATACATAATAACGCTAAAAATGCATTCATTCCATACCTATGGACCGCACTGTATGTTTGAATCAACATCAATGGCTCATAAGCTCTTAATTCTTTTTTTTCTATAGTGAGCAGAGTCCCAATTCCTTGAAAGTAACGAGGAAATGTATAGCTTGGCGGCTAGAATTTAACGAGCATTTACGCTTTATTATGCCATTATAAGAAAGGTGAATGTTTTTCTCAGACCAGTGTAATAGCACAACCCGGAGTGAGATACGAGTCACGGTAGCAGAAGGATAATGATAACAATAATAATTCGTTTAATCACTGACAAACATAGTCATAGTATAATTTCTATTTACTTAGGAAATAAACTCGATCTCTGCCATGAAGTTTCATTGCTATGGGAGTATTCAATTCCCCTCTTAATTTGGTACTACAGTAAATTCACATACAGACAAGGTATATATACACACACACACACAATCATCATTGTTGAAAGACAATAGAATAATATAAAAATATAGAACGTGACCCAGGTTTGAAGTGCCAAACGTTCAGGATCGACTTTCTGGGAAAAAGAAGTTTTTTCCCTACAAACATGTGCCCTAATTTGTTTTTTTTTCCGAAATAAAGGGTGTCGAAGTTTTAATAAAAAATCAGTTTCTTATTAATTTTTCAAGAACCTTCAAGCTGATTTTGATAAAATTTGGCATGCTTATTTGCGGTAAAAAGTGTCTTGTTTTTATGCGATTTGAATGAAATTATTAATCCCAGTGGCGTCCCAGAGAGTAATCTAATTAGGATTAGTAATTGATATTAGGACAAATCATTCTACGCCACTGTTTTTTATGTTTTTTTTAAACAATTGAAAATATTTTTTTGTCTCATTAATTTTTTCCGTATCTCGCTCCTTACGCACATACCAATTTTGAATAGAATCGGACCATAACCACTGAGATGGTCGGCCATCTTGGAGCCGCCATTTTTATTTTATCAATTTTGACAAAAAATTCATAATCCTCGACCCCGAAACCCCCACATACCAATTTTGAGTCGAATCGGACCATAAACACAAATCTCGTCCGCCATCTTAGAGCCGCCATTTTTTTTTGTTCTCCAACAAAAATTCCATAATGCATTTTCACAGAGAATATGAACACTTCCAAACATTCGTCCTAACTTGGTCTGTTTCCGAAATACAGGGTGTCAATTTTTTTATGAAAAATCAGTTTTTTATTAATTTTTCAAGAACCTTTAAGCTGAATTTGATCAAATTTGGCATGCATATTTGCAGTGGAAAGGGTCTTTTCTTTATGTGATTTGAATGAAATTATTAATCCCAGTGCCGTCCCAGAGAGTTATCTAATTAGGATTAGTAATTGATATTAGGACAAATCATTGTACGTCACTGTTTTTTATTTTTTTTTAACAATTGAAAATATTTTTTTCGTGTCATTAATTTTTTCCGTATCTCGCTCCTTACGCTCATACCAATTATGAATAGAATCGGACCATAACCACTGAGATGGTCGGCCATCTTGGAGCCGCCATTTTTATTTTATCAATTTTGACGAAAAATTCATAATCCTCGACCCCGAAACTCCCACATACCAATTTTGAGTCGAATCGGACCATAAACACAAATCTCGTCCGCCATCTTAGAGCCGCTATTTTTTTTTTCTCCAACAAAAATTCCATAATGCATTTTCACAGAAAATATGAACACTTCCCAAGTTCACGTTAATCGGGCAATTAGAAGTGAGTCAAGTTCAACTTGCAAGATTTGATTACAGACAGACAGACAGACATCTGGACAGGTGAAACTAAATAAAAGCTTGTAAAAACTGATTTTACCTAAACACTTTGACAGCCTGTATCCCGAAAACAAAGCAAGTTAGGAGAGATGCTTATTCGCTGTGTGCATTAGGCTGGAGGGGATAGGTAATGATCCTGGTAATCACAAGCACGGGCTGAAACCTTTCAGTTTCTGAGGTCTCTCCGTTCATTCACAAATCACTTAAAAATATTGTGCCATACTTCAGATGAATAAACATTGTTATTACCGTAGTGGCAACGGTCACGGTTGGGTAGTATAACAACATACATATAATAACAATGAGCCCCCGCTATTGCTGTTAGTCAATTGCAAAAATAGTAAGTGTAAATTCTATACATTTCTAACTCCATCACATAAACTGCAGCAAAGACATAAGTGTTCTGTTATTCCACGATATTTCAATCTCTAATTCCGAAACGTGAGGTTTCCATTCGATAAATATTTGAGATGTTTACCGTCTTCTATTTGATCGTCTAGAAGTGGATAGTAAAAGTATCAACCAAGTTTCGTGGGACGGTGTTGCGCCGGTGATGAAAAGCAAATAGCGACTTAAACTGCGAGTTCAGGAACGCCTGGACGGTGTTGTAAACTGATCAATCAGCCTTATGAACAGGAGACAGAGATACTTCTGATGTCTTTCCGAGTTGTCTATCATATACGGCACGGCATTCTATCAGGACAAAGTACTTCGCAGAGGATTATTCGTGTTTCAATTTTCACGAACTGGTTTCGGTTACAAAAGCAATTGGCCTTACATGTGAACTAATGTTAAATATAATGCAGTTCAAGTACCAAGAGTAAATATCGTTACTTGTACTGTATAAGCAATACGCAATATTTTGTTGACAATTATACGTGTTAGAGAGTGTTGAACGTGTTCGTATTATTTAGGGTTAATTTTCCTTAAGGGAGAAGGGGATCCCATATTCAGGTAAAATTGTGAAACTCATTCCTTTTCTGATTATTATATTATTTGACAATTTCTTAAATAGTTTTGCGCTGGATCTGGTGTTATTTAGTGGTTTCCTGTCAGGTTAAAGCTAGCCAGGCATTTATGGGTACTTTCTTTAATTTGTTAAACTACTTGGCTCCCTCACTTTTTTATGTTCTCAAGAACTTATGAACCTACGACCTGAATAAACTGACCTGCAAGCACATTACTTGCTGTACCTAAAAATACACAGATGTAGCATTACTTTATGATATTCAAAATATCAAAAATATCATAACTTGACATGGATAACCTCCAAATGCGGTGAACTATCGTATCAATACAAATATTTCTCATCATTCAGTTACTTTTTTCTTTGGCAGAAAAAACTACGATTCATCTGGAACTAGTAGTGAGCACAAAATTGTTAGATCGTGGTAGATTATTCAGAAATTATAAAAAAATAAAATTTTTACATAGTGAGTATTGGAAATAAAACAGGAAAACTTTAGCAATCGAGTCACTTGAGGGCAGTCTTGCACACAGCGAATAGGGAAAAAACTTTTTTTTACCTAAAAACCGATTTTAAACGTTTGGAGGTTCAACCCTGTGTCACCCTGTATAATGAAAAATACAATAATAACAAAAATGCAGTCTATAATAATCATTCATTATTAACATAAATATGGTGAAGAACATCCATATAGATGAGTCAATACAGTGTGGATACAACTTATGAAATACAATTATTTTTGGCGTAATTTAGAAAACTGTGAAAAATGCTCGGACAGGTCAATTTCCAATTCGAATGATATGTCTTTTGGATTAAAAAATAAAATGTGCGAGGTGATTCATGTATTCTTAGTAATATATAGATATTAAATGGATCACCCTGTATATTTGTACATAGGACAAACTAAAGATATTGCAAGACACTCTCGACAACATGAAAAATTGATAAAAGATTCTGTACCGGAAAACCCAGGATAACGAATCCAAGCACAATTGTATTTGGATCAGCCGGAAACATAAGATATCCTCTATCTCATTTACGCTGCCATAACTCACGAGAATTCCATCCATTACCATAGAAAATTAAAGAGACGTGATATCTGCGATAAGCGCTCTCACAAACTGCAGGAACATAGAAATGAGCGGGGAGCTTCGCTCCATTTCTATTCATAACACAATAGAAAGTTTCCATTGGAACAGAAGTCTTTTGTTAGTGAACTCTTCACTTCTTCTGAAGTGATTCCCAGAGAAAAGGCAGATTTTGCTATTCCCGCCCAACCAACAAAGAAGATTGCGTTAAAGGAAAAGACAAGTTTGCACAGAAATAACACCAAACCATTGAATGAATGTGGTTTTTTGTGGGGAACAACGTTTCTTGACATGTTTTTTGGGATTTTCCTGATTATATTTTCATTTTCAGACTGTGGAAGGTTACCCAAAAAACATGTCAAGAAACACCAAACCAATTATACCATTTTTTTATGGGAGGAGAACTCAAAGTCTGTTTATGTTTGATAAAAAACTATTTTTATTTAATTTTGAATTTGATTTCATGACAACGTCATCTCTTACTATGCATTTTTAGTTGTTTTTGTCAATAAATAAATGTGTATTCCTTGTTTTACTGATTAAGAGTAATTAACTGACTACTCTTAATTTAGTACCAATCATGAAAAAAGATATACAATATATACCAATATTTTTTATATAGTACAATTTTGATAAATACCTATAACGATATTTACGATTTTTAATTTTAATAAATTCATACCGAATTTTTTAATATTACAACACCATTCACAAGACTTGATCGAGGCATAATTGCCTGGAATATCTATAGAGGAAAGGTTGAGATTGAAAAACATTTCAAAATATTTTTATTCATCGAGTCACCAGAATCCTAAAGAAAATTTGTATTCCAATAATTCAATAACAATCAATACCTATAAGAATTGATTTGTGGAAAATATGAACAGGATGTTCATAAAATCAGATGTGGAATCATCTGCGATTGGAAGTTAAACTTTAGTCACTATCTTCCATCGTCAAGATAACCTCTTGTGGGGTATTCATGTTGAAAAGGAAAACATTCTCAATTGAATATTGAATAGAAAGATTTTTCTGTGAATTGAAAAATCCACGATAAATGAAGTTATTTTTTGTGAATGTCTAACAGAAAACAACTTCTTCCCCGGCTAAAGCCACGCTGGACATTGATTTTTCAATTCACAGAAAAATATTTCTATTCAATATTTAATTGAGAATGTTTCCCTTTTCAACCTATAAGAATGTTTTTGAGGAGGTAAGTACTCATGAACATTCATTTTGAGTTTTCTCTAGTTTTCAAGTGGAAAATATATCAATTATCTGTATGTATAGGAACTCAATTTGAAATAGGACTTCCTGATGAGATATACAAGTAGGCAAGCAAAATCATACAAATAACCGTAAAAACAAATCAAATCAGAAAAGTCTGAAGTCATATCCATAAATAAATTATGGATATTTTCATGAATGTGCACACATTTATAATAGGTATGTCTGCTGCAGTCTCTCTGATACTTGATTTTCGAATCCGTAAGATCTTCTCGAGTGATTGCAGCTAACCATAAAGCTCTTCTTTTCCTCGATAAGTCATTTTTACTGGATTTGAAACTGTAGGCACCGGTAAAACCCGACTCTATCCCTGTCGTGACGAGATCCACAGTCAACTACAATGCAAATAAGGGGCATTTTTATCCAGTTGAAGCACGAATTATAATCCAAAATTGAAAAAACTACTCAAATTCGCACAGAAAATCACAAAATAAACACTTCTACCACTATGGTTGCCTATGACGAATTACAATGTGTGCCACCAACCGCCATATTGCTTTCGTTTTGACAGGTCGCTGGATTGCCTAATGTCAAATAAATAATATACCTTAAATATTTATGTCATGAGTCGTAATTCAAAAGTTGCGCATGCGCAGTAGTTTTCAAGCGCCCGGATGAAAAAGGACAGACTGATTTTCGTGACTTTGTTAACATGGCGTCTTAAGGAGTGTTATCCATATTGGTCGTAATTAAATATATGGGAACTCCGTCCAAACGTTTTATCTGCCCCCAAATATCTTTCTTGGCACGTTTTCTTCATTTGTTGAGCGACTGGAATGATAAGTGATTTTCTCATCTTCAGTATCCAACACACATTTTTTTGGTGGCAATCTACTCCATTTGCCAAAAGTATTCCTTCCTATAGGGGAATTCTCATACCATGATGACCCAGATTCATTACAGTAAGGATTAGGAGTGAGAAAAATTCGGTCAATAGTATATAGAGTATATAGAGAAGTATGTTTAAATTCATTAATTTTCGTTTGACATGCAAAAAATAGGAATACGACAAGTTACTGACTAATTAAATATTTTTCAATTTGTGAAAAATAATTTGGTGCACGCAGTAACTTCTCGGGGCAAAGTGATCTATTTGCCCTTCTACACTTGTATAGATTCACTGATCCATTTAATTTTGTCAGTTTGAGGAAGATTATCATCCCAAAAAAGTGTCAAGAATGAGTTTTCATCCACAAAAAAAAAAGCTTCAAACAATATTTATTGAGGCTTCTACTCGATCTCAAACACACATTCAACAACATCAAATTCATTGCCTTTCATACAACCACCCAAACCATTTAGAATAGAAAATGATTCAACAAGAGGATGGAAAATGTAGATTCAGCATTTCGAATGGTTCGAAAATAATATTAATTTATCATCGAAAACTGATGAGCAACAAATTTCTGCATTCATGATGGTTATTGCGACCAAAAACCATGCAAACTTTTGAAAAGCTAAATGGTTACTATTTCAATGTCAAATTGGTAAGTCGTTATTCCGTTGCTATGGTAATGAACAACTGCATTCTTCGAAAGCATACCTACCTAGATTTTCATACTATCCATGGTTACACTGGTACAATGACAACAACAAAAAAGTGTTACTTTCCCAAAGAAACAGAGTCCGGGAAGTGTGTACTTTGCGGACGGTTGCCAAAAAAGTTTATTATAACACTGGTGTAGTTACCCCACTCGTGGCTGTATCGAAGCTCATGCCGCACTAGTAATATAAATACCTATTGTGTCATCCTCAAAGTATGCACCACATGGGAAACTTATTTATTAAGGGTTTTTCGACAAAAAGTTATTCCTGGTAAAAGTTTGTGCATCCCCTGAAACTGAAAATTCACCAACAAAATAAAGTAAAACACACGTAAAATACGAAAAGCCTTCAAAAATTTGATTTTGAGACAAGAGAAAAGTACCCTTATTTGGAAACATCTCGGAAAATGTTAATTAGAAGAGTTGTTCAGCATAAAAAAATACATCTATATTTGAAGTCATGGTCATTTTAGTGGAGTTTAATTTTTTTACAAATGGGGACTACGAAAAAAAAATTTGCTAAAACGAATTAAGACAACATACAGTATAGACGGTTTATTTAAAAATCCTGTAATATTACAAATTACACAACTATTGTGTTAACCACGGTAAATTTTTTTGAAGAGTAAAATAATTTTCAAAGTTTTGGTGCAGTTATTTTTATTTTTTGTTAACACCGAAAATTACTCAAAATTATGCAGTATTGTAACAAAAACTTAATATTAAATAATATCAAATCACAAAACATCAAAATAAAATGAGTATTTCGGCACAAACTAATTACATTTATTTTGTGAAGATTTTCTTATCCAAAATAATTGTTTTAAGTTGGCTTTGAAAACAAACGAATTTTTGACATTAAGTACTTGACATATTTGCTAAATATTCATGACGTAGTTATAGTTATTGCTTATTTTTTTAACGTTGATAATAAGTACTATTTAAATAATATCAAGATGCTCACAAAAGAAGAAAAATTTGAGATTATATTGTTGTGTGGGGAAAATACTCCAAGTTACAGACATTTTTAATGCCAGGCATCCTAATCGCAATGTAACCCGTATTTCAAATGAATTTCAAGAAACAGGCAGTATTAATAATAATTTTAAAAAACCTCACACAGCTGCAAAAGTATCATAGAAGTGGAAGAGGAAATGTTTAAACGTTATCGAAAATGGTAGGACATCAATTAAACAAATATCGACATCTCTTGATGTACCTTTTACTACTGTACAATTTTTTTTAAGAAAAAATAAATTCAAAGCTTTTAAACCAACATTTATAAATACTTTAAAAGAAAGGGATTTTATTCCAAAATTCTAGTTTCCCGCATGGTTTCAGGGAGAATACGAAGAAAACGTACGGTTCCCAATACATATTTTATGGACTGATGAAGCAACATTTACAACTAATAGAACAGTAAGTTGACTGTAGATGGAGGGCTACAGAAAACCCTCATTTCATTATAGAGTGCAAGGACCAATACTCATTTAAGGTAAATGTCTCATGTGGACTGTTAAACAATACTGTGATTGGTCCCTCCTTCATTGATGGAAACCTCAATGCCAACCAAAATCAAATGCCGCGTAGACAAAGAGACAGAATTTGGTATCAGTTAGATGGAGCTAGTGTTCACAGTAGTGTAGCAATACGACAATTTTTAAACGAAACATTTGATGGTAAATGGATAGGATGTTACTCAGAGTATCCAATGCCAGCGCGCTCACCAGATTTAACCCCAATAAATTTCTTCTGCTGGGATTTATTGAACAATCATCGTCTTTTTAGGGATAGAGAACATTTAAAAACTGTGATTACTAATTGTGTGAGGGCCATACAACCGGAGCACATTACGAATGCAGTCAACGATTGTGTAAGAAGAACCGAAATGTGCATGTTGCGGGATGGACATCATACTGAGATGTAAAATACTCCTTTTAGAAACATGCTTTTGTTTTCAAAGCGAATATAAAAGTTAGATGACCATGCCTTTATGTCTAGATGTATTTTTTAATGCTGAACAACTTTTCTAAATAACATTTCCCGATATTTTTCAAAATAAGGGTACTTTCCTCCTGTCTCAAAATGAATTTTTTGGAGGATCCTCGTATATTACGTGTGTTTTACTATATTTTGTTAGGGCATGTGTAGTTTTAGGAGATGCACAAACTTTAACCAGGAATAACTTTTTGTAGAAAAACTCTTAATAAATGAGTTTCCCATATGGTGCATACTTTGAGGTCGACACTAGGTATATATCGTGTCGGGGTCTTCAATCACTATTACTAGAGACGAGTGTAGCCTGAAGGCTCTTACTCTTTGGACTCAAATAAGTGGGCAACAGCCATTCACGAATTTAGAATTTTGACTGAACAAGGACTGGAGACCAGTCTCCAGCCCTTGCCATGATGGTGTTCCTCAAAAATGGCCGAGTAATTAATTTTGATATCTAAATTTTGGAAAATATGTCTATTTATATATCCATAGAGGATGCAGCTTTCACTACCCAGTATGGATTGGTAAGTAGCCCATCACTCCAGAGAGCGCCTGGGACGTTTAAAGCGCGAGGGGTCGTCTATGTTGTAATCAGTGGCTTCCCTAACGAGGGGGTAGGTATATATCGTTTTCACAAAATGCTGATTTGGAGAACTGCATAATACGGTTATTAATCCCAAATGAATGAATAATTTTTTCCAGTAAGCAGCCCGCAGTGTTGGATGAATAAAATCCGAGAGTTCCTCTCCTAAACAATAAAAGAATAAAAGCGTAATCTCGTTGCAATCTCCTGAGCTGCTCTCCCGTCGCCTAATAAGAATGAGACTGTTGGGTGCAATCAGTGTTGTAATTTCGAATATAAAATATATAAAAAGAAAATCGCAGTCGTAGTCGTGAGAGTATATGGCTGCATTAGTTTTCCAGTCGTAAACGTTCCGCGAGCCACACATTCTCAGTGAAGGAAGCATTTCTCTCCATTTCGAAGTGGGTTTGTGAGAAGGTATGCGGCAAGGAAAAAAAGTATTCTGAGTATCTCTCCGTTCGGCAAGCGGATAGAAATAGTCCAGTGCAATTACGGAAATAAATAAACATAAAATTATGTAGTTTGGGGATCAGGAAGGGTCGATAGGAGGGTGTATTCTGAGCATATATTCCAATTTGAGGGATTCTGGCGAGGTCAGCTCAAGGTCATTTCGATGAAAACGCGTTTAATTCGATATCTCGAGAACGGTTAGTGTTAGGCAAAAAATTGTGGAGACCTTTTCTCTTCTAAATTGAATTTACTAACATTTTTAGCTGAACCTCTTTATTTTTTCATCAATATTTTTCAATTTATTGCTTCCGAAAGGCAAAAATTTTACTTTTTTCCTCCCTTTTTTTATTTTTCGCCATTTTCTCCCCAACCGTTCAATTTTATTCAATTTTACCCATTATCAAAGTGTAGATCTTTTAATTATAAACAACTTTTTGCTTAAACTTTTTTCTGTAATGCCAATACCTTCAGAGTTATATATTACTTTACCGAGCGAAATCCGCGCCACTGTCGCAATATCAGCGACATCAGTGGGTATTTAGTACTTGAAAGAAATATTAAAGTATTTCATGATCATTTATTAGCCAACTCACCTGTATCAAAAGGTGAATCGATTAAACTATTTGAAAATTGTACTTTATTTAAATATTAAATATTGTAATCATTCAAATATCATTTAAATATTGTACTCCTGCAATTTGGGTATTTTTTATTCCATTCGATGGGATAATAATGTGAATAAGGATCAGAAAAAGAAGTAAATGAATAATTAAAACTGTATTGTACTTGGTAGTAACACCTCAACGAGTGAAAAAATGCGGCATCGGAGGTAGGAGAAAGGAATTCCAATTCAACCCTCCCACTGCCTGCCATTTTTTTGTATCCTTTATAATGGAGCTCGTTGAGATTCGTACAATTCGTGTCACCTGAAGCCTTGCGATACAAATTCAAAATGAATTGTTCGCCGTTTGAAGCGAGAGTTGTTTTGTCTGCTTTAGCTTGTAGAAAAACTTCAGTCAGAGAAATCAAATCCGGAGTATTCTTCAATGCGGTCATTGCAGTGTGTCCGTGAATACACATATTGCGACAATGGCGCGGATTTCGCTCGGTAAAGTAATATATAACTCTGAAGGTATTGGCATTACAGAAAAAAGTTTAAGAAAAAAGTTGTTCATAATTAAAAGATCTACACTTTGATGATCGGTGAAATCCAATAAAATTGAAAGGTTGGGGAGAAAATGGCAAAAAATAAAAAAAAAGGTGGAAGAAAAGGCCTTTCGGAAGCAATAAATTGAAAAAAATTCATGAAAAAAAAAAGTTTCAGTTGAAAAAGTTAGTAAATTCAATTTAGAAGAGAAAAGGTCTACACCATTTTTTGCCTAACACTAACCGTTCTCGAGATATCGAATTAAACGCGTTTTCATCGAAATGACCTTGAGCTGACCTCGCCAGAATCCCTCAAATTGGAATATATGCTCAGAATACACCCCCCTATCGATCCTTCATAATCCCCAAACTACATGATTTTATGTTTTTTTTTCCAATAATTTCCGTAATTGCACTGGATTAAAAATCAGTGACGGGCAGGCGAGGTATTTGGAATGAGTTCCAGAGAGCGGTAGGAGGTCCGCTCATTTCTTAGGCTTAACCCTTTCACACCTCACGTCCATTACAATGGACATACATTTATTTACCTGTTCCACAAAAATATAATATTAACCCTTCATTTCATGTGGTAGCTAATTTGCAACATACACCTTGACCAGCATTAAAATTACACATACACTTGATTCAAGTGGCTATTTCATATTGTAGCATGTTTGATACGCTCCGCCTGACATGATAGCTATGAAAATGCCTTCAAATGTTTTCCATTCCCGGCTTGATGTATTTTCTACGCCGGTTGTTTTAGTGCCCGAAAAAGTGGAAATTATTGTGTTGTTAGTGGAAATTTATGTAGCTCGGCTGAAATAGGTAAGTTCAATTGTTTTACAATGTATTTTGCCAATATGAAGTTTGCTATGGCCCCTCCAAAATGTTTGTATCAAATTTGCTACATTATGAAACTTGAGGCGGTATGTACAACTGAGTATTGGCGCCACAATGTTTAACTTTTTTTTCCAAAATGTTGACTTTTTTATAAAATAAATAAATATTTGTTTTTTCAGTTGGCCATGTCTTATAAAAGGAGAGGTCATAAGGAAGCACTTTCAGATGCTGAGTTGGCGGAAATTATAGATAACTTGGACAATAGCGAAGATGATTTTGAAGATTTTTCAGATGATAGTATTGCGGATCCGGATTTTGATCCCGAAGGAGAAAATTACCAAGAGGTCATTGAAGAAGAATACGCGGAGGGTGACACTGAAGAACAACCATCTACTTCTACTGCAAATAGCTCAAAAACTGCCAGTCGGTAAAAGGCAACTCCAATCCCGTGGCATAAAAAACATTTGCAAATTGATGAAGATGCCCTAAAATTCAATAGCAATATTGAACTTCCAACAAACATTTCAGATCTGAAGACTCCATATGACTTTTTCAAATTTTTTTCTGATAACCCTATATACAATATCACCAGTGAAACAAACGTATACAGCATTCAGAAAAATGAATAAACCTGGCAATATTTCTTCAATAGATATTCGAAAATTCTTAGGTATATGTGTGTATACAGTGCTTCTCAAAAGTCCCCTCCCTCCCCCCCTCTTATTTTTGGAACGATTATACATAAACAAGTGAAATTTGGAAACTGAATATCAAAGGTTGTAAACTTTCCTACTAGTGATGATAGATGACGAAATCGTCAAAGATGACGTCACAAGGCCATTGTGACCAATAATTTTAAATGGAACCCTACGGCAAGCGATACCTCTTTTAAAAGGTATCGAAAAAACCTATTCAATGATACTAATTTTGTTTGTGTTTATGGCAGTTTTGGCAACTCGCTTTAAAAAAACGCAAAGCTGTGATGAATTAAATCAGTTAATACTAAAATTCCAAATTCAAGCTCCGCCTCTGGATAGTTGTCAAATAAGCTAACGTTTTCGTTAGTCTCCCTAATTCGACGTTTTTGTAATTGTCCAAGTTTTTGTACATTTAATAATTTGTGAATTGTTGATCGAACGTTTAACTGTTTTAGCAGATTTTGGTACTTTTAATATTTTTGTACATTTTAATAATTTGTTAAAATGTTGTGAGCCGAATGTTTAAATGCTTCAAGAAGCGAAATGGTACGTGCTTTAGGTGATAAAGTAGCAGCGATCCTAATTCTTGGTGAAACTGGACAAAATATTCATGCAGCAGAACGCATTTTTAATGAGAGGTTTCCCGATCGCCCCGTTTCGAGAACTTATTCAAGGAAGCTTCTTCGTAAGTTTGAAACAACGGGTAGTCTTAATGATGCGAAACGATCTGGCAGACCACAAATTTCTGATGAGAAAAAAATTGATATACTGGCAGAAGTAATAGTTAATCCTACTTCTTCAACAACTTACGTTGCATCTACCTGTGAAATCAGTCGAAGTACAGTACACAGGGTAATGAAAAAAAACAAATTTCATCCATACAAATTAAAAATGGTTCAACTCTCAGACGACGACCCAGACCGAAGACTAGAATTTTGTGAAAATATAGAAACTAAAATTAACCAACAGCCAGACTATGTCAAAACAATTTGTTTCAGTGGCGAGAGTACTTTCTATCTAAATGGAAATGTAAATACACAGAATGTGAGGTATTGGAGTGACGCAAATCCTCACCTGTTTCGTGAAACACATACCCAATTTCCCCAGAAGGTGAATGTTTGGGCAGGTATCCTGGGAAACCACATCGTTGGGCCTCTTTTTTCAAATACTAATTTAACTGGTGAGGTTTATCTGGTGCTGTTGCAAAACGCAATAGAACCGTTAATCCTTGAAATTTTGGAAGATAATCCAGATGAATTCGGCAATTTGGAAATAACATTCCACAGGATGGTGCTCCTCCACACTATTACGGTGCAGTAAGACGGTATTTGGATGAGGAGTATCGTGGTAGATGGATTGGACGACGAGGTTCAACGGAATGGCCAGCTCGATCACCGGACCTCACACCTTTGGATTTTTTCTGTGGGGGTACCTTGAATCGAAGGTTCACGCCACTGAACCTGACAATATTGACGTTTTAAAACAACGTATTGTTGCAGAATGTGAGGCTGTTTCCACAGACACATTTGCAAAAGTACGAGAAGAGTTTAAAATAGGATATTTCACTGTTAGGAAGTAAATGGAGGTCACTTCGAGCAATTTCTTTAAGTAGATACTGATTCTTAACTCTGTAATTAATATCATACTGAATGGAATTTAAATTTTAATGTTCACTAATGAGCCATTAAAACTGCCATAAACACAATCAAAATTAGTATCATTAGATAGGTTTTTTCGATACCTTTTAAAAGAGGTGTCGCTTGCCGTAGGGTTCCATTTAAAATTATTGGTCACAATGGCCTTGTGACGTCATCTTTGACAATTTTGTAATCTATCATCACTAGTAGGGAAGTTTACAACCTTTAATATACAGTTTTCAAATTTCACTTGTTTATGTATAATCGTTCCAAAAATAAAAGGGGGGAGAGGACTTTTGAGAAGCACTGTATGTCTGTATCAAAACTACCAAGAACTCGCTGCTACTGGCGACCAGACATAGAAATACCCAGTGTTCGCAGTGCTTTGACCATAAATGAGTTTGAACGTTTGACATCCATACTTCATTTCAACGACAACACATGTATGCTTCCAAAAGATGATCCCCAATACGATAATCTTCACAACACAGACCACTGATAAGAGAATTCAATAAGCAGTTTGCTGCTATACCAATGGAAAGTAAGGTTTCTATCGATGAACAAATATGTGCTACAAAAACAAGGCATCAATGAAGCTTCACAAATGGGGCTTTCAAATTGTTCATGCTTTGTGATACATCAGGATTCGAAATTTATAATGAAGCTTCCAACTGGTTCACTAAACTCGCTTCTAATGAGAGTGATTTGGGAACAAGTTCCAATATTGTTACTAGACTTGCGAGAAAAATACCTAGAAATATGAATTATCAACTTTATTGTGATAAGTATTATTCTTCTGTTCCATTATTTACATCACTAACAAAACAAGGAATCTACATGTTGGGAACAATCCGTCGAAACAGAATTCCCAATAACCACTTACCACCAAACAACATTTTCAAGAAAAAACCACGAGGGAGTACAGAAGAATATGTAGCCAACATTGATGGGGTTGATTTGAGCATAACGACTTGGAAAGATAACAAAGTAGTTACGCTAATTTCAACTTGTTTCGGGGAATTACCTCATCATGGTGTACATCGGTTTGACCGAAAAGCAAAGGAGAAAATAACAATACCGTCTCCTCGTGTTGTACAGGAATATAACCGGCATATGGGGGGTCAACTCCTGCTAGATAGTCACATAGGGCGTTACAAAATACCTCTCAGGTCCAAGAAATGGTATTTGGGACTTTTTTTTTTCATATTCTTGATGTAACGATAATAAACGCTTTTTTGTTGTAGAAAAGGACAAAAAGGGCGAAAAAAATTCACGATGATATGAACCTTTGGCAATTTAGGATCGAAATTGCAGAAACTCTTTGCCTGTTTGGAACACCTACAACAAAAAAACGTCTAAGGCCTTCCACGAACCAAGTAGAAGATGAAATAGACGCAAAAAGACATAGAGGCCCTACAACACATATTCCTCCCAAAAATGTCCGGTTAGACGAAACTGCTCACTGGATAAAATACGATCGTACACGTCAAAGATGAAAATTCCCCACTGCAAAGGTTTCACCCACTTCCAATGTGAGAAATGTGGTGTACATTTATGTCTCACAAAGGACAAAAACTGTTTTTCAACTTTTTATTTAAATTGACTTTCTTTTCTCATTTAGATTTTTTTCATAGAGTTGCAAATTTGCTACAAAGTGTTTTTTGTAAAAAAATTACCCAAAAAAATTTTTTTAGTATGACATTGGTTTATTTTCACCACGAAAAGAGAAATTTATGAAACGAAGGGTTAAATTGTGCCATCTAGTGTTTCATTTCTCAACCTTATTAATGAACGAGTTGATATTTGTTCATGTGGCGCCATCCGTGGAATTTTTTTGTAAATATGCGTTCATAAAATAAGTGCAGTGAGTCAACACGTGCTGATAAACGTTAATAAAATAATATGCTTTTTACGTGTTCGTTATAAATATTTTCAACAATAAAGCACCTGTATTACATTTTAAAAAAACGTTCAGAAAACGTACTGTGGTTATTAGATAGTCTAACAATGAACATTAGTTTGTTAGAATCTCTTTTTGTTTATATGTCCATTAAATTGGACATCTGGTCTGAAATTATGAATTATTTCAGGATTCTACGACCCACAAAATCCAATTGACGCGGAAAAACTTTTGTCATTTTGGGATGATGATGAGCTAGAACAAGAATGTGAAAGGGTTCTGGAATGCCTGAATGAATTTTCTGAAGGAAAGAATGACAGTGATGAGGAAAAAGTCTGTAATTTGACATTGATTTTCTTATTTGAGTCCATATGTCCATTAAAATGGACATATTTTTTTTATTGAAACTAAAAAAAATGGTATTTTTCAACATTATTTAGCATTATTTTATAACAATAGACAATACAAAAAATTGGGTTTGAGAGGGTTAATAAGGACAACGAGAATGCGTTTTTTTCTGGAATTCGGGTAATCAATAGAGTTGCAAGATAATTTTGAATGATGTGGTTTTATTACAGTGTATGGTCTTCACTAATAGTTAATACATACAGTGAGCACCATATGTAACGGATAAATTAGTTTTCTATGTTATTAGCCATTTTAAAGAGAACCCTGTAACAAGCAGATTTATGTTTTCGAAAAGACACTCTGTGACATAAAAAATTCACCCTCCTTTACCCCCCTCAACGTGACATAGGGGATCAAGTGATACCTCATTTTTAAGGGTATTAATTTGTCTATACAGCCATAACTATTTTTTCGAATTTTGTTCATGCGTCATAAAAAAATTCAATATATTGTGTTATTCAAATAATTTTGTATAACGTGTACAATCGAATGTGCTAGTAACAAATTTATAATGAAATATTTCAGACCAAATGTTCAAACTGGAAGCAGTTTGTTTCTTGACAATAGTAAAGGCGTTGCTGAAAGTTATCGACAACATCTTGAATGACTTCGGGAGTGATATGTTCTATTTCTTCTCTAATTCTGATTTTCAAACTTTCAATATTGTTTGGTCTATTGACATATAATTTGGATTTCAGGTAACCTCACAAAAAGTGGTCAAGTAGTGTCATGTCAGGTGAACGGGCTTGTCACTCTATTGCACCTCGTCTACCAATCCATCTGTTGGGAAAAACTTCATTCAGATATTCACGAACTTCAACTGCAAAATGTGGTGAAGCACTATCTTGCTGATACCAATATTCCTATCTTGAGAATTCGGATTGTTTTTATCTGGAAAAAGTCTTTTCTTTTAATGTTTCGTTGGAAAAATATGGTCCAATTATTGGATTATTCATTATCCCTGCCCAAACATTTACTTTTCTAGGATATTGAGTGTTGGCCTCCATCATCCAATGGGGATTTTCTAGTCTCCAATATCCGACAGTTCTGTCTGTTGACGGTTCCATTTGAAAAAATAGTTGTCTCCTCGGAAAACAATACATTTTTTTAAACGATGGATCCCGCAGGCACCAGGCTCAATTCTGCGATCTGCATCGTCTTCGTTGAGGTCATGTACCATTTGTACTATAAGCTCTCCCAGCTCGTTTTGAATATAGAGTGAAAAAGACATTTCCAGAAACGATGAATGAACTCTGTTCTGGAGATTTTTTTGAATACGGGGGTAATATCCAGGGTGAGTAATGAGTTAAAAAAAATCGAAATGGGGTAGGTATGATTTCTCAGCTCGTTTGGAATATAGAGTGAAAAATAAATTTCCAGAAACGATGAATCAACTCTATTCAGAAGATTTTTTTTGAATAGTTTCCAGGGTGAGTGTTGAGATACAAAATCCGAAATTGGGTAGGTATGATTTCTCAGCTCGTTTTGAATATAGAGTGGAAAAGACATTTCTAGAAACGATGAATTAATTCTGTCCTAGAGATTTTTTTTAATACGGGGGTGAGTTCCAGGTACTTTTCACTTTCAAAAACACGCAATATCGAACTTTGACTCATTTCGTAATCGGCGGCAAGTAGTTGGGTAGGTTTATGTAGATTCTCCTCGATGTCTACCAAAATATCCAATTTCTTTCCATCGCCAATCACTCAACTCCTGCCTGGTTTTGGAATATCTTTTCAGTCCCAAATTCACGAAATTTTGTTTCAAAATGAGATATACATGACCACATATTTCATTTAAAGAAAATGGGGGGGGTTGGCTCTGTCACGTTTGGAAGGGGGTTAAGGAGGGCGGAAACACAAATCGTAGTGTTTCAGGGTTTTTCTTGAAAATGGCTAATAACGTAGCAAATTAATTTATCCGATACATATGGTGCTCACTGTATAATTTTCCATTAACTTTCAGAAAAAATTACTGGTTATTTGATAAAACTGATGAACTTTCTCTGAATTGCATTATTGCTCTGAAAAGTGTTTCTGTAATATTCGATAAATGCTGAGTGGTAAAGTATCCGTAAGATGTGGCTTTGATGAAATATATTTTTCACCTGTAGGTACCATAATAGACATTATTTTCATATATTTTCAATCAATCACTTTTCCAAAGCTCGTTTCCCGATGAATTCAAAACAGCATTGTCATTCCACTCCATAAAAAAGGTGGCGAAAAAGACATTTGAAATTACTGGCAAAAATATCACTCCTGAACTCACTGTCGAAGGTCTTTGAAAAAATTGTAGAAAATAAACCATGCAACATCTAAAACTCAATGGTTTGTTGTAAGCATACACCATTTTAACCATGTCCTCTAAACGATAATTCATAATGCCACAATAATTTTTAACACAACTGGATTGTAGTTTGACAGTTACTTCTATTTACAAATTCCGATAGTCATTTTTCCAGCGGTAGTCATGGATAACTAAACTAGAAAAAATAGTTACATTTGAAATTTCTTTTGCTATGCTAGTTATTCATGAGTTGCCAAGAATGCTTTTGAAGATGGAAAAAATAATTGAAACATCATTAGATCAGTATTTTCTATGAACAAACATGTAGATAAAAAAATCTATAGAATTGTTGATTTGATATTGAACAATTCCTTTAAACCAGAATATCTCGGAAACAGGTTGTTTAAGGTACATGACGTCGGGGATGAAAAGTGTAGAGTCATTAAAAAGGAGTTGATTTAAATGAAAATATACAGGGTGGTCTATTTGAAAAAATCAAAATACCGATGATTGAAAATAGCTAAGTTGTTGTATCGAAAAATTAATAAAGATTTTAATGACATCTAATGTTTGTATATATTATAATTAATATATTTTTGCACCGCGTTGGGCGACACTTTAATGATTTATTGAAAAATATAAATTGTTTTTATATAATGAATGAAGCTAATAGTTTTTGCTATTCCTTGTGAGCCAAATTGATATGATATAGATAGATATTTTCGCCCTGTATATGTATGCTGTAATAATAATTGCCAGCGAACGTCACTGTTCTCTCGTCACGCTACCAACAATTATGATTTTTCTCACCACGGCTAAACTACAGTTGGTACCCCCTTATCTCAAGGTGGCCGGTTCAAAGCAATAGAGCCACTTGCCACTGCTGGCTAACTTCAGTTTATTGAATGTTCTTTGGTATGTTATTGATTATTGTGAGAAAACAAACAACAAAATATCATAAAGCAATTATCTCCTTTATTCAGGAAGACTTAAAATACCTGGCCTACGAGAAATAACTTATACTAGGGTGAATAAAACAAATATTCACGGATAAAAATAATAAATCAGATCATGGATAGATAAACAGAACCTCACTTTTTCCGTGAGAGTGACGTTTTCTGTTATTGTTCAAAATAGAGTGACATAAAGTTCTTCGAATGTGAAATTCGTTATTGGTGAAAGCGTTCAGGACCGGAAATGCACTATTAAAGTTTTTATACCTGCTGGAGATGTCGGTGTTTCAAGATATGCCCTGAAACTGGATACCTTGTCACTACAAGCGCTATCAGGAACTCCAATACCATAAATCAGGAACCATACAGATGCGGAAATCAGCTTTGGACACGTGGAAATGATATATAATTAAGGTAATACTGGTTTAGCTCTTCAAATGTTGGAATTCTTTCAATTTTTGTTCTCTCAAAATGTTGCGTCCATTCCCTTCTGATTTTATTTTCAATCTCCCTCTTGGCTTTGTTTGTTGTTGCCTCGATACAAGTTTCCCTTCCTGTTTTCCCATTTGAATTTTTGAATTCGCGCACTAAATTGTCACATTTCACTGTTTAGGTTTATCTTACTCAATTTATATATCCAACTATTTTTCCATACTTATTATTATTTACAAATTCTAATAATAATTGCTTATGATATCAACCAATTGCTATTCCTTCACAATTTCCAATTTTTACCTATGACCATCTATTCTCTGATTGGCTATTATCATGAAGACGTTTGCTGTTCTACCATTGGTTACTTTTAGTTATCTCCAATTTCATATACTGTATGTTTCAAATTTACAAATGTGTTGATTACTGTTTATTCCTGAAAATTTTGTAAATTTAGACTTTTTGTTGGCTTTTTTCCAATTATGGTTTATGATCTTATGACAGTGTATGAAATTGATTGTGTTATATTATTTTGACATTTTTATCTATCCATATCATACATAGGCTTATAAATAAATAGAACTTCAAAAGTTATTCAAAAAAAAATCTCTTGGAACTAATAACTATTTAGTAATTATTATTTTTGTGGGTTTTTTCCTTTTAAACCTTTAACTGGCATAACATAACATAACAATATATATATATATATATATATATATATATATATATATATATATATATATATATATATATAAAACAAGAAAAGTGGTGGTTCTCATCTGTAATTTATTGAACAAACCAACTCAACATTAATCACATTGTTTACCACAGAAGCTTACGTCACGAACTGCTCATTACTCTTTATATTGAGCTTCCGCTGCCATGACAATCCACAATACATTGTTCATCAAGACATCAGTGAGGAATAAAACACAGCTCAGATAAATGATTCCTAGTAGCACTCCAGGGTTACACACACTATTCCACTTGCTTTATTTACGACATAAAGCTGAGCATTTCGACAAATAGCCTCGAGCTGTGGCCGCGAAGGATAGAAACGTAATAAACGAAAGGAGTGAAAGAGAAACCAAATGAACGATCTTTTGTGTACACTGCAAACCAGGTGCAGAGGAGGCTCCCGACCAAAACTAATAGTTGGGGCCAAAAAAATGTTTGTCGTCAATCGTTTTGAAGTACAAAGTTAACCATAATTCCTTGAATGCTATCAGAAGATGGCTCATTCCAATTAGGATTTTTCTCCTCGTGGTAGAAAAACTTTACGCAGTCCGTGCTGTAGCAAAAAGACCTTTGAGTTGTTGAAATACTTCATCTATACTGACACCTACGTCGTACACTATTTCTTCGCATGCTGAATACCTTATTTCATGGTAATCTATATATTTTTCTGTCTTCTTCTGAATCTAATATATGCGAAATAAAGGGATTTTATTGACTTTTATGAGTGGAAGTTTTTACATATTCTACTGATAAAGCCTAATATTTCACTGCATTTGTTGATAATGTATTCACATTGCAAATTAAAACTCAGTTTATTATACAGGGCTCGTCTAAAGTCCGTTCTTTTTCATGGAAAAATCACAGCTAAAAGTTTTAAAATGGCGGCTGAGCGCCATCTTCAATAATTTTTTTAAATAGAACACCCCATTTTCGAAATCTGCTCATAATTCTCAACAGTTTTCTCTAATACACTTTACTTTCGAAATATTAACGTTTGAAAAGTGAAATTCCGGTTTAAAATGAAGTAAGGATTTTGGTCACTTCCGGTAAAACATTTTGCTTACTAAACGTTGTTATTAATTTGTAGTTGAATCTCTCAATGAATTCGACTAATAAGAGGCTTAAAAAGAGTTTATTAAGGATAAACAGTAACGCCTACCGGAAAATCTCGAAGCCTACGAATGTGTTCTGTAAATTCACAATCAAAACAAATTAGTTAGCTAAAAAATTATAATTTATTTTTGAATAACACTTTTATTTAACCCCAAAAATTATTTCATCAAGTGTTCAATGTGGCCCCCTCCTAAATCTTGAGAATAAAGTGCCCTATTGTAAATAGCTCTTCTCACGTTGATGAAAGTCTGTTCATCTATTTCTTCACATGTATCTATTATTCTGCGTTCCAACTCTTCTATTGTTTGGCATTCAGTGGCATAGATTTTTGACTTCAGATATCCCCAAAGGAAAAAATCTAGAGGTGTAAGATCCGGAGATCTTAGTGGCCATTCTGTACTTCCCCTGCGACCTATCCATCGCCCAGGAAAGTTTGTATCGAGGAACTCTCTAGCCATGCGATGGAAATGGGGAGGTGCCCCATCCTGCTAAAATATGATTTCACGATTCTCAAACTCTTCCTGATTGTTTAATACAATTTGTCTTATTCGAGGTTCAATTTCAGTTTCTAATAGATTTCTGTGAAGAACTCCTGTTGATACGCCCGGACTACGGGGTGTTGTGACTTAACCTGTAATACCAGACATTATTCGTTAGATTGGAAAAAACAGTATTGAGAGCATCGACTATCTGAATATAGTCGAACCGGAATATGATATATGGAGCGGTCGACAAATACCAATTTCCTTTCTTTCAATACCGGAACGTGAGTTATCCAGGAAATACTACCGTTCAGAAGGATTCGAACAAAACAATGATTAAACAAAATAATAATGCACTCATAAAATGTTAAGAATGTACATATATATTTAATAAAATGTTTCACAATTATTTTCTGCAACACTTCGTACAATAAAAAGAGTGTAGCTTATTTGCAGTTGATTTTACAATTGGCTACAAAATCGAAATAGACTTACTGAACAAAATCTAGTCATCAATTGCCACAAACGGCTAGAAATAATTCTCTTTTGAGATCTTTGTAATCTTGAAAACTATGGAGATACTTTACAGACACATACACATTTCAATAGGTTGGGTTTACCATAAACATAAATACTCTAACGAACCTAGGCCGGACCTGTCGCCTCGCGCGTTGCCGTCGACAACGATGAGATCATCCCCGGAGAGATTCGAGAACCATCCAGTCGCTCTGCCACGGAAAACAACGGTCAATATTGGAAACAATTGGAACATGCCAGAATTCGAAACATCGAGAATGCTGTATCGGAGATAAATAGGCAACCCTCAAGTGGAGAAAAGGACAGTCTGAACGAGCCCATACGATCGAGCTATACAGTGGAGTAGTAATATAAATTAAGTTGTAGATTAAGTGTGAAATAAATTAGTAGAACCAAGTTGAGTTTATTTACGTTACAATTGGTGTCGGAAGTGAGATTTTGAAAATAAACAAGTGATCGTGGAGTGGATAGTCAGAAAAATAAATTGATAGACCTTTCTGTATGCCCAAAATAGACAGTGGCCCGGTTTTCGCGAAGTGGACAATTGTGCGTGGGAATATAAACTGATACACTCTTCGCGTGAAACAGACAATAGACTGGTGGCCCGTGGAAAATAATTCGCGAAGTGAATTTTTAACAAACTGATAAACTTTTCGTGTGAAACAGACTGATACCTCGTCAAAGACAAAATGTGTTCAAGAAAAGTGCGCCTTGCGGATTTGAAGGTAGCGGAATTGAAACAGGAATTGGAGGAAAGGGAACTGGAAACAACGGGTAAAAAGCAAGTACTCCAGGAAAGACTTGCAGAAGGACTTATACAAGAAGGTGAGGACCCCGAAACATTTTTATTCGAAGTTCCCGGAGGTGATTTGAGTCCGATAATAGAATCCTTGAAAGAAGAGCTGCAACAAAATTCTAGAAATCTGGAAGAGAAGCTTGAAGAAAATTCAAGAAGCCTGGAAGAAAATGCTAGAAATCTGGAAGAGAAGCTTGAAGAAAATTCTAGAAATCTGGAAGAGAAGCTTCAAGAAAATTCTAGAAATCTGGAAGAGAAGCTTCTAGAAAATTCAAGAAGCCTGGAAGAGAAGTTCCTGGAAAACACAGAAGGCCTAGAAAAAGAATTGTGTGGTGTGGCTAATTTTCTAGAAGAACGAATGGGAACCGTTGAGACAGAGATAGATAAAATAAGGGAGCAAATGAACACGGAGGTAGATAAAATCAAAGATGGGGTCGAGGCAGAGATGGACAAGATGAAGGAAATAATCAGCGATGAAATCAAAGACGGAATCGAGGCAGAAATGGACAAACTAAAGGAAACGATCATTAAGCTGGAAAAACAAATTAATAGTGCGTCCTCCACAGAGATGGTTAACGGAAATGCAATGCTGGACTTGAGTTTGAACGTGGATAAAGTTCAAGAGGGTATAGAAGATGTCAAGGTCATTTCAGAAATAGGGAAGCTTTCCATGAAGCCGCCTCAGTTCGACGGAAAAACTCCATGGGCAAATTACCGCCGGCAGTTTGAAGCAGCGGCCAAAGCAAACGGATGGAATGCAGGGGAAAGAGCTGTAGCACTGACACTTGCATTACGTGGAGAAGCGACAAATATTCTACAAACTCTCACCGCCCAAGAACAGGAGGACTATGATCAGCTGATTAAACATCTAGAATTACGATATGGCCACGCCCATTTGGAACACGTATACCACTCCCAACTGAAAAATCGCTGCCAGAAATCGGGCGAATCCTTACAAGAATTCGAAGCTGACATTGCACGCTTGGTTCGTCTCGCATATCCAGCCACACCGGAGAATGTAATGGAGAGATTAGCGGTTCAGGCATTCTTGGATGGACTCCGTGACCAAGAAACCAGACAAGCGTTGACACTAGCTCGTCCAACACATCTCGTAGACGCACTGGCACGCGCTTTGGAATTTGAGGCAGCAAAGCAATCCTGCAAAAACCAAAGTAAAGTTCGAAGTATTGAAGAAGACTCACAGAGCATGCTGACTTGGAAGCTGCCATAAGAAAAGTGATGAAGGAAGTTTTCCTGAGAAGGACAGACCATCGAACACACTGCCGCCAATTGAAGAGACAGATAAGATGCTGGAATTGTGGCAAAATTGGACATTTGCGTAGCAAATGTCCAACATTCGAAAACACGACTCCGATGCAGGAAAACTAAAGAAGGTCGACGAGAAGGGGCAATCGTCGGCCTGTGTCCAGCAAGCCCCGGTTAACAACGCATATGTCGCTATCGTGAAACGACAGAACAGAGGTGTTTTCGTAGACGGTCTCATCAATAACGAGCCTTGCACCATGCTGCTAGATACAGGTGCGACTAGGACAATTCTCGGACCTTCCTTTGCCAGAACACCGGAACGAATTGAACCGACAACTTGGAAGCTACGCACAGCAACAGGGGAGCCAGCTACTGTATATGGCGAGCTACCGATTGAAATAATTTTGGGCAGCACTAAAGTGAAACATCAGGCACTTGTAGCGGACATCGAAGACGATGCAATCATCGGAATGGACATCATGAATTCCAGAGGGTTTGAATTGGATTTCAAAGACGGCGTCCTACGTGTCAACGGAGAAGAGCTGGTACTTCATGGGAGAAGTGAAGAGTTGATCCGTGTGCTGTTGGCTGAAGATGTAAGCGTACCTGAGAGGGCTGAAACCATCCTGGAGGCTCGCCTGGACGGGAGTGCGAGCAGTGGAGACATGATGATGTTCGAGCCCAAACTTCATGATGAGAAAATTGGACGAGGGATTGCCCTAGGGAAAACCCTGTTACGTGCTGAAAAATTTGTACCGGTAAGGGTCATGAATGTCAATTACTTTCCAGTGACCTTAAAGAAAGGAACAATTTTAGGGCACTGCTCGTCAGTTTCATCTGTGATCCGAGGCGTACGAGGTACGATTAGCCAACCCAACAACTTGCCCACAGAACTAGAAAAATTAGTTGCCATCTCTTCCAAAGACATAAAACCAGCTCAACAGCCCAAACTAAGAGATTTAGTCAAAAAGTACCAAGATATCTTCGATACCGGACAAGGAAAAGGGGGTCGAACTAATGTGGTCCAGAACAAGATCGATACTGGGGGTGCCCGACCGATCCGGCAATCAGCAAGAAGACTTCCTCTTGCCAAGAAGGAAGAGGCTGACAAAATAGTCAGCGATATGGGAAAAGAAGGAGTTATCGAACCATCTGACAGTCCCTGGTCCTCTCCCGTCGTACTGGTGAAGAAAAAGGATGGATCGACACGCTTTTGTGTAGACTATCGCCAACTTAATAATGTCACGAAGAAGGACAGTTACCCTCTCCCGAGAATAGATGACACCCTAGACACGTTGGCTGGTTCCACGATTTTCTCGACCCTTGATCTGAAGAGTGGATACTGGCAAGTAGAACTCGCTCAGGAAGATCGAGAAAAGACTGCTTTTACCATCGGCTCGGGATTGTAGCAGTTCACCGTTATGCCATTCGGGCTCTGTAATGCTCCCGCCACATTCGAAATATTGATGGAGACAGTGCTGAAGGGACTCTCATGGAACACGTGTCTAGTGTATCTCGACGACATAATTGTGGTCGGCAGATCGTTCGAGGACCACGTGAAAAACTTGGAGGAAGTATTCCTGCGATTGAGGAACTCCGGATTGAAGCTGAGCCCTAAGAAATGCCATCTGTTCCAAAAAGAAGTACGATACCTCGGCCACGTTGTCTCTGGGGAAGGAGTGGCAGTAGATGACCAGAAGATCAAAGCTGTTAAGGATTGGCCCATCCCAAAAGACATTCACCAACTTCGAAGTTTCCTTGGATTATGCACATACTATCGCCGATATGTGCTGGGATTCGCCAACATCGCTAAACCGCTGACCAGGCTCACGGAAGGCCAAACAAAGTTCCAGTGGTCCGAAGAATGTCAAGATTCATTCAGGAAGCTGAAAGGAGCTTTGATCAATGCACCTATACTGAGCTATCCCCTACCCAAAGGGAAATTCATTTTGGATACGGACGCCAGCAACGTGGGACTTGGAGCTGTCCTATCTCAGATACAGGAGGGACAGGAGAAGGTCATTGGTTATTTCAGCAAGACGCTTAGCAAACCAGAGCGCAATTACTGTGTCACCAGGCGAGAGCTGTTAGCTGTTGTAAAGGGAGTGGAGCACTTCTACAAGTACGTGTATGGAAGAAGATTCCTGTTGAGAACTGACCATGCAGCTCTCAAATGGCTCTTACAGTTCAAAAATCCTGAGGGTCAAGTAGCACGTTGGATCGAGAGACTCCAAGAATTCGATTTCGAGATCGAACATCGAGCCGGAACTAGCCATAAGAATGCAGATGCCTTGTCGCGAAGACCATGTCCAGATGATTGCTCACATTGCCGACGAGCAGAAGAGAAAGAAGCAACACTTTGTAGAACCGCGGCAATGGATGACAACTGGAATGACAGCAAGATCCAGAAAGACCAAGAGAGAGACCCCGACCTTGGCTTAGTCGTCAGCTGGAAGAAGGGCAATCGAAGACCATCATGGCAGGAAGTCGCAGGTTACTCGCCGGCTGTTAAGTCCTTTGGGCACAAGGAACTCTTTATTCTGGACAATGGGATCCTGAAACGGGTGTTGGAGGCCGACATTGGTGGGGAAGACAGACGCCAAATAATTGTTCCCAGGAACAGAAGAGAGGAAGTGCTGCGGGAAATCCATGATGGAGTCGCCGGAGGACATCTGGGAGTGACGAAGACCCTGCAGAAAGTGAGGCAACGGTTTTACTGGGCCAATTGTCAAGCTGACGTCCAGGACTGGTGCAGAAAGTGCGCTGTATGCGCTGCTAGCAATGGACCTCGAATACGACCCAAGGCCCCGATGCGTCAGTACAACGTAGGCAGCCCGTTCGAGAGAATCGCCATTGACATCGCCGGCCCGTTTCCCGTATCCGACCACGGGAATAAATATATCCTTGTGGCAATGGACTACTTCAGTAAGTGGGCGGAAGCCTATGCCCTGCCCAACCAGGAAGCCATCACCGTCGCCGACGTCTTGGTGAAAGAATGGATATGTCGATTCGGTATTCCAATGGAGCTGCACTCGGATCAAGGCAGAAATTTCGAATCCAACCTTTTCCAAGAAATATGTCTACTGCTGAACATCCGCAAGACAAGAACCACGGCCCTACATCCGCAGTCCGATGGAATGGTGGAACGGATGAACAGGACGATCAACCGCCACTTGTCCAAGGTTGTCTCTGACCATCAAAGAGACTGGGACCAGTATCTTCATTTGTTCCTGATGGCCTATCGATCCGCAGTACACGAGTCAACCGGTCAGACTCCTGCTAGTATTATAATGGGCCGAGAACTGCGACTGCCTTGTGACCTGAAGTTTGGGATACCGCCAGGACAAGACACTGCGGGAGAGGACTACGTCAGCAAACTTCGGCAGAGAATGGACGACATCCACGAACGAGTCCGGTTGAACATCCAGAGTGCCAGCGATAAAATGAAGAAGACCTATGACATCAAGGCCGACGCTGGAGGATTTAAGGTTGATGACCTGGTTTGGCTGTACAACCCCAAACGTCGTCGTGGACTATCACCAAAGTTGCGGAACTCGTGGGAAGGCCCGTATAAAATCGTGAAAAGGATAAACGACCTTGTGTACCGAATCCATAAGCCACCCCGAAGGAAACCAAGGGTCGTCCATTTCAACAGGTTGGCCCCTTACGCTGGAAACCATGACCAAGTTCGCACCCTCAAGCCACCGGAGGATGATATGACGTTCGAGAAGTTTATGTCCTTGTATTCAAACGGGCAGAAAGTTCTACATGGGGTTACTAGAGAGGAGTCACGAGACCTTTTCGAGGTGCCTGCTGACTACGCACTAGCGCACTGTGTGGCAGAAGATCTTCGAATGTCCAGGGGCATCGCCGTAGTGTTCTCCAAGAAATTTGGTCAACTCCAAACACTGCGGGAGCAGAATCCAGAAGTTGGTGGGGTGCTACAGTTGAAGAAAGGCCAGAGAAACATCTACTACCTAGTTACCAAGAGGCATCCCCAAGATAAACCGTCCTATGGAGATGTCTGGAAGAGTCCCACCAAACTAAGAGATACTATGGTAGACCAGAACCTGGTGGATCTAGCAATTCCAAAATTATCCTGTGGTATTGATGGGTTGGACTGGAGAGTCATGAGAAGTATGCTGGAGGCGATATTCAGATCCAGCGGCGTCAAGATTTTGGTTTGCTGTAACCCTCTTCCACGACCGATCATGAAGACCGTGGAGTGTTACTTCCATCGAACTTCACGGTGCAGATATGGGGAGTCATGCAGATATCGTCACACTCCAAGGATGAAATTTCGGGACGAAATGTCTTTAAGAAGGGGGCAATGTAACGAACCTAGGCCGGACCTGTCGCCTCGCGCGTTGCCGTCGACAACGATGAGATCATCCCCGGAGAGATTCGAGAACCATCCAGTCGCTCTGCCACGGAAAACAACGGTCAATATTGGAAACAATTGGAACATGCCAGAATTCGAAACATCGAGAATGCTGTATCGGAGATAAATAGGCAACCCTCAAGTGGAGAAAAGGACAGTCTGAACGAGCCCATACGATCGAGCTATACAGTGGCATAATATAAATTAAGTTGTAGATTTAAGTGTGAAATAAATTAGTATAAACCAAGTTAAGTTTATTTACGTTACAATACAGAAAAACAAACATTAGACTCACCCTGTTTAACACTTCTTCACTGGAGTAGTTTTAAACGACAATTAGTTTTGATTTTATTATTATTTCGATTACTCCCGCGTCAATTCATACATTCATACATTCACATTTTCAAGTGAAATGCCCATTTTCATTTTGCAAACTGATTTTGAGAAATTTATTATTCATCAAGTCGCCTGTGGCGTTTTGACAAGTTTTATTATTATTTACTTATAGTTGTCAGTTATTTATAAGTGTTTAATGAGTTCAGTTGGTTCAGGAGTTAAATGAGGATGATTCTGATAGAAGGCAACGATTCTGTGAACTGGTGATAGACAGAATGGAAGCAGATTTGCAGTTCATAAACAAAATTGTTTTTTCTGATGAAGCTACTTTCCATTTAGATGAAACGGTTAATAGACAAAACTGAAGATGGTGGAGCAGAGAGAATCCTCATAGGATGTGTGAGGCTCACACACAATATACCAAAAAAGTTAACGTTTGGGCTGGTATCATTAACAACAAAATTATTGGCCCTTATTTTTTTGAAGGCACAGTTGATGGTGAGGTTGATCTAGATTTCTTTATGAACTTTCTACAGCCTACATTAAAAAGACTTTTTCCTGATGTTAATGACCAAAATACAATAGATAGATCAAGTTGGTACCAACAAGACAGAGCTCCACCGCATTACAAACGTATTGTTAGAGATTATTTGAACGAAGTTATTCCCAATAGGTGGATTGGAAGACCTGGAACGATTGTTTGACCGCCTAGATCCCCCGATTTGACTCCTCTCGATAACTTCTCATGGAGTAATTTAAAATCGAGAGAATATTTCAATAGACCAGACAATATTGCAGATTTGAAAGTTAGGATAACGGAAGAAATTAACAACTTAACCCCTGAGGTCCTACAAAATGTTGTACGAGAATTCCAAGATCGACTTGCTTATTGTCAAGAAGTGAAGGTGGTCATTTTGAACTTTCAATTTAATTGAAAAATGAATTGGAAAATACTCCCTACAATATGTGAGATTATTTCCTTCATTCGACGTAAAGTGTCAAAATTTAACATTTTCAAAATAAATTTTCTCAGTTACGATTGTACCAAATTTAAAAAACTTAATATTGCTGAACAGAGAATAAAAATCATTTTCAAACAAGGTACATCACGACACCCTTCTCATTTAAATTTTTTGAGGGGAGCTCATAATTCAGAGGGGGTGCAAGAAGAGGGTAATATTTTCATATTGTGAATTGTTGAATTGACAATAGAAATCGACCTGTTTCAGGTTTTTTTAAAGAAATACATAACGCTAAAAATGAATTTATTACATACCTATGGACCGCACTGTATAATGTTATGAATGCCAAGAAACTCATCAACGTTGCTATCTTTTAACTTTTAATTGCTAATCAGAGCGTGATGCTTTTCTCCATTTTTTGTCTCAAGATATTTTTTCAAATTTCCACGTTCCTGTCAAGAGAAAGGGCAAACAATCACTGTTTGTATGAATTAATTCAGTGAGAGCTCCCGGTGTATATTGTCTGGGACCCTTAAAAGATTCACGAGAACAAAAATTACATTTTGCATTTTAAGGGAAGTTACTTCGAGTTCAGTTTGACTTTTATAATTGGTTGTTAAGACTTTGTGATATACTTTACTTCATGAATTTCGAAGGAATAAATGGAAGTCAAACAGCAACTCAAGGGAACAGCGAAAATATTTGAAAAGCGGTTAGATAGTGCTTACTTGCGGAAGTCTGGAATCTACTCATTATGAATTTCTCTGGTGATCAATAGTCCAGAAGATCAGAAAGTCCTTTCTAATTAGATAAATATTTCAGAATTTTAAATATATTCGGAAAAATTTTCATTAATCTATAATCAGGCCAATTTTTCGTGAACCATTGTCGCAATCAGTCAGCGAAATGTATATAATATATATATATATATATATATATATATATATATAGGGTGTTTCCTAACTACGGTACGAAACTTCAGGGGGTATTTTGTTAGGTCATTTGACAAAAAAAAGTTCCTATAAACATATGTCCGGAGTTGCTTCGTTTCTGAGATACAGGGCGTTGAAGTATAAAAAAAGGTATTTATAAAATATCCTGAAACCGATGTGGTTGAAATGTGGTACAGCTATTTGAAGTAATAAGGCAATTATTTGGCCCTAAGTAGGTCCAGTGGCGTCTCAGTGGGCACCACAGCCAGCAATACTGAGAAAAAAATTATTTTCTCCTTTTCAGTGCATTTGAATATAAGCGTGGGTTCTAAAAAGTTTTTTATAAGCGTGGCAAAAATACAACTTTTTGGCCTCCTGTGTTTTTTTTCATATTTAGCTTAGTTTTCGAGAACAAAAAAAATGAAAGCACTCTACAATCATGATTACCTGCTATGGAGACTAGCTGACAGAGATAGTATTGTCATATCAGTAAAAGTCAGAGTTGTCAATTAGCAGTGATTCCATCATGAATACTTTTACTAACGCTGAAATGGCTGACATGCCCTTTATTTATGGATTAGCAAATGGAAATGCGGAAGAAGCACGGAGAATCTACCAGAATAGATATCTTAACAGAGTAATTCCATGTGCTAAAACATTTAGAACGCTACATGCAAGATTATGTGAAACTGGAAGTTTTAATAAAAATGTAAGTGGTGGAAGACCAGAAACTGTAACAACGCCTGAACTAGAAGAAGCTATACTTGATGCGATAGAAGAAGATCATTCAAATAGTACCAGGAAGATTGCACTGCAGCTTGTTGAAGTAAGCCCAAAAACCGTTTGGAAAGTTCTAAAAAGAAACCTCCTATACCCATATCACATACAGCGGGTCCAAGCTCTACTGCCTAGGGATTTTCACCCAAGATTAATGTTTTGCAGGTGGTTGATTCATACGATGGCACACAATAATAATTTTTACCAAATAATTTATTTACGGACGAGGAAAATTTTTCACGAGATTCTATTATGAACTTTCACAATAACCATTTCTGGGCCGACGAAAATCCCCACATTATTAGAGAAAGTCATTTTCAGCAACGATTTTCGCTGAACGTTTGGGTAGGAATTATTGGTGACTACCTAATTGGACCCTTTTTTTTACCAGCAAGATTATCAGGTCCATCCTACACGGCTTTTTTGCGAAATTATTTACCCATTTTGTTGGAAGAAGTACCCGTACTTGTAAGAGGCAACATGTGGTTTATGTACGACGGAGCTCCAGCTCATTTTAGTGTTCTTGCTCGTCAGCATCTCGACATCACCTACCCTAATCGCTGGATTGGACGTGCAGGACCTCAACATTGGCCCGCTCGCAGTCCTGATATGAATCCTCTAGATTTCTATTTATGGGGTCATCTGAAGGCTCTCGTTTATAAAACCCCTATACTAGATGTGAATGACTTGAGGAATCGAATAAGTGACAATTGCAATGTCATAAGGAATACTCCAGGTATTTTTGAACGTGTCAGACAATCAATGACACATCGATTGCAGTCGTGTATTTTATCAGACGGTGGACATTTTGCTCATTTACTTTAAGGTCGAAATTGTTTATTTTTTACTTTAGGTTTGTATTTTATGTTGTCCATGGATAATTTGTATTTAAAAAAAAGGGCCAAATTTTTTTTTTTTTAAAAAAAAAAAAAAAAATTTTTTTTTCTCAGTATTGTTGGCTGTGGTGCCCACTGAGACGCCCCTGGACCTACTTGGGGCCAAATAATTGCTTTATTACTTCAAATAGCTGTACCACATTTCAACCACATCGGTTTCAGAATATTCAGGATATTTTATAAATACCTTTTTTTTAATACTTCAACGCCCTGTATCTCAGCAACTCCGGACATATGTTCATAGGAACTTTTTTTTGTCAAATGACCTAACGAATCACCCCCTGAAGTTTCGTACCGTAGTTAGGAAACACCCTGTATATATTGAGTCAGAATAAGCCCGACAAACTCCGACAACAGACTCCTCACCTCATTTCGAGGTGAAAAGTTGCTATCAAGGTATGTTCTAAAATGCATCCATCCCCTCTGAGATACAGGGTGTCGAAAGAACGAAAAAAAAATTAAGATTTTATTTGTTTTCTCCAAAATTCCTGAAGGAAACAATTTGAAACTTGGTACACCAATCAAGGTTTATCAACGTGCTAATTTAAAGTTATGATTTTTTATTTTCGTAAACCAGTGGCGTAGTTACGATGGTATGTGGTCATATGTTCCTTCATATTTTCTTGGGACAACTGAATGGGCAAATAATCGTTTGACATCAGTTTGGCTCATCGATACTCAACCTAAAAGTCATAACATTCCATGTGCCTAAAAGTGGAGGTTTCTGAGATAGTAATAAGAAAAAACCTCCAGAACATTTTTTAATGTTGGGAGAATTGGAAACATAGTACGGGTGAGTCAGAATGAGACCGATAACTCCATTGTTCCATTCATCATATTATTTGATCGAATCGATGTCGTGGATTCACTGATATGTTACCATACTTTCTTGCATAGGATTGTTTTGACAGATCAACTGACAAACAAACCCAACCTCAAATTCATAATACTCCACTCAGATAAGAGTTAAGGTCTGAAATAATTTTTGCGAAAAACTGAAGATAGGTACTCTTAATTTGTTGAAGTTTATGTTGGAGTATCATTATCAAAGCTATTTCTGAATTATCTAGGAAAATATTATCCAATCAACATGTTTTTGATGATGAAAAACAATTATTGTGTAATGATATCTACTTAAATGATTTCTTTCGATTCGTGATAACCAGTTGCAAAGTCGAGCCTTTCATGCTAGTTTGTGGTAGGCTGTTCAGTACACCACTGATCAACGCATAAAACATATACTAAATTTGGAACTAAAAAGCAACGTAACCATTTTTCATTGTTCCCGGAACACAACTTTTCTAAATATCATTTCCCCCAGATTTATCAAAATAACGGTACTTTACACCTGTCTCAAAATCAAATTTTTGAATGCTCCTCGTATATTACATGTATTTTACTATATTTTGTTGGTGTATGTTCAGTTTTAGGGGATGCACTAACTTTTACCAAGAATAACTTTTTGTCGAAAAACCGTTAATAAATAAGTTTCCCATATGGTGCATACTTTGAGGATGACACTGTATAACATATACAAAAACGTTATATAATTTTTGTTGGAGTTTATTAACTCTGAGTCCTAATCGGAAATATCTCGATTTCTAGATGTTTTGGGCATAAAAATATTAACAAGGATCGAGGAATTCATGAAATTCAAATTTGATTTGCCTTTTTCCGAAAGGTTTTTTTATTTCAAGGCTCTGTCGGCCACTGGATCGACCTCTAAGACAAGAAATATTGATTTATTCCTATACCCGTATCGATAAATCAGTTTTTCGTTCAATAATAATAAATTTTGCTAATGAATATAATGGTATGTTACCGAATATCAACTGAATTATTTGGAAGTTTCGAATCAATTGTTTAAATGATGTTGAAGTTCAGTTAATGTTGAGTTTCAACAAAATTTATCGAAGGAAAATGGATTCCTGTGTTTTGTTTACTATAATTTGGGACAAAATAAAAACGGAAATGTATACCACAGTTTGGGACGAAGTAATATATTAACAATAGAACTAGGAGTGAGGGAATTTGACGACCTGGCCCACCCGCGAGAACCGCTCCTGACATACCTTTAGACTGCGAAACGGCACAGGGTCAACAAGAGCCCAATGAAAGTCGACCCTTTTGATTAGAAAGCAAGTGAAAAAGATAATTATAAATGTCGGTGGGATGTCAAAAGAATTCTTCCATCACCTCCTCTGGCTCAACATTTCGGAACAGCTTTTGATCTTCATGTTCACCTCGATTCACTCGGCTGTGTATTAAAATTCTTTTGTGAACACTGTGATTATCATTTCTCCAAGTTTGAGGGAAACGGGTATACAGATGCTCCAGCACCGGAGTCGTCATTTGGAAATTTTAGGGATATTTGAGCTACAATTAATTAGAGGAATCTGACGAATATAACAGAATATCAGCATTATCTTTGTTGACTTATATCAGTTTTTTCCGTTATCGGTTCGCTCTTTCTTTTCTCTTCTGTTTACCTAATCATCTACAATAACCATCTTTTTTCTTCATTTATTTTCCGTATTTTTTGGTAATGGTCGGATGAAAAATTGCTGGCCGAGCGCCCAATAAAAACCCAAGAAAAAATATTGAAAGTCAATTACTTACCCACATATATTCCTCAGGTTCTAATTTTCACGAAAATTGGATGGATAACAATCCTAATATACTTATTATTTGTCGAAAAATGATGAGGAAATTGGATTATATCGCTCATCAAGTATGATGTGGGTACCAAATTGAACGAAACTGAATGAGCTGTTACGCCACTGGTCTATTATATCGGGGTACAATCCCTCAAAGAAAACACCAGTGGTATGTCTGGCTATATGCAGGGTGTTATGAATCAACACACCACACCTACACACCAAATGTTAAGACTGAGGAGAGTTGGGGAAGTAAATACCCCACATCTGACCAACCAAATGTTACGCCACTTCGAAGAAAAGACCAAAAAACGCTAAGGAAATCTCAAATATAGTGTTCCTATATTTGATTAATCCTTCCTTGTAAAGTTGCTTGCCAAAGGGATTACTTTGACGTATAGGGAGCATCAATTACTTGGGAATAATTGAACCGAGATTATTTCTAGAGAGCGGCTTCAAAAAATAACCCATTCTCTCTGTACTTGGGAATGTGGGGCGTTTATCTAGAAGCACGTGCCGATCCCAGAAAGATTGTGAAATAAGGCACTTGGAAAAGCATGAGAAATATACATATATATTTTAGAATAACAGTAATAATAATAATAACTTAATTCAGAGAGAATGGGTTTACAATGAAATCTATAGATAGATATAAATAAAGTTGGTTAGCGATAAGTGCTGTAGCACTTGTTTCGCAGAAAATACAAAAGAATCCAATAGAATTTATGAACGTGTAGATCGTAGGAACAATACATTTGAGAGTACGGTAATATCAATCTCGTTAGTCTAAATGTATTTATTATGTTTATACTTTTTCATTTATATTGATTTTTCCATGTTATGTAGCTCAGTTATATGAGCTACATAACATAGAAAAATCAATATAAATGAAAAAGTATAAACAGAATAAATACATTTAGACTAACGAGAAAATTATTTTTTTTAAATCCACTTACACAGTACAATATAAATCTGTCACAGTTTATTCGAGAAAGATGAATACAAAAATATTAAAATATTGAAAGCTCAGTGTACAATTTATAAAATATCAACTCAAAACTAGACAATTTAGATTAACATACACACATACATACACATTTTCATTTTTCATTTCCACCAAATCAGCAATTTTTTTTCGTTGTTGACTGTATATGAATGACTTCAATTCTTCCTCATATGATACCAGATAGTTGTTTTCTTGTATATGGGTTGGGACAGTGTTATACAATTTTGGAGACATATAGTTATAGGACCGTTGGCCGATAGATTTGTGTCTGGTGCTGGTTTTTCTGCCTTGTATGGTAAGGATGACTCGGTAGGTTGAAGTCATGTTTATTTTTATGGTATCTGATATTAATGTTGTAATAAAAAAGTTGGCGAATATCAAATACTTGAGCTACGGAAAATAGTGCATCAGATGGATATTTAGCTTCTTTAGACATAATCAGCTTGAGAAATCTTTTTTGTAGAAGTTCTAGGGGATAAATATGGGTCTTCAAGGCTCCTCCCCAGACAATTATACCATATCGTAGATGACTTCCGACTAATGCGTGGTATAATACTTTGAGTTGTTGAAAATTTAATATATCTTTAAGGTATTTGAATTTATAAATGATCATTCTTAGCTTTTTGCATACATAATTAATATGAGCATCCCATTTTAGATGAGTATCTATTATTATTCCCAAATACTCAATTTTAGTTTCTGGTAAGATAGTATGTTGTTGCCCCCTTATGTCAAACGTGAGGCTCTGAAATGATGGTGAATTCGACCGATTGCAGCTGAAGGGTAAGTAATATGTTTTTTCCAAATTAACAGTTAATAGCTTGTATTCTAGCCAGTTTTTGATTGAAGGAAAATCCGTTTCCACCATAACTTTTAGTTCTTGCCAAGAACTTGCCTCATGAAAAATTACTATGTCGTCAGCAAAACCTAAAATTTTTCCACTGCTCTCAATGGAGAATATGCCATTAACATATATATTAAATAGAATGGGACCCAAAACGGTTCCTTGAGGTACACCATACTCAATTTTTCCCCTATCACTGAGTGCTTCTTCCACTCTCACAGACTGATATCTGTCGGTCAAATAACTTTCGAATAGTTTCAGATAATTATTTCTGATACCCATATCTTCTAATGTCTCTAGGAGTAGGTCATGACTTACTGTGTCGAACGCTTTCGATAGATCAATGAATAAGCATAGACATGGTATATTTTTATCCAGAGCAGTAGAAATCTCAGAGGTGAGTGCCAATAGTGCATCTTGGGTGGAGAGATTCTCTCTGAAGCCATATTGTTTATTTGATATCAGGTTATATTTGGAAATATACGTCGCTAGCCTTTTTTAAGAACTTTTTCAAAAACTTTCGTTAGATGTGTTATTAGCGAAATTGGTCTATAGTTAGTATTCAATGTTTCATCCCCTTTTTTGAAAATTGGTACCACCACAGCTTCTTTAAACGCTCGTGGCCAGATACCTCTTTCCATGCACAAGTTAATTATATATGTTAGAGGTTCCAGAATATATGTACAGATTGTTTTGATAGTTTCCGCTTTGATTTCGTCTATACCAACAGATTTTTTAGTTTTTAGTTCACCAATAATATTCTCGATTTCCTTGTTGTCAGTTGGAAGAAGTACGAAAGAGTTGGGAGAAATAGTTCTCTTCGGGAAATAATTGGGATTTTTTTTTATATTGTTTGCCATTTTTTTTCCTATTTGAGTGTATACATTGTTAAACTCGTCAGCTATTTTCTTTTTGTTAGTTATAGATTCACCTGAGTCGTTTTTTATTTCTTTCATGTTACGTGTCTTTCTCTTGGTACTACTTATTTCTTGCACTATTTTCCTAATGTTGTATCTGAGGTGTTTTTTATTATTTGTTTTTGATAATACTCCAATTTAACTTTTTTTATCAAGTTGGTGAATTTGTTTCTGTAGTTTTTATAATAGGTTTTCAGTTCTAGGTTATTAGGATCATTCTGTAGATTTCTGAACAGTCTATTTTTTTTGTCCGCGGATTTAACAAGAGCATTTGTTATCCATGGTGCAATTTTAGTATCTTTCCTCTTTACTCTTGTTAGAGAGGTAGACTCGTTTATTGCACCAGTGAGAATATCGATAAATTCGTCTGTTCCAGCGTTAGGGTCACGTGCGGAATATACAGGATCCCAGCAGGTATGCCCTAAGTTGTTTTTTAGTTTTTTGAGATCGATGTGTTTTTTGTATTTATTTGTATTACTTGTTACATTTTCATTCTGGTTAAGTATCATTTGGAGGGCGGTTGTGTAGTGATCTGTTATGCTACTTTGTATTATTAAAGGTAATATCTGGTCCCTAATATTTATTTCTGATTTTAGAAATATATGATCAATGCAAGTGCCATTATTTTTATGTACTCTTATCTCACTATTAATTACTGAGATGTATCCGAACTCATTCAGTGTGCTTAGGTACTCATTGCAGTGCTCATCATTTTTTAAGATATCGATGTTTATATCTCCGATAAAAATAGAATAAGTGGCGTTATTGCTACTACAGTTCTGTAAGTATTCTTGTAAGCTCTTATTGATCTGTTTTTGATCTGTAGATGGTGATCTATACGCAGCGGTTATGGCTCAATTATTATTATTAATAGATACAAAGCATTTCCATCCGTTCTATATACTGATAAAATGATACAATAGTCAAAGAACAGTGGAGAGTTTACATTAAGTCAGTTTTTGTCAGTCTCAAAGTCAAGTAGACTGAATATAAGTAAGAATGACATCAATTGTTAAAACGACTATTGTTAATTATTATCTTTTTTAAATATGGGAACGTAAAATAGGGAGATACATTGAAAAACACATGAAAATTATAAATGATTCAATTTTCCCAACCATAAATCCAGAAAGAATATATGAACTCACTCCATACCACCAGGTTTCAACACTTATTCACTCGATATTGGTTTCACACAATATTAGTTTAATTGTATTAATATTTTAATTATTTCCGCGAAAGTTGTTTATTTACTTTCAAATCTCACTGTATATTAAACTATCGTTGTATGGATAATGTTTTTCTATGCGGCCATGAACTATCGGTTAGAGGTTTTCGTTGTCTTATCTCGATCTTGAGGCATTGATAAAATAATGTTTAATTATAGAAAATACTGTTTATTTGTGTATTCACTTTGTGAAGTCATTACTCGTGCAGTTCCGGTTTATCTTGATTGGAATTTTCTTTCTTAATAGTTTTGCAAGTTCACTGCAAGATGATTAATTTCGAACACTTCTCATCTTTATGGCACTACATGGTAATCGAATGAAAGTTAAACACCTCTGAGAGGACATGTTACTTGAACGACGTCTGGTTACCGAATCATCATTTTGTTCGCTTGGTCGCGCTTTTATATCATTTACCCTGTCCATGGATCGTTCGCGAGTTACATTCCTACACTAGTTATCTCCACCCTGTCATAATAAATCACGGCCTTAGTAATGAATGGCTTCTTACTGTAGCCAAAAAAAATGTATAAAAACGAAGGATTTATCTAGTTCGTGGTCGTATTGCATTAATGAGCTGTCAAAACCTATAATTTATAGTTGCTTTGTTTACTCATGAAATTCCTTAGATATGCGTAACTCGTAGGGTGATGATTTGTTAATAGCTCCGAGGTAAAAAAAATGACTTTTTATATGCATTCCAGGCTGGCAGGTATTCAATCTATTTTTAACGTGCCTTCGTTCATTAGTTTGGTCGCGTATGTGATTTCAGAATTTATTTTCATTCCTAGTGAATTATGTAGAGTTGATTTGTTGAAAATATAATTAGGATGTTCATAAAATCAGATGTGGAATCATCTGCGACTGAAAGATAAACTTTAGTCACTATCTTCCATCGTCAAGATAACCTCTTGTGGGGTATTCATGTTGAAAAGGGAAACATTCTCAATTGAATATTATAAAGATTTTTCTGTTAATTGAAAAATCCACGATTAAAATGAAGTTATTTTTTGTGAATGTCTAACAGAAAACAACTACTTGTTAGACATTCACAAAAAATAACTTCATTTTAATCGTGGATTTTTCAATTCACAGAAAATTCTTTCTATCAATATTCAATTGAGAATGTTTCCCTTTTGAACATGAATACCCCACAAGAGGTTATCTTGACGATGGAAGATAGTGACTAAAGTTTATCTTTCAGTCGCAGATGATTCCACATCTGATTTTATGAACATCCTGTTTATATTTTCAACAAATCAATCTATCATACCCCATGACAGGTTTTAATGTCAGAAAACACTAATTTCAAAGTGTCTCTCCAAAAGAAATGATTCTGACTTTTTCCATCTTTGCAAAGTGAGATTGCTTCTTGAAAATGTGTTTCCCATTTCTTCCGGTCTTCCTGATGATCGTGGAAGCGAGAAATAGATTTTCGTCGACAAAAATGTATTGAAGACCTAGTGAATGCGATGTCTCTCCTGCGTCAATGTTACGAATGATTTCTGGTGAGTACTCTCTTTTGGAAAACATTCTTCTTTGCCTCATTCATCTTTATGAGTTCTCAATTAAGACTGGAATAGAAAATCAAATAACTATCTGAATGAAAATGCAAATTTTCAATTTCAGATTTTTCTTTTGAGTTAGGGCCTTTTCAGAATATCTATCAGATGTAGTTCAATGTCCAGCGTGGCTTTAGCCGGGGAAGTAGTTGTTTTCTGTTAGACATTCACAAAAAATAACTTCATTTCAATCGTGGATTTTTCAATTCACAGAAAAATATTTCTATCAATATTCAATTGAGAATGTTTCCCTTTTCAATATGTAGAGTTCATATTCATCAATATCTTGTTGTTTCTTATGCTTGAATGTTTTTCTGTACTTATGGGGCATGACAGAGCCTTTTTCCAGAGAATAGTGTGGCAAATTTGTCACGAGAGGCAGCACTTGTGGTAGGGACAAACATCTCCATTTGAGATAGTGTTATTCAAGTGATACAGTTGAATTATTTAAAATAATCAAGTAAATAAAAATTATTTTTTTTAATAATTACAATACCAACAAAACCATGTAGTATTGCGAACTGTACTTCGGATAATCGATATCCAGAGGAAAACGTGTTTTCATACCATTCGTAAAACCTCTTATTGATGAGGTTATATGTAATAAATGGATCCATGCCTCGAGGAGAATGCATTTAACAAATTAACAACAGACAAATAAATAAATATTCATATGTTTGCTCTAAACATTTTATTGGTGGTAAAGGTCCAACTGAAGAAAATCCTGATCCAGTTTCTGCAACGATTAGTAAGGTAGGTTATTATAAAATAATTAGAAAAATAAATTTCAACTTTGGAGTTAAAACATGTGGGTATATTAAATAATAGCCTGTGTCTTAACAACTACTACGACATGGATTCAGCTAATATTGTATTGTAAATTTATAGTTATTTATGCAACAAGTGCAAAAAGTAATTGTTTATTGCACTCGACGTGAAGTTGTCACAACAAGTCGAGTGCAATAAACACTTTTTGCACGAATATTTTTTCTACGTTCATGCAAAAACCAACAAATGTTTTATTCAGATGGCACTAAGTGTAGGAAAATAAAAAGCGTACTAAAAATTACGTCGATTTGACGTTTATGTTTGTCATGATCACAAGTGACAGATGTAGAATGACCGATGTAAAATGACAGATGAGTGCAATAATAGTATATTAAAGTATAAGTGGATAAAAAGGGCTTTAAAACACGCGCGATTTCTCGAGCACGACGGCGCAGCCGGAGCAAGAAATAGAAGCAAGTATTTTTAAGACCAGTTATCCACGAATACTTTACGCATTTTTTTTTTATTGGTGCACTTTGAAATCATATATACGGGTATCATTACTACAAAAATAGAAATAAGAACTAATAATCCAAAATGGTTGAATTCGTGATGTGTCATCAGTATACCTTTTTGTTGTCATGGAAAATAGAAAAACAGATATTTATTTGCAATTCGTTATCAAAGATCAATATTTGTTGTCACCAGAGCTCAAAAATGAATTATTCTAATATCGATTTTTTGAATAGTGAGGCAGAATCGCGGTTAATACCGCGAAAATCCAGTGATATATATATATATATATATGGCTTCTGTTTGTTGACTCCGCTGATTTGTCGTTTTCTACCAAGTGTTGTTCATCCTTGCACTTCTCCACCGTACTGATGAGGGTCGAGAGCCCGAAACAGTGTCTACGGTTAACACTTTTCTCTGAGGGCTATGTCCATTAAATTCCTCCCATTTGTTTTCAACAGTCCCCTCGATATTCCTCTCTTTCATATATATATATATATATATATATATATATATATATATATATATATATATATATAAAATAATATGAAAAGTGAGGTATCACATATGAATGAACGAGTTGTTAGTAATATTTTATTTGGCGTTACAAGGTACTCCTGTCAGATCAATAATAAAAAATTTGTCATTTAGACTTCACGTTTCTCGATTTGTTGATGTTGCCATGGCAACTTTAAAAAACGCGCGTTTTTTAAAGTTCGATTTAAACACGCTGAGGCGTGCTTTAAATGGGTAAAAAGGGGCACCAATAAAAAACACATTTTATTGCACAGTGCAATAAAGAACCACTTTTTTCACTAAATATAGTTTATTTAATAAAGTTTTGTTTCCTGCATGAACGTAGGAAAAACAACTTCATCGTTTCTCATCAGCAAAAGATATAAGTAAAAATATACATCATTGCTTCGAATGGACTATGGAGAAACCAAAAAACTTTGGTCAACAAGGAAATACATATTCCAGCTACAAATCCCACAACACAGTTAAGTTCTTGATTGGGATTATACCAACCAATAATCAGGCGAGTAGTTTGCGTCAACACATGTTCACCTCCTACGAGAGATGAAGATGGGTTGCGGAAACTTAGGTGGCTACCTCCAAGTGGTATCGCTGGATAACGGGGTTGACAAGGAAAATCCAGTGGGAATGACCAGAAATGGTCAAAACCTGCGGATCTCTAAGTCAATCTCAAACCAAATGCCACCACAACATGGCTTAATCCAAGGCGTCAAGCGACCCGTGACGAGGGATGGATGATACCTGAGCCAGTCAGGTATAAAAAAAACGGAGCCTCTGGGATACATGGCGACCTCCCAGAGTAATCTGCCTTACACCTGCGCAGGGGGCACCGCAGGTGTGGACGACCCTTTCCCCTACACAAACAACCCTGGGGAACTTCCAGTTGAAGAAGACCCAACACCGATAGCGGGTATGGAAGTCGAGGAGATTCCATTGAATACACTCGGCACCAGAAACCGTAAACCCAACCGAGGAGGGATCAGCAGATGGTCGAACACCTACTGAGAAACTCCCGGAAACAAAGTGGATTCCAAAGCCATTTGGTAAAATGGAAACCAAAAAGATTCTTCAGCTCATCAAAACCCAGGACATGGGGATAGATACTGAAGAATGGCTTGTCATCAAGAGACAAGAGGAGGCCTCGGGTCTAACTCTTGTCTTTCAATCTTCGACTGTGACGCCCTAAGTGGTGGGCGACACAGAATCTTTGGAGAGATCGGCCCGGAAACGGGCATGAGTCCGAAGAACCTTATCAACGGGCTTCTAGACCTAGTTAGGGGCACAAACCTGTTTGAATGAGGAACCACTGACGACAGAGTGATGCAATAGACCCCAGCTGGTCGCAGTGTCAAGGGAAGCTAAGTGCCAACCCTGTCTCTGGCTCGTCAGCCTTAAACCAACCAACCAACCAACCAATAATCAAAAAAATTAAAAATAAATAGCTAATCAATTTGCAGTAAAAAAAACAATGATTCCAAAAACATATAACCTCTCTATTGGTTACTGAATCATATTCACTGTAATGTATTAAATCTTATTTACTAAATATATTTGACTAATTTTTCATTCTGAAATCAATTTAAAATTCATAATTGTTTTAAACGTCTGATATCAAAGTTCAAAGATACCGCTGCATAATAACTGAACCTTGCGATCTGGCCTATTTCTTTTATTTTTTTTATTTTAATATTTCGACAAGCAAGCCACGGTTTTGATGATGCCACATTATTATCCTTCAATTTGGCTCCTGGGACGTCGTCTTCTGCCAAAAACGTTTTTTGTTTTTCATTTTTACATGTATTTTGATGTGAGTTAGATAATGTTTGTCCCTATCGGACTAGTAGCGCTGCTAGTGGGGAATTTTTCGTACCTAATATTTGCACTTTTGTGTGATAAACATTCTATTGTTCGTGAATCTTGACTCGTCGGAAAACAATATCGAGAGAACAAAGTTTGTTCTGAAGTTAGCAATCACAATGAACTAATCTTCGATTTGAGACATTTTCATACAAATGCTGGTGTACTTGAAACTTGAACGACCTGTACCTATGCTTCTTCAAAATCTTCCTTCCTTGCTGACTCATGAGTAATTTGTAACTCACGGCTAATTTCTCTAGTAGAAGCGGTAGGATTCATTCCTACAAATGCTAAAATATTGATTTCCGTCACCTCAACAATGATAAAAGTTTCATGGTTGAGAATTTCTTGTTTCTCCACAACGGGGAAATATTGAATACATGGATGATGTCTGTTGGGATACCTTTCAGCATACACAGTTGCTGCGTTCCTCGAAGTTTTCTTGCATTCGCCATAAATTAATAGCATGTCAACTTTTTCATCTCTTGTATACAAGTTTGTTGAAAAGTTTAATGACCCAAATCACACTAGGTATACGAACTTATCAGGTTATTGATGAACACTTATTTCATTTTTGTGAAACTACTTTTGATTTTAAAAACGTTCACCAAACAATGACAATTCTTTGATGAGAATGTGAATAAATCTGAAGAATTGAGTGATCACTATTCGTTTCCGAAACTGAGAAGACCCACTTGGAGATGCTTGAGGAATCTAAAAATGTATAATTAAACAGAGCGTTTCATAAAGAATTTCAAAGTTTGGTTCAGTCCGAGTATCTTTATTTTTAACTAAAATTGAAAAAATGAATCTGCTTTCGTTCAATTTTGTACCCACAGAATACTTGATGAGCAGGGAAACATTCTCAATTGAATAGTGATATAAAGATTTTTCTGAGAATTGAAAAATCCACGATAAAAATGAAGTTATTTTGTGTGAATGTCTAACAGAAAGCAACTACTTCCCCGGCTAAAGCCACGCTGGACATTGAACTACATCTGATAGATATTCTGACAAGACCCTAACTCAAAAGAAAAAATCTGAAATTGAAAATTTGCATTTTCATTCAGATAGTTATTTGATTTTCAATTTCAGATTTTTTCTTTTGAGTTAGGGTCTTGTCAGAATATCTATCAGATGTAGTTCAATGTTCAGCGTGGCTTTAGCCGGGGAAGTAGTTGTTTTCTGTTAGACATTCACACAAAATAACTTCATTTTTATCGTGGATTTTTCAATTAACAGAAAAATCTTTATATCACTATTTAATTGGGAATGTTTCCCTTTTCAACATGAATACCCCACAAGAGGTTATCTTGACGATGGAAGATAGTGACTAAAGTTTATCTTTCAGTCGCAGATGATTCCACAGCTGATTTTATGAACATCCTGTTCATATTTTCAACAAATCACTTGATGAGCCTTATACCCCAATTTTCTCATACTTTTTCGACAGTGTTGTAACCTGCATATAGAGCTTGGAATAGATAAATGTCTTGAATTAATATATTCATTTAGAAAGATCACATTTAAACTATAAAAAAATCCAGTATTTATATATAAATTCATATTACGTGAAAGTTATTCTATTCAAACGAAAAATTATAAAAATAACACCATATATCGGTGCTGGGGACGAAAATATAATTATATACTACACATGGAAAGCCATGATTTTTGAAACAGGGGTTCCTGAAAATAAACGTACAAAGAGAATCGTACCTAATTATGAACTCCAGTAAACTATGAGTTCATAAGAAAATAGATTACCTATTTATAATCGACCCTAAAAAAGAAGCGACACATCTGCATCATAGAAGGAGAGACAGTGTAATTATCTTTAAAAATAAAACAAAGCCAACTGGGTATGTTATAATGGGTTATAGAATTTTTCCTGCATGGGGGAATACGAGGATTTATAAACCGTTTTGTAACAATGAGAGTCATTCCATTCGGGTACTCATTTCAGTATGTAACTTATGATGCGTATCAGCATCTTGAATTGAGTTAATTTGATCAGATCATATTTTAGTCAGATAGATTACAACTTTTAATTGTACTTCAAGTCATATTCAGATACAAACAAGTTGAAAATATACCAGTTATTAGGACTCACAGTGATGAGTTTGTTTACCAGTTTATAAGAAGCCAATCAGCTCCAACATCGTAGCTACAAAGAAAACGAGTCGAACTACATACACTGATAGGTAGTTAGAAGAATTCATCCGAAATTCATCATTTGCTCCAGAAGTAAATAAATAATTGAATACTTGACGGGATTTCTAAAGATTAAACTGAAAATCACTTATATAGAAATAGTTGCAAGATAACATACCGGAAATGATTTTAGTGAAGTGATCGTACCAGGTGATTGTATTGTGTGCCAGGCTTTTTGTAAAGAACATTTTTCCACATTCATTCTCTACATTCCTTAAAAGTCAATTAATTAATATGGTACATATTTATTCGTTACCTTAGATTTTGATAGTTTGCTTGTTCTAGAAAGATGTATACTATGATTAATACTATTCAATGCTTATAACTGAAACCCCTGCTATTATGTTTTCAAATCCAGTAAAATATTAAAGTTGTTGTTTAAAGCAGAAAAACAATCCCAATGATAATTGTTTCAACCCAAATAATTGACCTTGGTGTTTTAGATTTGTGTACATTGATAAATACCAAATTTTAGAATATATTGATAAAGCACAAAAAGAAGTATTAAAATATATTGCTACGTTTGATTATGCTACAATTGATTGAAAATATATTGTCCATTGTCTTAAAATTATAGAACATTGTAACTGATGTGATATTAATTCATGCTATGGTTTTATTGCTATTTTTACATTCATTTTTTCTAATGAATTTATATGAAATGGTTTTATAAGAAATTATTGATTTATGGATTTGTGTAATGTTTTGAAGCTTGTTCTATAGCTTTTGAATTTACAACTATATTATTAATTCTTTTTTTTTATAGCTTGAGATATGATCGAGTACATAGGTTAAAACGAACCTCAATCATATACTGATTGAATTGCTACGAGTAAATTCTCGTGTCAATTTTTTTAGTTGCATAACCCTCAGTATAGAACCTCTAACGACTTTATGAGATACTTTTGTACTGTCAATTGTGTGAAAAAGATTTAGTATTGAGTAGAGTCAATCCAAATAACACAAGTATAGTCATCATTTGTCGGTATTTGTAAAATCCTTATATTGGGTTTTCTAAAGTGTTTCTTTGGTAAAAGTAAATGTGAGGTTCGACAAACACTTGGTTTTACAGGTGTGGTGTGTGAATTAATAACACTCTGTACATAGCCAGGGTTCAACAATGGTTGTGGGGTCATCCGGTTCTCCAACTGTCCCTAGTCATAACAACAGGTAAGAGTGTATTAGGATTGTTATCCATCCAATTTTTATAGAAATTAGAATCTAGGGTATGTTTCTCTAAAAAATGTTGTCATTTGAAAAAAATGACTTTTTTCATAATTAGTGATTTTAACGTTCTGCCTCTACCGGCCGCAGGATCGAAAAACATTTTAAGACCTCTAGGACAAAAAATATTGTCTTGATTTATCATTATATCCATATTGATAAATCAGTTTTTTGTTCAAAAATAATATATTTTGCAAATTAATATTAATTAGTATTCGGTAACTTCAATTGAATTTCATGGAAATATCAGGTGTCCATCAAACTCTTTATTCAATGCATCAAGAAACACAAATAAAATTAATCGAGAAAGTTCAACAATAGTTTATATACAGAAACTATTCGTTTATTGATTTGTTGAAAATATGAACAGGATGTTCATAAAATCAGATGTGGAATCATCTGCGACTGAAAGATAAACTTTAGTCGCTATCTTCCATCGTCAAGATAACCTCTTGTGGGGTATTCATATTGAAATGGGAAGCATTCTCAATTGAATATTGAATAGAAAGATTTTTCTGTGGAAAAAACACGATAGAAATGAAGTTATTTCTTGTGAATGTCTAACAGAAAACAACTACTTCCCCGGCTAAAGCCACGCTGGACATTGAACTTAATCTGATAGATATTCTGAAAAGGCCCTAACTCAAAAGAAAAAGCTGGAATTGAAAATTTGCATTTTCATTCAGATAGTTATTTGATTTTCTATTCCAGTTTTAATTATCGTGGATTCTTCAATTCACAGAAAAATATTTCTATTCAATATTCAATTGAGAATGTTTTCCATTTCAATATTCGTTTATATACAGAAACTATTCAAATTCAATGGGAAATCGTTTAATGATCCATTTAGAAAAATCGAATCGGGACTATTAATCAACATTGACATAAATATAACTCGAGTGCTTGGGAAATGTTTCATCTTTTACGAATTCACAGAATCCATCTTCTTTTCATTTCATAATCAGATAAGTAGCCTGAATTGAATGGAATATACATGAGTTCCGTTTATGATCTGAAGGGAATGGGATATATTTTCTTCTTGATGGAAAATGGAGATATCAAATTAGGTTCGCTGTGAAAATTTGAGACTTCCATTATATGATTGATATATTGTGAAGGAAAATTGAATAATACACGTAAATGGCACAGGAATGAGCTCTCTAGATCCCATTTACCAAATATGGGTTCATTTCATTAGTTTTCACACTAGTTAATGAAATATTTCGAAAGAAGTAACATAAACTAGAATAGATGAAATAAACGATGGTGAACAAGTCAATACGAATTCAAATATTCATCTAAACTGTTGAAACAATCACTCATTACGGAGATTTTCAGACGTGTCTGATAATTTTCACCAGGAATCGAAATTCTCATACATTTTCAAACTTATGGTATTTGATGTCGATCGACTGAATCTGAAACAGCAAGAACAATAAGGTTTACTGATATTGTTTGATATTTATAACATACGAAAATGAATAGCTTCTTTCGTTACATAAAATTTTATAGATATAAATATGAATGGTACTATCATTTTTGGGGCCTTTCTAGAATTGATGGAATGGTAATTATTGCGGAAATGAAAATGGCAAATAATTTTCAGCAATGTCAATGTTAGCTGAATTAGTTGGGCTAGAAAAAATCTGGAAACACTACTGATGAATGACGTATCGTCAGCAGAAAATTTTGCTGTAGTATTGTGCTTAAAAACATAATCGATTTGAATGATGGAAAGGAGGGGCCCGGAAGCCGATCTCTGGGGAACTCCGAATAAAATAATTCTGGGATAATGGAGTGTTGCTCATTTTCAAAGTCCTCGACAATATCATCTATGAGGCTCATCAACACTCTTATCGCGTTTTTGGAACGAAGTTCCTTATCGCGCGTTGCGAAAGGGGGCTAGACGGAATAAATTAAGACCAAAAGTTGTAACGACACTTTCTGCTGTAGTTGTAAGCCGTGCGGCGTGCGCGAGTTTCTCTGTCTGTCTCTCTCTCTCTCTCTCTCTCTCTCTCTCTCTCTCTCTCATAGAAAGCAAGCCAGTTATTTTCGTTTCGTCTTTCTATTTCGCATTGAACAGTGTGGTGTCGCGTCGATTATTTTTGTTGAGTGTATACAGGTTTTTTGTACATAATAAATAATAATAAAAAATAATAACAATAATGAATCCTGACAGTGTTTCTGCACAAGTTCCGGATATTGCTGATGGAGTTAGGTAAGTAGAGATTTTATACAGACAATAATAAATGCTCATGTATTTTCAGCAAGTACGCATTATAACCTCTCTTTACTATTGTGCTAACCAAGTCATACGCGTTATAATCTCTCCATTATTGTGTGTTTAGCAAGTGTACGCGTCATAACTTCAATGAATTTAAAAGCAAATTATATTTTAATATTACAATATCAATGCGTATGTACTAAAATTGAGCCTACTGATTAAGTTTATATTACATTATATTTGTTAATAATAAAAAAAATATTATCATAACTTAAAAAAAAAAATTACAATTCCTTAACTAATTAATCGAAAGGAACTCCGTTCCATCCGGGTGTCCCTTGACACCTCTCAACTTTTTTTTTTCAACAGAAACCAAACTGGTTACAGGAGAGGAAGTTGTTAGCTTCAACCTTTCACTGAGCTTAGAATTTATTCTTTGGGCTCAGAATTTACAATAATGATCAAGGAAATTGGATGAGAGTTGTTCGAAACAAGAAAAGGGTGAAACTCTGAAGATTTGAAATGTACAGTGGAAAACGCTATCAAACGCTGTCGAACGCTAACAATATTTATTAGAGCAATGAATGCTTCTTAATGAGTATTGCATTGAATTCAAGAGCATTGTCAGAAATAGAATTCTTGGAAGGTTGATCTTTATTTGTGGGGGAAAACATTACATATTTCGTTTTTGCGATGTTCAGGCTCAAAAGACTTGTATTTAACCAAGAGAAGACAGTAGAGAGCCCCGTTTCAGCTTTCTACTAAACGTCGTCTCACGTATCGCCTAGAGAAGATAGAGCTGTATCATCTGCATTAGATATAATGATGCCTTGGATGTTTTCAAGTTTGTGAATATCATTCATGTATATTAAGAATAAACTTGGACCTTGTACTGTCCCCTGTGGTACGCCAATGGTAATAATTGGTGGATTACCCTAAGTACTGTTTATTTTGACAATCTGATTTCTGCCAGAGAAGTAATTTTCAAATAGCTGTAGGGTATATTGAAATTATTCCAAATACTGTGAAACAATTGAAAGACAGGTTTTTCGGTAGACGAATGTTCTCTAAATCCAAACTGCCATTCATGTAAAATATTATTGTTTTCCAGGAAATCAACTAGTCTATTTTCCAAGCTTTTTTCGAAAACATTGGCGAAATTGTTCGTGATAGTTATTGGCCTATTGTTATTGTAGCAAGTTTCTTGACGCCAGATTTTTGAATATTGGGATCGTAAAGGACTGTTCAAAAGCAGTGGGTACATATCCTTGTATAAAACATAAGTTGACAATATGATACAATGGGCTCAGAAGAAACCGATTATATTTTTTAATGAATTGAGCTGATATACCATCAGGGTCCATAGAGCTGTTGTGTTTCAGAGTGCATATAATTTTTATGACCTCATTTTCGGTAACAGGACAGGAAAGAGAGTGCGTGATATTAGAAGTCCTTTCTGGTGAAGTGTTGTGCTTATCAACTCTTTGTGTCATTCGTTGCTCAATATTTGCAAAGAAACTAATGGAGTGATTCGATTTGTTTTTAACATCAGAAATTTTTTGGCCAATCTCATCTGTAATGTTATACTTGTCTTGGAATTTCGAGTTGCTGTTGATCATTTCATTTATATTTTGCCAAATTTTTCGATAATTTTTCTGGTCATCATGGATTTCATTTATAAAATTTTTTTTTTTGGGTTTTGATGAGATTATTGATATAGTTTCTATATTTCTTATATTCTGTTTGAAGTTCTTCAGAGTATTTTTTTTCAATAGAATTTAAAAGACCCGCGGTCATCCAGAGTTTTATTTTTTTATTTTTTTCATCAATAGGTGTGGAAACTTCAGAACAGTCAATATATTCAGTGATTTTATTACTAAACAATGTGTAAGGATTTTTTTTAGTTTATTGTGATCCATATTATAAGTGTTCGTATTTTCGGCTATGGTGTTGTTGCTGGTATATTCTAAGGGAACTGAGATCATAATTGTATCAATGATCAGTGAGTTTAGTCCTGTAAATATACGATTTCAGTTTTAAAAAAAAATTAAATTTGTTAATTTGATACTTTTAAATATGGTCAATCACACTGGAGGTGTCTTTTATTCAATTTTTTTTCGCAATATATCAATAATATTGTCAGGAACATATCAATAATATTGTCAGGAAAATTGAAATGAAATTGAATGAAAGCAAGTTGAATATTATAACAATAACAGAATAATGAACCTACACATTCCATTCACAAATAATTCGATGTTTAGTACCAGTCGAGTCATGAACTAAAGAAGGTTATTTCAGAAAATAAGTTTGCTGACGCTGTTCATTCTTCAATCAGAAGGACAAGTTCTTGCCGTGTATATACAAATACGGACTCCATGCCTTTTATTATGATTAAAGTCATTACCATTAGAAGTTTGTTTACTATTCATTATTTCCTAATAATTTCAATTTATGTATATCTTTGTAAATTGGTTGCCTCATATATTATTGGAGTTCTGTTTCAAATTTCAGAATAGGAATGGAATCAACAAGAATATAAAGATGAATAGTTATTTGAATTATTAGTCATATTGAAAATTGAGAAATGTTTACTGCCATTCTTTTTTCTCTTTCATGTCGAATGTAAACCCACACATCTCTGAGGAAGAAGAAGTAACCACCTGAGGAGGAATCACGAACACAATCAAGAAGCGAAAGGCCAACGCATAAGAAACGGACCTGAAGGACTTTTGTACTAGTAATACGAGTATTGTAAGATGCATCAAAGTTGAGCAGCACGATGTAAATATTCCAAACCCATTCCCCAAGGCACTAAAATGGAGTCCAGTTGATGGAAAAGGCAAAGCAGGGATGAAATTTTTTGCAAGTGTTATAACAATGCTGAATCAAATAAATCTAATCGATTCAGCAAACAAGTTCATCGATGTCGTGGAGGAATCTGTATACAGCATCCAGGAATAAACAGCGGGAAATGAATGCAACTGTCAGCATCAAGTCCAACAAGCGATACAGAGTGTGCTTTTGAATCCAGTACCAGGGTGGCCCGAAGAGAGAAGCAGATGTGTGGAGATTTGAATATGTAAAATGAGCAGTCCTTTTGTTCAGCTTCCAAATGGAAAAATCTTGGATTGTGTTTAGTTTCGAATAACTTTTTCAGTTTTTTTTTGTAAAACTATTCATCTTTATTGAAAAGGGAAACATTCTCAATTGAATATTGATAGAAAGATTTTTCTGTGAATTGAAAAATCCACGATTAAAATTAAGTTATTTTTTGTGAATGTCTAACAGAAAACAACATGAATACCCCACAAGAGGTTATCTTGACGATGGAAGATAGTGACTAAAGTTTATCTTTCAGTCGCAGATGATTCCACATCTGATTTTATGAACATCCTGTTTATATTTTCAACAAATCTATTCATCTTTAATTATATGAATGTCAATAAAAATTAACAATAGGGACCATCGTTCAAAAGGGAGGGGCATATGTCAGGAACATGCCCTCCGAAGATGATTGCCCCAGATTATCGGGAATTATCAGGGCTAGCACGCTCAGATGTTCATCTATACATTTTGTTTCAATGTTATTCAACCTCAACTTGTTTGGCATTGGATCACATCGGACAAAGTGTGTTGAATATAAAAGAGTGTGGCCTGTACTGATTAATAATTTGAAATATAATTATTAGAATTATTAGAATGTAGTTTCTACTTCTGAGCTGCCATTCTGGCAGCGTTTTACAAATAGTTCTAGGTGTAAGTATAGTGATTGTTGTTTATGTTTATTGTTATTAAATGTTGTATGTTTGTTCTGTTGATTCTGAGTTCATAATCTGGTTATCACAAAAATTATCCTGAGCTACCAACCCCTTTAAGGCACTTTACAGCGAACGTAATTTGATATCTCCATTTTCCATCAAGAAAATAATATATTCCATTTCCTTCAGATCATAAACGGGACTCATGTATATTTCATTCGATTCAGGCTTCTTATCTGATTCTCTATAAACTGAGAAGAAAATGGATTCGGTGAATTCGTAAAAGCTAAAACATTTCCCAAGCACTCGAGTTATGTTTTTGGTGAATGTTGATTTATAGTCTCAATTCGATTTTCTCTAAATGAAGGATCAATTGATTTCCCATGAAATTCGAATAGTTACTGCGTATACAAAGAGAACTATTATTGAACTTGCTCGATTAATTTTATGTTGCGTAACGTGACTTGGTCCACTAAAATGTTCAACTATATTAAATCAAACATTCTCACTACAGATTCTGTTCGAGATCCTCTATTCCTACTTATTTGTTCACATCATAGTTCTATGGTTCTGTTACAATTTCATTTATTGATTCTATGAATACCCTCAATACATTCTGAAAATAATGATAAGCACATGTTGAGAACACTTTGCGCGTCACTCTGTATACTTGAATGCGCGAAAAACAGTTGATGGGCCCAATAACAAGAAAAGTACTTGAAGTTTTGATCTGTCCGAAGCTGATATTTTCCTGTTTCTGGAACCAATACGTTAGCTGTATCATTTAGCGACACTCGCCCGGTTAGAAGGAATTCGGTAAGTGTTCATCAACTGCCGAATTTATCTTCGCGCAAAGTTTTCTCAACCTGTGCTTATAATTATTCTCAGAATGTATCGAATAAATAAATAAAATTGTAACAGAACTATAGAACTATAATGTGAACAAATAAGTAGGAATAGGGTATCTTCAACATTTTCCCCCACGTAAGGGTTATTTACAAGTATTTACAACTTTACTCTGCAAATTACATTGGCAAAGGACAAAGCTTCACCAGTGCAGTATAACGTTATCAGTGAGTATCTGGATAGGTCGACAGAAAGCGCAGCTGCAGCAATCCTAGAAAATATCTATAATGGTATTGATAAGGAAAAGTATGTTGCTGCGCTTTTTTTCGATTTATCCAAAGCTTTTGACTCCATAGACTTCAACATTCTTGCTGATAAATTGTATACCATAGGTATTCGTGGAAAATTCCTCGCATGGATTATATCCTACATGAAATATAGGGAAATATTTGTTAAATTTGGAGGACACCAACTCAAAACTATTCGACATAGACATTGGAGTACCACAAGGTTCAGTTCTGGGACCGTTAATTTTTTTACTATATATTAACGATCTTCCACGATATATAGGACGTACATCAATTACACTACTTGCTGATCACACCTCGATTTCGTCAGAAGCCGACAGTCTTGTGGAGCTGTAGTACGAACTAAACAGCATAGGGGAAAGATTTACTGCAGGGTGCCATAATAACAGGCTGATGGTAAATGCGGAGAAGACTGAGCTCATCCAATTCTTCGGTAAGAAAGCTACAGAGTCGCATATTACTGTAAAAAATAATTAGAAGGAGATACGGTTTCATTCTTTATAAGAACCAATGTGCCCGGTTCAACAGGAAGAGAATGAGGTTGAAGCCACTTTCCACACTGTTGTAAAGTATTCAAATACTCCAAATTCCACCTGGACTGAACATTATGATGTATTCTCTGGAGCAATTGAAATCATGATAAATGGTTCAATTTTAAATGCGATAAATCGGGATCAAGGAATTCGGTGAGTGTTCATCAACTGCCAAATTTAACTTTTTCAAAATTTTTCATTCCCGCACAGACAGATACCATTCAACTTTTGTTGATCAACTATAATCGTTCAACTGAATTTGATAAATGGGAACGCGCCTTTGGCACCAGCTTGAGCGAGAGCTTTAGTGAATACATAGAAGGTAAAAACTGTTTGGAACTCAGGGATAAAAAAACAACCAGATCTTGCTAATTTCATCAGACAACCGCACTGATTTATCGAGAGCAGTTGATTACACTAACTGCTCGAAAGTGTCAAAGTTTTTTCACCAATGAACCCCAAATCCGAATTGAATTCCTAATTCCCCAGAATCGTATTAATCTGACCCGTATCCAGCTTGTTTGAAATTCCGAGGACGTTTATTTTACCAAATCCACACGTTCTCCGAGGCCGTCGATGTCGTGTTTGTTTATTATTTGGGAATGAGTCGTCTGAGCAATGACACAAAACGAATGGGATACGAACCGGCATACCAAGTACTGTTCCAGACATACATATGCCTGTACTTACCAGAGACATGAAGACTGTGATTGATAAAGTAGTAAGTAAGCTGTATCGGGTTTCTATGTTAGAAATTTCACGGATGAATTCCCTTGCTCCGACTAGTCATTTGTAAGATAAAGCTTCAATGGTTGTGGATAAAGAATTTTGTTGATGGTGTTTTTCTTTTTTTTCAACCGACGGAACCAAATCTTTTCAACAAAAAATTAAACCGACGAAATACGGAACTGAAAAGTAAAAAATAAAATAAACCTTCTTAGCCTCAATAACTAAGCTCCTAAACTAATGTAAGTAACTAATTTTGAGTCGGCGCCAAACAGACAAGCAAATGAATTAGGTAAGGCGTAAACTGATGGCATCGAGTTGGGCGGTGACATTCTGATAATTTTTTTGAAGTAATTCAATGATCTTCGTTGATTGTTCGTTTGGCGCCGACTCAAAATTAGTTACTTACATTAGTTTAGGAGCTTACTTATCGAGACTGAGGTTTATTTTATTTTTAACTTTTCAGTTCCGTATTTCGTCGGTTTCATTTTCTGTTAAAAAGTGTTGATATTATTCATTATTCAATACGAATCTCTAAGTTTAAATAGCAATTTGGATAAAATTCAGATGTTATGTGGGCGCCACTGGAAGTTAAATTACTTGAGTTCCAAATTGAACTGAAACTATCCTCTTCCAATAGGATATGGATTGATTTGTTGAAAATATAAACAGGATGTTCATAAAATCAGATGTGTAATCATCTGCGACTGAAAGATAAACTTTAGTCACTATCTTCCATCGTCAAGATAACCTCTTGTGGGGTATTCATGTTGAAAAGGTTGTTTTCTGTTAGACATTCTCAAAAAATAACTTCATTTTAATCGTGGATTTTTCAATTGACGGAAAAATCTTTCTATCAATATTCAATTGAGAATGTGTCCCTTCTCAACAGGATATGGATGTTTCTGAAAAAGGTTGGTGATTTTATGTGAATATAATGACCCAATAGAACAACATTTGGAAGGTTTGTATAGAAATTTAATATATAAAAATTCAATCAACGTTCACAAATTCGAATGTCACAGGTCTTTGAGTTTGTTATTTCAAAAAGAAAACAAAGGTAGAAAAACTTTCAAAGCCTATTTGTGCTGATATGGATGATAAATTCAAAATACTGTTAGGACAATGCATTGCTCGAACATTACAGATGATTATGAGTTAACTAAGTCAATAAATAACTATATAAAAATCTGACAGTGATATGCATCAATTTTTCATCGTACGTTACCAATTCGAAGGTTTTTCAATAATTGTTATTTCTCACGTTCTCGGGATCTACTACACCATTGTTCTTGGGAATGTGTATACATGTTGGAAGTGGTATAGCAATCCATATACTATATATTCAGAGAAAGTTTATTTTCCTTTCTTTATTTATCTCTAATAACTTCTTCAATGCGTTGTGTCTGAACGTCAATCATACGAAATTTGATTTACTGCAAGGTGAATCGTTTTCTAACAACGGGGTTCCATAAAAAAACCAGCAGGCTACACACGCAAAGAGAAAACACATTATAGCATACTCAAAAAATATCGCGCTCGTAGAAAAGCTTTTGATTGTACTTGCCATGGAATCTGTCTTTGATTAATAGTTTGATCTGACTTTTATCAATTAGTGCAATACAGAACATTTCTACGCACCGTGTAGATGTTGTATTTTTAACCGACGAAATAAAAAAGGAGGAGGTTATAATTTTTTTTTTGTATGACCACGCATAACAGTCCGATTCCGATTATTCTTTTTGCATTGGATAAGGTGTACTTCGAAGTTGGACCCATTTGAATTTGAGAAAAAAATCCACCCCTAAGGGTAGCAAAATGGAGGATATTGATCGCTCACCCTCTGAATTTTGGTCCGTTAACCGATTCTATAAGGCATAACTTTGTACTGGGTTTTCCGATTTGGATGATTTGGAATTGAATAATCCACCCCTATGGTTAGAAAAATAAGAAGTAGATAATCATGTTGAAAAGGGAAACATTCTCAATTGAATATTGAATAGAAATATTTTTCTGTGAATTGAAAAATCCACGATAAATGTTTTTTTTTTTAATCTCTAACAGAAAACAACTACTTCCCCGGGGAAGTAGTTGTTTTCTGTTAGACATTCACAAAAAAATAATTTCATTTATCGTGAATTTTTCAATTCACAAAAAAAAAATTCTATTCAATATTCAATTGAAAATGTTTTCCTTTTCAACATGAATACCCCACAAGAGGTTATCTTGACGATGGAAGATAGTGACTAAAGTTTATCTTTCAGTCGCAGATGATTCCACATCTGATTTTATGAACATCCTGTTCATATTTTCAACAAATCAATTAGATAATCATATTATTTAACTGTTAATGGTTGAAGTAAGGTGGGTAAGTAAGTATTTTGGAAGTAATCGAAAATTAAATAGGTAGTAATTATGAGATTTCAGGCACAAAAAATTAAAAAAAAAACTTTAACAAAAAATGAAAACGGCCGAAACAGAAAATGAAAAGTAAAAATAAACATTCTCATTAATAACTAATCTCCTAAACTAATGTAGGTAACTAATTTTGAGTCGGCGCCAAACAAAGTAGTAATTGAATTAAGTAAAGCGTAAAATGAATGCAGCAGGATGCAAGGTGGCGTTTTGATATTATTTTCAAAAAATTCAATGATCTTCGTTGTTTGTTTGCTTGGCGCCGACTCAAAATTAGTTACATACATTAGCTTAGGAGATTAGTTATTAATAAGAATGTCTATTTTTTACTTTTCAGTTTTTGTTTTCGTCGGTTCAATTTTTTGTTAAAAAGTTTTTGTTCTGAATGTTCAGATCCTCTATTAAAGCATAAATTCAGATTATGTGCCTCCGATTTCGGAAGATTATATAGATTTTCTTGATGAAATCATCTCAATGAATAATTTTTTCGTTGCTATCAACAAATCCCTTCAGTTTTTTATTATTTCCGAGGTTTTCCATTGGCTTAGAAATTATGTCTGTCTACATATCGCACACACGATTCAATAGATGGCCGTGTCATATGCTAAATAAACCTAATCAACCATAAAAATACGAATGTGATTTCTATTAGATGTGAATGAATCGGTAATTATCTTTTTTTTTTATTTTATATTTTAATTTTGGCAAATTCTGAATAATGTCATTATCTTTCTGACTTCACACCTAATTCCTTCCTTTTTTACACGCTTTATATCAGCTTCACTTGTATGTTTGTTTGTTTGTTTGTTTGTTTGTTTGTTTGTTTGTTTGTTTGTAACCGACTCCTTTGGGCGCGATTTTGACCCACTTCCAGACGTCCGAATGATTTGAAATTTGGCAGGTGTACATCATTCCGGTGACAATGCATTAAGAAATTTTTGTGTGGAGAAAAAACAAAATGGCGGCTCCAATATGGCGTACGATTTTTGTGATTATGGTCTGATTCGCTTCAAAATTTGGTATCCGAGGGTTTTTGTGGTCGGAGATTATGATTCTTTTGTCAAAATTGAAAAATTCAAGATGGCGGCTCCAAAATGGTGGACGATTTTTGTGATTATGGTCTGATTTGCTTCAAAATTGGTATGTCCGAGGGTTTTTGTGGTCGGAGATTATGATTCTTTTGTCAAAATTGAAAAATTCAAGATGGCGGCTCCAAAATGGTGGACGAGTTTTGTGATTATGGTCTGATTCTATTTAAAATTGGTATGTGGGGGTTTTGGGGTCGAATATTATGATTCTTTTGTAAAATTGGAAAATTCAAGATGGCGGCCGAGTTTTGTGATTATGGTCTGATTCTATTCAAAATTGGTATGTGGGGGTTTTTGGGGTCGAATATTATGATTCTTTTGTAAAAATTGGAAAATTCAAGATGGCGGCTTCAAAATGGCGGCCGAGTTTTGTGATTATGGTCTGATTCTATTCAAAATTGGTATGTGGGGGTTTTTGGGGTCGAATATTATGATTCTTTTGTAAAACTTGAAAAATTCAAGATGGTGGCTTTAAAATGGCGGCCAAGTTTTGTGGTTATGGTCTGATTCTATTCAAAATTGGTATGTGGGGGTTTTTGGGGTCGGATATTAAGATTACCTAATTTGAAAATTGAAAAATTCAAGATGGCGGCTTAAGGTTTCCAGTTTTGTGATTATGGTCAGATTCTATTTTCAAAATGGTATGTGGGGGTTTTTGGGGTCGAATATTATGATTCTTTTGTAAAAATAATAAAAATAATAGTTTTTATAAATAAACCACACTAAAAAGTAGGAAATAAATAATAGTTTGAAAAAACTAAAAAACACGCTTTTATAGAAAACCAGACTAAAAAAATAGAAAATAAGAAAAAAAATTATTTCATTTTTAAAAAAGCGTGGGGTGCATGGTATCAATAATTATATAGTACATTACACACCGAGGCGATACCATGCACCCCACACTTTTTTTTAAATAAAATACATTTTTTCCCATTTTCTATTTTTTAGTCTGGTTTTCTATAAAAGCGTGTTCTTTTGTTTTTTCAAACTATTATTTATTGAACAGTTAAGTACAAATGAACTAGGTGGACTCTAAGATATTCATGTCACAGTGACATTCGAAAGTTCTTAATTGTGAAAACATGCCACCTGGTGGTGATCAAAAATAAATGTGACACATTTGAAGAGAAATTCCATCCAATTGCTTGGGACGATATATTTTCTAATTTTGGTAATTTCGAAAGTGTTTGATTAAAGTAATTGGAGATAATTTTCCCCAGAGAAAATTCAAAGTTATAAGTAAAAAATATACCTGTTTTTATTACAAACAGAAGGTCTTGTCTGATTATTATTTGTTTGGATAAATTTCAAGTGTGACTTTTTTTACCTGAGTACGGCGAAGCAAAAAGGAGGGTTATGATTTTGACCGGTGATTTTCATAGCTCACTTTAAAAATGTTAACTTTCATAGGATAGGTATTTATAGTAACAACTAGTCTAAGTAAGTTATTCGACCTTTAATAACTCAAAAACGGTATAAGATAGGGGTAACATATGGTATATTTTTTAAATCAGGAAAAGAATATCATCCCATTAAAAAAAATGGTACCTCCTGAAATATTCTTGCTACTGTTTGATACTGTTTGATAGCACTTTATCAGAATTCAGTCATGAACAACACAACTTTTATATTTACCTTTTTTTCTATTGGCAATGTAGACGATGATAAGGAGTGGGTAGTTTATATTGAATAACCCGGTACATCTGGTACAAATTTTGTGATATCTTTCGCCACATTGGGGAAAAATTATAGTCATCAGATTCATTGAATAACATCAAACTCGAATCTGTATTTTTGATACTATGAGTGTGACTGACTGTTCATTAGGTCCTAATAGCTCTGCGAAGAGAACAATTGTACGTGTAGTCCCCCAAGGGTCGGTCTTGAGTCCTATCCTCTTTTCGCTCTATGTAAACGATATGGCCATACTGGATATATCTTGAAGGTTTACACTGTTTGCAAATGACATTACTGTTTTTTGCCACAATGAAGATCGTGCTGCCTTGGTCCAATCAAAACAAACTTGATAACTTTAGGATCTCAACTGATAACGTGTAAACCTGTTATAAAATTCCTAAGCATACACATTGACAGTTCTTTGAAATTCGAGTCTCATATAACAACTCTCAAAAAAAAACTATCATCAGGTTGTTATGTCGTCAATGTTATCCCGTGAATTTGTTCTGTCAGCTTCACTAACTGCCTACTACTCGTGTATCGAGACTCATTCAGGGTATGGAATTCCATTCTGGGGAAATTGCAGTCAAGTTCTGTCGCAAAGTATATTCGTGTTACAGAAACGAGCTCTGAGACTTATAAGATGCGGAAATCGTGCCGCCCGATTTTTTCCGAACACAAAATACTTACGCTAGTTGAAATATTTATTCTAGAGACTACCTGTCTGCTACATGAATACAGAGAAAGGTTTACTATCTCCAATGTAGAGAGGTTTACTCGTCAGGAAAAAAACTCGCTATCCCAATTCCTACTTCTTTCCTGACCAGAGAATCTCTGATTTACAGAAGTAAGCAGGTATACAATCATTTACCCAAGGAAATTACAAGCATTAATGATATGAGGCATTTCAAACAGAATGTTAAGAAACTTCTCATTGGGAAAAGTTTTTAAACATTAGAGGAATATTTTGGATATAAATTATAGTCCTTCCATTGTAGACTGGTTCACAAGAACCATTTCGTTCGAAACCTGGAGGTCACTACCGAAAATTATGATTTAGGGCGCATTTGATTCGAAATGGCATCTAAAAAAAATGTTCAGCTGGAAAATTGGGGCCGGCAAAAATTGTAAAAGTTATAAACAATTAAGTAAAAAACAAATATATGGTTCGGTTTTTTGAAAATATCTCAAAAACTATTTGAGATATCCGAAATTTGGAAAGATCCTTAAAGAGCAGGAAATTTCCCACCTCCCGGAACTGTGCCGGCAATATTTATAATTTTAATTTAGCGGCGAATCTGACATCTGAACAAAAAAAAATTTTAACCGAGTAAATATTAATATAAAGGAATACAAAAATTCAGGTACTATCTAGACATATCAATAAACAATAATCCGTAGGCAAAAAAAAATTACCTCTATTTTTCAATTAATTATGCCTTCGGTAATTAAAAAATTTTACTTGTTGAAAGTTATTATAAAAACCCTGAAAATTGTCGAACTAAAAACCTAGAATTTTTTTCACTTCTCGGAGCTGTTTCTCAAAGGCTTTAAAAAAGATCCCCGTTGGAAAAATCAAAAAAAATAGATTTTTTACTATTTTATTAACAATCAAAACTATAAAAAATTAAAAACTTATATAAAACAAATAAGGAGAGTTTTTTTTTCTATTATCTCTATCAATTCGTTTCCCTATTGCTAAAAGCAATATAAAAAAAAATTTACCCCCATTATTTAAAAAATTGTTATAAACAAATGCATTAATTATTAGATTTGAACAAATTTTTTTTGGAAATCTAGTCATTGATGAAAATTATGATTTTTAAGAAGAAAATCATTTCTTAAATAAAAAAAATTAATGTTAAAAAAACGCACTTGCTAATTAACATTTTTTTTTTGTTTTGTTGTTGTATATGAATATTAAGAAACAATTTTTTTTAAATTTTATTTATTTAATATTATGAAAAAAAAAATATTTACTTTTAATTTGTATATGTGTTTTAATGTGTATAAAACAAAAAATGTTTTATAAACAAATGATGTTTGCGCTATATTTTTTTTATAAAAAAAAAATGAAAAAACCAGGTTCGTTTTTTATGGGAATTTTTATTTTTTATATAATTTCGAAAAAATTTGTGAACTTATAAACTATTGAAGGTACGACAAGAACACTACATTGATCAATCAACAAACTGAGCTTTTTACCAATGCTCTAACTCAATTGTTTATTAACTTTTTCAATTCCATTTATATAATTCCCTTGAAATGTTTTTTTTTTCTCATAAACTATTAAAAATACAAAAGTGGAAGCACGTCTTGCAGAGTTCGTATAATCATCTCGACATTTTTTATGAACAATAATTTTAGTTTGACCCATCAGAATGATGTACTTATCATCTTGTAATAGTTTACTATGGCCAATAAACGTATCGACAGCTCTTTTCTTCAATAAAATGATGTAACAATTTTTTTTAAATAAATAATTTCCGGAACAAAACTCACAAAAATTTAACACGAAATCGAAACGCACTGTTGCACTGTTTAACTGTCGACTAAATACTGAAATACTGAAGACTTTTCGGCTATTCAAGTGATTTTTAGGCCAGGTATAAGGAAAAGGGGCTAGACCCTTCAAATCCTAGAGCAAATGTTTCTACAACTTAACAAACAACTATTTCCATATGTTGAAACCGGAATTCGAAGTATTAGGAAGTAGTAAGAATAGAAGTAATAAAAAGGCTTGTTAAAATCAAATTAATATTATCAGTTAACGTTCGAACATTATCTTTGTAGATATCCCTGCAAATTTTAAATGAGATTTTGATGGTAGCCAAATTACTCTAATATCAAGTAATGAGCGTGAAAAGTATAAAGTCTATTGAAAAATACATGAAATTCATTGCATTGTTTATAACAGGAAAAATAAGAAGAAAGTTGAAATGGAAGAATAATATTATTATAAATAACATACATTTCAAGCCGAAACAATTTTTTTTGGATGGCATGTATATTCATAAATAATATAGCCAAAAAGTCTTAAATAATTGAGTTAGAGCTTCGTTTAAAAGCTCAATTTGTTTATTAACTATATAGAATAAAAAAGACTTGAATTATAAATAATATTAAAAAAGTTAATAAACAATTGAGTTAGAGCTTTGGTCAAATATGTTTATTGATCAATTTGGAATAAAAAAGTCTTGAAGTGTTCTAGTCGTATCTTCAATAGTTTATAAGTTATTTTATTAGCAATGAAGAAAAACAGATAGGAACGGACAACATTTTTCGAAATTATATAAAAAATAGAAAAAAAAATCAACAATAAACGACACATGGTTGTTTTCAGTATTTTTTTTGTATTTAAAAAAATATAGCGCAAAAATTTGTTATAAAAAATTATTTGTTCAATAAATGAATGAAAAGTAAATGAACATATTTGTTTTATATAATATGAGAGAACGTGATGAACATTCATATTTAACAACAACAAAAATTGTTAATTAGCGTTTTTAAATATTATTTGTAATTTTTTTTTTTCAAATCTTTGTTTTTATCAATGGCTACATTCCCAAAAAAACATTTGTTCAAATCTAATAATCAATGCATTTGTTTATAAAATTTTTCAAATAATAAGAGTTAAAAATTTCAAAAATTTATTTTTATATTGCTTTTAGCAATAAGAAAACAAAGTGATAGAGATAATGGAAAAAAAATTTCCTTTATTGTTTTATATACGTTTTTAATTTTTTTATACTTTTGAATGTTTTTTTTTCGATTTTTCCAACGGGGATCTTTTTTAAAGCCTTTGAGGAACATCTCCATGAAGTAAAAAATTCTAGGTTTCATTAATTAAAAAATTTTTATTAACAAAGGCATACTTAATTGAATAAGAGAGGTAATAATTTTTTGTGGACGGATTATTGTTTATTGATATGTCTAGATAGTACTTGAATTTTTTTATTCCTTAATATTAATATTTACTTCGTTAAAATATATTTTTTTTCTGGTGTCAGATTCGGTCGGTTCGCACGGGAGTTACGCGCGTTTTCAGCCTTTTTTTTCGCCGCTAAATTGAAATCATAAATATTGCCGGCACAGTTTCGGATATCTCAAATAGTTTTTGAGATATTTCCAAAAAACCGAACCATATATTTGTTTTTTATTTAATTGATTATAACTTTTGCAATTTTTGCCGGCCCCAATTTTCCAAATAAACATTTTTTTTAGATGCCATTTCGAATCGAATGCGCCCTAAATCATAATTTTCGGTAGTGACCTCCAGGTTTGGAACAACATGGCACTTGTGAACCAGTCTATTGTCTAAGATGTAAACTGTGATATTTTTTTAAATAAATTTTAATACATGTTGGTCAGCATATCATTATATAAGTGTGTTCAGTCCTTTACAACATAATTGATTTATGAGTATATATGTGGTGATTTTGATTTGGACTTTGTCGACAAAATGTTACGATTTTAGACAATAAAGCATATATATCTATCTGTATCTATATATATTCTCAACATTAGTGATATCCCTATAACTTTTACTCCTCTTTTTCTTGGTTAACCATTGGAGTCTTTCACCAAAGTTTAATAGTACTCGAAAATGTCGAAGTTTCCGAAAACTCTCCTCTAATTGATTTCCAACGGAAAACTGCTCATTGAGAATTCTGAACGCTTCAATCAGTCTTGTTTCGTAGAGAATTAGCCGCTAATAGGACTTTTCACTTAAAAACAAAAGAAAACGAGAACAGGAAATGTCGAACTGAACCTCGGGAAATGCCAAACGCCCATGTCAGACCATCGACAAACAAAAGCCGAGCTGATATATTTGGCAACGTTTCAAATCGGAATCTCATTTCAAAATAATAAAATCTTTTTGACGACATACCTACCAGAAGTGAACTGATTTGCCATATTCAGTAGAAATAAAAACTTTTTAACAAAAAATTAATCCGACGAAATACGGAACTGAAAAAATAAAATAAAATAAACCTTTTGAGTCTCAATAACTAAGCTCTTAAACAAATGCGAGTAAGTAATTTTGAGTCGGTGCCAAACAAACAAGCAAATGAATTAGGTAAGGCGTAAAATGATGGCATCGAGTTTCGCGGTGACATTCTGATAATTTTTTGAAGTAATTTAATGATCTTCGTTGATTGTTCGTTTGGCGCCGACTCAAAATTAGTTACCTACATTATTTCAGGAGCTTAGTTATTGAGACTAAGAAGGTTTATTTTATTTTTTACTTTTCAGTTCCATATTTCGTCGGTTAATTTTTTGTTAAAAAGTTTTATTTTTCAATTCTTTGTGGCTGAAATATACTAATTACTACCTACTTGTTTTTTGATTATTTCCAAAATACTTACTTACCCACCTTACTTCAACTATTACCAGTTAAATAATATAATTATCTACTTTTACTATTTGTTGTAATATAAATTATTTTTGTTGTTCTAGTTGGTTTATCTCATTACTTTGTATATCATTCCATCCTCTCATAGAATATATTGATTGTGATAATGACAATCATGCAAATCGAAGAACCCAGTACAAAGTTATGCCTGATAGAATCGGTTAACAGACCAGAATTCAGAGGGTGAGTGATGAATATCCTTCATTCTGCTACCCTTAGGGGTGGATTTCATCTTTCAAATTCAAATGGGACCAACTTCGAAGACCAACAATGAAGAAAGAGTTATTGGAATCGGACGTCGCAGTAAAAAGTTATGCGTGATCATACATTAAAAAAATGATAAAAAATAAATAAATATACGCGTCGACTAGAGGACCTCCTCCTTTTTGGTTTCGTCGGTTAAAAATACAGGCATACACATGAAAAATCAGTGGAAATTATTTTTCAAAGATTTTCCAGAGATTTTCAATGAGTTTGAAAATATATCAACATGTTGGGGTAAGTCCAACTCCCAAGATTCGGATGGTACTTCATTATACTATCAACATCCTTCGACTTTTGGACATTTATGAATGAAAAACCTATCTCAAACACGAATGGACATTTAGAAAAAAATGCATGGATGCAGACTCTGCATTCCCTAAATATCTAAACATCCTTATCTCTTGATCCCAAAATAGTTTGATCGTACAACCATTATAAAAACAACGCAACTAGAATTCCTGGAGGACTTACCAATGAAAATCATAAATTCGACAATCCTCAAGATATAGATGATACCTCCAATGAATTCTTTAGGAGTGTCCATTTAGCATATAACGGAATCAACGACCACAAGGATGATGATGGCGACACTTATAATAAGTAATGGTTAGATCAAATTCTATCTAAAAGTTAAAAATGAATTGACATCCAATCCTAGACAATCGTGACAAAAATACTACCAGGAAACCGACGGAAAGTTTATCCTGTTATGTTTTCTACTCCCAACTGGCATTACTTAATTTGTTATAAACATTCGAAAGCTTTTTTTTTCATTTTGAAAAATGAATTGACATCCAATCCTAGACAATCGTGACAAAGATACTACCAGGAAACCGACGGAAGGTTTATCCTGTTATGTTTTCTACTCCCAACTGGCATTGCTTAATTTGTTATAAACATTCGAAAGCTTTTTTTTTCATTTTTTATCTTTTTAGACTTGTAACTTGAAAACTAATAAATCAATCTTAGTAACGGAGAAAAACCAAGAAAACCGGAAAAAATCTGCGTTTTTTCTTTAATTCATAATACCACCATTTTTCAAGTTTTGAAGCAGGCTCTCCACGACATAGTAGTGATAGATATGTACTTTATGTGTAAAAACTCAGGCACTGTTGGATTATTAGTTTCAGCATAATTGCAATTTGATGTTTTTAATGCACTTTATTGCAGCAGACCTGAATGCGTCATAGGATGTCCGAGATTTCAATTTTTCTATAAGATTTTGAAAATTGAAGTAAAGCACTACAAAATGACTATTCTCATTTTGCGTTAAAATGCTGTGAAAAAGGTGAGAAATACTTGCAAACATGACCGAAAACCGGCGAGTGCATGAAAGCGGCTCAGTAGTGGGGGTAGAGCAGCAGATTCCTAACTCGAAAAAAGCAACACTATATCATTCCATTCATGTCCAAAACAGCTACTCAAAGGTCTTACTCTTATCTTGCACCAAAATTATATAACAGATTCCAGAAAACATAAAATCACTGATCAATATAAACCAATTCAAACGTCACCTGAGGAATCATTATTTTGACAATTGAAATAGAAGAACTTTAATTCGCTGTATTTGAATACCCACAATTTAATGTTTTACATATTATGTTATTTTATTAAACTAACATTGTCTTTTAAACATTCACTCTGATAATTTATTGATTTCATTTTATTTATTTATTTATTATATTTTATCCTTTAGTATTCAAATATTCAATTTTTTTATAATTCATATTTCTCATGTATGTGTATACACTTATCGGATTTTGCTTTGTTTCACAAATAATGTGATAGATGTTTTGTATTTTGTATTTTTATTTATGTGAATAAAAGCGTATTTATTTATTATTATTATTTATTACTATACATACGCTTCCCCGCGTCTGCTGCTCTACCCCCACTACTCAGCCGCTTTCACGCACTCGCCCATTTTCGGTCAAGTTTGCAAGTATTTTTCACCTGTTTTGCAGCATTTTAACGCAAAATGAGGATATACGTTTTGTAGAACTATACTTCTACTCTCGAAATCTTCTTGGAAAATTGGAATCAGACCACCTATGACGCATCCAGGTCTGCTGCAATAAAGTGCATTGAAAAATTCAGATTGCAATTATGCCAGTGCCTGAGTTCTTCACACATAAAGTATATATATTAATCACTACTATGTCGTGGAAAGTTTGCACTATGAATTAATTAATAATAGTTTGAAAAACCTAAAAAACACGCTTTTATAGAAAACCAGACTAAAAAAATAGAAAATGAGAAAAAAAAAATTATTAAAATAAAGCGTGGGGTGCATGGTATCGCCTCGGTGTGTAATGTACTATATAATTATTGATACCATGCACCCCACGCTTTTTTTTTTTTTAATTTTTTTTCTTATTTTCTATTTTTTTAGTCTGGTTTTCTATAAAAGCGTGTTTTTCAGTTTTTTCAAACTATTATTTATTTCCTACTTTTTAGTGTGGTTTATTTATAAAAGCGTGTTTTTTCAGTTTTTTTTTTAAATATTATTTTTATTATTTTTTTGAAAATAAAAAAATGGAATGATCTTATTAAATCGGGTAATCATAATCTCCGACCCCAAAAACCCCTACATACCAATTTTGAATAGAATCAGACCATAATCACAAAACTCGGCCGCCATTTTGAAGCCGCCATCTTAAATTTTTCAATTTTTATAAAAGAATCATAATATTCGACCCCAAAAACCCCCACATACCAATTTTGAATAGAATCAGACCATAATCACAAAACTCGGCCGCCATTTTAAAGCCGCCATCTTGAATTCTCCAATTTTTACAAAAAACTCATATATTCGACCCCAAAAACCCCTACATACCAATTTTGATAGAATCAGACCATAATCACAAAACTCGGCCACCATCTTGAATTTTCCAATTTTTACAAAAAAATTATAATATCCGACCTCAAAAAACCCCACATACCAATTTTGAATAGAATTAGATCATAATCACAAAAGTCGGCCGCCATCATGAATTTTCCAATTTTTACAAAAAAATTATAATATCCGACCTCAAAAAACCCCACATACCAATTTTGAATAGAATTAGATCATAATCACAAAAGTCGGTCGCCATCTCGAATTTTTCAATTTTACAAAAGAATTATAATATTCGACCCCAAAACCCCACATACCAATTTTGAATAGAATTAGATCATAATCACAAAAGTCTTGGAGCCGCCATCCTCGAATTTTCCAATTTTTACAAAAAAATCATAATATTCAACCTTAAAAACCCCCACATACCAATTTTGAATAGAATCAGACCATAATCACAAAACTCGTCCCCCATTTTGGAGCCGCCATCCTGAATTTTTCAATTTTGACAAAAGAATCATAATCTCCGACCACAAAAACCCTTGGATACCAATTTTGAAGCGAATCGGACCATAATCGCAGAACTCGTATGCCATATTGGAGCCGCCATTTTGTTTTTTTTCCACACAAAAATTTCTCAATGCATTGTCACCGGAATTATGTACACCTGCCGAATTTCAAGTCATTCGGACGTCTGGAAGTGGGTCAAAATCGCGCCCAAAGGAGTCGGTTACAAACAAACAAACAAACATGCAAGTGAAGCTAATATAAAGCGTGTATTTTCTATTTTTTTAGTCTGGTTTTCTATAAAAGCGTGTTTTTTAGTTCTCTCAAACTATTATTTATTTCCTACTTTTTAGTGTGGTTTATTTATAAAAGCGTGTATTTTAAGTTTTTTTTAAACTATTATTTTTATAATTTTTTTGAAAATTAAAGAATGGAATGATCTTATTAAATCAGGCAATCATAATCTCCGACCCCAGAAACCCCCACATACCAATTTTGAATAGAATCAGACCATAATCACAAAACTCGAAAGCCGCCATTTGCCAATTTTCCAATTTTCACAAGAGAAATCATAATATTCGACCCCAAAAACCCCTACATACCAATTTTGAATAGAATCAGACCATAATCACAAAACTCGGCCGCCATTTTGAAGCCGCCATCTTGAATTTTCCAATTTTTACAAAAAAATTATAATATCCGACCACAAAAAACCCTACATACCAATTTTGAATAGAATTAGACCATAATCACAAAAGTCGGCTGCCATTTCTAATTTTTCAATTTTTACAAAAGAATCATAATATTCGACCCCAAAAACCCCCACATACCAATTTTGAATATAATCAGACCATAATCACAAAACTCGTCCACCATTTTGGAGCCGCCATCTCGAATTTTTCAATTTTCACAAAAGAATCATGATTTCCACCCAAAAACCCCCACATACCAATTTTGAATAAACAGACCATAATCACAAAACTCGTCCCCATTTTGGAGCCGCCATCTTGAATTTTCCAATTTTGACAAAAGAATCATAATCTCCGACCACAAAAACTCTTGGATACAAATTTTGAAGCGAATCGGACCATAATCACAGAACTCGTACGCCATATTGGAGCCGCCATTTTGTTTTTTCTTCACACAAAAATTTCTTAATGCATTGTCACCGGAATTATGTACACCTGCCGAATTTCAAGTCATTCGGACATCTGGAAGTGGGTCAAAATCGCGCCCAAAGGAGTCGGTTACAAACAAACAAACAAACAAGTGAAGCTAATATAAAGCGTGTAAAAAGGGGAGAAGTTAGGATTTTTTTTTAAAAAGCTGATTTTTTCCGGTATTTCCGGGTTTTCTCCGTTACTCATAATTTTTTAGATGAAAAAAAAAATGCTTTTAAATGTTTATAACAAATTAAGCAATGTCAGTTGGGAGTAGAAAACATAACAGGATATAACTACGGACCGTCTTTCGTATGATAGCACAGTCGGTTTCCTAGTAGTATTTCTGTCCCAGAATCAATAGAGCAGAAAATATCTATTGATTGGCCTTTCCGGATAATATTCCATTTTATAGTCAAGGATTGTGTAGGAGCATTGGTCGAACCACTAGCAGAGCGTTTTTAAATTTGTGTTTATTGCCAAAGAAATTTCCGAATACCTGGAGAGTGTTCTCTGTATTCGTAAGTGGATGAAAGACACACTTGAAGAACTATCGACCCATATCCTTATATAATTCCAAATCCTGTTGAAAGAAGCCAGCAAAGCCCATGAAAAAAAAAATATATATGTATATATATATATATATATATATATATATATATATATATATATATATATATTCGCTTTGGTTCATTTGGTTCATCGGAATAAAAATAATATTTCGATTTGTATCGCATTAGATTTATCTTACATGGATTTTTTTAGAAAAAGTAATATTTACTGTAGTTCTATTGGGAAATGTAAAGATCAGTTTTCATTGTTAATGTTCAAGTGGAGTTGATAAATGTTATTATAAATTTGGTTAATGTTATTTGCATAATTTCAACAAAAAAACTAGAACTTTCTTAACCCCAGTTTTGACATAAATGATGAAAACTTTTTTTTAATTTAAGTCAAAATTTCCAACAAAATTACAGCTATAACTCATCTCAAAAACATTCCAATGTATTCATGAAAGTTCAAAAAATATCTAAGATAAATCTCATATGATAACAAAAACATTCAGTGGAAGACAAAGTAAAAATATCAATAATTAGAATATTTTGAAGCAGACATATCTCGCATATTAGTATCGATATAATCATATTTTTAATGTTATATTGAGTAACGTTTTATATTTCACTTTCCATGTTTTCGATTATTTTAGTGTTTTACTTGAAGATGACAGTAACCATGAGAAACGTCGTAAAAATTTTATTATTTCTTGTTTAATAAGTGGTCAAATTCAAACCCAATTTTTCTCATGATACTTTCGGCTTTGATCCGATCAATGTTGCCAAATCTCACATCATGGCTTGAGTTCATTGAAGGCTGTGGTAATAGTAAACAAAACAGTTTGTCATACTCACCCCTGGCAAGACGGGAATCGCGGTCTTAGGACCCAGATTGATAGTTCTACCGTCTGCTCTGATCAGGAGATTGAGACCTCGCGCTCCAGGGTTGCCACCTACAAAAATACGAAAAACCAAATGAACAAAGTACACCGTGTTTGAAAGTAGTGTAACGTCAGCATCTCATTCGTCCGAAATCGGTACACATCAAAATTATATCAGTTGTGCATTGGTTGAAATTCCTTTTCATTTATATTTCATGTTAATCGATAAAAAAAGCATCACTTGACTTCAAGTATGATATATACATTATAATTATTTATATAAATATGGAATATAATCTAACAATTTCACAGAAGTCATTGAAATAATCAAGAACATTAGGACTAGTTAAAATTTGATCCAAATGAAAGAAGAGAATTGTTAAACTAGTTGTAACCGTAACAGTTGTGATTTGTGAATTCAATTTTGATATTTAATAAACCATAGAATGCCTGATGATTATATAGCCTTGGGGATATTTTTGAAGAGATTGTCTGAATTGATGGTTCTGATATAATTTTGTACCAATCGTAAGACGTCCTATTTTTTGTTGTTTGGGCGGAAGATTTTTCTTTACAACGTATTTCATGGCTGTGCTTCATCATTTTTAAATTGCTTTTATTTCTGTATAAATATATATATAGTTGTTTGATATCAAAAACTCTGGAATCTTCAAGGAGTAAATCTGAATTCTGAGTATATTTTTTGTTGTAAAAGATTTACATAAACTCAGTTTGTGAAGTTTTTGATTTGTTCACATATCTATAATTTGCGCTTTCTGACTGGAGATAGCATATTGAAAACGTGATTAAACCAAATAATGTCCAACTAATCAATATCTCAAATGGATTTCAGATATTTGAAGTCATATAGAACATATTATAATTTCGGAATTATGCTCTTTATGTGCTTGTCACGACTTCAGTGAAAATCTTTCGTAACTCCCAAATTAATTTCGATTATCAATACGACTATAATATTTGTCCTATAATTACTGATGTGTAATCATATTCCATCAAAATCATCTCTCATATTACCCAAAATTATTCTGAAATTGAAAATCACAGTATCATGGAAAAAACCAGAAATATCAACCGAAATATCCATGGTTACATGAAAAAAGAAAGGGTTCCAGGACTGTACCCTGAGGTTCACCATATTCAACGCTCTCTTCATCACTCTTGTGACAGTTTACTTTGAAAATTTGTTTTATATTTTTCAAATAACTTGTCAATAGTTCTAAGGAAATTCCACGAATTCCTAAGTCATCCAAAGTCTCCAACGATTGTTTGAATAGACTGATTCCTTTCAAGTTCGGTTTGAGACTTCTGGTGTAACAAAATTTGATTCATCAGATGTATATATTTATATATATATATATATATATATATATATATATATTGTTATGAATTATTAATAGCTTTTAAATAATAATTGTTGTTAATTTTTTTTCCCATGTTATTGTTATTGCCCCACAAATATTTTCTCCCTGTATAATATATTGTTATTTCAATTTTGATATACCTCTAATATTCATGTAGGCAATTCAGCTCCGAGATGGGAAGCCAATTGTTATATTTTGATATAATAATAGCTAATTGTTATGAAATAATAATTGCCAGCTATCGTTAATGTTTTCTCGCCACGTTGTTCTAATCTCAGTTGGTACGCCTTCGCCTCAGGAGCCGGTACTGGCAATAGAGCCACTGCCTGTTTTGCTGTCGGTCGAACTATTTTTAGTTCATTGTTTATAAGTAAAATATTTGCATATCATTGTGGCAAATAAACCAAAAATTATCAAAAAACAATTATTTCCTTTATTCAGGAAAAACTTATATTAACCTGGTCTGCGAAAGATAACTTATAACTATGATCAATTGACAAATTTTCATAAAATAATGGAAAACGGTGATGGATAACCTCACTTTTTTCTTTAGAGTTGGAATAATTATTTTATAGTTCAATACCAAATCATAGAATTCTTCAGAGATATGAGTTATTTTGTGAAGTGATTCAGTTTGTGATGTGCACTAAAAATTTATACCTGGAGCTGGAACTGTCGCTGATGCAATACCTGGCATAATCTGAATTCCAATTTCATCCACTCCTCTCAGGAACTAACCATTTCAAAAGGAACCATCCAAAATCCACGAAGTCAGCTTGGACAAGTTTTCATGTGGAGAACCAAAAAAAAAAAGGTAATCTTCTTTTATCCTTGTTTATTTTGTGTAGAGATTATTCAGAAGTTGTATTGGTTTTTTATTGTTGAAAAAACTATCTTCTCATTAATAAAAGTTCTAAATTTCTTTCATTCAAATTTTGTACCTGGCTTCTTTTTTTTTTTAATTTTTCAAACCCCCTCAGCTTTGTTTTTTCATTCCCTGGATACCATTTCTGTTTTGTCCATTTTATTTGAATTTTCAAACTCACGCACTTCCTTGTCGCACTTTGATTAATTTGGTGTTATATGAGAAAACTTATGAACTGATATATTTTACATTTCTTATAAACTAAATACAATATTTGATGATAATTATTTTTGACATTTCTCAGTTCTTACTTTTCCACAATTTCAAATCTTTCATCTCCCCATCTCTGTTCCCTGATTGGCCATTGTCATCAAGAAGTTTCTTGTTCTCCCATTGGCTATTTTTAGTTAGATACAATTTCATATACTGTATGTTTCAAGCTTATAATTTTGTTGATCACATTTAATTCAGAATGATTTTGTAAATCTAGACTTTTTTGTTGTATTTTAAATAATTATAGGTTGTAATCATTTTGACAATGTATGAAAATGATTGCATTATAGTATTTGCATATTTTTACCTATCAATATTATACAGAGGCTTCATAAAGGAAAAGGAATCTCAAAAAAAATTTAAAACAATTCCTCATGAACTACTAACTATTAAATATTTATTATTTTGTGGTTTTTTTAAGAAATCATTTCTTTTTCACCTTTAAAATATATTACTGGTCTTCCTATCATAACAATATATATATATATATATATATATATATATATATATATATATATATATATATATATATATATATATATATATATTATATAATATATATATATATATATATATTCGGGTAGGTTTCTGCTGTCATGACTATTTTGAATATCGAAAGTTCGGGTTGAAGACTTCAAGAAAGTTGAGAAAATGAAAAATTATTAATAACGGTAAAAAAAAGTGAGTGATTTTCACAATGAGGTCTCGATCTGCCTACTCCTCAGGTATAATCACTTAAGAAGGAAAGAAATTGATTTCATACTGAGGCTTCAATCTGCCTACACCAAGGATTTTGTTACTTGACGCTGAGGTCTCAATCTGCCTTCACTAGTTCTTTCTGAGGTCTCATACTGCCTACTCCTAATCTAATCAAATTTCTGATTCTCTGAGATCTCCCAAAGATACCATAGCTAATGAGTCTCATGGGATATACAGAAGGACATACATAGGACCAACTAACAGACGAGTGACAAGCCGAATTTGCGAACATCAACTTGCCGTCCGACACTTAAACCCTTCCTCGGCACTTTCCGAACACCGCAAAGAAACAGGTCTCAAATAGATTCCATAGCATAACAAAACCATTGTTTCTGAGAAAACTATAGGCGACAGTCATTCGAGAAACTATCGAGGTAGAAAAACGCCCAAATTACCCCTCTTGCAAACCAAGCCCCGCCCAAAGTTCTACAGCTTCACAAGGGATAAATGCTACCCAATAGGCGAAATCACTATTTTTTTGAAAAAATAACACAATGTCCAGAACAATGAGAAAGGAAGTTTGATTTTTTTTTAATTTTTTTTTCGAAGTAGTATTTCCAAAAAAAGTTATCAAAGAAACGTTCCTGTTTGGATACTGCGGACACCACGCCAGGATGTGACGTAACAAATACAGAACTATGGCCGATCGCCGAGTTGCCAAGCGTTACTCATAATATTCTTCAGGCTGAAAAAGTAATGACATAGCACTCGGTATCCATAAATATTATTTTAGAATAACTAAATCAAGAACAGCTATCAAATACGAAGTCCTCATTTCAATATAACACAATCTGACACAAGTTTTGTTTTATTCATAGGATAGTGCCAGGATTTACAGCGTTGCCAAGTGTTATTCAAAATATTTCTTCACAATGTGAGCAGGCCGAAAAAATAATGACATAGCACTCACTCTGTATACATACATATTATTCAAGAACGGCTATCAAATACACGAAGTCTTCTTTTCAATATCACATATGCTGGCACAAGTTCTGTTTTATTCGTAGGATGAAACAGAATAGCATTTCCACAGAAGTTCCACAAAATAGTGACACTGGCAACTCAAGTCAATGCCGAATCATTGGACATATGACGTTAAAAGAAGCGGCAATAACGATGTGTTTGAATGTCTCACTGAATTTGTGGGTTTTAGAGCAGCGTCCATTCGAATATTACACAATATCTCCTAGGAAAAACTATGCACACATAATATTTCATTACTATATTTCAACTTCACACATATGAGGCAAATTTGCGAGTTTGTGATCTCGCCTACTACACTCCGATCCTCAGTTCTCTAGAAGGATCGAGACCTTAGAGAGAACCAGTGTTGAGACCTTGCGAGTAGAAAGTTTTTGAAAAAAGGATTTCTGTCTGAGGCGGTTGGTTGATTGAGATTCATAATGATCCAGGTGAGACTGATTAATGTGTGAAAAACTTCAAAATAAGTTGCTTTCTAGTTGCATGGTAAATAATTCCATCCCTTCAAAAAACTATTGAAAACTATTTCATCGAATCTAAATAAAATAACGACATTCGGCCCGTCACATACAACGGAACAGAAATCCTCCAAAGTACCCCGAAGACTTTGGCAGATGTTGAAGGAAGAAGGAATGTTGTTATAGTTTACTCTACAGTGCTTCTCAAAAGTCCCCTCGCCCCCTCTTATTTTTGGAACAATTATACATAAACAAGTGAAATTTGGAAACTGAATATTAAAGGTTGTAAACTTCCCTACTAGTGATGATAGATGACCAAATCGTCAAAGATGACGTCACAAGGCCATTGTGACCAATAATTTTAAATGGCACCCTACGGCAAGCGACACCTCTTTTAAAAGGTATCGAAAAAACATATTCAATGATACTAATTTTGTTTTTTGTTTATGGCAGTTTTGTCAACTCGCTTTTAAAAAACGCAAAGCTGTGATGAATTGAATCAGTTAATATTAAAATTCAAAATTCAAGCTCCGCCTCTGGATAGTTGTCAAATAAGCTGACGTTTTTGTTAGTCTCCCTAATTCGACGTTTTTGTAATTGTCCAAGTTTTTGTACATTTAATAATTTGTGTATTGTTGATCGAACGTTCAACTGTTTCAGCAGCTTTTGGTACTTTCGATATTTTTGTACATTTCAGTAACTTGTTAAAATGTTGTGAGCCGAACGTTTAAGTGCTTCAAGAAGCGAAATGGTACGTGCTTTAGGTGATAAAGTAGCAGCGATCTTAATTCTTGGTGAAACTGGACAAAATATTCATACAGCAGAACGCATTTTTAATGAGAGGTTTCCCGATCGCCCCGTTTCGAGGACTTATTTGAGGGAGCTTCTCCGTAAGTTTGAAACAACGGGTAGTATCAATGATGCGAAACGATCTGGCAGACCACAAATTTCTGATGAGAAAAAAATTGATATACTGGCAGAAGTAATAGTTGATCCTACTTCTTCAACAACTCACGTTGCATCTACCTGTGAAGTCAGTCGAAGTACAGTACACAGAATGTTGGAAAAAAAACTAATTTCATCCATACAAATTGAAAATGGTTCATCAACTCTCAGACGACGACCCAGACCGAAGACTAGAATTTTGTGAAAATATGGAAACTAAAATTAACCAACAGCCAGACTATGTTAAAACAATTTGTTTTAGTGACGAAAGTGCTTTCTATCTGAATGGAAATGTAAATACACAGAATGTGAGGTATTGGAGTGAAACACATACCCAATTTCCCCAGAAGGTGAATGTTTGGGCAGGTATTCTGGGAAACCACATCGTTGGGCCTCTTTTTATAAATACTAATTTAACTGGTGAGGTTTATCTGGAGCTGTTGCAAAACGCAATAGAACCGTTAATTCTTGAAATTTTGGAAGATAATCCAGATGAATTCGGCAATTTGGAAATAACATTTCAACAGGATGGTGCTCCTCCACACTATTACGGTGCATTAAGACGGTATTTGGATGAGGAGTATCGTGGTAGATGGATTGGACGACGAGGTTCAACGGAATGGCCAGCTCGATCACCGGACCTCACACCTTTTGATTTTTTTCTGTGGGGGTACCTCAAATCAAAAGTTTACGCCACTGAACCTGTTTTAAAACAACGTATTGTTGCAGTATGTGAGGCTGTTTCCGCAGACACATTTGCAAAAGTACGAGAAGAGTTTAAAAATAGGATATTCCACTGTCAGGAAGTAAATGGTCACTCCGAGCAATTTCTTTAAGTAGATGCTGATTCTTAAATCTGTAATTAATATCATACTGAATAGAATTTAAATGTTAATGTTTACTAATGAGCATTTAAAACTGCCATAAACACAAACAAAATTGGTTTCATTGAATAGGTTTTATCAATACCTTTTAAAAGAGGTGTCGCTTGCCGTAGGGTTCCATTTAAAATAATTGGTCACAATGGCCTCGTGACGTCATCTTTGACGATTTCGTCATCTATCATCACTAGTAGGGAAGTTCACAACCTTTAATATTCAGTTTCCAAATTTCACTTGTTTACGTAAAATCGTTCCAAAAATAAGAGGGGGGGAGGGGATTTTTGAGAAGCACTGTATAATTTGTTTACTTGTTTATTATCACTGGCAAGTTGAAAGTTGGTTAGAGCTTCGGTTCAGGTTTATTCCTACACCTACCTTGCAATCCATAAGGTTGCAAAACCCTTCTCTCGGTGAGGACAGATAGCGTTAGAGGTGCCCTGAACATCAACTCCCTCAGCACACCGTCTCCTCCTCTGAATCTTCCTGAGCCGCCACTGCCTGGTCGCAGCATGAATTTGCGTACATGAATGGGATATCGTCTTTCCACGATCTCGATGTCGGTTATCCTCGTATTGGTCATGTGGGTGTGGACGCCAGAGCAGCCGTGCCAAGAGGGGCCCTGAAAGAATAATATCATATCAATTGTGTCAATAGGTTGTGGAATAGTCCCACCCCGAAAGGAGCTGAAGATAATACAGGGTGATTCGAAAGTACTTTGACAAACTTCAGGAGGTGATTCCTCACGATATTTTAATATGAATTGTCTAAATAGATGTCCGGAAACGCTTCGTTTCCAAGATACAGGGTGTTGAAGTTTTATTTTTATTTTCGTTTTTTTCAAATAACTTTCGAAATACTGACCTCAACTGGACGAAAATTGGTATTGAGAGGTTTTTTGAGGTGTCAAATTCGAACCTCATGTTATTATTGTTCTTACTCGTAGGGGGCAACACCTAGACGTCTTTTTCTTTTTTGAAGATTCATAACTTTTTTGAGCGTACTTCTAGCACATTTTTCAGTAAAAAATCAATTCCTCCATCATATTTACGTAAAAAAGCTACCCTTGTTACAAGTCGCTATAAGCAACGGTTTTCTAGATATTTGGACTTGAAAATTTCAAGTCGATTATTTGATAATCGATGCGTGTTGAAGTTATTACCATTATTTTGCATTTTTAACAAGAATGCTTAGGAAACAATTTGACGTTCAAGTGTAGTTTTGGTTTTTTGTAGGAGGCGCCACCTATTCTATTTATTTTTACTTGTTTGAAATAGTTATTTTTGTATCAAGGATGCAATATCTGTATTTGTTTTAATAAAATTTGCAAGAAATATTAACATTTCATTACAAGAAATTTTGAATATGTAGAATAAAATGAAATAAAGGAAACTAAATTGTATTCGAATAAATTGTTCAAAGTGTCCACCTTCACAGGCATTCAGTCCCCCAGTCATAGAATCTCGTACCCGCTCAAAAATTATTGGTGTGTTTCGTATTGTTTCACAGGCGTCTACTATTCGGTTCCTCAGATTTTCCTCGTTCGCTACTGGAGTTTTATAAACTAGTGAAATGTCCCCAAAAATTAAAAACTAGCAGGTGTAAATCTGGGGACATGCATAAACCACATGCGGATACGAATTTCCAATGGTACATTCTGAAGTAGTCCCGGCAATTCATTTTCTAAAAAGTCTCTGTAAGTTGCGTCATACATTTACAGAAAATAGATACCGATAATGTCTTTCACTAACTGCGTGCGGATTTTCCAGAGCCCAAACATGGTTGTTATGAAAGTTTGTGATAGCATTTTGGGAGAAGTTCGCCTCGTCCGTGAAGAGTACTTTCTTAAAAATTGAGGATTTACTGCCAATTTTCTCAAAAACCACTGACACATAGTAATGCGTTGGGAAAAGTCCCGTGGCAGAAGAGCTTGTACCCTTTGAATATGGTATGGATGAAATTGTTGATCGTGGATAATTCTCCAAACTGTGGACTGAGTAGAGTTGAGAGCTTCAGCAATTATTCTTGTACTTGTTCCTGGATTCTCCTGGAGAGCGTTCAAAACAGCTTCTTCCAATTCTGGGGTTCGGACTGCTCGTGGTCTTCCAATAAAATCAGCTGCCCTCTTAAAGCTACCTGTTTCTGCCAAACGACGGTGGAGACTGGTACATGTTGGAGCTGATGGCAGTACTCGATTAGGAAATCGCTCCTGGTAATGCTTCGCGCGCATTGCCATCCGCAAGGCCATAAACAAAATGCATATCGGCTAAATGAGCATTATTGTTTAAATAATCCATTTTTTCAAAATCAGTGTTTTAAAACTTACAGAAACTTCAACGAAACGTTTAACTTCCACATAATATGTTATTACCAAAACTACTCACTTAAACGTCAAATTCATTTCCTAAGCATTTTTGTGGAAAATGCAAAATAATGGTAATAACTTCAACACGCATAGATTATAGTAAAGCATTCGACACCTTAGACCACTCCTTACTCTGCTCCAAGCTCAGATACTTTGGTTTTTCTAACGGGTCCGTAGATCTCATATTTAACTATCTGACCAATCGTACCCAACGTGTTGTTTTGGATGGCATTGAGTCAGATTCATTGAATGTGGATCTCGGTGTTCCCCAGGGTTCCATTTTAGGACCTCTTCTCTTCTCTTTATATATTTCCGATTTCCATGAAATCATTGAAAATGCAAGAATACATCACTACGCCGATGATACTCAACTCTATATTTCTTTCAATAGTCTTAATCTCACCGCTGCTCAAAATTATATGAATAATGATTTGAATAACTTATATGACTTTTCCACAGCTCATAACTTACGTTTGAATTCTAAGAAGTCACAGGTTATGCTTTTTGGCTCCGCAAAGAAATTGGAGGAAGTTCGTGATGAACTGAAAATTAATATTGGAAACGATATAATCCCTATAGTTAATGAAGCCAAAAATCTGGGACTATGGATTGACACCCCTCTAAGATTCTCTAAACACGTTTGCCATCTATGTCAAGCATCTTACAATGTACTAAGGCAATTATTTCCAAATAGACATCTACTTTCTAAGCACCTGAAGCTCACCTTATGTGAAACCTTGATAACGTCAAAGTTGTCTTATTGTGATAGTATCTATGGACCTGCCCTCCTTAGATACGACCAAAATCGCCTTCAGAGAATACAAAACTCTTGTATACGATTCTCCTACGGTATCCGCAAATTTGACCATATTAGTGCTGCACTGGAAGACTCGGGCTGGCTGAGGTTGGACGATCTTCGGACTCTTCACATACTCTCATTCACACACAAAATACGTGAAGCCAAAGCTCCAAAATATTTGTTCGAAAGGCTAAACATGTTTTCATCTATAAACAACCTCAGAACACGCAATAGACACTTACTTGTTATTCCCCCTCACTCCTCTGCAATCTTTACCAGAAGTTATTCATATAATGCCGCCAAATTGTACAATCAGCTATCCAATGATTTTAGGTCTTACACGCTATCCAATTTCAAAAAAAGGCTGAAACTTTTACTAAGAGATACTCAGTTCTCTTTAAGACGTTGATGACTGCTACCCAATTTTGGATGTTCTTGTTGAATTTACTATAATGTTTTTTCCATTGTTGTTCAAGTAGGTAACTCATTGATCTATCTTCATTTCAAATATTATATATAAATTTAGAGTATTTATTCTTATTTTTATTATTTATTTTTTTATTTTTTTTATTTTAAATTTTTTATTTTTTTTCTCTTCATGGTTGAGTTGAAAAATAGCTCTTGCTGACACTTCGCCTTTCATCATTTTCAACTCTGTTTATTATTCCATGCCACTCTGTACTTTTCTTTTATTTTCAACTAAAATGATGAATAAAGCCGCTTTATTATTATTATTATTATTATTATCAAATAATCGGCTAGAAATTTTCAAGTCCAAATATCTAGAAAACTGTTGCTATAGCGACTTGTAACAGGAGAAGCTTTTTTACTTATTTATGATAGAGAAATTGATTTTTCCACTGAAAAATGTGCTAGAAGTACGCTTAAAAAAGTTATGAATCTTCAAAAAAGAAAAAGATGTGTAGGTGGCGCCCCCTACGAGTGAGAGCAATATCAACATCAGGTTCGAATTCGACACCTCAAAAAACCTCTCGATACCAATTTTCGTTTGATTAAGGTAAGTATTTCGAAATTTATTTTAAAAAAACGAAAATAAAAATAAAACTTCATCACCTTGTATCTTGGAAACGAAGCGTTTCCGGACATATATTTATTTAGACAATTCATATTAGAATATTGTGAGGAATCACCTCCTGAAGTTTGTCAAAGTACTTTTGAATCACCCTGTATATTCACCGGAAACCCTCGGTCAACAAAGTTTCTCGAAAAATCGCAGATATAAACTACCCTGATGAGATGGCTGATTGGTATTTTTTATGGTGATCCAAAAATTATGTTTCGTTCAATCTATATTTCAGCATTTCAACGGAATATCTTAGCTGGAAATCCCGGGTCACCAGAGTTATGAGAAAAATCACAGGTACAGACTGCCCCTATGTGAGGGTAGATTGAAATTTTTACTATGGTGGTGCGAAGGCATTCCTTCATAGATATCAATTTTGTATTATGAACTTGATCATCGTATTACAAGTTATTATTTTAAAATCGCTTATTACATGACAAGAAATAGAAAGTTTCTATACACTGATACAGCTCTTTGCGATTTTCACAGTCGAATAATAACGGCTTTGGACCAAAAAAAATATGTTCGTGGATTGTTTATTGATTTTTCACGTGCGTTTGATTGCGTGAATCACAGTCTTTTGCTGGAAAAACTCTCGAGATATGGGGTTAGAGGATTGCCCCTCAATTTATTGACCTCCTACCTGAAAAATAGGAGACAAATAGTAAAGATTGGGGGGAATACAAGCTCCGAAAAATGTATTGCCAACGGTGTGCCTCAGGGATCCATTTTTGGGCCTCTATTATATTTAGTTTTTGCTAATGATTTATTAGTGTATCTAAATGGAAATTCTTCCACCCACTGTATATGTTAAGCTGATGACACGAATATACTAGTTATTGAGGATGACCTGAACTCCCCAAGACATACAGCTGAAAGCACTTTCAGTAAAGTTATCACTTGGTCTGAGAAAAATAATTTACAAATGAATAAAACAAAAACCAATATGCTACAATTCATGATACGACGACAACACCATGAGGTGAGTCTGTTTCAGAATACTGAATTATCATTGGATTCCACAACAACAACCAAAATGTTAGGAGTTGTTTTCGACAACAATTTACAGTGGAAGCCACAAGTAGATAACACCGGCACACAAAAAAAAAAAAAGTTGTCTGTGCACCGGGCGCCACCTATCTACGGGCATGTTTTTCGACCCGCTGAACACGAATTTCAAGTCAGTTTAGGCCGTCCGGGCTTCAATTTCGAGTAAATTGCAAAAAACCCCAAAAAATAGCGAAAATTCGATGTTTTGGCAAGAAAAAAAATTTTGAGATCTAATGCAAGCATAATTTTCATGTATTTTGATCTGTTAAATACTAATTTTGATCGTACTTCAATCATAAACCGTTTTAAATCTAAAATTTTTTTAAAAAATCATCAAAAATTACAAAAATCGAAGAAAATTGGGATTTTGTTTTAATCTATCTGAAAACGTTCTGCGGTTTTTAACCGGCTGAAACTCCCCACAAACGTAACAAAATTGATCAGGACTCTTATTGCATAGATGGGAATTGCTTTTTGTAATAGTATACTCTCCAGTAGCCAAGTTTTCCACTACTGAAGAGCTGCAGTCGCTGGATGACGACGCCTGCGGGCCTGCTTTCTCACCCTGACCAGACGCCGATACTGGGTTTCCGAATCCCTGCATCGTAAAGTACTCATCACTTTTACCTGCCATGACGGCACACACGCCGTTAACCCAGGGACTCTGCCAGATGGTTCTGTTGCCCACCGTCACCCCGAGGAGGTGCCCTGGTTGCAAGTACAAGCGATCATGCAATGAAATGAAGTCTGCACTTCGAAGAAGTTGAAATTCCAACACGATGACAAATTTTTACTAAATAAAGGAAAAGGTGGAAAAAGAGGTATCCACATCGTAGATCATTTGAGAATGAAACAGTACAATACCCTCGAAAAACCGTTAAAAATTCAATTTGTGTTCATTCTTGGATCTTAATCTTGTATTTTAGAAATAAAAAATACAAGAAATTTATTTAATTGTGTTTAAAAAAAAATCCATTTTTTCAGCAGCAATTTTCTGCTATTTCATCGGTTTTTTGCAGTTTTATGAATGTTTGAGGGGACCATGGGCCAAATTTATTGCAGAATCAGAATTTTTTATCTTGTCAAAATATCGAATTTTCGCTATTTTTTGGGGTTTTTTGCAATTTACTCGAAATTGAAGCCCGGACGGCCTAAACTGACTTGAAATTCGTGTTCAGCGGGTCGAAAAACATGCCCGTAGATAAATGGCGCCCGGTGCACAGACAACTTTTTTTTTTGTGTGCCGGTGTAATTTGTGCAAAAAAACTCAGAAATTCCTGCTACTATCTCAGTTTCCCCTCCAATCACTGCAGTCAAGAGATTCTACTTACGCTTTACTATGCGAATTTCAATTCTCACCTCAGGTATGGCATACTGAACTGGAGCACAAGTTCCTCTGTGGGTCGAGTGTTCATAATACAGAAATATGCTATAAGGATCATTGCTAAGTTGGGATTTAGGGATCCCTGTAGGGGAGCATTTCAGTACTTAAAAATTTATTAACAGTTGCAGGACTATATATACTTGAGACATGCACATATGTATACCGCAACAAAAACATATTGGCTGCCAACAGACCACCACATACCCATTTGACACGAAATGCCCACTTACTCCTACCCAGTCAACATCGCACTGCTCTCTAGCAAAAAAGCTTTGAATATCAGGGATGCAAACTGTACAACAAACTTCCCGATGCATTCAAACGAAGGCATTCGTACAGAGTAGATGTGCTATTGAATCGGCGTCTTGGCGTTTTTAGCAACCACTGTTCTATTCGGTATTTAGTGTGTATCAGGCTGTGTTTTCACCAAAGATCAAAAGAATGATATCAAACTAATTATTTGTGAGTGTTTCAAAGACGACAAATTTTTGGCGAACTGGAAAACAAACTAGACAAAATGAACGAACGTATTATTCAATTAGCCGACAACAATCAAAAACTGCAAATTGAACTTGATCAAATGCAACAGGACAAGAAGATTGCCAACCTACGTATGTATGGTATCAAGGAAACTAAAAATGAGAACATTTTGGAGGTGGTTCAACAAATATTCACTGATAAACTTTCACTCGACCTGGATGATCGTCGAATCAGTAGTTGTTATCGAATCAAATCCAACCAGGATGGTAAGGGGATAACCAAACCAATCATTTTCAAGTTTGCATCTTCCGACGACTGTCGTATGGTGCTTCGCAATAAAAAAAAGTTGAAAGGATCCCGCGTCACAATCACCGAAGATTTAACGATATCCAGGTATGACATTTTTGTGAGTGCGAGAGAAATTTACGGGAAACGGAATGTGTGGACCCAGAGCGGTAAAATATGTATTTTGATCGATGGGAAAAAACATTATATCAAAAGTGATATCTAACTCAGACAAATCAAATCTCCTTCTCTGTAATTAGGCCGGCTGACCGATTCATACTCGAATTTGTTATAATCTCGAATCGTCAGACTTTTGCTGGTTATTCTCCATAATTTATAAGTTTCATTCTTATTTTCAATTTACGATCAATTTTTATTTTTATTTTTATTGGTATCATACATTATCTCAACGTTTGAGAGTTTCCAGAAGAAATATTGAAATTAACCGAACTGTTTTTGTGATCTGAGCTGACTGATGAATTATAAACAAAAACATACTATTTTTTATATTTTTTAGGTTCCTGATATATTTCTTACTTTGTGAACCTGCGTTTGAATACTTTATACTTTTTACTATTTGAAGATTTTCGTTCCTTAGAATCTTGTTGATATTATTTCTATTTATAGATTTATATATAGGGTGATTCACTAATGATTCGTAATTTTTATTGAGATGGTTAAAAACTTGAAGATATGTCATCTTAATGTTCGATCACTTGTAGCACATTTTGATGATTTCAAGACTCTGGTGAATGATTTTGATATAGTGGGTGTTTCTGAAACATGGCTGAATGATAGTATTAATACTGAATCGTATTCAGAAAGTACAGAACTTTTGTTGTCGATTCATTTTCTTCCTCAAAAAATACGATCATATTTCCAATAAAATAATGGAACTGAAGTGGCTTACAATGGCTAATCGTTCTAAATACAATGTTTGTGTCTTTCTATATAAAATAATAAAGAACAGGATTCCTTTGGCGCTCTATTGTAAATTAACTCCTAGATCATCTCTTCATTCATTAGAAGTGAGAAATAAACATGTTTAATGTTCTTCGTCACTGCTCAGTCATGTTTCAGAAATCCTTCACCTATCAAGCCGTTAAACTTTACAATTCACTCCTCATCAATCACCTTCATTTATCTGAATTTGAAATTAAGAAATTTTTGAAAGCAAAATTTTGTGAATCCCCAATATAAAAGACTTGAAACTCTATTAACTAGTTATATGTTGATAAATTACTTTTGTTTATTTGACTCTTAATGATTATGTTTTTTATTACCCTATAAATGTCGTTATTACCAAAATTTTCTGTTAATTGTACAACTTAGGTTAAGTGTAAGAGTAGCAATAGCTAAACTTGTACTTTGTACCAAAGAAAATAAAGACGATTTATTATTATTATTATTATTATTAAGGCTTCAGGAAATGAACATATTTTCAAGACGAACGTTAAGCAGCTCTTATTGTCAAAAAACTTCTACACTGTTGAGGAATTTCTGTCGTAACTTGTTTTGTAACGTGTACTTTTTCTTTATATACACCTAGAGTTAGTTATTGTCATATTTTTATATTTATATTTTATGTGATGTTCCTATATACATCCAGATATTTTAGATTCCCTTTCAGACTATTGCTTGATTTTATTGACGTTTTTCTATTTTGTATTTTTATCTTCACACTGTTGATGTGCAAATTAGTTTGTGAAAATAAAGAAATTATTATTATTATTATTATTATTATTATCACCCCCTGTATCAACTAATGCAATCGCTATCGTGGTCCCGTAGAATAGTTCTAATATACCTTAAGTGTAACATACTAAAATTTTAGCAAATTCTATCGATGCCTAGAAAACCCCTTATATCTGTGCCTAGTCCTTTCCAATTCCAGAATCTAGAGCGAAAACTGGAGTCACTGTTTATAAAGTGTGAAATTGAATCAAGTTATGTAATCGTCGGATTTTATTGTTGTTTTTTAAAGCTGTAAATCAACGAAAAGTAATAACTCCTGTTTTAATAGCGACAAACACCAGAGTCGTAGCAACAAAGCATTCATATGGACTGATATTGCTGTGGCAAAATACCTTCATTATTGTTATAACTCAGTAGTCTACTCGACAAGTTGAAAATGGTCTAAAATAGAGATACTGCTCTCAAAATTATGTGTGATAGCTCATTGGATCTGGAATAACGCCTAGAAAAATGTGCCAAAAGCGTGTATTGGCACATAGAAAATTGCAAAAGTTATAAACAATTGAAAATGAAAAAAAAAATGCATTTAGATTTTGCCAATATTCCATAAATTATTGATATTTTAGAAATTTCAACCAAAGATTCTAAAAGATGAAATTTCCAATTTAGCTCCATTATTTATAGTTTTAATTTAACGCTGAAAATGGGTCTCCGAGCGACATTTATAGGTTGCGCGCGCGGCGACAAAAGCGAGTACGACCATTAATTAATTTATTGAAGGTATTAAATTTTATTTTTTTATTTGAAAAAATTATGGTGTATTCGGAACACTATAAATAATTCATAACCGTTGGGAATTTTACTTAAAGTTCATTTTTCAACAAGTTAAACGATTGTTAACTAACAAAATTTTCTCGAACTTCTGTCTTAATTGTTAATGAAAAAAAATGTTTAAATAATTGTCGTAAAAATTTTTCGCTCCGTAATGCCTTTCTTATATACATACTCAACAAGATCACGCCATAAAAGTTAAAAAAATATTCATACTTTGTTTATAATAATTTTTGTACTTGAACAAAAACTAAAAAAATCCAAATAATGTTGTTAAAAAATTTGTTTTTCCTTAATCACCATATTATCGTTCTTTAAGTAATACAAGATATGAATTAATTTAAAAAAAAAAATTTTTTATAAACAAATTGATTATTCCAATAATTTCACAACTCCATTATATTCAAAATATTTTTAAAAAAAATCCTTAATAACAATTTTTTATTGTTTATAATCGTTTTTTTTTATATTTCTATTGTTTTAATGATTAGTTTAGTTTTTTTTTCCTAAAAATCATAATTGACAGTCCTCTATGAAGTTACAAAAAAAAATTTTTTTCATTACCAATTTCATTGTTTATTAACTTACCACTTTGTTATAAACAAATTATTAACTTTGTTAGATTTTTTTTCTGAAACTTCTAAAATTTACAAAAACAACCATATATAACAAAGTATAGAAAAAAAAATTCCAATTTTTTATTGTACTTTGGGAATTGGAATTGGGAAAAATTGGGAAAAATTTGTTTCTATACTTTGTTATATATGGTTGTTTTTGTAAATTTCAGAAGATTCAGAAAAAAATCTAACAAAGTTAAAAATTTTTATTATAACAAATTGGTAAGTTAATAAACAATTGAATTGTTGATAAAAAAAAAAAAAACTCTTATTTCATAGAGGACTGTCAATTATGATTTTTAGAAAAAAAAAATCTCAACTAATTATTTAAACAATAGAAATATAAAAGAAACGATTATAAACAATTAAAAATTGTTATTAGGGCAAAAAAAAATTTCAAAAATTATAACATTTGTAATATAATGAAGTTGTAGAAAAAATGTTTCAAAAATATTGAAATAATAATTTGTTTATAAAAAAATTATCAACAAATGGCGGAAATTTTTTTTTTGCAAATCAATTTATATTTTGTATTGATAAAAAACCGATAATATGATGATAAGGAGAAAAAAATTTTTTTTTACAACATTACTTAGATTTTTCAGTTTTTGTTCAAGTACAAAAATCATTATAAACAAAGTATGGATATTTTTTTAACTTTTATGGCGTGATCTTGTTAAGTATGTATATAAGAAAGGAAAAAAATTTTTTTTTGTTCGAAAATTTATTAACTTTTAACTTTTTGAAAAATCAACTTTAAGTAAAATTCCCAACGGGAATAAATTATTTATAGTGTTCCAAATACACCATATTTTTTTCAAATTAAAAAAAAATATTGGATACCTAAAATAAATTAATTAATGGTCGTACTCGCTTTTGACGCCGCGCGCGCAACCTAAAAATGTCGCTCGTAGACCCATTTTCAGCGTTAAATTAAAATTACAAATAATGAAGATAGAGTTCCGGGAGCTGAGAGTTTTTTATTGGAAATTTCCTCCTCTTTGATTTTTTTTAAATATTAACAGTTTATGAAATATTGGCAAAAAACGAAATGCAATTTTTTTTTCATCTTCAATTGTTTATAACTTTTGCAATTTTCTATGTGCTAATACACGCTTTTGGCATATTTTTCTAGGCGTTATTCCGGATCCAATGAGCTATCACACATAATTTTCAAGAGCAGTATCTCTATTTTAGACCATTTTCAACTTGTCGAGTAGACTACAGGTAGAACTTCTCGAACCGACCCCAAGATAAACGTCGCAGACATAAGAAAAAAACGCCTACCGAAGAAAGGATTACAAACTGAGCCCCGGTGCGCCTTACAAAGCGAAATTGCTAATTGAGAGTGTGAGTACAAACGTCGCGTCGGCAAGTAGGCTCGCTTCCACCCTCATTATCCGTTTCACACCCTGAGGGATGCAAAATATGGCCGGGATTTAGAGAGGTGAAAATGCTCGAAAAGTGCCGCAAACGGCTTTCAGCTTCTTCCCACTTAGTTAGGCATATATTATTCAAACCCGAGGCGACATGAATATGTAACGACAAAATGTGAATGGATGTTTTTGTAGGACGGAAAAAGGTGTCCCGACAAAATGTGGCGGCGACAGTATTTTTCCGGGTATGGCCTTTTGACAACGGTTTGTAAAATTAATAGTCCGGTCAATTTAGACCAAAAAATGAGAGTGAAGTTACATAAAGTCCCAACAAGCTGAATTTTTGTGAAGTTGTTCAAAACATAATTACAAACAATGTCTAGAAGTTCCCCATCATTCCCCTGTAAGGAAAAAATTTAATTCAAGGTCAAAGGTCAAAAAAATGAGTTTTTCGCGATTTTCAGCAAAACGGTAAGTTTTATCATAAAAGTACCTCAGACAAAAATTGTAGATCATAAAATTATCTATAAAAAAAGTATCAATACTTTTTTTCTTACGAGCCACCGTTTCTGAGATATAACGATTCTAAAAGTTATAAAAGTTGTTATCGTCATAATATGCATGAGTACGCCACGTATATACATCTCGTTATTTGATATCGTTATTTGATGACATCGGGATGGGTAAAACACAGAAATCTACCATTTACGATTGTTTTGAAAAAATAAATATTGATATTAACAACACTAATGCGACATACATCATTGACGGAGGATTCTTACTACACCGCGTTGTGTGGGATAGCGAAGAAACATTCAACGTTATCTTAGATAAATACGTTCAATATGTACGTAGACATTTTGGTTCCAGAGTTACTGTCGTATTTGATGGCTATGATGATTGCAAGAGAAATATCAAAGCTGCAGAACAACGTCGTCGAACTTTAGCAACACCTTCATCTTCTGACATTTTATTTGATGAACTTATGACAGTCCCAACCAGTCAACAGAAATTTCTTACTAATACCCACAACAAGTCTCGGTTCATTTCAATGTTGAAAGAAAAGTTTACGGCTGAAAATATATTGGTAAAACAAGCTAATAATGATGCTGATGTATTGATTATTGAAACAGCAATAGAGCAATTCAATTTGACAAATACAACTATTGTTGTTGGTGAAGATGTTGACTTACTTGTAGTACTCACTGCTCGAACGCCAACTGAAAAAACTATTTTTTTCTTAAAACCAGGAAAAGCTCAGCATCAATCAGCTATATATTCATCATGAAGTTTATTTACTTTTGTAAAGTGTAAAGATCATGTACTATTTTTACACGCAATAACTGGCTGTGATACGACATCTGCATTTTACAGGAGGGGTAAAACAGCAGTTTTCAAAATGTTTGAAAAACAAGATTTAATTCAATGTGCTGAAGTTTTTAAAAAAAGTGATTCAACTCAACAAGAAGTTATTACCAACGGCATCCGCTTTCTTCTTTCTATGTACGGAGCTCCTAAAAAAACTACCTGTTTAGATAAACATCGATATGCATGTTTCGTTAAAATACTAAAAATAAAAACAAGTTCAATTAGCTTGTCTTCCTCCAACCTCAGTTGCTGCTCACCAACATCTTCTTCGAGTATATTACCAAGTTCAAGTGTGGCTTGGTTATCAGCTAGACCCTACAGACTGGGGTTGGAAGTTGGTCAACAATATATTAGAGCCAGTTCAAACTTTACTTCCACCTGCGCCGGAAAAACTGCTGAACACTATTTTTTGCAACTGCAAAAAGGGATGCAGTGCTAAATGTGGTTGCAAAAAAGTCGGTCTGTCTTGTTCTTTGGCATGCACAAATTGTCAAGGCCGGTCGTGCTCTAATATTGAATCACAAACAATGGAGGATTCGTTTGACTCCGACGAAGTATCATGCGATACATCGCTATTGACGCAATTTACTTGCATCCAAAATGAAGATGAAGAAGAAGCAGGAGAAGAAGAACAAGAAGAAGATCAAGAAGAAGAACAAGAATTTGAAACTTACGAATAAGACGAATAAACTTCAACACTTTTTTTTCATTTACATCGCTTTTATCTTTCCCAATCTTTGAAAATTTCCGTTATTTTGCAATAGTTTTACATTAAACAGGATCACAACTGACCCGTGGAGTAGGCCTACTGGGGAAACCACGTTAACAAAAACGCGCTAAGTACACTACCTCATAGGTGGCGTGGAAACGTGTGCATATTATGACGATAACAACTTTTATAACTTTTAGAATCGTTATATCTCAGAAACGGTGGCTCGTAAGAAAAAAAGTATTGACACTTTTTTTATAGATAATTTTATGATCTACAATTTTTGTCTGAGGTACTTTTATGATAAAACTTACCGTTTTGCTGAAAATCGCGAAAAACTCATTTTTTTGACCTTTGACCTTGAATTAAATTTTTTCCTTACAGGGGAATGATGGGGAACTTCTAGACATTGTTTGTAATTGTTTTCAACAACTTCACAGAAATTCAGCTTGTTGGGACTTTATGTAACTTCGAATGTCTAAATTGACCGGACTATAAACGGGATGGGAAAGTAACCATCGCTCAGGGCAGTTTTACCCCAGTCAAAATAAAAATTTCAACTAACAATCATTCGCATAGAGCTGGAAATTGGTACAGGTCTCAGGGACACTATAACGAATAAAATATCGCAAATCCTCACTGATCCTACGTCTGCTAATAAAAATATTCAACGTGCCGGTGGTGAATAGCTCCTACAAAATGTCCTTTTAGTGCTGTAATTCGAAACCTTTTATTCATTATGTGCGTGTGAAATGTATGTCGGGCTATCACCGTAGTTGTATCCAAAGAGGGTACAAAAATAAGGTAAAATTCATATGTGATAACGTTATACTATGTTGCGAGAAGGAGGATGACCGTATAATTATATTTAATTCTCACTTGATCGTTACTGCTTTATAATACCTCGGCAACGGTTGCTATTAACAGACCCATAACGCCCGGGGCGTTATGGAGGGCATTATGAATCATAACGCCCGCTAAATGTTTTTTTTCTGTAGTTCAATAAATTAATTACTCAGAAAAGTTTTATTTATAACTGTACATAAAAAAGGGACAAATTATTTTCTCTCAAATAGAAATTACAATTTTCTAATGTTCCTGAAAAATTAGTACCAAGTTTGAAGTTCTGTGAGTTGACCGATGATGAACTCCTCAATGTGCATTCGGTTTCGTTCGGTACGTTAACATTTTCTTTTTCGGAAACGGAATGGACCATCATTGTAGCAATTTTGTTCTTCGAGGAGATACTTTCTTCAATATAGCTCTCCGCTACCGTACTACTCTTCCATTTTCCATGTAATTTTAGTGTTTCAAAGGAAGCACCACCTTCAACAAGAAGCGTTGACGATGTTCGGCGTAGACAATGTCCGGTGTAACCTTTCGGGTTTTCCAAATTTAGGTATTTCGCTATGATAGAAGGAACACTTCCTATAGTATTTTTACCTACAGGTAACTCAATGCATTTATTATTTCTGTAGGTTAAAAAAAACCTACGTTGTTTACATCCTTTTGGTCGTAGTGCAATGTACTTTCCAACTTAGTTCGAGGCTCCTATTTCGCTTTCTTCAACAATGGTGAAACTTTTTGAGGTGCAGGTCTTGGTTTCTGGCACCTTGATTAGTAAAACGGCTCCTCTCTCTTCAATGTCATCAACTGTCATCTTGACCATTCCATCACGTCTTAAGCCTCCAAATACGCCCATTACCAGAACAACTTTATGTAGCAGAAAAGTATCATCTGGAGCTTTTCTTATGAAAAGTAATACTTGTCCACCTTCCAATACCTTTGATTTTTTAGGAATGTATCCTTTTGAATTAACTTTTAGAAATGCCATCAGTTGACTGAATGGTGATATATTAATATTTTCTTCCACAATCAATATTGATTTCAGCTGTGAGTATTTGGTCCATAGACTATTTGCACTATATTGTTCAGACTGAAATAATGTAAAATAAATAAGGAATATTAATATTTTTCATGAAATAAACTCACCAGTTCCTGGAAGTATGCCGTTAAGACAGTTTCATTCACGGTATTCACTCTGTTTTCATCTTTCCATTTCAGAAAATGGTCATACTCCTTCTCGTATAAGTAGGCAGTAAATTTCCTAACGCTTTTTCAGCTTTGAGCGTCACATTCTGTGGGATCTCCATAATTATTATGAACACAACCGTTTTTAGTTTCCTCCACTAACAAGTTTGTCAATTCCTACAAAAATGCAGCGTCGTTTTATTAAATAACAACCCTTAGCAACCTCTTCAATGTTTCCATGGCAATTGCATAGAAGCTCACTTGTGCTCAGTTGCCGACCAGAACGCAGTTAATACTATGAGAAGAAATTTATGAAGTAAACAACGTCGTTTAAGATAATTTTTTCGTGAAAAATAAAATCTTGTATGCACCACGAGCGTTACTAGATCCTAACGCCCATCGGGCAACATTCATCCCTCGGGCCAAAGGCCCTCGGGTGAATGTTACCCTCTGGGCGTTAGGATCTATATAACGCACTTGGTACATAAATAGCTATAATGTCCTCGATTCAATTGGAAAACTTACTCTTTTTGCGAACGATATAACCATCATGTGGCATAGCAAAACCGTAGTAGTCTTGAAAAATAATATCACATTGAATCTCAACAAAATTAAGGATTGGTGTGATGCTAACAAACTGTCATTCAATATTAAAAAAACTAATGTTGTATCTTTCAGAAGTGTCCTGGACAACATATCATTGAACAAGGTGATTGAAAAGAAAGATTGTACAACATTTTTAGGACTCCTCATAGACAACAAATTAAAATTTGAAGATCACGTTCATAATCTCCATAATAAAATAGCATCTGGATGTTACGCAGTGAGGGTTATTGCAAGAGAACTAGGATTTCAGCCAGCTAAGATAGCATACCATGCCTTAGTGGATGCCCACCTCAGGTATGGTATTCCATTTTGGGGGTGTGTAATGATAGCTTGGTGGGTTGAGTCTTAGTCGTACAAAAACGAGCTGTGAGAAATGTATGCAAAGCTCACCCTAGAGATTATTGTAAAGAGCTTTTTAGAAAACATAAAATGCTCAGCGTTGTATCGATTCTCATCAAGGAAACTGTTTCTCTGATACACAAATATAAGTCGTGGTAGAAGTATATTGTTTCTCAAAGTGAAGTGGTATGATTTTACGAAGTAGAAAAACTCAAAGTCATCTGCACAATTTAATATCGCAATCGATTAGTTATGTGATGGTGGATAGGTAAAAATCTATGGATTAGTACATGTTTTGAACCTCTATAGGTTCATCATCAGCTGAATGTAAAATTCTACAATAAAAGAAGAGAAAGGGGGTAAAACCATAGGTAGTGGGGTACAATATGTGTTACTTACATGGAGAAGAAAAAATGATGAATAAAAAATTAATTATATGTCACTAAGTCATTTTTTAAACAAATGACAAAGAAAAGTTTGCCATTCAAAAATTAATATTTTTCTTATTTCAACTTTAGGGAGGCTAAAGCCATTATCCAATATAAAAAGGATCTAACGACATGTAGATGGATTAATGAGAGCAATGAGTGGTAAATGACAGCACAAAGGAGACATCCATCAAGCAGACTGAATTGTCAAACCACCACCATGGAGCGATGACAGAAGAGCAACATGCAAATCAAAACCGAAGAAAATTATATTCTGTGCAAAGAGCTCAGATGTCACCTATCCATATTTGTAACAATTATATAATTATAGCTAAGAGTGAAACATATATGTATTAAATTAAAGATCAGTGCGTTTATGACAGACTAGTTATTCCAACGAACGCCATGAAGTGCGACCTCTATAGAGGAAAGAAAAACCACAACACAGAGTCAACCACCTGTCCAAACGAACAGATCTACAATGACATAGAACAATCGGTTTTTGGAGTTCAAGGCAAGAAGAAATCTAATGAAACGTAAGGGATTTAAAAAACTTTTGGCTATCAAATTGTACTTGTTTATTTAGAGAAACAACATTCGGATTGTTTATAGCAGAATTGATCTCGAAAATTTCAAGAAAATTGAGTAGAGAACCTTTTTGGCAAACGTGCAAAATATCTAAATCAGTATCTATATCAAAGCTGTGATGGTAATTGAGAATATGGTTAGCAAATGAACTTTTAGTATTATAATAATCTATGTGTGGGTTTCCAGAACTCTCAATTAGTTTAACATGTTCCAAAACTCTTGTTTTGATTTGTCTACCACCCTGTCCGACATATTGGGCAACACAATCGGGCTGTGAACAAGAGATTCTGTAGACGCCTGATTTGTGGGGTAATCCAGGTTATCATGTTACACGTCAAACAAGTAATAACCTACTGAATCTCCCAATCCCAAAAACAAAACTAGTGAAGGACTCAATATACTATAATGGACGTAAAATGTATAATAATATACCCAAAGAGATAAGAGAGATTGTTCAATGTGATCACTTCAGACATGCCCTGAAAGACTTTTTCTCCTCCAGACCATATTATAGTATACAGGATTTTCAGTAACAAAAAATAAAATAGAATATATTTAGCATTTTTTTCTTTTTTTATCTCTAAATCTATCTTGCGGCATATTTTTTTTTTCTAATACGAAAAGATAAATTCATACAATCCCCTCGATTTTTCCATCCTGTCATGTCACATTTTATTTATTTTTAACCGACGAAATCAGAAAGGAGGAAGTTTCTGTAGTTGACGCGTATATTTTTTTTTATGACCACGCATAACTTTTGTCAGAGTACTTTGATTCCGATGATTCTTTTTTCATTGGATAGGGTGTACCTCATAGTTGATCATATTTGGATTTGGAATGAAATAATTCACCCCTATGGGTAGAAAAATAGGGGATGATTTATTTTACACTTATGAACATTGGCACACATATGTAGTTGACATTGACAGATTGTTAATGTCATTATTTTTGTACTCCTACATCCGTCACAATAATTACATTCTATGAGAGGATAGAGGAATATACAAAGTGATGAAATAAACTAACCAGAAATATGAAAAAATAATTTATATTATATAACAATGAATAATTGAAGTAGATAATCATACTATTTAACTGTTAATAGTTGAAGTAAGGTGGGTAAGTGAGTATTTTGGAAGTAATCTAAAATTGAATAAGTAGTAATTAGAAGATTTCAGGCACAAAAAATTGAAAAATAAAAAAATTTCAACAAAAAATTTAACCGACGGAAAACGGAACTGAAAAGCAAAAAATAAAATGAACATTCATAGTCTTAATAACTAAGCTCCTAAACTAATGTAAATGACTAATTTTGAGTCGGCGCCAAACAAACAATCAACGAATTACTTCAAAAAGATTATCAAAATGTCACCGCGCATCTCGATGCCATCATTTTACGCATTACCTAATTCAATTGCTAGTTTGTTTGGCGCCGACTCAAAATTAGTTACCTACATTAGTTTAGGAGCTTAATTATTAAGACTAAGAAGGTTTATTTTATTTTTTGCTTTTCAGTTCCGTTTTTCGTCGGTTTAATTTTTTGTTAAAAAGTTTTTATTTTGTCAATATTAATATTTTTATATTCGTTTTGTTCCTACCTACCTACCATGATATCTTTTAAATTCCGACATTTTCATTTTTATTATTATGTAAATGCTTTGTCAACAAAATCAATATTTTTTTTGACAATAAAGTATTTAAAAAAAAAATAAATAAGCCTATTGTAACAAACTATAAATGACTTATCATCTGAAAATCACATGAAGGACAAGCATATGGAAAAACTGAATAAAGAAAAGGACACTTTGATGAACTAAGCCCTGCAATTAGAAACAGGATTTGATGAATCACTGAACAATAAAATATCGCCGAAATGCAAAAACTCATAGACGAACTACGACAAAAAATATCAAAAAAGGAAAAAACCACAGAAAGCGTTGGCACCCAAACAAACTCATCCTATTCTTATATATACGTGTATGCAAAGTTCGTAGATATAGATGCCAGCAATAGTAAGTATTTTTAATTCTCTGAATTTATTTCTACAATATTGTCTCCATCCAATTTGTGCAATGATTCTGACTACATATTTTTGTAAAATAAAAACTCTTACCGCAGAAGACCTTGTACCCCAGCTCAAAATTCTATACCGTAAATGACAATGTATGGTCGCATAATATATATTTAGCAACACTTCTTTACCACAGTGCGTCGACATGAAACTCAATGCGTAACAATTTTTACCTATTTTTTCGCATAGGGTTTCAATGTGAGCCGTCCATGTAAGTTTGTGATCTAATGTAAGACCCAGCATTTTAGTTGTAGAGCATGATTCAACATGTAACTCGTCATTCTCATGGATTTCTAAATTTTCTGGGATATTGTGCAGGGTGAATTTCATCAACGCTGTTTTGGATATGTTGAGACTCAAACTATTTTTGTTTGCCCACGTTATAACTTGACCGTGGACAGTTTTTGTCATTTCTGTGAAAGCTGTCACGTTTTGCCCTTCAACAAGAAAATTTGTGTCATCTACGTAAGCGATTACATGAGTTTCTGAAAGATTATTGAAATAATTCATCAGATCGTTAGTGTATACAAGGAAAGGAAGGGTCCAAGTATAGAGCCTTGAGGGACGCCCTGCTCAATAGTTGCTGGTTGGCTTTTGGAGTTCTAAATCAATACTCTTTGGGTCCAGCCTATCAAGTATGATTACCTCAAACTCAAAGCTGTTCCTCTCACAACATATCGTTCCAATTTCTGCAGGAGAAGCCCATGGTCAACAGAGTCAAAATCTCTGGAGAAATCAATGAATAGTCCACAGATATGTAGTTTCCCATCCAGAGCATGTATTACGTGCTCGTTGAATTCGTATAGTGCTGTATCAGTGCTTTTATTTTGTGTGAACCCATGTTGATTTGGCGAGAGGATTTTATTGGCAGAAAAAAAGTCACCAATTGGTTCTTAATAGTTAGCTCAACAACCTTTGAGATACTCGAGAGGAGACTAATACCTCTGTAGTTATCGAAAAGATTTGAGTCACCTTTTTTAAAGATTGGTAAGACAAATTCTGTTTTCAATTTATCTGGAAAGATTTCTTGTTCCATAGACAAGTTCACAATGTATGTAATTGGTTTACAGAGTTGATAACCACATTTTTTCAAGAGATTATTCAAAATATCATCATGACCAGTTGCATTTGAATTTTTCTGTTTCTTTACATAACCAATAACGTCATTCTCAGTAATTGGATGCAAAAAGGAAGAGTTGGAACATGTTTTGATATTCCTTTCCATAAAATTCAGATCGATTTCTTTTTACTGTGGAACTTTGGTAAAGTGACTATTGAAATTATTGGTCAAGACGATTTCAGGGACTTCAACGTTACCTTCACAAATTTTTATAATATTGTACTTGCTTCCCTTTTTTTGAATTTGGTTCACTATTTGCCACATAGTCTCCAATTTATTGGTCGAGTTGTTTATTTTGTCTTCTACACAATGTTTGTAGTTTTCTTTCAGTTTTTCCCTGTATATTTGTGTTGTTTGCTTACTTATATCTCTGAAGTTTTCATTTGCTGTAGCACAATCTGAGGAAAAAATACTAGTTTTTTCAATTCATTGATTTCTGGAGTAAGTTGGTTAGCATTCCATATTTTTGTCCGTTCTTGAAAGCGCTTCAACGGAAACGCAGCTTCGATATAATATTGGAGAATGTTATGCAGGATGTCATAGGCCCTGTTTGAGCATTTTTCATCATAGAGATCACTCCACAATTCGTTACTCAAGAGAGCTTTGAAGTTATTAACACTGTTTTCTGTGAATGATCTTCCATAGCTAATCTGATTACGTGTTTGTTTTTGACATCCAATCTTTGTTGAAACTTGAATGATTTGGGCGTAATGATCAGACAAACTGGGATATATTACCGTCACTATATATTCAGAATTTTTGCGGATAATAAAATTATCTATACATGTACTTGAAGCTGCAGTTATCCTCGTTGGTTCATTCACAGTATACTTCAAGTTGAAGCATGCTAACTGATCACGAAAATAGTAAAGTTTATGTTGAAATCCCCACCTATTATAACGGTATCATAATTCCTACTTACTAGGGTTAGTAGTCCGTTTGAAGTGATTCAAAAACGAAATGAAATTTCCCGATGGAGGTCTGTAGATGCACAAATAGATAAAACTGGATTTTTGAGTCATAACACCTCAACATTCAAGAACTCCCTCTACACAGAAGCTCGTCAAATCAACCACTGTTATCTTAAGCCTACTTTCATCATTTATATAAATTGCTACACCCCCATTTTTCGTCAAATTTTTACAGAAATAGGTAGATGAAGTGAAATGTTTTAACTTTATCGCATCCAACTGAAGGTTGTTCTGCCAATGTTCAGAAATGAATAAAATATCACACACAAGGTTATTTTCAATCAACACATATATCGGAAGAATTTTATTACCAAGGCACTGGCTGTTTTGATGGCACACAGTCACATAGCCTGGATGCCCTTTCCTAGTGTTCCTTCTTCATTTCTATATTCATGGAAACATTTCTGGAGCAACCTGCGATAGCCGCGGGTATAAAAAAATGTTCTGGTTTCCTAATTCATTTGTTTCCTGAATTTTCCGCTAATGAATTATATTGGTACTGGGGGTGAGAGATGTTGTTCATCCCAGAGGGGTAAAAGTCATTGCCATCTCGTTTATGCGAGGAGTTAATTTCCAATCTTGAAATTAATTTCCAAATGGCTTTACAAATATACCATTTTCCTTTTGATGTTATACCGTATCCATTTCCTAAGTACTTAGATTTCCTTAGGATGTTATTACACTCAAAGACACATGCTTGTAGTGATTTCTTCAGTTGAAGGGTGCTTATGTATATTGAATCATTCATTTTCGCATTGTATTGTCGGAAGGGCTTTCTGATAATTATATGGTTTGCATGCGTCATATTTGGTATAAATTTACTTCCAATATCTGAGCTGATTTCATCAGTCCATAACAGCACTATATCTTTTTTGGTGAAGGTTTTAGTGTTATTCAAGGCGGTCTCTATCAGCACATCCACTGAGCTTCAGGATGGCTTGAATCGTGTAATCGTGCGTAACATGTAATTTCATGAATCTTGCAGTATCTCTTCCGTGCTGACCTGCTATGATCATTATTTTATTCCGATGTGCTTCATGTCTCAAAAGTCCCTTGTTTCCACAATTTGTCATTGAGTTTTTTTTGGGAGCCGCTGCTGTGTTCTGCTCTTCATATTGGGTTGCTGAGTCAGAGTTATTTTGGCTTCTACTTCTTCCCTCTTCATTATCGACGCCACTGGCAATAAATTCCTCAGTCATGGTGGATATATGACAAAAACTCCTAGTTGTCTGGGTATAAACGTTCTTTGTTTCGCTTTGTTTTTTCCCATGCTTTTTTGTAGTTCCAGAATATGGCCTTTCAGTTCGTCGATAAATGTTTAGACTAGGAGGAATCGGCGCATGAGTACCGAAAACTATTCCACCTCAATTTTTTTATCCTCTTCAAATTGCCCTACTGATGATATAAATGCATGTTGCCATGGGGCAACCCCGTGCCATATTGTTTAAACCGAAATTGTTTAAACAATTGCAAGGAATTGTTATTTTTCAACCGGCCATTTTTTTTATATTCTTTATTGAAATACAAATTAAAAAGGTCCTATGACTTTTCACGATAAAGGTAATATTTTTAGAGATATGAATTTTTAAAGGTTCGAAAAATCTCAAATTTGGGTACTTTTGACCCATAAAAAATATATTAAAAAAAAATATAAATATTTTTTTTTAATTCTTTATACAACAGTTAATAATATTCTTAATAGATATTTAAAAAAATTTCATTGTTTATACCTGTTTTTCTATTGTTAATTTCGCGCGCTCACAAGTATGCGTCGCTTACCTTTAAGTATCGCCGTCTCTCTCTGACTCATGCGCTGCATCGGCCTCTCTGTGTCCTGAATTATTATTTATCATTTATCTTAAAAACCATTAACTTTATCAAAATTGTTAAGGAGAGCAATGTTATTAATAATGAAATTGTCTACAATTTGTTTTTGATTTTTTTTTTCTGGAATCAATTTTACAAAAGTTATTTAAGCATGAATCGGAACATGTAATTAAAATTACTTTTTTATCAGTTTATATTACTTTTTTGTTATTAAAACAGAAAGTAATTACATTGAATAGCTTCTTCAAACGAAGGTTATAGATGTAGAAGTATGAAACAAAATTTAAAAATAAGTTTATTTATAATTTTTTTTTTTGTTTCAATCACAACCAAAAGAAGTTTCAACAATATTATTTTTTTTTACAGTAACAAGCTTTGGTTGCACAGGATTCCTTAGAATTACATGGTTTTTTAAGATCAGTTGGAAATGGGCTTTTGTTTATAAATAAAGGTAGCAAAGTACCATTCTCTAGTTTGTATCCGAAATTCGTAAAATCTAATGTTTCATATTGGGGATTCAATGCATTTTTCCGAATGTATGTTTGAGCAGAAGCTCTAAGTGCATGCAAATGCAAGGCATCTGATGTGCACGGAATTTTCGATAAATTAATATTAGTGCCAAAGCAACGAGAAAAAATACTTTGTCTAGCTTCATCCGCGGTGTTACCTTTTTTACCCAAAATATTTAATGTTTCTAAGCCTTTCAACTCCTTAGTACTTAAATCCAAGCCATTGCCAAGAGGGACTAAAGCATCACGATTTTCTTTTACTTTTATCATTTCTAAAGTTTTTTTTTTGTGCCAATTTTACTAGTGGTATCATAACCCGTAAATGCGTGTAAAGCAGGTAAAATTTCACAAACCGGGTACGACGCATACTTGTGAGCGCGCGAAATCAACAATAAAAAAGCAGGTATAAACAATGAAATTTTTTTAAATATCTATTAAGAATATTATTAACTATTTTATAAAGAATTTTAAAAAAGTTATTTATATTTTTGTATATATTTTTCATGGGTTAAAATGACCCCAATTTGAGATTTTTCGAACCTTTAAAAATTCATATCTCTAAAAATATTAATTTTATCGTAGAAAGTCATAGGACTTTTTTAATTTGTATTTCAATAAAGAATATAAAAAAAATTTGTCCGGTTGAAAAATAGCAATTCCTTGCAATTGTTTAAACAATTTCGGTTTAAACAATATGGCACGAGGTTGCCCCACGGCAACATGCATTTATATCATCAGTAGGGCAATTTGGAGAGGATCGCATACAAAAATTGAGGTGGAATAGTTTTCGGAACTCATGCGCCGATTCCTCCTAGTCTAGTTGTCTGATTATTTATCACTTCGTTCAATTCCATTTCAACCTTTATCGCTTCTTCGGTTGTCACTTTTCAGTTTTTTTATGTGTTTACTCTTCAGTTCTGTCTCTTCGGTCATGTCCTGAATGGTTGTTTCGAGTAAACTTATTTCTGATGTGGCATCCTGACTTTTTTCCATCACACAGCAGTTAACTTCATTGTTACCAAGAATATTAATATTTTTCTTGGCCTTATTTAGACAGGTTCTGTGGAAGATTCCAAGATAGTTTATGCACGTTGAATATGTTGAGAGCTTTTTGCAACACTTGAAAACGCTATTGTTGCTCTGCATTTAATATTATTTTATTTTAGTTTTTTTATTAACAGTTTTAATACAAATTTGACTTCGCAGTTAGTTTGTGCTTGAAAAATGAGTAAAAAACAGCCTCTTTCCTTTTGCCATGTGCTACTATAAACCTGTCAGATTTTACATTTTTTTCGAAAGTCCTCAAAGAATCAGTTTTTTTTTAATTTCGAGAAATGCCAAAGAAAATGTTGCGCAGTTTCCAATTTTATACCTTTGCTCCAAATTTGGACTCTCTACTGTCACTTCGACTTTTTTTAAATTTTTTTAATTTTTCTAATCTTTCGCTCTACCGATTTGAACGAAATTTCATACTTATGATGAATACGAGACTTCAATGTCATATCTTGCCCAGAAAGTACCCACATTGGCCTGTTACCAGAAAAAAAATGCACCTCCAGAAATTCGTCTTTGTTGTTGCAAAGTTCATCTAGTTTTTTCATTTCATTGTGAAACTGATTCGGATTTTCAATGTATGGACGTTAATATATCAGTAATCGTATAAACGAATTTCCTTTCATTCTTATCACACTCATATTTCTTTTTTTAACAGATTTGTATCCCGTTAGCTGCAGATGAATTCGAAATATTTTGATGTAGTTTACCCAACAGTGTGACTGTTGGATGTAAACTGTTTGATGTAATTTTCGAGCAAATAATAATTTTCCGCAACGTTTTTTGAATTAATTTCATAAATCTCATATTCTTTATTTTCACCATTAGATGTGTAAAAAACATTAAACCAAAATAACTATAACCAAATTCACAACCAAACATCGTAACATTCATTGATTTATCTCAATAATCTTATAAAGTACTCGAATTCATCATTCAGTATGCCGTCCCGTTCTATACAAATTATAGTCCTCTCATTCACAGACTTTGTGGCATTTTTAATAAATAGGGGATTTGTGTTAGCACAACACTCCCGAATGGTATTCTCTAAATGTTCTTTGTTTGCAAATGGTATGTGCTTATACACTTTTTGTTTCAGATAACCCCATAGAAAAAAGTTCATTGGAGCTAAGTCCGGTGATCTTGGTGGCCAATAATCTTCCCAATCTCGTCCTATCACTTTGCCCCTAAACATCTGACTGAGACACTGTTTCACTTCTACCGTTTGGTGGATCGGTGCCCCGTCAAGCTGATACCACAAATTTCATCTAACACTCAGGGCAGATTATCCAAAACTTCAGACAACTGATTTATAATGAAATTTCTGAACATGTCTGCGTTCAAATTTTCTCTAAAAACCAATTATTTGGTTATGTAATAAACCACACCATACATTTGTTTCGAATGAATATTGGTCACGGCATTCTAATACAAAATTTGGATTATTGTTGGACCACCAGCGACAATTTTGGAAACTAACTGGCGCCTAACAATCCCATAATCATAACTACTTCATCAATAAAATATTTTCATCCGCAGCATCAAGAAAAAATTTAGTTACCTCTTCCCTCGTAGAAACGTTTGCCTTTTTCGGCTTATAGCCGGCACTGTCACTTTTAAGAAATTCCTTCACTTTGGGATAATCACCTATATGTATGTTCTTGTTAACAGCTAAAATTGATTTTAACATAGAAAACTACGACCACAGGGTTGACGACTTCATAGTTTTAGATTTTTCTCCCAAATACGCAAGAATGGCGGGTTCTTATACGTCAGATGTTTTTTCCTGAGAACACCATCTATCAAATGCATCATATTCTTTTCCGTGTAGTAGTCTGGACTTTACTGGTAGAAGTTCTAAGCTAACTGCTTCCGCTGACTCCATCACATCGGCAGGAATATCAGAAGTATCACTAAAATCACTTTCTCCATCCATAATTAAAGCAATTTTTTATAAATTTACGAAAATTATTTGATAATGGTTTTTCAGTAATGGCGACCTCAATAATTGAAATTGTTACTATGCACCCTGACAACCTAATATTTGTTCTAATTTTTCGTGGTAGGTATGTATTGCGATTGACTGAAATAATTTAGCTCAAGGGTATTTTCATTTTTATATTAAAAAACCAAAGTATTGGAAAGAATCATGTATACAACTCGAATATAAAGCCTTGTTGTATAAATAACTATAAGTACCTGGGCAGAATTTGTTCACAAGTTTTGTATGCCTTCCTATTCCAACCATACCAATGAATTAACAGCTTGAAAAGACTCTTAAAATTTAGTATTCGCAGAGTTATAAAATTATATATTTTTTTCTTGTTCGAATGCCTTGACACAAAACTTTTTTATATTTTTTTGTTCATTACTATACCTATCGAGTAACAGCTTCAAACTACAACCAAATTGAAGTTAACACATTTTCCTATAAGAAATAAATATAACTGTTTATTGGACCATTATTTGTTTGTCCCTGAATACTTCTCCAATAGGACATATTAGTAATAGCATGAGACTATAAGAAATAGAAAATCTCGTGGCACTAATGTTTTTTCTAATAGAAGAATGTTCAAACTTTAATTTGGCCGTAGTTTGAAGTTGTTATTCGATAGCTATGGTAATGAACCAAATAAAGAAAAAGTTTTGTGCCAAGGCATTAGAATAAGATTCAACGAGACACTAGAATATATTATTCATTTACCCTGTAAATACTACATTTTAAGAGTCACTCCATTGGTATGGTTGCAGTACGAAACATTTTCTGAAGAGAGGGCATACAAAACTTGTAACAAATTCTGCCCAGGGTAAATCATTTCCCTATGGTCTCTGTGAGTGCTAATATTTTAGAAACGTTTTATTCTGTTACTCGATCGGCCAGGTTTTCTGCGAACTCTTAGACTATTATCCTTTTTGTATTTCAAAGTACTTTTGGAAAATTGTAGGCAAGCGCGAAACTTTAAAAATGTGCGAAATCACACGCATCACTGCACATGGCGGAATTACACGCACCAGTGCACCGACAGACATATTAAATATGAGTCCAAAACGAGAGTAATCAACCTTCAATCAATTTTATGTAGTTTGATTCTAATTTTTCAGTTAATTTCTCATTACTTCAATGTCCATATTTTTCAGATTTTTTTTACACTACCCCATCCAAAAATACCAAAACTCTCTTATGAATTTATTATAGTACATCCATTTTCAGTTGAATGAAGTCATCTTCGACTCAAAATATAGGGTTCGTTCAAAATCGTACATATTATAATGGTGAATTATGAGGAAACCCGGAAAAAGAAATAAATATGATTCCCCGTATGAAGTATATAGTAGACCAAATTGGGTGAAAATTACTCCCGCGTAAAAACCAGTCGATAATTTCGCTGGCCTCGTTTTCTTAACGCGAAAAAGTGACTGCAGAGTGTTTATCAAAGCCATTTTTTGATAAATCCGAATTTATTCCAAATCAGTGATTCACATGAACATGACTAACAATTAGTGCAAAAAGAAAAATATAATATTCTCATATTTGAAACTAAGAAAAAGTGGTCCAATCAATTCTCATTGATTTAAGAAAAATTATTTCTATAATTCGATTTTCTCTGACAAATGAAATTTCAATTCAGAAAAAGGTTTCTCAGATGTGGAAATCACAAATGCGTTGGGTTGCAAAAGGATCACATTTTGTTTTTCAACTCAAGCAGATGTTTCACTTACACAATTCATAGAAAAGGAGTTTCCACTCAACGGAAAGATCTTCCAAATATGAAGCCATACCTCGGTTTCACAGTTGAGAAACCATTTCAGTGAAGTTCAGTAGCAATCAGCAACTGTTTCATGATTCATTCTTGAATGTGAAACTGCGGTATGGCTTTGGATTTGAAAGAAATTTACGTTGGAATTGTGGAAAATTCCCAATGTAAGATATTTGTTTCGGTAGAAAACTTCAATGAGAAACAAATTAAATTAATTCCACATCTGGAAGAGTTTCCTCGAATTCCCAATTTTATTTTATATACAAAATCCAAAATTTTCCTTCAAATCCAACACAGTCTCCATAAAAAACAATTACACAAATGTTCGAACATATTTTAGGCAAACGAAATCTAATTGTTCATCAACACAAAAGGAATCTTGAGAAAACAAGGATATGTCGTAGATCATTATCTGGAAAAAAAACGAAAGGTCGCAAATTCTAAAAAGTTGATGAGGCCAATAGAGGCCCTCCTTGGACTCAATTACCAAGAAATTATCCGACTACTCAGAATATACCCTCCAAGCCCAGGGTGATTTCAAAAAACGGTTACAATATTTTTGCTAAGATACAAAAATATATAATTATTATTACCTGTCGGACCGTTCCTTATATATCTAACAAAAAATGTTATTAGTTAAAATCCCTTCTAAATCCTTTAATAATCTCATTTTCCAGATAGTTTACTGAAAATTGTTATTAAACAAAAATAGGCAAAGTTACATTTGAAGTAAAAGAGTAAATCTCCGCCTATGGTCGGCATTTTCTCTCAAAGCGCAAATCTTATTATGTTTCATCAGGGGTGGATGATAAACCCCATCATCATCCAACTAGGAATGGATATACTATAATGAAAAATAAGGCGTTTCAATTTGTTTGAGTGCGAGGAATCGTTCCATTATTATCATCAGGTTGAAAAATACTTCACTCACAGCTCCACTACCCCCCGCCACCGTCTCGTAGCATCCCCACGAATCGCTGCCGAAGGTGATGTTGTTCATGCAACCCTGGGAGGCAGCACACACCCTGAAAGCCTTCAAAACTACATCGACGATCCTCTGCGAGGTCAGAACGTTGCCGCCCACAACGGCCGCATTGTCGCTGGGGTCCAAAATGGATCCTTTGGGGATGTTGATTTTCACAGGTGCCAGGCAGCCCTGAAATACAAATAGTGACACTGATGAAGACCAATGAAATTAGAATTATTACATGCGGATATTTTTCAAGTTAGAGATATTCCCAATATCTATAAGATGTAGTTTAATGTCGATCAGTGTCGACATAGTACCTGGAAAGTAGATGTTTTCTGGAGGATATTGTAATGAAGTTTCTTATTTTCCGTTTTACAGAACAGCCAAAAGCACTAAAATTCAATAAAAAGTTATCTCCGTTAATAATTCTGAAAATCGTCATTCATGTTGGTCTGGAATACGTGGAACAAATCTAATCAAATCCCCGCATTCTTTTCTTTTTAAAACGACGCATCACGGTTCTGTTGACGCCGCGCCTGAATCATATAAAGTACGAAAACAATACACGCCTGCCCTCCCCGCTTGGCCTCGCGACAAAATCAAAGCAACGTACGATGAAACGACGAGAGTACGAATCGAACGGCAGTTGCAGTCCGGCCAACTGCCGTGGCATGGTTAAGAATCACTTAATGGATACTTCTTCCATTTCACTACCTGAATCCAGAATTTCAGCTACTTTGTAGTTTTTGTTAGATTTTGGTGAAATTTTGTTTCTACAGTGTGACCCATTTAAAATGGAACCACCCCTGTAGAATACGCATTTTTCAGTCAATCTCAAAAATATTCAATATCAAGCATCAAAAACTGTATCTTGACACAAATTTTCATAACTTTAGTTTCATTTCCAAGGCACTCTATGGTTTTTTTTCTCTGCCAAAAACGGCAAAAGTTTATTAGGCATGTTTTTTTTCCAAATTTGACTACACCACTGGATTTGTAGTCATTATAAATGAAAACCATCAAAATTTCATGAAAAAATATTGGTTAACAACGAAGTTACAACAACTTTAATGTTGGAAACAAAGTATTTGATTATAATTTTTATTTAGATTGCAGACATATTTGAAATCTGGCAACACTGCCGATACAAAGTAGAGCACAAGTGAATTTGTACAGCGAAAATCCGAAGTCAATAGCTCATTCCGTTCAACAGTTATAACTACTGAAAGTATGGTAATGTGAGCGATTTGTGGTGTACTAAATCACAGCCTACTATTGATTTAGTACAATACCTATGCCCAATGTATTAGTTCAGATTTCCTCAAATTATTGATACCTTCTCTAAAAGCTTGTTTCAGTTGAGTTTTGCAGAATAAAAAAGGAATATTTTTTTGTCCTGTTTTCTGTTTTATTATTGAATAAATAATTTTGATACTATAAAACTTGATTCGGTTCATTTCGTTTTTTTGGGCTATTGAAAACTGCATAATTCGAAAATGAATTTATAATTTTCTGTTATTTTCGAATACACTTATAACCTAAACTCAAATAAATGATTTTAAGGGAATATAATTCACAAATCCAGTGGCGTAGTTAGATTTTCATTACAAAATCGCTTCCACCAGAAATCGCTCAGATTACCATACTTTCAGGAGTTATAACTGTAGAACGGAATGATTATTGACTTCGGATCTTCGCTGTACAAATTCACTGGTGTTCTACTTTGTATCGGCAGTGTTGCCAGATCTCAAATATGTCTATAATCTACATGAAAATTAATATCAAATACTTTGTTTCCAAAATTTAAGTTGTTGTAACTTCGTTGTTAACCAATATTTTTTTATGAAATTTTCATGGTTTCCATTTATAACGACCACAAATCCAGTGGTGTAGTCATATTTTAAAACAAAAATTGTCTAATAAACTTTTGCCGTTTTTAACGAAGAAAAAAAACCATAGAGTGCCTTGGAAATGAAAATTTTTGAGAATGACTGAAAAATGCGTATTCCACAGGGGTGGTTCCATTTTGAATGGGTCACACTGTATTTATTGGATTAAAATGTTTTCTTTAAAAATCTATTGATCCGTACCCTAACCAATCGATTTGAAAGTAAAATATTCAGTACTTATATAAGGTCTTGAAGTAACAATGGAAGAGATTTACATTTCAATGAGAGGAGAAAAATTGACAAGTCACTCTCACTACGGCATTTCAGCATCTTGTTGAATCCCACAAAAACAGCAAGACGACATAAAATTCAAATGCGTGATCAATTCACCAGGAATACTATATCAATAAGAATTAATTATTTGGTCTTGTTTTCTCTTGGGTCAGTCAAAAGTTTTGTGTTAATATTTATGTCCACAAAAATATTTTCAGAATGGAGATACAGACAAAACCAATGTAAATGCTAATATCAAAAGAAAATATATGGAAATGAACGTCTGTTTCGTAAAGAAATGGAGGTGGCCTTCCAACACACCATATTCGGCGAAAGCCCAAAATATAAAAACCACAAACATCCATATAATTGATAAATGGCAAATAATAAATTCCGCATTTCTTCATCGAGCTCGAGCCAATCTCAAGTGGAAAACATCCTCATCGAGAAGCAGGGAATATGGGTAAAAAACGAGGTCAGGCGTCGATCGAATTATTTCATTTCTTTTCTTTATTTCTTTTCGTAGCAGGGTTCGGGGTTGATAATCACATGACTGATGTTTTTGGAATCTGTGAAATAATACCGCAATGAAGTTGGAGCGTATGTGGTGGAATCGATCCAATGCGGTCCCGGAAGTACACGATGCCGACAGCATCATAACACACATCCATCCTCTCGACATTTCCAATCATAATGTCGAACAGGTACGAGCTTCCATTTTGAGAGAGAATGCTTCGATTAGCTCTTGAGGTCGAATCCGCAATTCAGTGGGAATGGAGTAGAGTAAGTTTATTGATTACATTACAAATTTATTATAACAAGCTTTTATTTAACTTGCAATGTTTGTATGTTAGTTCGTTTGTTTAGGTCAAATCTTGCAAGCTGAATCAGAACCACTTCTAGTCGTCCGATTAACTTGAAATTTGGCAGGTGTTTGTAATTTTTTAGAGGAAAAAAACGGTGGCTCCAATATGGCGGACGAGATTTGTACTTATTTATTTATTTATTTATTGCAATACATCTTCCAAACAGAACAAGTTCTGGTATAAAGAAGTTAATTGATTGATTACAATTATAAATTTCAAGCATTTTAGAACTGTAACTGGTAATAATACCTATTCAAATCTTAACTAAATGTCCCCCTATATATACACTATATATATATATATATATATATATATATATATATATATATATATATATAGTGTGACCCATTTTAAATGGAACCACCCCTGTAAAATACGCATTTTTCAGTCATTCTCAAAATTTTTTTTTTTTAAATTGGAAAAATTCTAATTCGATACATTTCAAGGCACTCTATGGTTTTTTTTCTTCGCTAAAAACGGTAAAAGTTTATTAGGCAATTTTTGTTTTGAAATTTGACTACACCACTGGGTTCGTAGTCGTTATGAATGAAAACCATGGAAATTTCATAAAATGGAAAAATATTGGTTAACAACGAAGTTACAACAACTTTAATTTTGGAAACAAAGTATTTGATATTAATTTTCATTTAGATTATAGACATATTTAAAATCTGGCAACACTGCCGATACAAAGTAGAACACCAGTGAATTTGTATAGCGAGAATCCTAAGTCAATAGCTCATTCCGTTCTACAGTTATAACTCCTGAAAGTATGGTAATGTGAGCGATTTCTGGTGGAAGCGATTTTGGAATAAAAATCTAACTACGCCACTGGATTTGTGAATTATATTCCCTTGAAATCATTTATTTGAGTTTAGGTTATAAGTGTATTCGAAAATAACAGAAAAAAATTCATTTTCAAGTTATGCAGTTTTCATTAGCCGATAAAAACTAAATGAACCGAATCAAGTTTTATAGTATCAAAATTCAATAATAAAACAGAAAGCAGGATCAAAAAATGTTCCTTTTTTATTCTGCAAAACTCAACTGAAACAAGCTTTCAGAGAAGGTATCAATAATTTGAGGAAAGCTGAACTAATACATTGGGCATAGGTATTGTACTAAATCAATAGTAGGCTGTGATTTAGTACACCACAAATCGCTCACATTACCATACTTTCAGTAGTTATAACTGTTGAACGGAATGAGCTATTGACTTCGGATTTTCGCTTACAAATTCACTTGTGCTTACTTTGTATCGGCAGTGTTGCCAGATTTCAAATATGTCTGCAATCTAAATAAAAATAATAATCAAATACTTTGTTTCCAAAATTAAAGTTGTTGTAACTTCGTTGTTAACCAATATTTTTCCATGAAATTTTGATGGTTTTCATTAATAACTACTACAAATCCAGTGGTGTTGTCAAATTTGGGAAAAAAAATTGCCTTATAAACTTTTGCCGTTTTTGACAAAGAAAAAAGACCACAGAATGCCTTGGAAATGAAACTAAAGTTATGAAAATTTGTGTCAAGATACAGTTTTTGATGTTTAATATTAGAAAAAAGTATTTTCGAGATTGACTGAAAAATACGTATTCTACAGGGGTGGTTCCATTTTAAATGGGTCACACTGTATATATATACATGCATACATACATAGATACATATACACATTCATATCTTTGAATAAAAATTTGAACAAACATAAATATATGTATGTATGTATTTCTATGTAACTATATTTTTATTCTACTTATTTTATTTTATTGACTGTACTTATATATTAGTCTTGGGCTAAATGAAGGATTCATATATATATATATATATATTATGTATATATATATATTATATATATATATATATATATATATATATATAATATAACAGCATACTTTGTTTAAGTTTTTTTAAGAATATTGTCATTTATTTCAATTTTTTCAGATCATTTGAAAGTTTGTTATAAGTTTCCATAAAACTAGATATTGGATTGTGTTTCCCTTTATTTGAATGAATATTATGTAAGTGGATATTATCTGCATTTCTAATGTTATGATCGTGTAGTTTTGAATTTTTTCAAATGGAGTATTACTTTTTTGAAAATTGGCGGTACCTAGTGACACTAGGTACCGCCAGTTAAAGTTTATCTTTTCCGGCGTACCTATAGGTGTTACAAGATCGATGATGGTTTGTTTACGTTGTGTCTCACTTCAGCCAGAGTTCTTTGGACTTTTGGCTGGTTGACTACTCCGTACTGATGAGGGCCAAGAAGCCTGAAACCGGTATGCGGATTGTTAGGTGAACACGACATAAATTAAACATAATCGAGCTTATCAGAAAGAAACATTTGCATTCAATGTCCATTGATATTATATGGAAGTATGCATGGATTTTCAGGTGAATATCATTCAATGTTCTGCGTGGTATTTGCCAGGAAAGTAGATGTTTTTCACCTGAGATCTACCATTTTCTGGTTCAATTTTATATTGAATCCTTTATGTGAAGAAAACCGTTTAATTCGATTTTTCTATTCATTCCACTTCACATGGCACTTATCTTTCACTATATGCTAGACGGGCTTGCCACTCCTACTGAGAAGGAATCTTTTATTTGAAACCTATCGAGGTGGGAGATTTTCGGAGTGTTTCTTTCTGTCACTAGGTACCGCCAGTTAAAGTTTATCTTTTCCGGCGTACCCATAGGTGTTACAAGATCGTTGATGGTTTGTTTACGTTGTGTCTCACTTCAGCCAGAGTTCTTTGGACTTTTGGCTGGTTGACTACTCCGTACTGATGAGGGCCAAGAAGCCTGAAACCGGTATGCGGATTGTTAGGTGAACACGACATAAATTAAACATAATCGAGCTTATCAGAAAGAAACATTTGCATTCAATGTCCATTGATATTATATGGAAGTATGCATGGATTTCCAGGTGAATATCATTCAATGTTCTGCGTGGTATTTGCCAGGAAAGTAGTTGTTTTCACCTGAGATCTACCAATTTCAGGTTCAATTTTATATTGAATCCTTTATGTGAAGAAAACCGTTTAATTCGATTTTTCTATTCATTCCACTTCACATGGCACTTATCTTTCACTATATGCTAGACGGGCTTGCCACTCCTACTGAGAAGGAATCTTTTATTTAGAAACCTATCGAGGTGGGAGATTTTCGGAGTGTTTCTTTCTGTCACTAGGTACCGCCAGTTAAAGTTTATCTTTTCCGGCGTACCTATAGGTGTTACAAGATCGATGATGGTTTGTTTACGTTGTGTCTCACTTCAGCCAGAGTTCTTTGGACTTTTGGCTGGTTGACTACTCCGTACTGATGAGGGCCAAGAAGCCTGAAACCGGTATGCGGATTGTTAGGTGAACACGACATAAATTAAACATAATCGAGCTTATCAGAAAGAAACATTTGCATTCAATGTCCATTGATATTATATGGAAGTATGCATGGATTTTCAGGTGAATATCATTCAATGTTCTGCGTGGTATTTGCCAGGAAAGTAGTTGTTTTTCACCTGAGATCTACCATTTTCTGGTTCAATTTTATATTGAATCCTTTATGTGAAGAAAACCGTTTAATTCGATTTTTCGATGGATAGTTTCATGAAACCCTTGATCCATACAAGGTATTTTGATGAGGATAAAGGTAGTAGAGGGAACTACTCAAAGCTCTGATCCCACATAAGGGTGAAGTAAGGAATTCCAACCAGAAGAAAGGAGTAACAGCCACGGATGGAGAAGTCCCTTGATCCATTCGAGGAGATAATCAGCACCAGTGACTGCCCTCTAGGAGGAAGGTGAAGAAAGAAAACAATAGGGGGGTGAAGAACACCCTCAGTTGCCTCTTACGACTAACGGAAGTGGTTGAAGTACTATTCTTTGCCCGGACGCCTCACGTTAGTCATTGTCACTATCTAGTTCCTTCCGAATTCGCTGTCAAACACACAAGGCACGCTGCTTCTATATAGTGCTTCTCAAAAGTCCGCTCCCCCCCTCTTATTTTTGGAACGATTATAGATAAACAAGTGAAATTTGGAAACTGAATATTAAAGGTTGTAAACTTCCCTACTAGTGATGATAGATGACGAAATCGTCAAAGATGACGTCACAAGGCCATTGTGATCAATAATTTCAAATGGAACCCTACGGCAAGCGACACCTCTTTTGAAAGGTATCGAAAAAACCTATTCAATGATACTAATTTTGTTTGTGTTTATGGCAGTTTTAATGGCTCATTAGTACACATTAAAATTTAAATTCCATTCAGTATGATATTAAATACAGATTTAAGAATCAGTATCTACTTGAAGAAATTGCTCGAAATGACCTCCATTTACTTCCTGACAGTGAAATATCCTATTTTTAAACTCTTCTCGTACAGCCTCACATTCTGCAACAATACGTTGTTTTGAAACGTCAATATTGTCAGGTTCAGTGGCGTAAACCTTCGATTTGAGGTACCCCCCACAGAAAAACATCCAAAGGTGTGAGGTCCGGTGATCGAGCTGGCCATTCCGTTGAACCTCGTCGTCCAATCGATCTACCACGATACTCCTCATCCAAATACCATCTTACTGCACCGTAATAGTGTGGAGGAGCATCATCCTGTTGGAAGGTTATTTCCAAATTGCCGAATTCATCTGGAGTATCTTCCAAAATTTCAAGGATTAACGGTTCTATTGCGTTTTGCAACAGCTCCAGATAAACCTCACCAGTTAAATTAGTATAAAAAAAAGAGGCCCAACGATGTGGTTTCCCAGGATACCTGCCCAAACATTCACCTTCTGGGGAAATTGGGTATGTGTTTCACGAAACAGGTGAGGATTTGCGTCACTCCAATACCTCACATTCTGTGTATTTACATTTCCATTTAGATAGAGAGTAATTTCGTCACTAAAACAAATTGTTTTGACATATTCTGGCTGTTGGTTAATTTTAGTTTCCATATTTTCACAAAATTCTAGTCTTCGGTCTGGGTCGTCGTCTGAGAGTTGATGGACCATTTTTAATTTGTATGGATGAAATTTGTTTTTTTTTCAACACCCTGTGTACTGTACTTCGACTGACTTCACAGGTAGATGCAACGTGAGTTGTTGAAGAAGTAGGATTAACTATTACTTCTGCCAGTATATAAATTTTTTTCTCATCAGAAATTTGTGGTCTGCCAGATCGTTTCGCATCATTAATACTACCCGTTGTTTCAAACTTACGAAGAAGCTTCCTCACATAAGTCCTCGAAACGGGGCGATCGGGAAACCTCTTATTAAAAATGCGTTCTGCTGCATGAATATTTTGTCCAGTTTCACCAAGAATTAGGATCGCTGCTACTTTATCACCTAAAGCACGTACCATTTCGCTTCTTGAAGCACTCAAACGTTCGGCTCACAACAGTTTAACAAATTATTAAAATGTACAAAAATTTTAAAACTACCAAAACGTCGAATTAGGGATACTAACAAAAACGTCAGCTTATTTGACAACTATCCAGAAGCGGAGCTTGAGTTTGGAATTTTAGTATTAACTGATTTAATTCATCACAGCTTTGCGTTTTTTAAAAGCGAATTGCCAAAACTGCCATGAACACAAACAAAATTAGTATCATTGAATAGGTTTTTCCGATACCTTTTAAAAGAGGTGTCGCTTGCCGTAGGGTTCCATTTGAAATAATTGGTCACAATGGCCTTGTGACGTCATCTTTGACGATTTCGTCATCTATCATCACTAGTAGGGAAGTTTACAACCTTTAATATTCAGTTTCCAAATTTCACTTGTTTATGTATAATCGTTCCAAAAATAAGAGGGGGGGAGGGGACTTTTGAGAAGCACTGTATATTTTTTCAGAATATAAATTCATAAATTTTGAATGACGTCATTACCCAGAATTATGAATTCGTAAATCTGGCAACATTGCACATAACGTGACACTTGACAGCAAGCGCTGTCTCACCTCGGATGTCTAGCCGTTGGCCAAACTGTTTTCAAAAGTATTAAAAAAAGGTGAAATATACCAAAGTTAGGAAATTTTCATTATTTGAACTAACAATATAAATGTGAACACATAGCACATGTGAAAATGCTCAAACAAGATGTTTTTTTGTTATCTCATGACAGGTACTGAACAATCCTTTATACCTATTTGTACCTATATCATATACATTTAGATGGTGCTCCCTGAAGATGGCCGTAGGCCAATAGCGCTTTGCTTAAATGTACAAAATTTTTACACGAAATACAAAATTTTAATTTTCGATTTGTACACAGCAGTAGTGAATTTTCATAAAAAATGTACTTCTGAATGCATTGAAAAAATTTATAAAATATATGAATAAACCAAATAAGGAGTGAAATTGAAAATTTGGTAATAGCAAATATTTTTTGAGTTGGTTTTGAATAACAGTTTTCCATGACTTCTTAGAATATTCGGCAAATCATTACTAAGTTTTATACCACTAGAAAATATTGATTGTTGGTCAATATTTGTATTGATTCTCATTATTGTTAGGTTATCGGTTTGCCTAGTTGAATGATCATGTTGATCACTGTTAATTTCACTAATTTGGAAAGTTTTTTTTTTATTAATATAGGAATGATTTTTATTAATTAATTCAAAAGTTTGATCAACATTCAAACATTCGTGACACTATTCTCACAGATCGTTCTGATGCCTAAATAACTATCTAGTGTCATAATTGTTAGTTTTCGCTAGAAATACCGGCGAATATCTTCAGAATAAGGGATTCCAGAGATTTACGACTGCTGCTTCGGAGAAGTCAGTTAAAAACTCGCATGTTCAACCGATATGTAAGAAAATCCCCCGGAAAGTTATGGCGAGCGGCTCATAATGTTTCTTACCTGATTCAGAGGCACGTCGTGGCCGACCATACATCGCAGGCAATAAATTAGCGCCGATAGAGTTATGGCTTTGGGCGCATTGCAGTTGCCCCAAACCTCCGCACCGGTGCCACTGGAACAAAATAACAAGTTTGTTCAAAGCCTACTATACTACAAGTCACGTAGAGTGATTTGGCAACATCGATCAGCTGTACCTATAAATAATCAATGACATTGAAAACGTAAACTTATGGGACCACCTATGAAAATACTTGAAAATGTATTTTAAAGTTCGGAAAATCTGCGAAAAAATGTTGGTATATCTTTCCCCATTATATAAAATATATTTTCAATGAGTGAACTTCGTGAATTTTGTTGAGAAAAGGATTTTCTGAGATGATGAAATATGGTTGTATTTCATCATAGCTCGATAATTCTTTTAGATTTCCGCTATTGTACATAAATTCTAACGATCTGAAATATTTTGGTTTTGAATGTAAGTGAAGTTGAAATAATCATCTGTATTCCAAAGTTGACTGGAACATCTATAGAACTTGCACCGATTCATTTTTCGGCAAAGCTGATATACCCACTTCTTCTTTGGTCTGATATAAGCTCCATTTTCATATTTTGTTTACTCGCTGTTTTACTAGCAGTAGTGAACATAAACGAAGACTCCTGACCATTCGAACTTAATTATTAACTATCCAGTTAGTGTGGTATTTTCACCAAATCGTCCATGCTGGTTTTTATAGAAATACATATATTGAGTTGATTTGTTGAAAATATAAACAGGATGTTCATAAAATCAGATGTGGAATCATGGGAATGCGATGGCTCTCTTGCGTCAATGTTACAAATGATTTCTGGTGAGTACTCTTTCGTGGAAAACATTCTTCTTTGCCTCATTCATCTATATGAGTTCTTAATTAGGACTGGAATAGAAAATCAAATAGCTATCTGAATGAAAATGCAAATTTTCAATTTCAGATTTTTTCTTTTGAGTTAAGGTCCTTTTAGAATATCCATCAGATGTAGTTCAATGTCCAGCGTGGCTTTAGCCGGGGAAGTAGTTGTTTTCTGTTAGACATTCACAACAAATAACTTCATTTTAATCGTGGATTTTTCAATTCACAAAAATTCTTTCTATCAATATTCAATTGAGAATGTTTCCCTTCTCAACATATATTGAGGTTATATTTTCTGCAAATAATATTATTGTCCCTGACCTAAAATTAGGAGTCAAATTTAATGAAATTAGATCTTTGAGGTACCACACAGGTATTTTTTAAGAGAACTATTGTCAATATCCAGAGTAAAATATTGTTTCCTAACATGAAAAATAAATTTGGTTATTACGATTACCAATTTTAATTTCCTCAAATTAATTATTTGATTATATTCATTGGAAGTGTGGTTTTTTCAATCCATGGGTTTTTCAATTCAATTGTCATATTGATCAAAATAATATTTTCTCCATCATCGGAAAGTTCTATTTTCCATATTCTATTTCCTATAAATGTGTTATGCTCCAAAACCATCTTGCAGATTTGGAAGTATTGGAATTTTTCTGTTGTCTCTGAGCATAAATGAATATTGAGTTTTGTGGGGTATCAAATAAAGTACCTCAGGGCGATATAGGATATGGAATCAAAGTTGATATTTTTAAGTTTTCAACAAACTTTCGAGAGGGCTGTTGCCTCATATTGAGATGAAATTTCGGATGTTCCATTTTATCCAGATTCAAATCCTGATATGATATTAATATTTATTCTCCATTCTTGTTGATATTGGAGAAACTCAGCGAATTTCTTTTCACCGAATGATACCAGATTTCCTGTCGTGGCTTTCCATGGCGTAGGCTTCGACTCAATAAAAGCTGGATGTATGGGAAAACAGTAACTGTGCAGATTAATGGGTAGTAATAATGATAACTCTTAAAAATCTTATAGACTGTTACTTGGAAAATTCATGGATCATAATTTTTGTCGGCGCTCAGTACACTAACTGTAGATTTATCGGGTTATAATGATGGTAACTTGTACAATAAAAAGACTGGTAAACTTGAGAAAGAAAACTACAACAACTTGTCCGATGTTTCTAAAAAACAATATATCTATAATATCCATCCTCACTGGTGGTGAGACACATCAATAATCCAATAAATAGAAACAAAATTTTACCTGGTGTGATTAGGTGTAGCGTAAACGAAGCTTTTCAGATGCCCCCACAGAAAGAAATCCAATGGATTTAAATCTGAAGACCGCGGTGGCCATGAATATGGCCCACCTCTACCAATGCATCCATTGGTGAAAATCTGGTTCAGATGGTCCCGCACAATCAAACTTGAATGAGGAGGAGCGCCATCATGCATAAACCACATATATCTTCGGGTTTGCAATGGAACATGTTCCAAAAGTCCATTGAAATCGTTCTGAATGAACTCCAAATAACGTTCTCCATTCAATCGGTCATGTAGAACGAATGGTCCTATAAGATGGTTTCCTATGATACCAGCCCAAACATTCACGTTGAATTTCCGTTGGTGTTTGGTTTGCAATATCCCATGGGGAATTTCTTCGGCCCATATGTGGAGATTATGAGAGTTGATTACTCCATCTCTACTGAAACCTGCTGCATCAGTGAATAAAACTCGAGTAATAAAAGTCATATTCTCTCTTTGCTTATCCAGGAACCAATTGGCATATTCCAGTCGTGCTGGAAAATCTTCAGGTGTCAACATCCAAATGTTGAGTTTCATGAGATTCAGATAACACAACACGAAACGTGCTTATTCCACGCGTACATACAAAATATGGACTGAATTCGATATTCCATAGTGGAAGTAGCTTGTTAGTTCAAAAACACCACGAATCTACATAACTTGATATTTCATTTGAAAAAATATCTAGATTGTGAATGAAGCTTTCAACTAGATACTGTACTTTTTGTTTACGACTTTATTTTAGCATATTTTGTATTATCCCTGTTATAAATGTTGTTGAATTAACGTTAGTATTAGTATTTCTACTGTAAAAATTTTTCATTTCAAATAATGGTGGATGATCGGGTTTGATGTCGTCGAGTAAAACTGCATTTTTATTAAGAATCGTTGCTCCGATCGACTTTCCACACGAGTACTTTTATTCAGGAAATTGTCCAGGTAACCTTGTTTTGTTAAAACATATTGACAAATCCCAGTCATTTCAATGTTTTGTGGTGTGGACCATCGGGGGTAGTCCGTTCCTGACTTTGTAGCAGAACAACTGACTCCTGCATGAAAGCTCATCGAAGGAATTCATTTGTTCAGTCAATCACCAAAATTTAGAATATTCACTTTGAAAGTTATCAAAGAAAAACATTTATCATTTTGTAACTTTGAGGGCCCATAACTTGGTAACGAAGACTTTTAGGAACAAAAGTTATATGAAGTACTGGTGATATTTTGACCCCATCTATACATTCCCGAAAGGAAAAGAGGAAGTCCAGGGACACCCTGTATATATATATATATATATATATATATATATATATATATATACATATATACACATACATATACACACACACATACACATTCATATCTTCAAATAAAATATACATATACATATGGTTTACATATATATATTGTTGAACATCCTTATAACAGCATACTTTGTTTAAGTTTTTTTAAGAATATTGTCATTGATTTAAATTTTTTCAGATCATTTGAAAGTTTGTTATAAGTTTCCATTGAACTAGATATTGGATTATGTTTCCCTTTATTTAAATGAATATTATGTAAGTGGATATTATCTGCATTTCTAATATTATGATCGTGTAGTTTGGAATTTTTTTTAAATGGAGTATTAATTTTTTGAAAATTGTTTATAGTTTTTATGCAAATTTTGCTTTCTCAAATTTTATTAGATTTTCTAATGTCAAATTATTAGTATTTTTGTATAATTTTAACGAAGGTGTTTCCCAGGCTTTTTTAAAACAATTTTAATTGCTTTATTCATAAGACGATACATTTTTAGCTGTAACTGCAAAAATAATGTAATATACAGAAATGTTATGGTACAAAAGTTGTAGCTCGTGATTTTCTCAATTAAAATTTTGATGATTGATATATACATATATATATATATATATATATATATATACACAGGGTGGCCCACCACATTCGCCTCGGTATTTCTAGGAGAAATGAAGAGAGTTAGGATTAAACTTTTAGCACAGTTATATGTGGGTTCTTTTATATTTTTAGATACTATAGACAAAATAAAGGTGAGTTACTATTATATTTCCCATACTCAGAACTGACCGTTTCTGAGAAATTTTGAGAAATTTAAAAATACAGACCATAATTTGAAAATTGTTTTCACCCTGTAACGTGTAACGAGCTGCTCGTGATTAAATGTACTGCTTAGCTCAAAGGTTGAAGTTGAAAGCATGAAATTTTTAATGCAATATTATACAGAGTGGCGAAAAAAATTGCCTAAAAATTTGGACACACATTTAATTAAATAACTTCTTAAAGTTGAGTGGAACACCCCGTATTTAGTGGAGTAATTTGACGCAGAATTAGATTCCCTTCAAAACTATATTAGGGTTCCCTATACCTATCTCTTCTGCTTTTTACACAAAAGGCGTTTTTATATTTTACTTATGAGTAATGTTTTTATCTTAAAAATGAAACACACTGTATTGTAATGAAAAGCTTGAAAAGCATTTTTGAAGTCCTTTTATCGAAAAATTAAGAATCTTAAATAGTTTATTATTTTAATAAATGTTCAAAATGGTGTCCATTATTCTCGATGCATAGGCGAACTCATTCTTGAAATGAGTGCTGAACTCTGGATAACATATTTTGCGGTATGGAACGAAACGCATTTCTTATTCGTACTTTCATATCCTGAGGTGTCGTTGGCGGTGTATCGTGAACAATACTTTTGATATATCCCCATGAAAAATAGTCGGGACTTGTAAGGTCCGGAGACCTGGCTGGCCAGTTCTGTGGACCTCCTCGTCCTCAATATGAAGTCTAATTTGCTAAGAAACAAGCGAATTTAACATATTTCGCCTCAATAATTAGGACACGTGCATCTTCTTATTTTGAAGAATGCTTCAATATTTCAGAAATGGCAATAAATTTGAGTTTTTACATTTGCCTGCATTTTACTTTAGATACACCGTATTTTCAAATATTTAAACTTCTGCTTCTAGCGAATCTACGTATCCCTTAATAAAAAGGTTTCTAAAACGCTTTTCAAGCTTTTCATTACAATACAGTGTGTTTCATTTTTAAGATAAAAAAATTACTCATAAGTAAAATATAAAAACGCCTTTTGTGTAAAAAGCAGAAGAGATAGGTATAGGGAACCCTAATATAGTTTTGAAGGGAATCTAATTCTGCGTCAAATTACGGCACTAAATACGGAGTGTTCCATTCAACTTTGAGAAGTTATTTAATTAAATGTGTGTCCAAATTTTCAGGCAATTTTTTTCGCCACTCTGTATAATATTGCATTAAAAATTTCATGTAGTAGTTAACTTTAACCTTTGAGCTAAGCATTACATTTAATCACGAGCAGCTCGTTACACGTTACAGGGTGAAAACAATTCTCAAATTATGGTCTGTATTTTTAAATTTCTCAAAATTTCTCAGAAACTGTCAGTTTTAAGTATGGGAAATATGATGGTAACTCACCTTTATTTTGTCTATAGTATCTAAAAATATAAAAAATATAGGGTGTTCCATAAGAAAAAATATAACTTTGGTATGTAATTTTTTTGGGGATCACCCTATATATTTCAAAATAATTTTGGAATATGCTTCTCATGGACCCACATATGCCTGTGCTAAATGTTTTTCCCTAACTCTCTTCATTTCTCGTAGAAATACCGAGGCGAATGTGGTGGGCCACCCTGTATATATATATATATATATATATATATATACATATATATATATATATATACATATATATATATATATATATACATATATATATATATATATATATTTATCGTATCGTATTTCATTGTATTGTCCTTAATTATGAATATATTAATATCTTCAGATACTCTCTATGTATCCACATTCTATTGAATATAATAATAAATCGTTCATTATTTTCCATTTGAAAATTGAAAACATGTATCATATCACACCCAGTCTGAAAATGTGGCAATATTATTATATTTCAATGAACATCTTCAACATGCAAATAGAATCAGGAAAATATTGGAAATCTCAGATAGATCTTGTAAACATAGATTGTGGAGTAAAAATATATTTATTGTCGTAGGAAAATCTGCCTTCAGGCTATAGTGCACAAAAATATATTTATTTGCTATTCCCAAACATTTTCGGTGAAACGACCATCTTCAGGGAAAATTCTGAAAAGTGAAAAGGTTATAGGAAATATTATAGTATGAAGATTCTGTGATACAAAAAAACAAATTGTGTGAAGCTGTTGAAATTGAAATTACTACTTGTCAGAATTCATACAAAGTAACTGTAGAATTCACTCTTAGTTCAACGAACTAGGAGTGAATTCAGAAGAAGTAGGATGTGCGAAAAAGGAAGAATTATATTTATAGTATAGCGATTTAAAGATAGGATTGAATATGGTCTGGTTTAAATGAATCTGAGTATTTACACAACTTTCATTCCTGGACCGTTCTCTAGATATTTCCAAATCTTCTAATAAATCAAGTTTGAAACCGGTATTGTTATCAATAGTGTGGTCCTGATCTTTCAAATGGCTGCCAAAACTAGAAGTAGAAGGCCTATCAATGTGTTCTTTGATTCTAGTAGATATTTTCATAATAGTTTTTCCAATATAAGTTGCATTGCAGTTGTTGCACAAATTCCGCTTTTATCAGTAGGATTGATTTCATCTTTAGTGTATTTTAAATCTGGCGCTTTTTGTTTCTGAATTGACATGTTCTCCTTCTTATTCATTTGTTGATTAGTGATCTTGCGAGTTCATGTTTCTTGATTAACGTTTTCTTCGTTGCAATCTTGACATGTCCGGATAGTCATAATTTCTACAAATATAATGTCTCATAAAATGAGTTCATATTCTACTTTGTATAAATTCTGGTAAGTGAGTAATTTTAATTTCAACAGCTTCGCACAATTTATTTTTTTGTTTCACAGAATCTTCATCTACTACAATATTTCCTATAACCTTTTCACTTTTCAGAATTTTCCCTAAAGATGGTCGTTTGACCGAAAACGTTTGGGAATTGCAAATGAAAATATTTTTGTGCACTATAGCCTAAAGGCAGATTCGCCTGTTACCATAAAATTTTTTTGTAATTGTAATTTGTAATTTTATTGTACAGAGGACAATTTTCATAGTAATACATAGAGAGATTGTACAATAAATGAGATACCCAAAAAGAATTTAAAAATTCTTGTGCGGGTTGAAACTAAATTAAATTAAATTAATACATTTGAATATATCTTATACAGTAGGGTCTAGTATAGTTTATATAATAGAATACACTTTTAAATACATTCTTATATGTTTCAAGAGCAATAGAACAATTGAGACTAATATATATTAATAATAAGTACACTCTTGAATTTTATGAGTGTCGACTAAGAGTGCGGTGACAATAATTTTGGGAATTGTATTTACATTAGATAAGGAAGTACAGTAATTATACAAAAACAGTTTGTGAGTGAAGAAGTTAATAAGATGGGGCAGATGTGGTGGTTCAGAGTAGGATGAGAGAGATGTTAGAGGAATATTATCATTGGCATTGAGAGATAGTATATATCTGTAGAACACAGAAGTAGAATATAACACAGTTGCAATTATGCAATTACTGTTAAGTTAAAACTTGAATTTAATTACGATGATTGTCGCATTGCAATGTGGCATACGAAGATCTTTAAAGGTCCATAGTTAGGTATGAACTTGGATTTAACATAGTACGATTGTCAGTGTACGGTTATTATGAAGTACTTATTAGATTTAAAAAAGGATCATGCTCAGGTAGGCGATATGAATAGAACCTAATTCTTATCATTGTGTACCTGGGTTGTCTATCATTTGATGGATAATTTCTCGAGGTAGTGTGAGTATGTAGCTTTTCACTTCTTTCTTATAACGATGAACATTTGTGATTTCGCGTATAAATGACGGTAAGAGTCTGTACAGTTTAGGACCTAGGAACGAGAAGTTTCTTTGGCCAATTGTTTTATTGACCTTAGGTGGTAAGTAGTTGGAATTCCTATTGCGAGAAATAAATATATTTCCACTTCACAATCTATATTTATTAACAAAAATCTCAGATAGTTCATCATACCAAATGTTTTGTGACTCAACCTCCAACTTTAACAGTAAACTGACCCTAGATCCAAGTTTATGTCTTCGTAAATTACGAGAGAAAATTATGAATATACCTGAAATCACAAAGAGCAGATCCTTCCTGTTCGTCCAACACAACTTTCAATTTTATCGGTGAACCATCGTCCATGAAGTCCTCTGCTTCCAGCACAGTTTCCTTGGTTCTTCGTTTCGCATCCCGGGCCACCTCCCTCAGCATATCCCTCACAGACAACTCGGCATTGGTCTGAATATGACCCATGTAGGCTTGAACCACTTTCAATCCGTATTGGTCAATGAGCTCACATACCAAGTCGATACCTGTTCATAAAAGGCTTTGAGTATATCCTATCGGAACTAGTAATGGTAATAAACAATATCTTTTTTCAAAATGGATACATCTCGAACGAAATTTCAGAGTATGAACAGGAGAAAATAGAAGCATTCGAGAAAGAGAGCAAACATGAGATTTTTCAAAAAATTCACATTCTCTTTCTTATACTCATTCTATGATGAAGTTGAAGATGAGTAGTTTTTTTATTTGTCCGTTTTTTATTTTATTCTTCTAATATCTATATTTTATTCTCGAATTGGTTTTATCAGTTTTTTCTCTATGTTTCTCTAAGTGATCAATTTATTTATTTATTTGTTCATTTATAGTAGTAATACATCCAACAGACAGAAGAGTCCAATTATAGGAGTAACGTAAAATTTGTGTAACACAGTATACTTATTCTAGGATTATATGTTAACAATAACTGATAAAGTAACAATACTCTCTGAAATTACATTTCAATTCAAAATGAGCCTATATAAAATTTGTATGAATTGGGATGCATTTGAAAAGAATATATCCACTGAGGGAAGATTGTTTAGACATCTACACATATGATTTAAACAATTATAGAAATGATGTTGGTAAATCGGTACATCAATACGAGAGGTGAGGTTCGTTCTAGAGACTAAACGAGGAATATTGAAGTTCAATAAAGATAGTAAGGTTGATGAATCGATTTCATTGTGTATAAGTTTATGAATGGAAGTAAGGACGGAAATTTCACGACGTTTTCTCAAAGAAACTATATTGAATTCATGTAAGAGAAGATTATACTCACAGTGTCTTTCTGGATATGAACCATAAACTTTGAAATACATGAATTTCAGAAATCTACGTTGAACATTTTCTAGTTTGTAACTGTATTTTGTATAATGCGGGTTCCATATCCGCCGTATTCCAATTTCGATCGCACCAAAGCAAAAAATATGCATTTCATTGCTTCTTGTGATTTGAATTTTTTGCAATTTCGTTTGACAAATCGAAGAAGACGCATTGATTTATTGGTGATATCTTCTATGTGTGACGAAAACTTTAATTTCGCGTCAAACATTATTCCTAGATCCCCACATTCAGATACCCTCGTAATGATGGTATCCTTCAATAAATAATTGTGGACAATTGGAGATCTACGTATGTCATAATTTTGCATTTACTAATGTTCAGTGGTAAGTTATTCGAGTCACACCATTCAACTAAATTATTTATGTCGTGTTGTAATGTGGTACAGTCCGTAGGATATCGAATTTCTTTATAAAGTTTCATATCGTCTGCGAAGAGAAGTTTTTTTGATTATATGGAGTCACAAATGTTGTTTACAAACATAAGAAATAAATGTGGCCCCAGGTTTTAGCCCTGTGGCACCCCAGAACAGGGGATAAACTCAAAGCTTTTTCCCCCTCCATATTCAACAAACACATTTCTGTTCGAGAGGTAACAGTGCAGAAGGTTTTGGAGTTTCGCAGAAATTCCAAATCAACTTAGTTTTCTCAGAAGTAATTCATTCTGTCGAACGCCCTACTGAAATCAGTATAAATGACCTCCACCTGACTTTTATCATCTAAGGATTTCGAAACATATTGAGTAAGTGAACATAGATTCGAAACAGTGCTTCGTGATCTCATGAATCCATGTTGGAATTCCGAGAGAGATCTGGCAATTTTATTATAAATTCCATCCGACAGGATGAAGTTTTGAGAAGACTGATATCAGCACAATTTGTCTGTAGTTGGTAATATCATTTGCCTTTCCTGACTTATGAACAGGGCAAATGCGTGAGGTTTTCCATAGTTTAGGAAATCGGTAATTGGAAATTATTTGTAACGGGTCGACATAGGTAAGTTATATGCTTAATTTTGTTTGATGCTTTCAAGATTTATTCAGTACTAATGTTGTTTGAAATTAGCAGAAAACTTAAGTTGTTTGGGGTATCTGCTAATAAAATGTGTAGCAAAGTGAAATCGTTGAAAATCATTTGCCCTGGATTTCGAGTTTTATTTTTCTTTGAATTAATAAACGCCCAGAAATTATTAGGGTTGGATTTCAAATTGTTTTCGGACCTCTCGATGAGGCTATTTCCTTTTTAATAGTCCTACGTAGGTTCTTTATTTTCTCGAAAAGGAACAAGTACTTCGTTTTTTTTACATATGAGAGTGATGATATTTCATTTTATTTTTATTTATTATGTTCGTGGTATACAAATGTGGATAAGTGTGGCGCCTGTTGCTCTTCAAGGGTACACATTGGGATACCAATGACTGCAACACATTATCAAATTCTCCACTGGCCACGTCTGGATCGTCTATTGTTGCCAAAAACTCCTAGTTTATATCATTGATCAATCTTATGAATTTGTCATTGTCAATTTTGGTGTAATCGTATCGTTCAGAATATGGCTGAAACCGCTTTTCTTTGGTACAATCTATGAATAATGAAACCGACAAGCAAGGGTGATGCGAATCAACTGGCACCAGAGATTCTTGTTCCTCTGCCACCTCACAATCATGTGCATCTGAATAAATTACAAGGACTAAAATTATTCGGTTTTGATTCAAAATACGGTTTCTTTGAGACAATGCGGCGAAATTTACGAATGAGGGAAAACTGTCCAAGAGGTTTGACAATTGGCCAGTTTCAAAATAATTTTTAATTTCAGTAATGTTGAAGTCACCAATAATTAACGACTGGCTGATTTGAGGTTCCTAAATATCAACTGAGACTATGAATATACATCCTCGATTCATAATCCAAACACAATAGCTTATTTTACGGATGCAGGAAAAAGTAGATGCCATCTGTACTTCTGGTCAGTGAGCCAGGTACCACTGATGGTAGTATTGAAGTTGATAATTCACTTCGGGCTAATGGCTAATTGCCTTTTCTGATCCTTGCCCCCAAAATAGTACGATATTTTATTACCGACATAAGAAAAATTAAAATAAATATACGAGTGAAATCGAATGAAAGTTTGTGAAAACAAACTCAGTCACTGTGTGCATTGATCAGAATCTTCATTTGACAAATAAAGTGTATATCATTATGGCGCATCCACAAAAAATATAACATACCTTTTTTATTGGCTCCCACTTGAGCTCTCAAATCTGAAATGTTGTCCGCCAAATTCCTCCCCCCTGCTTCCTTGATAGCTGCCGTGAACTCGGCTTCTTGAAAAACATCTTTCTCGACCAGTAGGAAGGATTTGAAGGCAGCGCCCTCTTGATCCAATCTCGTTGAGTGTGGAGGCATAGATCCGGGAGTTATCCCCCCAATGTCTGCATGGTGACCACGACTGGCTACGAAGAAAATTGGAGTTTTGCCACCTCTAAAAAATCGATTGATGTAATTAACTCGTGCAAACACTATAGCGTCAAACTCACCTGTAGAAAACGGGGGTGATAACCGTGAAATCTGGAAGATGGGATCCTCCAGCCCCTGGATGGTTGGAAAGTATCACATCCCCCTCGTTGAAGTTCTTCCTCGTCTTCATCTGGTACTGTACGGCCTCCTGCATGGCTCCTAGGTGGACGGGGATATGGGGGGCATTAGATACAAGGCCCCCATCGGCACCAAAGAGGGCACACGAGAAATCGAGGCGTTCCTTGATGTTGGTAGAAATTGAGGTGCGTTGAAGTATCCTAAATCGACATTAGATAATTTTCAAATCGTCGGAAATTTTCTAAAAATCAGATATTTTGCCACTATAACACCCTGTAGATGTTAAAAGTTTGTTCAGTTCTAGTTTGGTCCGAAATAGATTTGATTATTGAATTGAATTTGCATGTTGAAATTGTTCCTGATGTTATACTCTGTATAATAAAGAATAATGAATTGAAAGAATATATTAATGAGAAAGATAACATTTCAAACTATGGAAGAATCCAGTACTAATATTACGGGAAAGTAATAATATTCAAAGAGGAGTATTGAAATCAGTGAACCTTAATATTATGAAAATAACAACACATATCTGTGCTGGGGACAAAAATATAATCATATGCTACACGTGGGAGGTAATGAACTTCAAAACAAGGGTTCCTAAAATAAACAAACAAAGAAAATCGTAAATAAATATGAACTTCAGTAAACTAAGAGTTCATAGGCACAATAGAATACCTATTTATAGTCGACCCAAATAGGGACAGAGCTGCATCATGGCAGGAGAGACAGGGTAATTATATTTGAAAATAAAACAAAAACAACTTGGTAGATGAAATTATAATAGGTTATAGAAATGTCTTTCATCATCAGATCAGCTCCAAGATACCAAATTATAGTATTGTCGTCCAAACTACATACAGTGCGCGGCTAAATTATGGAACAAATTCGATATTTCACAAGCAATGTTCTTTTGACAAAAATCCTGAACGAGGTCGATTTTTGTTTTCAAATGCCGATTTTTGAATGTATATTCTAAAGAGGTTATGAATTTTATAAAAAATTTTTTATTAATTTGAAAATACTTAAAATTTTTTTTTTCGATTTTTTTTTTTTTTTTTAATTCATGCAATAGACAATTAATTCTTTATGAAATGTTTAACGAAATAACGCAATTTCCTGTTGAGAGTTATCTCAGTCGCAGCTAAATAAATAAAGATTTTCTAGACTAAACAGATAGGGTTCAAAGGTATTGACCAAAGTGTTGTGTCGAAACGACCACTCATTGAATTTCAATACAGTGACTGGTCGTAGAAACCGCGGTATTTTTTGAGGGATTACGGGGAGGAATTAGGTATGTGATGGAAAGATTTTTCAGTCGAAAGTGAGTGGCCAGCGAGAGTCGATGGCGAGTGGGCCGAAAAACGACTAAGAAGCCGTTAGCGCGAGTGAAATTATAAGTTCGAAGAAGTTTGGGATTTTCTTCCTTTTTGTTTCTTTTGGTCAACTGTTCGTGTGTCTATGGCAAGTACGTTAGTGCGAATGTCGGAATGAGTCGTAAAATAGGTAAATGGGGGGAATTCTGGTTAAATATACGACATTTGGAGTTTATGGGGAGATCGTAAGGAGTAGCATATTGAACATAAAAGGAGTACATTAGATTTATCACGGAAAATTAGGTGAATCTAAAGCGATAAGTCTTTTGCTGCCGAAGAGTATACTTCTGGATAAGTCGTAAGTTTTTATAGTAAAAGGAACTAACAGCAGTGCAAAACATTCATTTGAATGAAAGGGTGAACATTTTTATAGCAATCGATTGGCTTATTTGCCATTTATGTTCTTGGGGAAACTGAATATTATATGGTAAATGCATTGGCTTGCTTTGTGAAACTGAGGTAGATGAGTTCTCTTCAAACATATTTTTGTTTCTGTATTTTGATTTGATCTATTCCGACTCGGTATTGTTTTGTACCGTATATTAATTTAGTTCAATATAAGTGTTAACGTTTCTGAAGCGTTTTATTTGGAGTGGCAGTTAAAGGGATATATGGAAAACAAAAAGTTAGTAGTTTTACAAAGTTTGGGAAGGGATAACTTATTCTGGGATCCAAGTTTCCTCTTTAAGGTAGTGGTCATGAAATCCACTTCCAATCAGATTTCGTTTATATTCATACCACTTTCAGTTAACATTACTACCTGTAACATATTAAATTTTTTGAATGATTTACCACGCCGAAAGCGAGATATAAGGCTTCAAAGTTGCAACGTTCAACACGTAGTCCCTATAGTGAGTCACCGCGGACACCACATTTTGAGGCATAACTAAAAACCCTCCATTCAGATCTCTTTGGAAAACTAGTATATTATTAGAAGGTAAGTAACAAATTTTATAAAAATAAATTAAACATGCGTAGCCATACAGTTATTTAGGTATTGCCATAAGAAGTTTCTAAATTATTGCGTATGAGAAGTGCAAGATAGGGAAGGCTGAGAATCGTGGCAACGCCTCAAGCGAGTGCTCGTGATTCAAATAAGCGAGAGCGCGAGGGTCTTGGGGCTTTGAATTGAACTGTGTTTTGGAATGCACATATTTATGAATAACAATTGTGAATAATTGCATCAATATATACTGATGCATTTTAAACATTTTACAATAGGAATAGATATAAAATAAAATGTAGTTTCAGCGAGTAACGGCAAACAACAGTGCATAAACTTCATTTTATTTATATATTTGTACAACAAATGTACGTATAACATAATTCGAATATTTTTAAACATAAACAAAAATTTTAAGAAAGGAAATTTTTGTGTCTGTAATATATAATATGAAAGAGAGTTGGCAGCGTGCAGACAAGAATTTTTTAATTGTAGAAAAAGATATCCTCGGGCAGGGATCGAATTCACATAAACAAAAATGATTCAGATTTCCAACAGGCTAATAAAATAAAACGTATGAATCTACAAAAATTATAAACAACAATGAATGTAATATTAGTTATTTTTCTAACTATTATATTAAATAATCACTTGATTGACTAAACATTTATTTTTAAATCTTTAATGATTTTAGTGTATGCTTTCCCATTTTTAGTAGCTCTATGTTTTCTATTCTTTAATTTTCCAGTTGGGGGAATAATCACAGCTCTTCTTCTTCATCGTGATACATTTGTTTCAGAAAATCGTATGTTATATTTTATTGCGCAATTTTTTCAATAATTCTCGTGATATAACATTTTTAAAATTAGGTTATTTACAAAATATTATTTCGTTCTCAAGTCGCTCTGAAATACATTCTTTATATGATTTCATGTATGTTGATAATTCTGACTCTTTACCAAAGAAGCGAACTAATTTTCGCAAAATGTTTACATCATACATCGCTTCGTGGAAATTATCTGATATTGAATCTATGGCTAATTTCGATAGCTCGAATATTCCTGGCCCTCTTCAATCTGGGAACGTTTTTCTCAAATTCAATGACGATACCTCGCCAATGTTTTCAGAGCAAACTGCACTGTATCTTGACCAACTGAATGCGAGCGATCGTTGGATTGCGACGTTGTCAACAGGCCAGTCATGACTTATTTGCTGTATCACGCATGCTAGTTGCGTTTCTGAGTGTACCGTTCCCTTAAAACATATCCCATTAATTCAGCGTTTGAGCATGTATCGCGTGTTTGTAGTACGACAACTACCTTAAAGACCAAGCAAGACTCATCATTAAAGACAGGAGTCTAAAACTAAACAGTGCCTTATAGGAATCCCAGAGATTTATTAAATTGAATTCGATCATTTTGAAGAAAAACAAACAAGAAAACTTCATCTCCTCGAATTTTTAAAGTAATATCTTGTAAAAATCCTCCAGAAAACATTTAAAAAATCTGAAAATAGTTTTTACATTCATCCATCGAATAATTTCCTAAAACTAGTGAAAATAACTCTGATCATACCTTCCCATCTGTTCAGCTATGCTCATGAACCTGTGACTGAAGATACTCAATTGAATGGAATCGAGATCCGGACCGATTTCCTTCACTTTTCCAGAGCCAATGGTGATCCTGATGTCCCCATATCTGGTGATGATTGCAGCACAGTCGGGTTCCACCAAGATGGTGCTCAGCTGGTCCATGATGATGGCCGGGCCTTTGAGCTCCTGCTGCGCTTCTAGGTCTTTCAGGAGGTAGATGCTCGTCTCTTGATAACCTCCTTCGAAGTAAACTTTTTTTGTGGATTTGGGGGTAGGAGGAGAGGATGATGTTGTTATGGTGGCTTCTTCGTCAAGATCACTTCTTCCAATACCCCTAACCTAAAATTATTATTTAAATTATTATTTAAGTGTAGCAATTTTTTTTTCACAATCAGGGAAAACAGAATCAGGAAAGATGAAGTTATTCGAAATATATGGAATATAAAATGTTTTTTTTTTCATATATTACATATTAATGCAGTAAAATAGTACATTCTCCCGTACATGAAATCAGGTAGTAGCGACTTTTCCACACAATGTTCAGGATTACGTAGAGGTACTCTGATCAAGTTTTCGTCCTCGGGGCCCCTCCGAACATAGTTTCCCAGCCCAAAAACTGCAATTTTTGGCACTTTTTTCAGTTTTTGGCCATTTTGACCATGAAGGAGTGATTTTTCGACCATGACAATGAATACCTTTTTTTAACAAGATAGAATTTGCTGTAGACCCAATAGTTTCCGAAATACAGTTTTTCAAAGTTTGGTGTTTTTTTCAAATTTGCAAATGTTCAGCAATTTCTCTTGTTTTTCATAAAATCGCCATCGTATCAACACAATTCACTTTCATATGGTTCAGCGAAGTGAATTTTTACAAAATGTACATTTCAGAAAGGTGTGGGAGGGGGGATGGAGAAGTATGCATGTTCGAAACATCTCAACTGCGAGTAGTTGCCTCTGAGCACAAAACAAGTTCATGAGGAGTGATCAAAATCCCCCCCACCATCCTCAGCAACTCTTTCTTTTGACGACTCGTGAATTTATATTTATGGTAACAAAGATCTTATCCCCAGGCGATAGGGAATTTAATTGAAAACAAAATCGAGTGGAGTTTGAACAAATGTGTATTTTTTTAAGCAAATAGCATTTTTTACAACATACACACAATACAGTATGGAACATTTACAATAAAAAATACGTCATTACTTCCAATTTTCAATTAAAATCCACATTTACCAAGCCGAGTTTTCAATTAAGGTAAATAGAGAATGTTTATAGGACTCAATAGTTTATGGAACCATAAAAGAAAATTTGCGATAGAAATAAAATTTTGAATTTCTTAAAGTGATGTTCTCATTTTGAGTGGGTGGAAAATAGTCATATACAGGGAGTTGTCAAATGAGTGCGAAAGTTTTTAGGGGGTGATTCCTTGTCGAAAATTAAAGGGGAGGGGTCTTTCATGTAAACAAAAGCTCTTAGGTCTTTCCTTGAAAAGTTACACGCTTCCAAAACAAAGAAAAAAATAAAAAAAAATCTTGAAATTGCTGAAGAGTTGAAGAAACTGCATTTTGTTGACACGTTCTATCAATAAAAAGGCTACCTATGAATATTTTTTTAATTTTGTTGTGATCTTTTAAAGGGGTTGAACATGCAACCCCTATTTCATTTTTACCAGAACTTTTCAACAAAACAAAATTTCTCAATTGGAATACGTGTTGAATAGAACGATTCATTGAAAAACTTTTTTAACTCTTGTGTTGTGTTCGTAAAAGCAATAGTTTCCTAATAAAAAAATAAAATACAACATTGTGCATGAACAGAAATTCTATAAATGAAATCGAAAAAATCTAGTAGGTGGCTGTCACGTTTTGTTTGCAAAACTTGTGACTTCAATCGTAGTATTTTCAAATTATTCCGCTTGTTTCAACTTTTAATGTAGGCATGTACCAGAACCATGTTTTGTTTTAATAGAATATCAAACTAAAAATACAAACAAACAAAATTATGTGTATCACAACAAAGGAAAAGGCAACAAGATCAAACGGAATGGAGTTATAAAAACTGCTCGAAATGACCACCTCCAACCATAGACAGGAATCAAGTTTCCGTCTCATAGACGTTGAAATAGTCCTGGTGTGTTTTGGATTGTCTCGCAGGCTGCAATGATGCGATTCCTTAAATCATTCACACATTCAATGGGTGTCGTATAAACCAAGGACTTCAGGTAACCCTAGGTGCAAAAGTCCAAGGGTTTTAAGTCTGGAGATCTAGGAGGCCAAGGTTGAGGTCCTGCTCTGCCTATCCAACGATTTGGATACACGTCGTCCAAGTACGGACGAGCAGTTATGCTGAAATGGACAGGCGCACCATCGTGCATAAAATACATTCGTGGTCGAATAGCTAGTGGAACATTTTCAAGTAAAATGGGAAGCTGCTCCTGGAGAAAATTGGTCTAGGTTGCACCAGTTAGAACGGTAGAAAATAGGTTCCAATAATATTTTCGCCAATAATTACTACCCACACGTTAAGTGAAAATTCAATTGATACCGACCTTCTTGGATTGCTGTGGGTTATCTTCGACCCATAGAAGATGGTTATGGAATTTTGTAATGCCTTGCCTTGAAAAGTTGGATTCGTCAGTAAATATTACGTTTCCTAAAAATTGAGCATTTTGGGTAATCATTTGAAGACTCCATTGACAAAAGTCTACTCGATGGGGAAAATCTCGCGGCAAAAGTGCCTGGACTCGTTGAATATGGTAAGGATACAATTGGTGATCCTTTAAAATTTTCCAGATTAGATTATTGCTAACATCAAGTGTGTTAGCAATTTGTCTTGTACCTAATTCCCGACGATATTCAAACATATTGTCAAGTATGAAAAATATTACCCGATATAAATATAGCAATCATTTCTTTTTCAAAATTCAGAATTAATTTATCAGACCTGAAGATAAAATTTAAACATAACTAAGCCCAGAGTTGAAAATTCCATAGTTCATTTATTTATAAGTTATTCATCATTCAGTATCACATTTATTGAAATACCTGCATATTTAAAGTTCATCGCCGTTCATTAACCAGGTTAAGGATTTCAATTCGATCCCTGAGTACTGAATGGCAAGAAAACTGATTCTGCAATAGGCAGCGCAAAAATCATGACTCAACGATATTTTAAATATAAATTGAAATGATTGTTTTTGGCTCGGGTCTTTTTTATTGTGCCTGTTTATGCTGCCAGTCCATGATGACACATCTCCTTCCCTGGGTTTTTATTATAATGTGAGTGGTACTTTTGTTTACGTCTTTTGGTCATTGTTCATTTCACTATTTTTGTACTCACCATTGTGTAATTTTTTGCCTTTTATAATTTTTAATAAAACATAATAATTTTCACTTGACTTTCTTATTTCACTATACCAGGGTGGTCACAATCACAGAAGTAAAAATGTTTCAACCTCTCGCAAGCCAAGCAAGATAATTAGTGGGCACCCTAAACAGTTAGGGGTCCAGGGTTTCACAGGGTCTCCCAAAGTAGGGCGTGACAATATTGAGAACCTCTTCTTCAAGTGCCACCGTTCTTATCACTCGTGGACGACCACAATCAGTTGTTCGTTTCTGAAAAGTCCCTCTTTCACAGAGACGTTGGTGAAGATGTGCAAAAATTGTCTGAAGAGGTAACACGCGCTGAGGATACATCTCTGTATAGAGCCGTCTAGCTTCCAAAGAATTTCCATTGGCACGACTATACATAAAATGCATATCGGCCATTCAAAAGACACAATTGAACTTTCAACTACCACATAGAAATCAAAGCGACTTGACAGCCACCTACTAGATTTTTTCAATTTTAAAATACTACGATTGAAGTCACAACTTGTTCAAACAAAACGTGACAGCCACCCAATAGATTTTTTCGATTCCATTTACAATGTTGTATTTTATTTTTTCATTAAGAAACTCTTGCTTTTACGGTGTTGAAAAAGTGTTGCAATGAATCGTTCTTTTCAACACACATTTTTAAATTGAGAAATTTTGTTTCGTTAAAAAGTTCTGGTAAAAAATGGAATAGGGGTTGCATGTTCCACCCCTTAAAAAGATCACAACAAAATCAAAAAAATATTCATAGGTAGCCTTTTTATTGGGAGAACATTCTTACAAAATGCAATTTCTTCAACTCTTCAGCAATTTCAAGATTTGTCTCATTTTTGGAAACGTGTAACATTTCAAGGAAAGGCCTAAGAGCTTTTGTTTACATGAAAAACCCCCTTCAATTTTTGACAAGGAATCACCGCCTAAAAACTTTCGCACTTATTTGGTAACACCCTGTATGTAATCATTTAAAGACATTGAAGAGCAGCTGAGAATTTTACAGAAAAAATAAACATTTTCCAATTCTAGCGGTAGTTTTCATCTTAGGTAAGTAGATAATTATTTATTATTATATTATGAGAACATAAGTTTGGAAAAAAATAAGTCAATTTCAACAAAGGAGTAAATAGACGAAATTAAATATTCTACACTATAAAAACACGTATTGATTTGTTGAAAATATAAACAGGATGTTCATAAAATCAGATGTGGAATCATCTACGACTGAAAGTAGTTGTTTTCTGTTAGACATTCACAAAAAATAACTTCATTTTAATCGTGGATTTTTCAATTCACAAAAAAATATTTCTATCAATATTCAATTGAGAATGTTTCCCTTCTCAACATGAATACCCCACAAGAGGTTATCTTGACGATGGAAGATAGTGACTAAGGTTTATCTTTCAGTCGTAGATGATTCCACATCTGATTTTATGAACATCCTGTTTATATTTTCAACAAATCAATCTATCATACCCCATGATAGGTTTTAATATCAAAGTGTCTCTCCAAAAGAAATGATTCTAACTTTTTGCATCTTTGCAAAGTGAGATTGCTTCTTGAAAATGTGTTTCCTATTTCTTCCGTTCTTCCTGATGATCGTGGAAGCGTGAAATAGATTTTCGTCGACAAAAATGTTTTGAAGACCTAGTGAATGCGATGTCTCTCCTGCGTCAATGTTACGAATGATTTCTGGTGAGTACTCTCTTTTGGAAAACATTCTTCTTTGCCTCATTCATCTTTATGAGTTCTTAATTAAGACTGGAATAGAAAATCAAATAACCATCTGAATGAAAATGCAAATTTTCAATTTCAGATTTTTTCTTTTGAGTTAGGGCCTTTTCAGAATATCTATCAGATGTAGTTCAATGTCCAGCGTGGCTTTAGCCGGGGAAGTAGTTGTTTTCTATTAGACATTCACAAAAAATAACTTCAGTTTAATCGTGGATTTTTCAATTCACAGAAAAATCTTTCTATCAATATTCAATTGAGAATGTTTCCCTTTTCAAAAATACGTATTTTCATAAAAATGGCGAAGGCATCGATTGACGGCAAGACGTAAGCATAAGCACAGAAACTGGTGACTGTGCTAGTTGGATTTTCAACTTGAATATTGAAAAGTCAATTAGAAACATCAGTAACAAGATTCTCAGAGAAGTGAAAGGCTGAAGACGTACCGATACACTCATGGGTGGACGAATACAACCATAAAGAGATATTATGGCTTTTTTTCAAAAATGCGAAAGCACTCGTTAGTGAACTGGCGGAGGTGTTGCAAAAAATGGCGAAAGTACTAATGTAATCTATACCACAGAGTTCCGAGGGTATGAGATCCAAATTTGGCAGGGGAATTGGGTTCAAAAATTGGAATTTCTTCAAATATTTTATACTCTCCCCCCACTTTTAGGACGATAAATTGAAACTTTTGATTTTTCAGAAGCATTTATATTTTCGCATCTAGAGTGCGTTGGACCCACTTCCACCAATCTGATGGACATGAATGATTAGTAAAAAATATTATGACAGTTTTTTCCGCCTAGTTGAGTACCTATGGCGGTTTGATATTTCCAGAACCACAAATTGTAAAAAAACAAGTAATTTTTTTCAGATGACAACATCTTTCAGAGACACATTCCTTAGATTTTAATTTCCACGACAAATCCATTGATGGTTTCGACTCGAAATTCGGATAGATAACAAACCTAATATACTCATTATTTGTAGGAAAATTATGAGGAAGTTGCGGTATATCGCTCATCAAGCATGCTGTGCAGGCCCGGAGAGGAGGGGGGCAGGGCAAATGTCCCGGGGCCCCAGAGGACTGGAAGCCCGGAGAGCTCATGAAACATTGAAAAAATAATTATTCAATGCCCACACCTATGTGAGGCCTGGCAGCCAGTGTCCATGTCTATTAAGATTCATTCGCCCTCATTTTTGCGGATCGCTACATTTTTTGGTCACTTTTGTTACTATCACAGTACTATAAAAAGCGCATACAGACTGAAACAAACAAAAAACTGGAGAATCCGAACAACTGGACATACCAGAATCACTCATGTAATCAACATCGAAGAACTCGAAATGATTTCAGACTACATGCAACCCCTATACGCATTTGAAAAACCATTCGAAACACGAATTGATGGATCTGGATGGGCCCCGAGTATGGAATCACAATCAACTGCGGACATAGTCTGGTATACAGACGGTTCAAAGACAGTTGAAAGAACGGGAGCAGGAATAATAAGGCCAAGAAGGGATTGCATAATACCACTTGGCAAATGCTCCACGATATTCCCAGCTGGAACACATGCTATTATGGTATGCATTCAGAAGAATCTAGGAAGTGGTTATAGGAAAAAACACATCTACATTCTATCTGACTGTCAAAGTGCTATCAAAGCACTCAACTCCATACAGATAAAGTCCAAACTGGTCTGGGACTGCCTCCAGAACCTCATCGAGCTCTTGTTTCAAACGGAAAATATATTTTTTCATTAAATTGTTTTTTTCTTATTAAAATAAGTATTAGAATGTTTACAAAAGTTTCAAATGATGGTTGCAAGTGACGTACAATGTTTTCATTAATTTGCAAACTCGTCTGCAACACGGAAATGAGGGTAAAATCAAAAGAAAAATATTTTCGTATTTGTACGGGCAGACAACTCATTTTACCAATTGGTGGCAGCATAATAATTTGCAAACTATTTGACAATGCAGAACATTAGTAATTAAAAAAATATTTATTTTTGCAACACCTGTGTTATCTGATTAATAAAGATTTTGATATACCTAATCAATGACCTTCATTGTGTTACCAAGTTAACTATCGACCAAGAAAAGCTCGTCAACGGTAGGTGATATCATTCAATGTTGAAAGCTAACGTTTTCGATATGAATTCAAAATATCATATTACAATTAGAAATTTGCATAAAAAATACAAGTACTTTGATGGAGGATCGAGAATCTCTCGACTCATTTTCATATTTTTTTTGATTCATTAAAAAATGGAGAAAAATTGAGATTTTAAAAACACTCGAATAGTTGTACATTAGTACGTTTAACCTACAACTGTGTTACGTCACAATGTTTTGTTTACAGAGTAATGAATGCACATCAGTTTAGTAACATGATTTATTACCAGAATAACAAGAAGGCTGACAATTGTATTTTTATGACAAATAACTATATAACTAACCAAAAACAATGCACATTCATCTAATAGTCCTGGAGCTACAACTGAAATGAATTGCCAACCTCTTTATTTATTTATTTTTTTTGATAAATCAAGAATATGATTATTACATGTCGATAACATTTCAGTCCTTGATTCGATTTCAATAGAATTTTTCATACAAAAACACAATTGGAGAAAATCGCAAAATATACAATGGATAACGTTCCAATATCCTTACTCCCATAGAGCATCGATTATTTATTTTAAAATCTCGTCGATTGCTATAAAGTCACAAGTGAAAATTTTAAATGAAGAATGAGTGCATGTCATTTCTAATGCGATAAAAAATTAATATCTTCCAATAGTCTTTTACCAGAACTTAGCAAAAATGTTCACACTTTCGATGTTGCATTCGAGAATATTAGATTAAATTTATTTCGCTGATTAGTCGAAAACAAGTGATTGCTTCTGAGGTTAATAATTAGTTTCAAATTTTACAATGGTTATTAACTACGTAACCGTATTATTCTTCGGATGCAATTTCAATCAACCAGTACAAAATATAACAGATATACGTGATGAACCACTGTAGACAAATGTCGGTTTAATATATATCTTGAACCTATTTGCACAATGTTTACAATTTATGGCCCAATTATAAAAAAAAACAAATCATTTATACAAAAAAAAATGTTCCGTTGAATAATGACGGTTGCAAATCCTTTGTATCATGTAAAATATCAGTAGTTATTTTAATTGCAATTTGCAGAACTTTTGCAATTATTTCAGCAGTTGTAAAAATGCAATAAAATTATATTAATGGATAAATAGGTTCCGTTTTTCGTATGAGGTTGCAAAGTTACATATCTACTGAGACCAATATTCTCTTTATTTGCAACCACAATAAAAAACGTTTATAATTATTTCAATGCTTGTGTGCATTGAAAATGGGAGCGTCGATAAAAAAGTTTAATAAATAATGATGCGTTTTTCAGAAATGGTTGCAAATGTACGTGAATATTTAAAACTTTTTTTCCGTTCAGTTATCCAATTTGAAGAACTTTTGTGATTTTTTTGAACAAATTACAATAAAAACTTAACAAATGACAAAAAACAAGGTTTTGTAACTTTTACAAGGTTGCAAACTTAATGCACGTTGTAAAACACCCTTACTATAGGTATGCCTAGTTTGCAGAACTTTTGCAATTTTCAGTGCAATAATAAAGCATGAAAACGTTTTTTGCAATTAAAACAATGTTACGTTCATCGCAGACTTCTGCAAAATTTTATAGTTTGTTTTCATTAATGCACTTATATACCATTGAAGTTTGATTGATTGTCTATATCTACTGACCTACAAATCTTTCTTGCTGACTCTAGACTAATTTGTAACTCATGGCTAATTTTCCTATTAGAAGCGGTAGGATTTACTCCTACAAATACTCAAATATTGATTTCCGACACCTCAACAACGACGAAATATTGAAAATATGGATAATGTCTGTTAAGATACCTTCCAGCATACAAAGTTGTTGCGTTCCTCGAATTTTTCTTGTGTTCGCCATAAAATAATAGCATGTCCACTTTTTCATACTTGATGAGCGATATACCCCAATTTCCTCATAGTTTTTCGACAAATAATTAGTGTATTAGGATTGTTATCCATCCGATTTTTGATTCGGAACCATCAATGCATTCGTCACGAAAATTAGAATCTAGGAAATGTGTGTCTAAAAGTGTTGGCGAAAAAACTGTCATATAATATTTTTTATCTGGTGGCATGTCATAATGACAACGTTATGTCACTCAATTTTGATGACATAAGGAAGCTCATTATGGTACTTAGGGCCGGTATTATAAATATGTTTTGAAGTTAACTTTAATTTTATCAGTCAAGTTAACTTGAGCTTCAAAATGTCAGTTTTATAAAGATACCATTTTTTGAATAAAAAGAAGAAGAAGGCAAAAGGTAACCTACTATTTTTCTCTTAGCAAAACGATCCCGTTGTACTGGAATAAGTTTTCATCATTTTCAATGAGAAAATTAACGTAACGTTCTGGTGCAGACTAATCTAGGATTGAGCGAGTTTTTAGACAGACGATGGGCTCTTGAAGAAGAATCCAGTCCCTTCCCAAAATCCTCCTGTATCGTCTGTGGGCAAGATAAAAGTGAAAAACAGAACCTTCATAGAGAGTTGTGAGGAAAGAAAACAGAGTTAAGAAGAGAAAAAAGGGATATATTCAACATACCGAAAATTATTCATACAGTATGGAATGGAATGTATGTTATATCCAAAAATCCAGGCATTCTACGCAGTAATTCCACAACGCAGTTGCAACATTGTTGCAAGAGCAAATAGGACAAAGCCAAGTCGGCATTTATCCACGTGCGCTCCAGAAGCCGTAAACAAGGCGCAGTTCTGAGTCAGCACCACCGCATCTATAAGAGGATCCCAAGAACCGAAGAACGTCACTTCTATCTCAAACTTCCATTTTGCACTTCGAATAGTTGTCATATTCAAAATCATTTTTTGTAACCAAAGTATAAAATAAAGTTTATTTTTAAAAAGTCATTTTAGTGAATATCACTACAACATGTATATCTAGGTGATGACACATTGTTTACTTTTCGAAACATTAATGTTAATATGATTTTAGCCATTGTACTCTTAAAACTTGTCAAATCTCTTGTGATTGTTGATTCGATGAAATTCTGGTTTACCTGGTGAATATTATGTTGACTATTGTGTGTGTGTGGCCAAGAAAAAAAGTGAAAAAGAGAACCTTTGAAGAGAGTTGAGAAGAAAAAAAAAGAGACTTAAGAAGAGAAAAAAGATATATTATTCGACGTACCGAAGATTATTCATACAGTATGGAAAAAGAGTGACTATATATGTTTATCTAGGTGATAAGGACACATTTTCACACCATCTTGTTTGTTTTAAATGAAATAAAAAAACTGTTTTTGTTAGTTTTATTTTTAATTCGAACATTCACAAATAATAATGTGTAACATTTCTTCAAAATAATTCCCGATGACTTCACTAAGCTAACAGAAACTCCGAAAAATATTTTTTTGCAAGCAATTTAGAGCATACTTTGTCTCCTACAAAGAGAGTTTTCGCAAATGATATTGCCTTAAGATTTAAATACACCACTTCACTAGAGTCTTGAAATGAATAACACTACACAAAAAGTCTCTGGCATTTTTATGTAAATAGAGGATAACAATGCAATTTCCCATGTGACCTTTCTAATAACACTGCTAGCAGTTGACTTGTGAATACCTCCAAAATCTCCAGCAACTACCAAGAATGAACCAGTTGCATAAAATCTGAGTGTAATCAACACTTGTGTTACTGGCGATATAGGATGATTTCTAAAAATATGTATAATTCTACAAGAATTTAAATAGGTACTAGAAATGCTGACCTATTAGTTGGTCTTTGTAAATTTGCTTCAATGTGCCCCATTACCAAGCGTACAGACTCTCTTGATAGTCGAAATCGGTTTTTAAATTATGTTTCCTTCCACAAGGTGAAATGGTCTAACCGATTCCTACATATCCTTTGTCGCCGAGGGGCTTCAACAATATTCACAGCATCTTCTTCATCATCGGTCAAAAGTTCCCCAAAAATAACGTGGATATCGTTTGCTAACATTTTGCGAAAACGAAAAATCAAAACAATAAAATTGAGGTTATATGACTCATATGCAATATTGACAGGAGCAGGAGAATTGTCGACGATCGAAAACCACCATTTTCTACAAAGTTAACTTTAACCGACACCCGTTCCTCCCGATAAAGTTAACTGCTACATTTTGAAGTTAACTTTAACATGTGACGTCATCCACAAGTTAACTTCTAGTTATCTGTCGAAATAGTTTTATAATACCCACCCTTAGTCCAATAATGAAATCATTATGGTACTAAGTACCATAATTAAATCCTATATGAAAAACATAATACGACCAGAGAGAAGATGTTTTTTTTTTCAAAGTAAGCCAACAATACTTTTTCATGAGTGATATTCTTGATTTTCTTAGTAGAACACCATTATTCGTACCGATTGAACGCTATTTCATATACACTCCGTGATTTTTCCGGCAAAAGGGAGTCCACGATATTTCGCGTCATTTCTTCCAAATCAGAAGATAAACTACCAGCTTCAGAATCACTCATTATTATTCCAATTATATTCAATAGGCTTTTTCATTTAGGTGACAAATGACTAACTTTGTTTGCCTGTCAGACCCAACGGCATTGATGGCGATTTTTTTTTTAAAGGAAATAAAATATTACCGAGTTTTCCTATGGATAGTTGACTTGAATTTACATGGAGAAGAAAACTCACCATTAGATAATATTCGTGTACATTATTTCATCTACGAATGAAAAGTTTTGGCGGTATAAAATAGGTGATAAGTACATAACCTACAAAGAAAGTTACGAACGCCAATGTATGCAGGTGCATTTGTCATGAAGTTGACTGTTGACATAATGTGAAAATACCGCGAATTTTGAACTAAGCCAATCTTAAATTGTTATTTCAAAACTAACCAATGGCTAGTCACTTTCCCAATAGCCAATCAGACTTTGGGTCTCAAAACGAGCGCAAGCGCCTTAAAAAATCATCTGAATGAAAAGGCCTATTCTACGTGACAATTGTGTTTGACAGCAGATGAATAAATATTGCCGTTACAATCTGACGTTGTCAAGGAAATGGCAAAGCACAGCTCACTAACCTACTAATATTTGAAACTACACATATACCTACTCCTTTGAAAATAGTTGTCATTGTGACATGTCAAAAATGCAGTTTTCAATTTTACGAAAATGTATTAATATAAATGCCATCAGATAAAATTTTGTATGTAATACGAATCATAAACAATCATTATGGCACACGTCGTGTTATCGGACTCGGTTACGCCTTGCCCAATAACATTCACGACTTGTACCATAATGATCGTCTTTCTGATCATTATTACATAAATAACTATGTTCTACACCCGTACTATAATATTACACTTATATGCCCATAATCAGTTTCATAATGAGATCCATTATGATACAGATTTTTCATAACGATACAGATTTTTAATCAATAGAAACCCATAATTTTTCAATCAAGCATGCTGTGCATTTGACGTGTGTCCTAGATTCCTATCTAATTGTTTTATTTGTCAAAATCAGTAGGTATTAAATTTTCGTAGAATATGGCTAAACTTCGATAATTATATTATCAAAATGTCTGATATCAGCGATATAGAAGAATTACCATCGACTCCTCCACATATATCGGAGAAAGCAGAAAATGCAGTACAAAATATTTTACCCCAAAAATCTAAGAAACTGTACGAAAAACTATATCAACGGTATATGGACTGGATAAATATAAATAATATTTCGACATTCTCCGAAAATGTTTCGAGGACTTATTTTCAAGAATTGATGGAAACTATGAAATCATCTAGTACATGGACACATTATTCAATAATAAAATCGTTGGTAAATATCAACCATAATATAGACATTTCTAAATATAAGAAGCTACAAGCTTTATTGAAGCGAAAGTCCGAAGGATATGTTGGAAAAAAATCAAAAATATTTCCACCTGAACAAATAAATATGTTTATCGACGAAGCACCCGATGAAAAGTTTTTATTGATAAAAGTAAGTATCTACCTAACATTGCATTTTTTTCAAATTTTGTTATGATTACATTTTCCATTCGACTCATGCATGATATATTTCATTAATGTCGAGAAAACTTGATAAGTTAACTCGTGGCGAAGCGGGCAAAGGCGCTAGATTTGAACTATAGACTACAGTATGAGACGCGGGTTCGAAGCTAGCCTAGGTCATCCTGCTTTTTATTTCATTTTTTCTTTTTTTTTCTTTTTTTTTTATTGTTGTATTTTTTTAATTTATCTTTTTGTTTTAGGTAGCAATGATTTTTGGAATACTGGGATCATGTCGAAGGCATGAACTACATGACCTAACATGTGAAAATGTCAAGGATATGAATGGAATCATAATTGTTAATGTGGTAGAAACTAAAACAAAAGTACAACGAACATTTACAATTACCGGCAAATATATGAATCTACGGCCGAAAATTTGCCCCACCCCTTCTTTTTTCGTTAATTATTTTAATGGAAAATGTACAATTCAAAACATTGGTATCAATAGATTTGGTAATGTAGGGAAGCAAATGCAACATATTTAGATCTGCCTGATCCGAATTTATATACAGGGCATTGTTTTCTGAGTTATCTAGAAAATACATCTGTTTTAGAATCTTTCTTCTTCATGCCAACAGACATTGGAGAAATTAAGCGAACTTTTCATGAAATAAAAAATAAGAATGCATCTGGATACGATGACCTCTCCACCGAAATTTTTTCGCACCTACCAGACTTCGCTCTAGTGATTCTGGCGGAAGCAATCAATCTTTCGTTTTCTGCGGGAGTATTCCCAGCATGTCTAAAAAAGGCGGTGGTGATTCCGTTACATAAAGGTGAAGATATTGAAAATCCAGCCAACTTTAGACCCATTTCCTTGTTACCTTCCCTCTCTAAATTAATTGAAAAGCTTGTAAAAAATAGAATGATGACTTTTTTGGAAAAGCATAACGTTATCCATTCTTTTCAATTTGGGTTCCAAAGATCTAAAGGAACTAGTGATGCTATTTTTAACCTACTACAGGATGTTTATATCAATCTTAACGATGGAGATGTTGTGGCAGCAGTTCTTTGTGATCTAACAAAAGCGTTTGACTGTGTCAACCATAAAATCCTGTTGAAGAAATTAGAAAGGTATGGCTTCAGAGATATAGTTCTGAAGTGGTTTGAGTCGTACTTATCAGGCCGCACGCAAAGCGTGTCTCTTCAGAACAAATTATCGCAACAATTATTGATCAAATGGAGAGTACCTCAAGGATCAGTGCTTGGCCCAATTCTCTTTTTAATCTACATAAATGATCTAGCCGCAATAAGGATTAAAGGAAAGTTTACTCAGTTCGCAGATGATACTACCATACTTTGGAATAATAGAAATGACGTTAATCTGCATCTACAAATCAATAATGATCTTATAAAGGTAAAAAAATGGTGCGATGCCAATCTATTATCGTTAAACATATCGGAAACGAATATCCTCACCTTTAAAGGTCATCTGCCAGAACTGTATCTGGGTAATGAAGTTATTAGCAGTACAAGAACAACGAAGTTTCTTGGCTTGTACATTGACGAAAAGTTAAAGTTTGAGGACCATATAAAAAAGCTGGGCAAAAAAATTGCCTCTGGATGTTTTGCAGTGAGAACGACCTCGTGGGAACTTGGTAGGAATATGGCCAAAAAGGTATACCATGTGGTAATTGACTCTCATCTGAGATATGGAATCTGCTTTTGGGGGTCTTGTAGTGGATTTTTATTCGAATCTATTTTCGTATTGCAGAAAACGGCAATTAGATACTTGTGCAGAGCCAAATTCAGGGATTATTGTAAGCCCTTGTTCATAGAACAACGAATCTTGACCTTACCTTGTATCTATATATTAGAAACAATTTGCCTAATTCACAGTAAGTTTAGGGATCGAGTGTATGGCACCGCACAATATATCACAAGACAAACCCTAAATATAACCTTACCAATGCCAAGATCTGCACAAATAAAAAATTCCATTATATATAATGGCATAAAAATGTTCAATCACTTATCTAACGAAATTTCTGTATATACCCTTCTGTTTTATGTATAACTTTATACTATAAATAACACCTCCAATTTTTTATAAACTGACGTCTAGTGACTAACATTAATATTGTTTGAAATTCATATTATGTAATGTATGTTTTTGTATATATAGACTTCTACTTATATGAATAATTTGACGTGTAGTAACCTGCTCTACAAATTTTGTGTTATAATGACAAGGTAAATTTAATATATTTTTGAATATGTAACGAGGTATGTATAAAAAATAAGCATATATTCAATTGCTATTGATGTTCTCTTTTTTCTTTTTTACTGTTTTTTCACTTTGTCAATAGGAATTTCATTCTTCAGACAATAAAGTAATTTTGATTTGATTTTTTTTTCGGAGGGACATCTGCAACCGTATTAGTTGATGCCGGTGGAGATATTACTGCATTAAAACGTCATGGTGGCTGGAAATCCAATTCAGTGGCGTAATTAAGACTACATTGAAAATTCGGTTCAGAATAAAATTAGCATTTCCAATAAAATATTGAACTCTATTGAGACTAGCAATAATGAAATAAATGTAAATATTCCTTCCACTTTCAGATCAGTGGGACCTGGAATAAACTTTTCAAACCGCACAATAAATAATCTTAATATTTTTAAGAAATCAGATTAATTACAATTATCATGTTCAATATAAATATGAATAGAATGTTTATAGTTTTCCTATATCCATGGTAATACCCGATGTTATACCATTAATTAAAATTTTGTAGATTTTTTTATAGAAATACGAGTAATTACTGTTATTGTGTTCAATACAAATATAAATATAATATTTATAGTTCTTCATTATTCATCGGGTGTAGAAAAAATAGCGTATGCAACTCTCATGTAATGGTTATTAATACATGATGATTGCATAATATTCAATTATTCATCGATCATGTCCATCAGATTGGTTAAAGTGGGTCTAACGCACTCTAGATACAAAAAGAAAAATGCTTCTGAAAAATCAAATGTACCAATTTTTCATCTCAAAACTATGTGGGTGTACTCAGAATCATAAAAAAATATTATTTGATTTCGATGAATATGTGAAAAGCAATTGTTACCCGTTTCAATGAATAAATACATATTTTCATATATGCCCAGGATACATAACGTCTCACTTACCCTGATATCATCCACTATAACATCCCTCTGTTGGATAACAAACCCGAATTCAGACTTGTATCGCTCCACAAAAGTTTTAGAGAAATCTCCATGTCCAGGAGTAATTTCCCCAATTCCTGTCGGCCCACACATGAGGGCACAATCGGTCCCATCGTAACGCATATGCAAATAGGGTTCTAGGACGATGTGCGTTTCGGAAAAACCCTGCTTCATCAGCTCGCTCCTGCACTGTTCCGCCAGTTCCGATAAGCGTTGGTCGAAGTATGAGAAGTTTTCTAGCGAGTAGGTTTTGGCGCAAGGTTCCTGGGATTCGTGAACTACATCTGCTAGGGCCATGCCGTAAGCTGAAAGTATTCCTGGAAAAATCCAAGGAAAAAACATATTTTATTCAAAATCTTGCCACGCAACCTAGGTCAAACAATTGAAGAAATTATTTAATCCTTTTCGGTGCATTTGTATGAAAGCTTGTCTCAAAATTGTTTTTTTTTTATATGATTTGTATTCAATTCTTTTTAGTCATTATTATTGTATCCCTAATATAAATAATTGTATTATTTCTTGGGATGAATATAGTTGTTATTATTATTATCTCATTGAATTCTGACAGGAATTGATAATCTCCGACCCCAAAAAAACCCACATGCCAATATTGAATGGAATCGGTCCATAATAACAAAACTTTGTTTTGAAGATACTGACTGTCAAAATTTTTTGAAGAAATAGTTTTTTCCTAAATGTCCTAATAATCCTTGAGACGCTTTCGTTGATATTTGGCAGTGTTTTTCGGGGTAGTAAGGGGCTAATTTAACCCCATCTAGATTGAAATTATCATGTCCAGTGGCGTCCCTGAAGGCACCTTAACCAATATTTTTGACCAAAAAAAAATGTGCAATTTTTGCAATTTTTGTATATTTTTTTTTTTTCGCATTAAGCAACTGAAACTAACACGTTTTTTGTTTCTAGCATTTTTTACGTATATTACTTTGTTTTTGAGAAAAAACATAAGAATCACTTTATTGCATGTCCCTGGGACAACATAATAAAAAATTTGAAATACCAAACCATCAAAAACTGGGGTGTACTTGTTATTTTTTTCCATATCAATAGTCCACTCCAGTCTTAGAAATTGTTATCAAAAGTAATGCAAGCAATACATTTTTTTATTAATTATTGAAAAATGTTTTTATTGTTGTCCATGGATATGCAATAACGAGATTTTTATTTATGATCAAACAATTAAAATTACACGAAAGTCATCTCTTGAATTTTCAGATTAACTGTTTTCGATTAAACAAATAACGTTAATTATTACTGCAGTGTTTTGAAAGTTAAGTTAGAGTGCCATGGAAGAAAAAACAATTGTTCAAACAAATTTGACTTTGACATAACTTGAAACAGTGCATACGTAATCATTTGATAGTAATTATTTGAAGTGTTTTTAAGAGTTCTGGGCTATAAAATTCGTTACTGATATTAGAAAATGGTTCGGTTTACAAACTCAGAAATGGCCGATATGCATTTTGTCTATGGTATGGCCCAAGGCAATTCCAGAGCGGCTAGACGCATTTATCAAGAAATATATCCTCATCGCATTGTACCAAATTTGTAAGAACACACGGAAGGCTGTGCGAATCAGGCACCTCCCAAAGGTCGGCTGCTCTTATTGGGAGACCTGCAGCGGTAAGAACAGTGGAGCTGGAGGAAGCAGTTTTACGTGAAGTTGAGCGTAGCCCCGATACAAGTACACGCAAAATCTCACAACAATTAAACATTTCTCACTTTACTGTATGTAAGATTTCAAGGTACTATCAACTGTAGTTTTACCACATACAGCGTGCGCAAGTGTTATTACCTGCGGATTTCCCCAAGCGAGTTGTTCATTCTACTTGGCTTTTGCAACAACAGGCAGCATCTCCGACATTTCTATCCCGTATATTGTTGACCGATGAAGCCTGCTTTTCCCGAAATTCAATTATGAACTTCCATAACAATCATATCTGGGCTGGAGAAAATCCCCATGCGGTTATAGAACATCATCATCAACAACAGTTTTCCGTGAATGTTCGGGTTGGTATTGTGGGTGATTATCTCATTGGACCTCATTTTTTACCCCCGAGATTAAATGGTCAAGAGTATCTTCATTTTTTGGAATTTGTGTTACCTGTAGAAAATATTAGAAAATGTCCCACTGGCAGTAAAAGGAGCAATGTGGTTCATGCACAATGGGGTCCCACCTCACTTTAGAATAGTAGCACGTCAATTTCTGGATGCAACTCATGGAGAAAACTGGATCGGTCGCGCAGGTCCACAGGTCACCGGATTTAAATCCTTCAGATTTCTTCCTTTTGGGACATTTGAAGTCTCACGTTTATAAAACTCCAGTCGACACTGAAGAAGAGTTAATCCAACGGATACTGAATTCATGTGATCAGATAAGACATACGCCGGAAATATTTCAACGTGTTCGGCAATCGATATTAAGACGAGGTAATGCTTGCATTGAAGTTGAAGGAGGACATTTTGAGCAACTATTGTAAGTTTTGTGTTACTTATTGTTGAATGAAAAAATTAGTGGGGCACATTTTTTGGTCAAAAATATGGTGCCTTCTGGGACGCCACTGGACATGATATTTTTAATCTAACCAAGGCTAAATTAGCCCCTTAATTGCTACCCCAAATAACACTGCCGAATTTCAACAAAATCGGCTAAAGGATTATTAAGATATTTGGGAAAAAACTATTTCTTTTAAAAATGTTGACACCCTGTATCTTGAAAACGAAGAATTACCGAAACTATGTTTATATGAACATTTCGTCTTAGAATTACTCAAAGAATCACCCCTTCCAGTTTGGCCACGTACTTACATAACACCCTGTATACGCGTACATACATACATGCATATAATATATATATATATATATATATATATATATATATATATATATATATATATATATATATATATATATTAGGGTGCTTCATTTTTGGGCAACATTTTATTTCTTCAAGTCCCGCCTGAAAATCTTGTAATTTAGAGAAAAACAAAATTTTTTAGCATATTGCGAACCCTTAATTCGAATTTTAACCCACTGCTAGAGAATTTTGAATTTTATCCATCAAAATAACATTAAAAAATTATTTTTTATACGTTTTTCCTTCCGTTCACCCAGAAAAATTTTTTTTGGGAATTTTGACTCATGGATTCTTGTTATAGGTATAATTTCCTACAAAAAAGCCCATTGCGTCGAATTTGTAACTCCAACGGGTTCGACGAAAAATGTCATTTAAGCTGAATTTTCATAAAAATAGCAGTAAATCGCGTTTATTTGCTAAACTATTGAAGATAGAAAGACTTAATAGCTAATTAGTAGTAATAGCTGTGAAATTACTGATCTAAACATTTTTTGCCGTCATAAAATTTCAAAAAATACATTGACAAACACATTTTTCATTCAATTTTTCATTTTTGGATTTCATAAATTAGTTATTAAAAAAAATATATTTTTTCGTTAATTTTAAGTTTTAAGTGGCTTTAACAGCTTAACCATGAGAGCTACGAGAAAATATCTCAAAGCAAAATTGTAGGGCATAACCCTCCTACAAATTTTTTCTTTCTATCTTCAATAGTTCAGCAAATAAACGCGACGCAACGGGCTTTTTTGTAGGAAATTATACCTATAACAAGAATCCATGAGCCAAATTCCCAAAAAAAAATTTTTCCTGGTGAGCGGAAGGAGAAACGTATAAAAAATCATTTTTCAATGTTATTTTAATGGATAAAATTCAAAATTCTCTAGCAGTGGGTTGAAATTCGAATTAAGGGTTCGCAATATGCTAAAAAAATTTATTTTTCTATAAATTACAAGATTTCCAGGCGGGACTTGAAGAAAAAAAATGTTGCCCAAAAATGAAGCACCCTAATATATATATATATATATATATATATAAAAAGACAATACACACACATATAATATATATTTTTGTGAGTTGTAAGAGGTTGACATATTTTGTAAATTATTTTCAGGAATGGATAACACTAAGACCTGGAGGAAAGTTTCGAGCAATTAAATATAAGAAAAGGGTTGAAGTGAGGTATCAGGAGTGCACGAGTGACAATTTAAATTTATCTGTTGTCCACGTGGTCTGCTATTTTTTGTCGTGTTTCACTGCGAATAAACGACTTCAATTATTCCTTAAACAGCATCACGTTACGGGCTATAACCACAAAACTCGTCGGCATATTGCAACCGCCATCTTAAATTTATGAATTTTGACAGAAAATTCTTGATCTCTGTCCTCGAAAACCCCCACATACTAATTTTTATTGGAATCGGGCTTTAACCTCAAAACTCGTCACCATATTGGAGCCGCCATCTTGAATTTATCAATTTTGACAGAAAATTTGGGATTTCTGTACCCAAAAACCCGCATATTGTAATTTTGAATGGAATCGGGCTATAATCACAAAACTCGTCGCCATCTTCGAGCCGCCATCTTGAATTCGTAGATTTTGAAAAAAAATATTGATCTCCAATCCCAAAATTCAATTTTCATTGAAGTCGGGCTATAACCACAAAACTCGCGACTAGAAATTTGAGGTTTCCGACGTTTCGGCTCCCAATTGCAGGACACTGGGAAAGAAGAGAATATAATAAAAAATTGCACGAAATACAAACAAAAGACTATTGATTCTGTTATATTTACTGATAAATAGTCGTGAATAATTGAAAAATAACGGATCTATATTTGACTTTATAAAACTTATATCATGACATTCAAGACACTTGTCATCAACTACACAATCTCAACTAATATATATATATATATATATATATATATATATATAGGGTCATATAAATAATGACTCCTGATATAATAAAAACTGAGTTCTCAGTTCATTCCAACAATTTAGAAGAACAACTTCAACAGATTCTGCTCGTCCACTTAGCTCTACTAGACCCACATTTCAGAAAGACCAATATATCCTTTATATATTCATTCAAAGTAAGTAATATCTGATATTTTCCATTAGGCCGTAATCCGAAAAATATCCGTATGTCTCATATCCGCACTAATTCATTTCATCCGTCGCACTCGCGCATATTTCATGTGTGTCACATTATTTACTCGTTTCCGCTCATGTAGTAAATATCTGCTTTCGTGCTTTCAGAAAGTTTGCATTATGCTCCGATGGAGCGGAAATAATAACTGGATAAAAGCACTCCGTCAAAAAATAAGTGCAACGGCTACAAGGGTTTCCTTTGTGAAATATTCCTCATCAAAGGCAAACAGTCGGCAATGATGGAGCATACATTTTCATCCGATAGCGAGAAGGAGTACGTTGGCCAAACTGAATGGACTCTACAAATGTCTTTGGTGGAACACATAAGAATGAAATTGTATATTATATATATACACTCACATGCAAAAAAAAACGCGACAAGGTAATATTTGATAAAATTTCAGGTCTCACAATTTTTTATTTCCAATTCAATTTTCATAAATTGTTTAGCAAACTGTAGATAAAATAACTAATTTCAACTTGTATATACAGTCTCTTGTTAATTAAAAGGTAGTTGTACAACCCCAATTTTAAAACACTCTGTGGAATAAATTCGTTGCCACATTCTTTCAAAATAACAATTTTAGGCCAGTAGATATAGACAATCAATTAACATTAATTCCAAAAGTTTTCAAACTTCAATGGTATGTTAGTGCATTAATGGAAACAAACTATAAAATTTTGCAGAAGTCTCTGCGATTAACGGAACATTGTTTCAAGTGCAAAAAAAACATTTTCATGCTTTATTATTGCACTAAAAATTCCAAAAGTTCTGCAAACTAGGCATACCTATAGTAATGGTGTTTTACAATATGCATTAAGTTTGCATCCTTGTCAAATTTACGGAACCTTGTTTTTTGTCATTTGTTTAAGTTTTTCATTGTAATTTGTTTAAAAAATTACAAAAGTTCTGCAAATTGGACAAGTGAATATTCACGTATATTTGCAACCATTTCTGAAAAACGCATCATTTATTATCAAACTTTTCATCGATTCTCCCATTTTCAAAACACAAGCAATGAAATAATTACAAGTTTTTTATTGTGGTTGCAAATAAAGAGAATATCGGTCTTAGGTGATATGTAACTTTCAAACCTCATACGAAAAACGGAACCTATTTATATTTTTTTGCATTTTTACAACTTTTGGAAAAATTGCAAAAGTTCTGCAAATTGCGATTAAAATTACGACTAATATTTTACGTGACGCAAGAGATTTGCAACCGTCATTGTTCAACGGAACATGTTTTTTTTTTGTATAATTGTTTTTTTTTTCTAATTTGACCATAAATTGCAAACATTGTGCAAATAGGTTTGAGATACATATTAGACCGACATATCTACAGTGGTCCAGTTAAATACTTGATTATCAATCGCGTATATCCGAAGATTAATACGGTTACGTAGTAAACCATTAAAAGATTTGAAACTAATTATTGATCTCAGAAGCAATCACTGTGTTCGACTAATCAGCGAAATAATTTTAAAAAAAGAAAAAAAACAACATTTTTTATCGCATTAGAAATGACATGCAATCATTCTTCATTTAAAATTTTTACTTGTCACAACATGACTTTATAGCAATTGACGATATTTTAAAATGATTAATGGATGCTCTATGGAAGTAAAAATATCAAAACGTCATCGATTGTATATCTCGCAAGTATAGTATTTCTAATCCCAATTGGACCGACATAAAAAGTTTCGAGAAGGAATTCTCTTCCACACGACAGAACTTTTTTCTAAAAAAAATACTGGTAGTATATACATTTCCCATTTGCCGGGCAGTGTATATTAACACTCCTCATAGTGCTCTTATTTTTATTGCCATTCCAATTGGGATTAGAATAACTATACATAATATTCATCGTCAAACAGAAATGTTGCTGAAAAATAAAATCGATATTACATCTCAAATTAAATTTTTACAGGTATGTATTTCTTGAATTAAACAAAATTATAATTTACCTTTCCACTCGACTTTCTAACTCCAATTGTGGTTTCGCATGAAAAATTCTATTGAATCCGAATGGAGGGCTGAAATGTAATCGACACGTAAGAATAATTTTATTGATTTATAAAAAATTTGAAAATAAATGGGCAAAAACATGTTGGTAGGCTATTCTATTTCAGCTGTAGCTCTAGGAGTATCAGATGAATGTGCGTTGTTTTTGGTTACTTATATAGTTGTCTGTCAGAAAAATACAATTGTCAGTTTTCTTGTTATTCTGGTAAAAAATCATGTTATTAAACCGCTGTGCATTCATTACTCTGGAAACAAAACACTGTGACGTAACACAGTTGTAGGTTAATCGTACTAATGTACAACTGTACGAGTGTTTTTTAAATCTCGATATTTATTCCATTTTTTTATGAATCAAGAAAATTTTAAAAATGTGTCGAGAGATTCACGATCCTCCATCAAACGTACTCAAGAGTATTTTTTTATGCAAATTCCTAATTGTAATATGATGTTTTGAATTTATATCGAAAATGTTAGCTCTCAACATTGAATGATTCCACCTACCGTTGACGAGCTTCTTCTTGGTCGATAGTTAACTTGGTAACACAATGAATGTCATTTATTAGATATATAAAAATATTAATTATTCAGATAACACAGGTGTTGCAAAAATAAATATTTTTTTAATTCCTAATGTTTCACATTGTAACATAGTTTGCAAATTATTATACTGCCACCAATTGGTAAAATGAGTTGTCTGTCCGATTCGCAAAACTTTTGCTTTTTTTTTGGTAGAGAACAAATACGAAAATATTTCTCTTTTGATTTTTACCTCATTTCCGTGTTACAGACTGCAGACGGGGTTGCAAATTGAAAAACTTCTACGTCAGGACATCTCCACTTGCAACCATTATTTGAAACTTTTGTAATAATTCCGATACTTATTTAAAAAAAAAACAATTTAATGAAAAAATATATTTTCCGTTTGACGCAAGAGGTTGCAAATTGAAACTCTTGTCAAGAACATTATTTTAGTTATTTTTTCGAATTTGCAGATTTTTTGGAATTTTCATCGAAAAATTAGGACTAACAACAATTTTTTATCGATAAAACAAACATTTCCGTTTTGTATGAGTGATTGCAAGTTCACCGAAGGATGTAAATTGCTATTTTTCAAAACTTCGGAAGTTCATTAAATCCTGATTTTTAACATTTTCCGTTCGGAATAAATATCATATGAAAGTCCTCTTCACTCTACTGAAGTTTTGAAACTTTTGGAATTATTATTAAATTTTGGGAAAATCATGTCTATCTCTACTGGCCTATTTTTGTTAAGAACCATTGCTGTCCTACATTTTGTATTTCGGTTCTTTTCTTTAGGTGCAATGGTTCATTTTTGAGGACGAAATGAACTTGTCAACAACAGTTCACTTTAAGAAATGTTATTTTTTGACGAGGTGGCTTTGCTCGTTGTTGACCTCATGTCAGTTTGTCAGCTTAGTTTATGTTTCTAGCAATGAAAAGGCAACAAAATATTGTTTAGTTCTAATAAATGGCATTTTGGCACTTTTCAAATGCACTTTGGATGACCTTAACCACTTTTTAATTTTTCTAAATTCTTTCAACCCAAGAATACAGTTCACCATGGAAATCGAATCTAATAATGAAGTATCTTTTCTTGACGTGATGATTCACAAATCAGACACCCTTGAGTTCTCCATAAATAGAAAACCTACCACCACTGATAATATCATACCTTTTCACTCTTACCATCCGTACAATCAGAAATTTTCATCCTTTCATTCACTTTTTCACCGCCTTTTTACTATACCTCTCAATGATTCCAATTTCTCAACAGAACTTAACATCATCAAACAAATTGCTTATAAGAACGGCTTCCCAATCCACACAATCAATAGATCATATTACAGATATGTCAACAAATTTTCCAACTTCAGATTAAAATTTTTTTTCCCTTTTGGCCTCTATCTTAAACTCGAAATATCTTGATTAATAAACTCGACGCCAATATTGATTCAAATTTTTCTATCTTTTTCAAAACTTCTAACAACCTGAAAGATTTTTTGGTAAACTCTAAAGATAAAATTCCATTGTTGGATAAATCTGGAGTTTATAAACTAAATTGTTCTATCCCTAATTGTAAAACATATCATATTGGACAAACAGGCCGCAAGATCAGAACACGACTAGCTGAACACGTTCGATTGATAGATTCTAACTCTGAAAAAGAACTTATTAACTCTAATTCTGTTTTTTCTAACCATATTATAAATGAAAAGCACAATTTTGATCCCAACTCTGACCTAGAAATTTTACATATTTGCGATAAAGGTTAAAAACTCAATCTCCCTGAAACCCTTGGAATTAACAAGGCAATCAAAAGTTGTAATTTACATTGTATCAATGAACAAATTCATTTTGATAGTCTAACGCTTTTTAACTCCTTACTATTTGATTTCCCATCTCTAGATCGAATTTCATAACACATCTCTACACCACACTCAGCTACTTCTTTTCTCGATTCCATGTCACAGTCACAAACATTCCTCTGTCACTTTGAAACTTGATGTTCTATAGGTCAAAAGTCTTGTCATATGTCAACCATTAACCTATTTTCTATTTCCATCCATGTGTATTTGATGATTTTATAAATCCTTTGCAGTATATTGAAATGTTGTTTGTTAGAACTAACCACGGTCCCTAACATCAGTGAACCCGCACTAGATGCGGACACAAATGTTATTGTAGTTGTTTTCAGTGTAATTTCTTCATAATTTTGTCCACCATACAATGGTAGGTTATTTCTCTCTTAATGTTTGCCCCTTGTAATTGTAACATTTTACTTCCCCTTTAGATCTGATTGTAGCCCCTTCCATTTTGCTGATGATGAAGGATTAATCCTTCGAAACATGTCCAGTTCCTGATGTAAATCTTCGTGCCACTTTGGTATTAAAATTATTTTTTTGGTTGAGTTAGACTGTATGATTTCTCACCTACCTAGTAATATCATCTCCACTGTATGAGATGGATCGCCTACGTTGGATTATAGCAATTATACAACTCACACAAAAGCCAGAAGCCTGTATTTTTTAAAGCTACTCAGGTACATGTTAGGTTTCCCCACCTGCTGTAGAATCGACAGTTATACCCCTTAATTCCATCAACTTGTCAAGTATTAACTCTACGCAACTAGCGTTACCCATTCTGGCTTCAGGATTCATCAATATCCACTTACCTGCGTACTTATGAACGAAAACTGTGGTCATTCCCAAAGACCTCGCGATAGCACAAGCGTGTTGTCCTCCAGCGCCACCAAAGCACGCTAGAGCATGCCTAGCCGTATCGTAGCCTTTGGCCTGAGTGAGTGCCCTGATTGGTCTGCACATAGCCTCGTTTGCTACCTTAACAAACCCCATCGCTACTTCTTCTATCGACATCGTTTTATTCTGTAAAAAGAATTGTAAATTATTCAGCTGGCACCTGGGGTGATGTAGAGTATGGAGGGATCGAAATTGACCAACAATAGCGCCACGGAGGGAAACATTGTTTACCTTCGACTTATCTTGTCCATGATGGAATTCATTTATTTCTCCGGTGAGCTTTTCGAATTCTCTTGTGGTTTCTTCCTTGTCCAGAGGCGCGTCCTCGTTCGGGCCGAAAATGTTCGGGAAATATTCAGGAAGCAGTCTCCCAAGAGCTAAGTTCGTATCTGTTACTGTCAGAGGGCCTCCTTTCTTGTAACAAACCGGACCTGGATGAGCTCCCGCTGATTCGGGACCAACTACAAACATGCCCGACCTGAAAATGTGTTTAACGTACTATATGGAAGTTGTTGCATTGAAATTGATACTGTACCTGAAGAAGAGCATGGACCCCCCACCAGCCGCCACCGTATTAACATCCAACTGGGGAGCTTGGATCGTTACTCCGGCAGTGGTACTTTCGTAAACGTGTTCGTAGTTTCCAGCGAATCTGGAGACGTCAGTCGAGGTACCTCCCATGTCGAAACCTATAACTGGTAGGTTCGTTTCCTTTTGCCAAGTGGTCACAGCATAACCAACGACCTAAATAAAAACCAATAACAATCTTATCAGTAAATTTTATTAATTAAATTAAAAAATACAAAAGCAAAGTTTTAAATATAAAATAATATCAAGATGAAAATCTTGATTGAAGCCCGGGACTCGACGTGATGGCGCATTTGCTGTTTCAGTTGGAGGAAAACCCGGAAAAACCCACAACACCATCAGAAATCAGATCATCAACTTTCTCATAGAAAAGGACACATGCTCCCTGGGAGCTGAGAGAATCAATCTTGGAAAATACACGGCAGTCATCGAAGAGGTGCCAACAATTAGAATAAGGGTGTTTGCAATATGCAGTATATTGTCCATTGGAAATGCTGCCGCTATGATTAGATATGGCGTAGATATTATAAAGAGTATTCATTCCATCCTGAGCAGAATATTGGTCCAAATTTTGTATGGGAAAATTAATCACATTGTCCAATTTACTGCCATCATTCGAAGAAACACGTTTTAAATGTATAACTAAAATTTTTGGAAATGTTTGAATACGAATAATCTTTTTGAATTCCCTTTTCATTCCACAAGTTGAACAGTATGGGCTCGCATCGTTAGTCAAAGTCTCCTCTTCTGTCAACAGTTCAATACATTGTGTTAAATTCACGAATTCGTTTGGCAAGTCTGGAATAGGGATTGAAAGTACCCAGAAAGGTTCAAAAGTAACGGAGCAGTAATTACAAAAAGTAAATCTCAATATAGACTTCAGCTGACCGGCAAATGTATCCACAATTTTGGAATTATGAGTAGACAGATATCTTGTCCAAGAAATGGAAGCTTTCTGATTATCATTCGTGATAACAAAATCGTTTGGTGATGGATGAATCTCTGCACTCACCTTGTTTAAATCTTCATGTAAACCTACCAGAAGGTATCTTAGAAATTCTTCCGAATCTGCTGGGACGTTATGGTCGAAGGAAGGAGCAAAATTTCTGAATAGACGGACGAAATGTGAAGTATCCACCATTTTTCGAGAAGAATCAGGACTCCAGATATTTTCCATCAAAGATATAAAAGATTTCATTAAATTTCCTTTCATTCTTGATGTAGTAGTATTTAAATCCTCCATACAAAAACCTATCTTGAAAAATTCCAACAAAACCTTGTCTATGGGCCATGTATTATGAACTATTCCAATGACACGCTCCAGATAATCCAACAACAATAGCAATAGGAATAAGAATAGCAATAAGCTAAGAATAATTATACAGTGCTTTCGTGAAGTACTGAATAAATTCATTTTTAGACAAACTATCCATTTTTTAGGAATCTCCTGAAACAGGTCGATTCTCAATCTCAATTTGCCACATTTATAAGGGAAAATTAAATATACAGGGTGATCCACGTTTGAATAATGACGTCCGCGACAATTTTTTAAATAGAACACCGTATATATTATTCAATTTTTTGATTCTCCATTGTAAGCTGATTTCATAAATATATAACATAAGGATTGTATACAGTGCGACTGGTAATTTCAGTGCTCTCGTAAAGTAGTGGATAAATTCGTAAATAATCAAAGCAATAAAATAATTTTTGAAAAGAACGCTCGAAACCGTCGAATTTTAATTTTATTTGGGCATTCTTTCAAATTGAATTAATACATACAGAATTATTCGTGTATGACAAATGACGTCATCGGTTTTTTTTCAATGGCAACTTCATTTTTCATTACGGAATGTGAAAAGGTGATCATGAGTATGGGCGAAATGAAAATAAAATAAGAAAAACTATTTTGAAATATGAAAATACTAAATTTAATGGCAATGATAGCTTCAAACAACGATCAAATTAAATGTTCAAATTGTGCACCGTTTGCTATGTGACTATTTCCAGTACTTGACAGTAACCATAGCGACAAGAATTTTGTTTTTATTGCTGAATATTTTTTGTGAAGTTATTTCTTTGAAGAATAACATATCTCATCGTTTGTCGATACATTATTGAGTAGTAACTTCGGCATTTCAAGGAAAATGATTAAATTAAATGAACGAGAAAGAATTGAAATTCTTTGCATGATAGGATTTGGAGACAGAATGCGCACCCAAAGAGAAGTAGTTGAATTGTTTAAAGCAACTCATCCTGATCGGCAACCTATTAACCAAAGCATGGTGAGCAAAGTTGTGTCAAAATACCGTGAATTTGGGCATGTCCGTGATCTTCCTAAATCTGGTCGACCCTCACCACCAGAAGACGATCGGCTTAATGTTGTGTTGGCAGTGCATGAAAATCATCACACAACACTCAACCAATTGGCTTCTGATTTCAATATGGCAGCGTTACAGTCCACAAAATTCTGAGAAAAGCAAAGCACCATCCTTATAAGGTACGCCTCATCCATGAGCTGAATGAAGACGACTTTGATCGGCGAATCAATTCTGCAACTGCAACAGCTATGCAATAATGAATAATAATTCTGTAAAAAAAATATTTTTTTTCAGATGAGGCTACGTTTGTTTTGAACGGCCACGTCAATAGGCAAAATTGCCGTTATTGGGCTACCGAAAATTCCCGATGGATGATGGAGTATCACACTCAAAATCCACAGAATCCACTAGAGGAACCTGATCTTTCGAGAACTGATTTATTCTTTCAACAAGATGGTGTGGTGCATCTCCCCATTATGCTGCATCTGTCCGCGACCATTCAGATGTGGTGTTTCCAAATCGTTGGATAGGGAGAAGGGGGCCGATTGAGTGGGCAGCTAGATCTCCAGATCCAGATCTCATGATTACTTCTTGTGGGGATACTTGAAGAGTAAAGTGTATGTTGATAGGCCGGAGAATTTACAAGATTTAAAAGTAAGAATTCGTGACGAGATACAATGTATACCTCCTGACGTTATTAACAATGTTCAAATTTAGTATTTTCACATTTCAAAATAGTTTTTTTATTTCATTTTCATTTCACCCATACTCATAATCACCTTTTCACATTCCGAAATTGAAAATGGAGTTGCCATTAAAAAAACACCGATGACGTCATTTTTACTATGAATCATTCTGTATGTATTAAATTTGAAAGTATGCCCGAATGAAAATAAAATTCGATGGCTTCGAGCGGTCTTTCCAAAAATTATTACTTGATTTTTTTACGAATTTATCCACTACTTTACGAGAGCACTGAATTTAACGGAGGCACTGTATACAAACCCTATGTGTGATACATTTTTGAAATCGGCTTTCCATGGAGATTCTAAACATTGAATAATATATAGGGTGTTTCATTTGAAAAAATTGTCGCGGACGTCATTAGTCAAACGTGGATCACCCTGTTCATTTAATTTTCCATTATAAATGTGGCAAATTGAGATTAAAAATCGACCTGTTTCAGGAGATTCCTCTGAAATGAATAGTTTGGCTACAAATTAATTTATTCAGTACTTTACGAAAGCACTGTTTACTGAAGCCATTTTATACAACGAATTTAGATTTAGCATTAACTTTAAGAATGACAGGACACGCATGACAAGTGACAGTTCGCTCAGTTGTGTGTTTTTCTTTTCTGGGAATTACTGAGGGTGGATAGTCGTAAGTGGACCACCCGGTATAGTCCTTTCAAAGGGCCCATGTTGTATTTTCATTGTAGGTTAGGTTCAACGTGTTATCATTATTGACATTTTTTAAGGTAATAAAAAAAGGTTTTTCACCGCTCAGATGATATTGATGCATCTAAGCCGAAGTTGGGCGTGATGTTACATAAATAAAAAATATTATCACATCGAATTTTTTGGATTTGCTTAAAAATACCCGCAATTCACTACTTACCCCTCCCGCTGGTCCTGACAGAATGGCCCGAGCTCCATTGAAGTTCTGCATCGGCGTAAGACCGCCATCACTCTGCATAAAAAGGACTCTCGTCCCCTCCAAGTTGTTCTTGAAACCTTTAGAGAAACCCTCGACGTACCTCTTGACGTGTGGGGTGAGGTAGGCGTCGGCGCAAGAAGTGAATCCTCTTGGAACGATCCTAACCATAGGGATGACTTGGTGGGACAGAGAAACGTGACTGAAGCCTGCGAAGTAACCAATTGTATAATAGGGGTTGTATACATTTATTTATCGAATAGACAACCAATTAGTTATATGGGAAATATAATTAGTTCACGTAGTGTTCCACAAGGAACTTTCCTTGGACCACTTCTCTTTCTCATTCACATACATTTGTTGCCTAGTTTGAAATTGGTTGGAGAAATGAAGATGTTTGCTGGTGACCATACTATAATATAAAGGGGAATTAATTTACAAGGAATAAAAATTATCAATCAATCAATCAATCAAAAAAACATATTTTATGTTTATAATAAAAAACCTTCAATTTAAAGGATTCCATAAACTTCAATAATGAGAACGTTAGTTAATTGTACAAAGACGAATTGGCTTTGATGGCCAATTTTTAGGGTTTGTTTTAATTTTTTCAAGAAAAAATAAATTCTAAAAAAAAATGTCTTGCCGATGTTACCACTCTAATACGCGTCAACTGATTATTAACTGTCTTCTCAAAGTTTTTAGAAAAAGAGATATTTAACTCTACCCAACAAATGGACAAAGAAAAATACCAGCTACCACTCTTGCGAGTGGACTCACACTGTCACCAACCTGTCCACTGGAAATGGACAGGATTTTATTGTTTGAGGTTAATTTTCCCAAAATTACAATTGGCACTAGGTTTTTGTCAACTGATCATCCGATCGGTAGTAGATTCGGCTAGAAGCAATGTCTAATCTGATTTGTGATTTTCTTCCTTAAGGTTCAGTTAGTGAAGGGACTGAGATTCTCCCTTTAAGTTAGCAAATTTGTTACGCCGTTCTGACCGGCAAATAATGACACTATTTAGATTAGAATAAATATATTCATGAAAAAAAATGCTAAATAAAGTGACTTTGCACAAAGTGTGGACAATAAACAACAAAAAATAAAATTCAGACTCATCTGAATCCGATAAAATAGGTCATATTTTTATAGTCCTACGTACAAAAGGAAACTTCCGCCTTTTAGACGAACGGAAACTCAGAACGTGCCCTTTTCGCCAATCGCGGTTACCCAATCATGCGAGAAACCTCGCGCTACGTTAATTTCAATGATAAATTGTAATGAAAGCATTTCTGAACTATATTCAAATTCACCCAAATAGCAAATTAGGTTAGTAAGTATTTCAGTACTTCCCAAAACCCTAAAACCACTCACTACTTGCTGTGAGTGCCGGAAGATCTTGTAGGTTCTTCCCGTAATCCCAAAATGTGTCACTTGTATTATAAGAATCGACTTTCTATGATTTTCTATCACTTTGACAAAACCCGCGATTTCGGAACTCGTTCTAGCGTCAAACTTTAGCTAGCTAGTCGCGTCTATACTCGATGATATCGTTCAGCTCACGGGAAGTATCACTCGACCCGTATCAACCGCTTATACCGGCGATGGACTTCTAACTTTTGTTGAAGTCTCCAGAAAAACCAAACGCACCTCTCTCTTCAGAGGCTCCGCGAGAATTCCCTTGTCCACCCTATTATTTCGAAGCACCAAGCTAACAAGCGTCCTTTTTGAGAGCGTTCATTGGTTCCGAAGATCTCGCCTAAGCTGTGAAAAGCGTCATCCTCAGCAGTTCTACGGCTGTGAGAACCTCTTGGACTTTTCAAAGGAGCCTTTTTCTCTCGTGCTAGACATAAACAATTTCTACAACTTTGAGCTACTTTGCGGGAGCTGTCATGTTCTCACAACCCAAATATGGAATTTCATTACTGGTTGCCTACCTTTAGGTTCGTTTATGAATTAAATTTCGATCTGTATTTTTGCTCACCATCGATTTAAATTGAAATATCACGGGGCGAGTTCAGAGTTTTCCATTCTTCGGCTGAAAGCTTCAGGTTATTCCATAATCAACATATAAAAACCAACAATATACTAACAACTTCTGGTTGTTACATAATCTCCAACAGTGAAATTTCTTGGACTCTTGATTGATGAAAATTCATTCTGGTCAAAGCATATTGAATTATTAAGGAAGCAAATTAACAATAATTGGAATACTCTACAAAATCAGGAATTATTCATCTTTGGAACATTTGAAATGATATACTTTACCGTTTGGGGATCAGCAAAAAAAATAAAGCTGAACTTACCGATTTCTTCTGCAATTTTTCCAACTTGTATCTCATGCTCATAATAGGTATAACTGTGAGCAAGGGCAATGGATATACTCTTTATCCCTCTCTCGCTTATCCGTTTCAGATCTCGTTTCACTTCTTCTACATCTAGTTCTCTCGTGACATAAAACTTCTCGCCAGTTTTACCTTCAACGATTCTCCAGTGGTTTGTTTGATTTCCCAGATTGCATTTCCCTTCCAAAACTGGTATAACACGACAATCCACTTCCACCACATCGGTGTATAAGATCTCTGGTCTCCGTATATTCTAAAATGCAAAAACAGTTGAAAAAATGGTATGGTGAAATCTCTGCATCGTTCGAGAAAATTCGCATTCTATCAAATGTTGTGTTAATTATACTTCAAGGGGAAAAAGGCGATCAAGGATTTTCTCTTGTAACCATTTTGTGTAAGAATTATACAGTGCTTCTCAAAAGTCTCCTCCCCCCTCTTAGTTTTGGAACGATTATACATAAACAAGTGAAATTTGGAAACTGAATATTAAAGGTTGTAAACTTCCCTACTAGTGATGATAGATAACGAAATCGTCAAAGATGACGTCACAAGGCCATTGTGACCAATAATTTTAAATGGAACCCTACGGCAAGCGACATCTCTTTTAAAAGGTATCGAAAAAACCTATTCAATGATACTAATTTTGTTTGTGTTTATGACAGTTTTGGCAACTCGCTTTTAAAAAACGCAAAGCTGTGATGAATTAAATCAGTTAATACTAAAATTCCAAATTCAAGCTCCGCCTCTGGATAGTTGTCAAATAAGCTGACGTTTTTGTTAGTCTCCCTAATTCGACGTTTTTGTAATTGTCCAAGTTTTTGTACATTTAGTAATTCGTGTATTGTTGATCGAACGTTTAACTGTTTCAGCAGCTTTTGGTACTTTTAATATTTTTGTACATTTTAATAATTTGTTAAAAATGGTTCATCAACTCTCAGACGACGACCCAGACCGAAGACTAGAATTTTGTGAAAATATGGAAATAAAATTAACCAACAGCCAGACTATGTCAAAACAATTTGTTTTAGTGACGAAAGTACTTTCTATCTAAATGGAAATGTAAATACACAGAATGTGAGGTATTGAAGTGACGCAAATCCTCACCTGTTTCGTGAAACACATACCCAATTTCCCCAGAAGGTGAATGTTTGGGCAGGTATCCCACCACATCGTTGGGCCTCTTTTTTTAAATACTGATTTAACTGGTGAGGTTTATCTGGAGCTGTTGCAAAACGCAATAGAACCATTAATCCTTGAAATTTTGGAAGATAATTCAGATGAATTCGCAATTTGGAAATAACATTCCAACAGCATGGTGCTCCTCCACACTATTACGGTGCAGTAAGACGGTATTTGGATGAGGAGTATCGTGGTAGATGGATTGGACGACGAGGTTCAACGGAATGGCCAGCTCGATCGCCGGACCTCACACCTTTGGATTTTTTTCTGTAGGATACCTTAAATCGAAGGTTTACGCCACTGAACTTGACAATATTGACGTTTTAAAACAACGTATTGTTGCTGAATGTGAGGCTGTTTCCGCCGACACATTTGCAAAAGTACGAGAACAGTTTAAAAATAGGATATTTCACTGTCAGGAAGTAAATGGAGGTCACTTCGAGCAATTTCTTCAAGTAGATACTGATTCTTAAATCTGTAATTAATATCATACTGAATGGAATTTAAATTTTAATGTTCACTAATGAGCCATTGAAACTGCCATAAACACAAACGAAATTAGTATCATTGAATAGTTTTTTTCGATACCTTTCAAAAGAGGTGTCGCTTGCCGTAGGGTTCCATTTAAAATCACAATGGCCTTGTGACGTCATCTTTGACAATTTCGTCATCTATCATCACTAGTAGGGAAGTTTACAACCTTTAATATTCAGTTTCCAAATTTCACTTGTTTATGTATAATCGTTCCAAAAATAAGAGGGAGGGACGGGACTTTTGAGAAGCACTGTATGAAAATGCGTAGAAAAATATCCTAAATTTAGCTTCCTAAGTAATAATCTTATATTCATACACTATGCCCCAATTTGACTTCGCAGGATACTGTTTCTAATTAAACGAACACCACTGTAATGTTTCGAATGGTTTCAGAAAATATATAGTAGTTAGTTCGTTCTGATTTTTCGTCACAAAGTCTCTAGAGAAGTTGTTATTGTTGAATATTGTCTCATTTAGTAATTTTTAGACACAAGTCAACTGAATAATGTTTGTCTAGCTAAGAACCCTTTCGAAGTCCTTGTAATTTTGAATATTTTCAGATCACGTTAGTTAGAATTTCAATTCACAGAGTATTATCATCCATAATAAAAGCTTAATAAAATTGAGTATTTATGTTTAAAAGCTCAATCTATTGTTTCATATTTCTTATTATCACGGTATACACCTTCTCTGAAAGGAAACTAAGAATAAATTTGGATCATTGAAAAGAGTTATAAGTTTGTCAGGAAAGATGAAGAGATTTTTCCGGTCTGAAAATGGTCCCAGGTATCCAAAGTAAGTGAGTTCGCGAATTCTTTTAACTATATTTTTCCCAATTAAATAATTGTCTGTTGTTTTTATCATTTATAGGAGATCACGATGATGAAAGAAGTATTTTTATTACTTTATTTGCATTGTATTATCACTCACTAGATCGAAAATTTTCGGCCTGGCTTGGTTTCCAATAAGGAGAATGTCTTTGAAACCTTTGTTAGTAACGAATGCCATTTTTTCACCCTTTCGTTCCAGGAGGGCGTTGGTAGCCACTGTGGTTCCCATCCTGATCCATTCTATCAATGAGCTATCTACACTTCCATCGCTCGTTGATGCATTTCCTGTTTCCTGAATGAAAATTGTTGGATCATAGAAAAAAAACTTAGGAAGGGTAGATTTCATGTCTCACCTCTTGTAATATTCTCCTTATCCCTTCTGTTGGCGCATCCTCGTAATGCTGTGGATCTTCTGAAAGTAATTTCAGCACCCTAATTTTACCATTAGGGCATTTTGCGAATACATCGGTGAAGGTGCCTCCCCTATCTATGGCAAAACGAAATTTCCTATTGGAAGCCATTTTACCTGAAATGAAAAAAAAAATAGTTTTCATATTGTTACGAATCCGATACGCCACTGTTTGGGTTTACGTCTGGTGAGCGAAGTCGACTCGTTAACCTGGAATTTCTAATCAAACAATTCCAAAAAGTTCCAGATGATTCGAGAAACGATAGTATAGTAAATTCTAAACTTGTCTGTTAACTATACAGGGTGTTTCTTAAGTACGTGTAGGAAATTCAGAAGCATGTTGCTGACGTCAAAATAAGAAGAAAAGTTCCTATAAACATATGTCCGCAAGTTATTCGTTTCTGAGATGCAGGGTGTCAAAGTTGAATTCTTATTTTTATTTTTTGTGAATACCTACATTGCAAAATAATTGTGATATTCGAGTTAAGTTTGTTATCTGGGAGTATTTTTCAATGACAAAATTAAATTTAATGTTAGTTTGTCTCTTTCGTGGGGGAAGCGCCACCTACATGTCTTTTCAGTCATTTGAAATGTCATAACTTTTTTGTACGTACCTGTATCACGTTTTCTAGTGGAAAAATCGATTTTTCTAACATTTTTGTGTAAAAAATATATTCCTGGTAGAGGTCGCTGCGAGCAACTGTTTTCGAGTTATTGGGATACTGAAACGAATAACTTGCGGACATATGTTTATAGGAACTTTTCTTCTTATTTTGACGTCAGCAACATGCTCCTAAATTTTCTACACGTACTTAAGAAACATCCTGTATATTCAAGTCGAAATAAACGGACAATAAATAAGTGAGTGTTTTAATAAGCCTCGAATCCCAATTACGTAACAATATTTTTAAAATCAATAATATAAGCTTTTCCGTCATATTCCCCAGTATAATGTAACCTTAGTAATTCAATAGATTTCTTGACCACGAACAATAATATTCCAACTGTAATCAATGCATCGTAAATTCATGATATTTCAATAGAAAATTATTTATTTCACATAGATTTCACAATTAATCTTGTTTACGAAACACACCAAATAGTTTCACAAATACCATACCCCCGAATTTACTTCACAACTTCAACGAAGTTCGAGTTCAGAGAAGAGGAACTGGATATTGAATTGCCCGTCTCGGTTTACTAAGGCTTTTCGATGGTTTCTACACTAAACTTGCTATTCAAACTCATGGAAGTTACTAACCTTTATCGAAGCCAGTCGAAAAAAACATACAAATATCAGAGTTATTTGAACTTCGTGATGTCTCTTCAAGTCTTAAAATGTTTGAACAGTTAATAAGATAATTATGTGTAGAAGTTTGATGATATTTTATTCTCAGCAAAACAAATACACTGATAAGCATTGCTGCAAACCAGTCATGTTAGGAATTCCTACAAAAAAATATCGCTTGTCCCCAACAAATGGACCCAACAATTTGCTGACTGATGAAAACATTTTTTGTGTGCATCGTTTTTCAATACAGGTGTCGGCATCTGTTGTTTCACAATATTAACAAAGTGATCTCATAGATGCCGTCTTTTTTACCAGTCCAATATATAAAGTTTTCTATAAAATTGAAATCACTAACATCTACATTCGAATAGAATAAATACTTCTATTTATCAATAGGGAATACGCATGTGCCCCTTTTCCCAAAATATTTTGATATGCACATAAAAATTACAACCTAGAAAGCTCAGCAACAAACTCAGAAATAGCCAGTTTTTTCATCGCATTCAAAAACGTACTCCTAGCGCCTCTGATGGACGTACGCATCGTTACTTCACCCAGTTCAAACTTTTACCGCTAGTTGCTTCGAACTACCAACTATAATTTTATCTGCCCACGTTTATATGTCGTATTCATATTTCTATTATCATGGTATTTTCAATTGTTACTGAAACATCACATTAAAAATTAAAGTTGAATTCATGTTTGGGTTATAAGAAATATTATTGTCTATCAAAATTCCTGTAACAACCACAATTGCGGAAGTTATTCAAGCGAAGTCAAATCGAGTTTGAATTGAGGAGCACCTTTAAATTTGAAAATTTTGACAAAATTTTGGGAATTGAGAAATTATTTTCACAAAATGTAATCATGGAGGACCGAATGTTGCGAAGAAAAAATGAAAGCATGCGTGTTCCCTATTCCAGATATCCACAAACGTCTCTCAGAACATCTATTTTTGAATCTCCAAGAAAGCAAAATATCCGAAAGGGGTTGTCACTAACCCCAATGGATCTAGCGGGCAAAAACGTCACGACCCAAAATATAAAATGATCCAACACGATGTGCTGAGACAATTTCTGAAATCATCATGTTGGGGATGCAAACCTACATACCGAATACCGAAAGAAGAACATCATCCGATAAGACCTGGTTTAACAGAAACTGCTCTAGAGCTGTGGCTTCCAAACAGGCAGCATACCATCGATGGCTAAAAAATCCGGGCCCTGAGACCAGAGCAGCATATGTCCAGGCTAGAGGCATATGCAAAGAGACAATAGAATGCTCAAAAGATGCCCACAATGCCAAAATAAGATCAAAACTTGCTGAATGTCCTAACGGATCCCGTTCATTTTGGTCTTTCGCCAAAGCTGTGGGAAGAAACTTCACTTCCAGCTCATTTCCTCCTCTAACCAAAGAAGATGGAACACTAGCAACGACTGCCCAGGAAAAAGCCAATATCTTTGCGCACCTATTTGCTGGAAAGTCCACTCTGGATTCATCGGGAAAACAACCCCCGAACATTACACCTATTGACAGTCACATGCCCGAGATCACCTTTCGCCAACGTACTATCAGAAAGATTTTGCTGGGTCTCAACACCAACAAAGCCTGTGGATCTGACGGAATCCCGCCGATTGTTCTCAAGAAATGTGCCCCCGAACTAACACCTGTTCTTTGCAAGTTGTTCAACCACTCTTACAATTTGGGGGTATTTCCGTCCAATTGGAAAATTGCAAGAGTACAGCCAGTCCCTAAAAAAGGCAAAAAGGCCCTACCTAGCAACTACAGACCTATCGCACTGCTATCTATTATTTCAAAGGTCATGGAAAAAGCCATCAACATCGAGCTCATGAAATATCTGGAAGACTCAGGAATTGTCAACGATAGGCAATATGGCTTCCGCCATCAGAGATCAACTGGTGACCTGCTCGCTTACGTCTCACATATATGACAGCTATCTATTGAAAAGTATGGAGAAACTTTAGCTGTGGCATTAGATATCTCCAAGGCGTTCGATCGAGTTTGGCACCAGGGACTCCTCGCCAAGCTTCCGTCTTATGGCTTGCCCCCTCAGCTGTGTTCTCTGCTTGCTAGTTTTCTCTCAAACAGGTCTCTCCATCTAGTGGTCGATGGAGTTTCATCTGACACTCTACTCATAAATGCTGGTGTTCCGCAAGGATCTATTCTCGCACCAACACTATTTCTACTTCACATCAACGACCTGTTGGCAGCAACTTCATGTCCAGTACACAGCTTTGCCGATGATAGTACCCTCCATACCGCTTTCTCTTCCAGGGCCCCTATATCAGCCCGTGAAACCAGAAATGAACGAGGAAGAAATGTTAATAATATAAATATGGACTTAGCAACAATTCTCGAGTGGGGATCTAATAACTTGGTAGAATTCAATGCAAACAAAACACAAGCATGTCTTTTCTCTAAAAAAGCCGATCTCACTGTGCCTAACATAACTTTGTCAGGAGTAACCATACCACTGAAGTCATCCATATCGATGCTTGGTATTACTATCAGCAATAACCTTTCCTGGGAAAATCACGTGAGGTCCATTGCCAAAGTGCATCCCAAAAACTTGGTTTTTTGTTTCGTGCCAAGAGCTATTTCACCCCCACTCAGCTGCTTATGATCTATAAGGCACAGATCCGACCTGTCCTGGAATACTGTTCCCATATTTGGAGCGCGGCACCTAAACATATCCTGAGGCTATTGGATTCTGTCCAAAAAAGGGCAATTCGTCTCGTCGGTGATGCCTCGCTTACAAACTCGCTCACTTGTCTGGAACACAGTAGAAAAGTTGGCGATTTGTCTCTATTTTATAGATATTTTCATGGGCGATGCTCTTCTGAAATATCAACAATCGTTCCTGCTTTGGCACTCTCTTCGAGACTAACCCGTCAAGTTCAGTCATCACACCCCTTCGTGGTCACTTTGGAGACCTGCAGAACATCACTTTCCAAAGACTCGTTCATCCAACGAACAGCGAGGCTTTGGAACTCATTGCCTAGGGAGGTGTTCACCGAGGCATACAACCTCCAGAAATTTAAGAAGAACACCAACTCCTACCTTCTTTCCCTTGGTTCCCACGATGTTCTCTGAACATTACAGGATATCCCTTTTCGTGGGAACCAGAATATAAAAAAAAAAATTAATAGTTTTAAATCGGCCAAAAAAGGGTGGAATATTCCTCGCCTCACCACAAAATGGCCTTGAGGTAATATGGAACAAATTTAGCACGAATCATATTTCACATTTTTCCTTGCTGCCATTTTCTATCAAGAAACGAAACTATAGTTTGGATAAGTTTCCCTGAGAGTTCAATAGAGGGCCCTCGCTAATTGCTTTTTCCACGGGCATTAACTGACTATACCACAGACGGTCTGTGGACTATACAACCTTCACTTCACTCTTTGGTTATATGATTCCTCTTGAAATATAGACCCAGGAGAGAAATTATCATTCATATGCCCACCAAATCCAGAAGATAGCAAAAAGATATGTAAACAAAATAGAATTGGGGATAGCTTGTCACCCGAACTAGTTATAGTTTTCCCAATATCAATTGCAGAAGCATAAAAAAGTCTTGCGGCGAAATCCTGTGAGCAGCAATGACGGAGATAACTAATTTTATTTAGATATTTTAAGATTTTAAAAATACTTCATAAATAATGAAAAATGAAAAAAAATTAAAGGCAAGCTTTTATTTATACAAATAAAAAAAAACTAGAATATCCTACAAAACTAGAATATCCTAAAACGTATTCGTATCGGCACACACCAAGACCACAGACGCTACTGGTTTTTAATCTTTCAGAGCTATTAAAACACAAATATAACGCGTGATTTATGACCTCCCATCGTAGAGACACACCTGCCAGCATTGATGTCCGACTTGATTGGCCCAGACGAATCGGTTTGTGAATAGACAGCAGTCACTCAGGTCCACGTTGACTATCGGCTCTTTTGATCTACCGTATGCCGACATCGAATGTTTACGAGTAGTACAGATTATTTTTCGTTCCGTTTCTTCGCATATACGCTCGTGTTAGCGAAGTGAGTTTTTATTTGCTCCCTATAGAAACAGCTTCTGCAATTGATATTGGATGGACTATAAAAAAAATTCACTTTAGCGCTGTTACCTTGATTTGAATTTCCTTGATAGTGTAGTGTAGCATTAAGATGTCTAAAAACCCTGGTGCTTGCACTTATACCTGTAGAAGTTTGGGATCGACTTGGCGACACTTGGCCTACTTGATAATAAAGATTACTAGCGTGTCAGATGGCGCCAATTTCGTTTTAGTTTCAATTCAGTAACAGGGTATATTTAATTCCTCAGCTTTCTTTTTGAGACGAACTGTTCGCGGGTTCTAATTCTAGCTTTGCTATTGGTTGAAAAGAGACATCTGTCAAACTTCACCAATAGCAAAGCTAGACTTAGAAGCCCCCTAACATTGCACTCAGAAAGCACTGTCGTGTTGTTTTTCGTATTTTGTATCATTTGAATTTGAGGTTAACTGCATTTTGACATTAATTATTGTCATTAAATTGCAGAAAATATAAAATTCAAGGCATACAATATTATTCAATGCATACAATGTGATGAACTATGAAAATATCATTATTAGTCAATTCGTCAAGATTTTACTTGCTTTTGGTACTGAATACAGGTGAATATTCGAATCTGCCGCTTTATACTGTCCACACAAAATACAAATGTGGCTCATTCTATAAAAAGTATCCTTACACACTACACTACCTGAAAATAAACAATTCCTCACCCACTAATGAACTGATGAACGATTGATTTTTTTAAAGAACAAACTAAGGAATAAGCTAAGCAAGATTTCAGATCAAAGAGATGGAAAACGCATAGATACCGACAAAATACTGAAAATAATTTCATATAAGATGCTGCAGATGTCAGAAATTAAGTTCTGACATTAAGCGAGAATATAAACAAACATTTTTGGACGGCGCCATCTACTACAGACTACCACAGAGAGAAGCTCTGTTGAAGTAACAGGTGGTGTCCCCTCGAAAATCTAAACAATATCGAATCAGTTCATTCATCAGGGTTTTTAGACATCTTATGTAGCATAAACAGAGGTGGAAGTATCTGCTCTATTATATTGAAAAAAGAGACAGGCTCATTAGCAGTGTGACTTTGTGTTAGACCAGTTTTAGAGAGACGCTACAAACGAAAGACTTTATGGGCATCTGTTTGAGCACATTAAGGTAGTTGTCGTGCTACAAACACTGTCAAAAATTAGGCTCGATTGTAGCGCGACGCGATACATATTCAAACGCTGAATTAGTGGGATCCATAGACAAATTAAAAATAAAGAGACTGTTTGAAACATTGGCGATCTTGACCACCAAGTTTTTGGTACGGCCAGTCGCGCATGGAGGCGCTGCCCGCAATAAACAGACGACTGACATGATAATTTTCCAATTTCGACATTTGTCAGAAAATGACAAACCACGTAATGATTTCAGAATAATTCTACTGTTAATTGTCATCGAAAAATTAATTATAGAAATTATACTATGGACTTGAATTATGAATCCAACGTCGAAAATGGAATGTTTTGCTGTTCGAGTTGACGCTGAAATTGCTCGAAATATTCTTTCATAAGGTAAAATATAAGCTGCTTTTCACAAACTGATACTTATTTCCATCCATCAGTTGCAGAAATTTGTTCACAAACTGATACTTATTTCCGTCCATCAGTTTCCATTTCCTATCACCATTTGAGGAAGTACGAAGATTATCATCAAACTGGAGTATTTGTTAAGTATACCTACTCGTTCTCCTTTGTGCTAATAAATGAACAAAATTATTGAAGGTTTGTTGTAAATGTAATTTGTTTTTATTTTGGTTGATTTGATGAAGACTGAAGAATATTTTTAATTTTGTTGTATTTCGGAGTTTTATTATTGTTTTGTCTGTAGTTGTACCTTGTCCTAGATACAATAAAATGTGTTTTTATAGTGTTCAACTTATTATTCTTGTTTTATAAGATCTTTAATTTTGTTCTTGATATCATGAAATAAAGATTTACTTTGAAACTTTATTTTAACCACGAATGAAAATTTGTTCTTTTATTTTATAAGAATGGCAAATCGATCGCTTATAAAATATATACCATATCAATCATATAAAAGTAACACATTTGAAAAACCCGCCTTATCTCAATCAGTTTTACCAACTGTACTTAGTTCGGCCAGTTGCGAGATATGTCGCCACTGTCTAAACGTGGTGCCAACTTTTACTGCAGGTTTGACAACTCTCTTTATTTTTAGTTTCTCTATGGTGGGATCTGTTTTAACTTAGTGGGATCTTTTTAACACTCAGAAACGCAACTACAGCAAATAAGCCATGACTGGATTATTGGCAACGTCACAATCCAACGATCGCTCGCATTTAGTTGTTCAAGATACAGTGCTGTTTGCTCTAAAAATATTGGCGACGTATCGTTATTGAATATAAGAAAAAAAATTAATTTGGAACGTAGTCATACATACGCTCAAAGATACGATTCTGATAAGAAAAAAGAAGACTCTATTGCTAATATCAAGAGAAAAAAAGTTGCGCAGAGTTTATTTGACCAAAAAAATGGAAATGTTAAGAAAATCGAAGGAAAAGTCATAAGGTGTAACATATCAACCAAACGTTGGAACTAACGAATTGAGAGCATCATCACTATTATTAAATAACATCGAATCAATATCAATAAATTATTCCATAGTTTATTTTGATTTGGAAACATCTGGATTGTGTGTGACTGATGACATTTTACAAATCGCCGCCAAATGTGAAAATAGATAATTTTATATATACAGTGTCACACATAAAGTTCGCAACATATGGACGTTTTTTTTATTAATAGATATAATGAAAATTTCACTTCGCAGTTAATGCTTGGAAAATGAGTAAAAAACAGCCTCTTTCCTTTTGTCATGTGCTACTCTAAACCCGTCAAATTTGAACTTTTTTTTTGAAAATCCTCAAAAAATCAGTTTTTATTTTTTTATTTCGAAAAATGCCGAAGAAAAAAGTTGCTCGGTTTCCAATTTTATACCTTTGCTCCAAATTTGGACTCTCTACTGTCACTTCGACTTTGTTCCAGTTTTTTTAAATGTTTCAAATCTTTCGCTTAAGATGTATAAAAACCCTGGTGCTTGCACTTATACCTGTAGAAGTTTGGGATCGACTTGGCGACACTTGGCCTACTTGATAATAGAGATTACTAGCGTGTCAGATGGCGCCAATTTCGATTCAGTTTCAATTCAATAACAGGGTATATTCATTTCCTCAGATTTCTTTTCGAAGTGAACTGTGCGCGGGTTCTGATTCTAGCTTTGCTATTGGTTCAAAAGATACATCTGTCAAACTTCACCAATAGCGAAGCTAGAATTCGAAGACGCCGAACATTGTACAAAGAAAGCACTGTCGTGTTGTTTTTCGTATTTTGTACGATTTAAATTTGAGGTTAACTTCATTTTGACAGACGGAGAATTAGAAATGAAATTGTCATTAAATTGCAGAAAATAAAAAATTTAATGCATACAATATAATGAACTATGGAAATATCATTATTCGTCAAGATTTGTACTTGCTTTTGATATTGAATACAGACGAAAATCCAGGCTTCAGTCCACACAAAATATAAATGTGGCCCATTCTACAAAAAGTATCCTTACACACTACACTACCTCAAAATAAACAATTCCTCGCGCACTAATGAACTGATTAACGAGTGATTGTTTGAAGAACAAACTCAGGAATAAGCTAAACAAGATTTCATATCAAAGAGATGGAAAACGCATAGATACCGACAAAACGCTGGAAATAATTTCATATAAGATGCTGCAGATGTCAGAAATTAGGTTCTGACATTAAGCGAGAATATAGACAAACATTTTTGGACGGCGCCATCTACCACAGAGAGAGAAGCTCTGTTGAAGTAACAGGTGGTGTCCCCTAAAAAATCTAAACAATATCGAATCAGTTCATTCACCAGGGTTTTTAGACATCTTACTTTCGCTCTACCGATTTGAAAGAAACATGATTCAAATGTCATAATTTTGATGAATACGAGACTTCAATGTCATATCTTGCCCAGAAAATACCCACATTGGCCTGTTACCAGAAAAAAAATAAATGCACTTCCAGAAATTCGTCTTTGTTGATGCAAAGTTCATCTAGTTTTATCATTTCATTGTGAAACTGATTCGGACTTTCAATGTATGGACGTTAATACGTCAGTAATCGAATAAACGAATTTCTCTTCATTCTTATTACACTCGTATTTCTTTTTTTAACAGATTTGTATCCCGTTAGCTGCAGATGAGTTCGAAATATTTTGATGTAGTTCACACCCAACAGTGTGACTGTTGGATGTAAACTGTTAGATGCAATTTTCGAGAAAATAATAATTTTTCGCAACGTTTTTGAATTAATTTCATAAATCTCATATTCTGTATTCTCACCATTAGATGTGTAATGAACATTAAACCAAAATAACTATAACCAAATTCACAACAAAACATCGTAACATTCATTGATTTATCTCAATAATCTTATAAAGAACCCGAATTCATCATTCAGTATGCCGTCCTTTCCGTTCTATACAAATTATAGTCCTTTCATTCACAGACTTTGTGGCATTTTTAATAAATAGGGGATTTATGTTAGAACAACACTCCCGAAAGGTATTCTCTAAATGTTCTTTATTTGCAAATGGTCTGTGCTTATACACTTCTCGTTTCAGATAACCCCATAGAAAAAAGTCCATTGGAGATAAGTCCGGTGATCTTGGTGGCCAGTAATCTCGTCCTATCACTTTGCCCCTAAACATTTGACTGAGACACTACCGTTTGGTCAAGCTGATACCACAAATTTCGTCCAACACTTAGAGGCAGATTATCCAAAACTTCAGACAAATGATTCATAATGAAATTTCTAAACATGTCTGCGTTCAAATTTTGTCTAAAAAAATATAGTCCAATTATTTGGTTATGTAATAAACCACACCACACATTTGTCTTGAATGAATATTAGTCACGGCATACTATTACAAAATTTGGATTATTGTTGGACCACCATCGACAATTTTGGGAACTAACTGTTCTGTTCGACGAGAAAGTTGCCTCGTCTGTCCATATAATCATTTTCTCTCTCACCTTGGAACCAAAATGAAAATCCTACTCGAATATCGAAATCTCTTTCTTTAAGAGTATGTATGAACTTTGGCTTATAGGGATGGAAATTATTTTTATGCAAAATTCTTCTCACAGTTTCTCTGCCAACCCCTGAATTTTCCCCAATACTCCTAATATTAGTTTTTCCGTTTTCAACAACGCTCAAACAAACATTGGGTTGTTCTTCTATTTACCTTATTGGATTATGTGGTTTCTAGAAACGATTGTCCACATGTTTTCAATATCCTTCCCACGGAATTAAAGTGAATATTTCTTCTTGATGCCGGTGATTGAAAATACAAGCAACATCTCGATATGGCACATTCTCACCACATAAAAGAACGATTTCCACTTTGTCTTGTGTGGATAACATTGTACATAAAACTTATTTGTGAATTATAAATGTACGAAAATCTGTACACAAAACAACTCGATTTATTAAACGCAATAATTTGACATTAACCAAAACTAAAAATTTGTTTCAAAAGCCTACTAGGAAAAATTTTATTTCGATTCAATCAATTGTACTATTTTCTTTCCCGAGATGTTGCATTAGTCTTGTATTGTTTAAAATCATGACATTTTATATCATGTTCAGTACAAATCGCTAGAACGAAAGTCTTTTGAATAGTTATGAAACTGTAGGTCATTGTCATTTTTACAGAAAAGTATGATATTTCGGGTTTGTTTGTAACTGAATCTATCTAAATCTATTAAAAAAATAAATACGAGTGTAATAAGAATGAAGAGAAATTCAATTATTCGATTACTGACATATTAACGTCCATACATTGAAAATCCGAATCAGTTTCACAAGGAAATGAAAAAACTAGATGAACTTTGCAACAACAAAGACGAACTTCTGGGTGCATTTATTTTATTTTCTAGTAACAGGCCAATGTGGGTATTTTCTGGGCAAGATATGACATTGAAGTCTCGTATTCATCAAAATTATGAAATTTAAATCATGTTTCGTTCGAATCGGTAGAGCAAAAGATTCGAAAAATTAAAAAAATTGGAAAAAAGTCAATAGAGACAGTAGAGAGTCCAAATTTGAAGCAAAGGTATAAAATTGGAAACCGAGCAACTTTTTTCTTTGGCATTTTTCGAAATTTACAAAAAAAACTGATTTTTTGAGGATTTTCGAAAAAAATGTCAAATTTGACAGGTTTAGAGTAGCACATGACAAAAGGAATGAGGCTGTTTTTCACTAATTTCTCAAGCACATACTAACTGCCAAGTCAAATTTTCATTATATCTATTAATAAAAAAACCTTCCATATGTTGCGAACTTTATGTGCGACACTGTATATGTTAGCCCTACGAAGCATCAATCCTGTGGCGACAAAAATTACGGGATGTCTACAATTTCTGGTCAATTATATTTGAATAATGTACAAGTCGATTCACTAAATTTAGTAGATTGGTAGCATTTAAAGAATTTTTTAATTTATCTACAACTCCAAATTTACTCGTTGTGCGAGATTCGATGAGATTACTAAGAGCAATCATTAATAATAATTTAATAGAAGATTTTACCATGATAGCAGGATTTGTGGATAGCTTGATTATTTTTTTAAAAACGTTCCCAGATTGATAAGGGCCAGGAATGTTCGAGCTATCAAAATTAGCCAAAGATTCAATACCAAACGAAACATCAGATAATTTCCACGAGTCGATGTATGATGTACACATTTTGCAAAAATAAGTTCGCTTCATTGGTAAATGGTAGAATTATCAACATACATGAAATCATATAAAGAATGTATTTCAGAGCGACCTGAGAACGACAAAATATTTTGTAATTACCTAATTTAAGTGCCTTAAAAAATGTTATTTCACGGGAATTATGAAAAAAATTGCGCAACAAAATATAACATACGATTTTCTGAAACAAAGGTATCACGATGAAGGAGAAGAAGCTGTGATTAATCACCCAACTGAAAAATTGGAGAATAGAAAACATAGAGTTACTAAAAATAGGAAAGCATTTACTAAAATCATTAATGATTTAAAAATAAATGTTTAGTAAATCAAGTGATTATTTAATATAATAGAAAAATAAATACTATTACATTCATTGTTGTTTATATTTTTTGTAGATTTATACGTTATAATTTATTAGGGTGTTGGAAATCTGAATCATTTTTGTTTTTTATGTTTAAAAATATCCGAATTAGGTTACACGTACATGTGTTGTACAAATGTAAAAATTATTATATTTTTATGCACTGTTTATTGTCGTTACTCGCTAAAACTACATTTTATTTTATATCTATTCCCATTGTAATATGTTTGAAATGCATAGTATCATATAATCTTAACACAGTTCAAGTCAAACCCCCAAGATCCTCGCGCTCTCGCTTATTTAAATCACGAGCGCTCGCTTAAGGCGTTGCCACGATTCTCAGCCTTCCCTCTCTTGCCCTTCTCATACGCAATAATTCAGAAACTTCGTATAGCAATAACTAAATAACTGTATGGCTACGCGTGTTTAATTTTTTCAATAAAATTTGTTACTTAACTTTTAATAATATACTAGTTTTTCAAAAAGATCTGAATGGAGGGTTTTAGTTATGCCTTAAAATGTGGTGTCCGTGGTAGCTCACTATAGGGATTACGTGTGGTGTGGTATGATTCCAAAATTTTTATATGATAATGTTAACTAAAAGTGGTATGAATATAAACGAAATCTGATTGGAAGTGGATTTCACGACTACCTTAAGATCTTTCGTTTATAACGAAGTATATAGCATTGGTGTAGATTGCACTGAGCTACATTAATAATGAGTCTGTCTTTTTTTTAACACAATACAGCAGATATTTCCATCTTTGTTCAAACCACACTAACCAACACACTTTTTTGTATTCGAAACTATTTCTCTTCACATTACCGCGACATCTAGCATCGAATACTTGCAATAAATTATTTTGTAAACTAAAGGACTCTGTACAATGTATGTTGCCCATGAACTAGCGATATCTATGCTTGAATAGTTCAACTCAACTAGTCGTTCCCAAGTTTCAAGCCAAAAATAGTTTTCTGTGTTCCGTTCCCTTGAAGCAATGGCGTAGACATTCTTTTAGGGAGAATCCTATTTCTCCTTGAACAATGGTGTAAACAGTGGCGATATTCGAGCATTACCTATTTGTTTTATTCTCCCAGAACAATGGTTCTAGTACGATTCAATGGTTAGAAGACAATATATCTCATAAATTTTGTGTTGAAGGAAAGTGCCAAGCGGTATAGCTAACCTTCAAATGATGTACAGTGCTCTAAATTTTAAATATCTAGGTACATTTGGTTCAAAACAATTTAATTAAATTTTCAATTTATTATTACTCACCACACTAAAAAATCGTTAATCGAGGAACCCAGTAGATATTCTACTCAAATTTCTATTAACTTCTAATCAATTTGTTTATGTATTAAAATCTTTATTATTTGATAACATGCGTGTATTTGAGAGCACTTCCAGTGGCGTAAATTGGTGGTTCAAAATGAATACTGAACTTTCTGTGCCCGAAAGATTTCAAAGAAAACGAGCTGTGGAATATATTTCTTAATTGTTCTCAAAATTTATACGAAAGATATATTTGAAAATGTTATTGACAGGTTTTAATGTCAAAAAAACCCGAATTTCAAAGTGCCTCTCCAAAGAAATGTTTCTAACTTTCTCTATCTTTGCAAAGAAAGATTGCTTCTAATAATGTGTTCATTTCTTCCGGCCTTCCTGATGATCGGGGGAAGCGTGAAATAGATTTTCGTCGACAAAAATATATTGAAGATATGATGATATTACAAAAAATGATTTCTTGTTGAGTACTCTTTTTGAAAAACATTCTTCTTTCACATTCATCTATATGAGTTCTTAACTAAGACTGGATATAAAATCAAATAACTATCTGAATAAAAAAGCAAATTTTCACTTTCCAGGTTTTTCTTTTGAGTCCTTTCAGAATATCTATTAGATGTAGTTCAATGTCCAGCGTGGCTTTGCCGGGTGTAGTCGTTTTCTGTTAGCATTCACAATAAATAACTTTTTTTATCGTGGATTTTCCAATTCACAAAAATATATTCAATTCTCCAATAGAGAATGTTTCCCTTTCCCAAAACGTTACCTTGTAATTCCCAATACATTTGCTGTGATATGGGTGTGCAGAATTTTGCGAAAATTACTCCAATTTTAAATATAACCGAATCAATGTAATCCCTACGATAAAATTAATTTAATCTCGTAATTTCCTATATATCAAACTTCAAAGTTTTCTATAGGGAATCACAAAAAATAATTTTAGTCTTTTGATCCTATATAAAAATGTTATTGCTTACTAGAATGTATGTAATATATTCAATATATAATTATATATGTAAACATAATATGTATATTAAATCTAACACGTATGTTACGTAAATATAAAATATATGTAATGTTTTTTATAATATGTATGTAAGTTATTCAAAATATCAAAAATTTAAATTTATAGATTTTGTTACAGTAAATTTTAAAATAACTATATATAATACTTATATCTGGTTTAAAAAATTAAAGGGAAAAAAACAACACAAATGTACATCGGTATGATTATTTTAAGTAACTGGGATATAAATCAGTTAATAATTAATTTATAAAATGGTGTATTCCTTTTCGGGAGTGGTCATGATCCATTTTAATTTTATTTTTGAAAATTTTTTATGTTTCTGCACATTTTGATATCTTCTGGTAGAATGTTGTATAACCTTGGAATCAGGTAAGTGCATGTTCTTTTGACCAATGGTTTTTGGCTTTAGGATTTTGACATGAATGCATCCCTTTTCAACATGAATGTCCCCAATATATAATTTCCAAGTGAGCATTTTTGGAAAAAATATTATTCTTCTTATATAGAATAAGTAATTTGACTCATCCCTTCTAGTTTTCAGGTGATCCTTCAAATGAAATAATCGTTCGAAATGAGAAGCAATAGGAAACAAACGCATGTCCTCTTTTTTTAGAGTATTTTGATTTGCACATAAAGATTGCCATCTGAACTCAGCAACAAACTTAGAATTTGAAAAATGTTTGATGTTTTTCATAATTCGAAATGTTTTCATCGCATTCTAAAACGTATTCCTAGCGCCTCTGATGGACGTCATGCATCGTTAATTCATACAGTTCAAACTTTGACCGCTAGTTGCTTCGAACTGTCAACTATAATTTCATCTGTCTTTGTTTATATGACTAATATTTCTATTATAATCATATCTCCAATAGGCCTTTTCATTTAGATGATTTTTTAAGGCGCGTGCGCTCGTTTTGAGACCCAAAGTCTGATTGACTATTGGGAAAGTGAATAGCCATTGGTTAGTTTTGAAATAACAATGTGAGATTCGCTTAGTTAGGTATTTTCACATTATGTCAACAGTCAACTTCATGACAAATGCACCTGCATACATTGGCGTTCGTAACTTTCTTTGTAGGTCAAGTACTTATTACCTATTTTATACCGCCAAAAACCTTTCATTCGTAGATAAAATAATGTACACGAATATTTTCTAATGGTGAGTTCTCTTCTCCATGTAAATTCAAGTCAGCTATCCATAGGACAACTCGGAAATATTTTATTTCCTTAAAAAAAATCGCCGTCAATGCCGTTGGGTCTGACAGGTAAACAAAGTTAGTCATTTGTCATCTAAATGGAAAAGCCTATTGTTACTGAAACATCACATTAAAAGTCAGTTTGAATTTATGTTTGGGTTGTAAGAAATATTATTGTCTATAAATATTCCTGAAACAACTACAAATGGCGCTAGTGTTTGGGGAAAATGATTTAAGTGAGGTCAAATCTAGTTTGAATTGAGAAGCACTTATAAATTTGAAAATTTCGACAAAATATTGAGATTCAAGAAATTATTTTCACAAAATGTAGTTTTTGAGGACCGAACTAGTGCAAAGTAAAATTAAAATAAAATCATGCGTGTTCCCTATTCTTTCTCTGGAAATTACAGATACTGGGTCACTATCGTACAACTCCAAAACACAGGGATACACTAAATTATATTGATTAGGTAAAGAAGTTGTGAAAATCTATCAACACCATATATTTAATACATATATGATCAACACACTCCATCTCAGGTAGACCTCCTATATCTTTCTACGACGATATTGATGAAAAAATCAATGTGTTGTGTTATCTCTATTTTCTATGTTCAATAAATGTGGGATAAACGGTGTGGTTTATGGCGACATCTATGATTTGTAGTTCGAAGTAACAAGATGGTGAAGTTGCCTAGCGCCTCTGGTGGTGATGGCGATTTCAAAATTCAAATTACCTTGGCAACATTGGAAACTGTAGAGCTCGTCCAGTATTGAAACGACCGTTTGGTAGGTAGAGAGGGGAAAAACACGAGTGGAAACGATTTGATGTGGCTGCTTATGCTGCGGCGAATCTTCACCAGTGGCTTGTCATGCAGCGTTTGAAAGGTTAGGTTTGTTTGATTAATTAATAGGTAGTGCAGTTATTTATTCAACTTTGACAAATAATTCATAATCTCCGACCCCGAAAACCCCCACATACCAATTTTGAATCGAATCGGACCATAATCACAAAACTCGTCCGCCAAAAACTACGTCTCGTGTTTCGCCTATACCAAATAATTTGGTACGCCTATGGAATTTATATTTATAGCCACAGAAAGCAATGGCTCCGGTATCTTCGAGAAAAATTGGTTGATAGGAATGATAGGTAGGGGAAGGCCAAAGTGGTGTTTCAATACTGGATGTGCTTTAGTTCAATTTTAACGTTAGGGCATTGTCTAAAGATACAGTTAGGGGTAGTTGGTCAATGATCGTTCGCCTCTCTCTTTAGGTGTGTATGATTCCAATACTGCAACCAGATGGCGTATCTACCTATTTCAAACAATCGCCCGGCGATGATGCCAGCTGTTGAAAATGTATGTGTTAATTCTGTATCTTCTTAACCAAAACTATTGAAGATCAGACATTTTCAGAGCTGAGGTTAATTATTTAATAAGAATCTTCAGTATGAGTTGTGCAACAGTTTTCAATGTATCATACATGTATTATGACGAGTTTCACAAAAAGATACCTTTCAATTCATATATTTTATTAAAAACAATGTATAATGAATATATCCCTTCAAAATAAAAAACAATGTATAAATTATTTGACACAATAACAAAATAACATTTAAACTGGCATTTCTATGAGATGGTTTATCTGTTGGCTTTCAAGAAATTGATAAGACCATTCGTAGAGCCGTCATGGGAGGATACGGGATTACTGCCTTGAAGTTCCGGTTCTATAGCTTTGGCCAGCTGTTTGCCCAGTTCTACACCCCATTGATCGAAAGAGTTGATGTCCCAGATGATTCCCTGAGTGAAGATCTTGTGTTCGTACAATGCTAGAAAAAAAAAAAAAGAAATAGAACACTGAGAAATAAAAAAACGGCGCCACATTTTCAAAGTAATTGCTCGGGAAATAATCACCTCAATGTTAAAATTACAATAATAATGTATGTATAACTACAAATAGAATTTTATTCAGGAACTAATAAATATAGAATGAAATAAAAAAAAATATATTTGAGAAACTAATGGGGATAGCAAATGTTCAATTTCAATAGACATGAAATTAGTCACCACTAAATCAATATGAATCGTTGAAATTTTTTTTTAAAACCCAGTAAATGTTTTCACTTATTTGTATACATTATTTCTTGTACTATTGAATTTTAAGAAAAACCTCACGGATTAGCATAATTCGAATTAGATATATCAATATTAAATCTGCAATTTACAAAATCTCCGAAATCAAGTAAATCCAGTTGATCTCAAGTAAAAATAAATCCTCTTACCGATCAAAACCCCCAACGTGAAAGGCGTGACCTTCTTCACCACAATACTATTGGTGGGCCTATTTCCCTGGAACACCTTGTGCGGCAAAATCTTCTCCAACTGCTCCCCTTGCAACCCCTGCTTCTGCAGCTCGGCCCTCGCCTGTTCCGTGGTTTTGCCTGTCATGAGGGCTTCCGTCTGCGCCAAGAAGTTGGCCAGCAGGATGTTGTGGTGCACACCGTTGCCGATAGGGTTATGGGTCTGCGCCGGAGCAATGAAGTCGGCGGGGATGGTGCGGGTACCTTGGTGGATGAGCTGGTAGAAGGCGTGTTGGCCGTTGGTACCTGGTTCGCCCCATACAATCGGGCCGGTTGAGTAGTCCACCTGAAATTTTTAAATGAAATATGCCTTGCAGTTCTGCCATACTCCAAGAAACAAAGTCTTCCCAATTATAACTTCAGAAAATTTGCAAGAAACAATCTAGTCATTAGTATTGCCAAATTTTTTTTCAAAATTTGTAATTTACTCACCAGTTTTCCACTTCTTGTAACATATTTTCCATTACTCTCCATATCTCCTTGCTGGAAATAGGCGGCAAATCTATGAAGGTACTGGTCATAGGGAAGAAGAGCATGGGTTTCTGAACCGTAGAAGTTACTGTACCAAATTCCCAACAGAGCCAGAATCACTGGAACCTATAAAAAGAACCATGGTGTTTTTTTTTTTAATTTTTTATTAAACGGAATTCAATGAACAACCCTTATGACAATGAAAATCCATGACTAAGTGGTATACGTCAGCAGTAATGGAAAAACTGACCCTTTCGAAAAATAATAAAAGGTGAAAATTTTATAATAATAATCTTTATTGGCCCAAAGAAACAATAATGTTTAATATAGATACATCAGAATTCAAGGAACAAAATTATAGTTTAGCAAATGTTTCTTTAAATGGTGAAAAAGAAACATTCCCAATTGAATAGAAATAGTTTTCTGTGAATTGAAAAATCCACGATAAAAATGAAGTTATTGTTTGTGAATATCTAACAGAAAACAAAGCCATGCTGGAACATAGAACTACATCTGATAGATATGAAAGGACCCTAACATCTGATCTTATGAACATCCTATTCATATTTTCAAACAAATCAATATTTCTTTAAAAGGGTTTTAAAATTATTTTTTGAAATCATTTTTTCAAAATCAGTGGTTAGATTATTGTAAATTAAAACTCCGGTATATAAACTAGATTTTTTTCCCAAAGTTTGTATTTATTTTATTCCTGATGAGTCTTTTGGATTGCCTAGTTTGACAATTATGAAGTGTATGAATCATATTAAATTTGAAAAGTTAATGTTTTTTTTTAATTATTGATGACAGAATGTATGAACAGGTATATTACAAGCTTTCATTTAGTTTCACCTGTCCCCATGTCTGTGGGTAATAAAATCTTACAAGGTAAATCTGACCCACTTCCTGTTGTTCGATTGAGCTGAAATTTGGCAGGTGTTCATAATTCCGGTGAGAATGCATTATTCTCATAATTCCGTTGACAATGTATTATGGAATTTTTGCTAGAGGAAAAACAAAATGGCTGCTCCAATATGGCGGATTATGGTTCGATTATATTCAAAATTGGTGCGTGGGTGTTTTCGGTGACAGAGATCAAGAAATTTTTTGGCAAAATTCATAAATTGAATGATGACATATTCAAAATGGCTACGAGTTTTGTGGTTATAGCCCGATTCCAATAAAAATTGGTATGAGGGGATTTTTGGGGTCGGCCATAATAATGTTTTTGTCAAAATTCATGAATTCAAGAAGGCGACGTGTTTTGTTATGGCCCGATTCCTTTCAAATTTGGTATGTTGATTTTTTGGGAGATTATTGATGAGTGTCAGAATTCAATAAGATTATTATACTTTTTTTTTAAGACAAGCTTTTATACAAAGGCACTAATAAAAAGGAAAAAAATAATAACTTTAATTGTTTGACGTAGGTTATTCTGTGAATAGCAGATTCAAAATCTTGCCGCGAATATAAAATAGGTATCATCGCGCGGCAAGCTTTTGAATCTGCTACTCAGAGAATAACGTAGGTCAAACAATTAGGAAAGATACAGGATCGCCGTCGGAGCGAAGGCCTCAGAGGAAGTAAAATGGGACGAAAGAATTAATGCTATCGCAGAATGGCAGCAACGCTGGTCAAACAACAAGTCATTCGCGCAATGGACCAGAAGATTAATCCCCGTGAAGCAAACCATCTTCATCTGCGCAAGATGGAATAGGGAAAGGCTACAACATCAGGCAAACTCAGGTCGGATAATAAAGAAAAGGACCTCATTCTTCCTGAGGGACATCATGAGTAAAAAAGAGAGGGAAGGTAGTTAAGAGAAAGGGCAAATGTAGCAAACTAAATACACACTATAGTCACCAGTCGCTGTTTGTACCTGAAGAATATCCTCCGGACACTCCCAGGTACAAAAAAAGGGCAAAGGGGGTTTTAGTCGGAGTAGCACCCGACACTACCAGAGCTGATAGACTTCAAACGCCAGGAGCTCTGATGCCAAGCCACCAAAAAAAAAGAAGGGCAAACAATTGAAGAAATTATTTTTTCATTTTTAGTGCATTTGTATAAAAGCCTGTCTTAATTTTTTTTTGTCATTTTTATTTTTAATTTATATACCAAGCTGATGCCAGTAAATTATTTGGAGTATATAAATGGGAAGTACGTCTCAAAAAAAGGTAATTTGAGTATTTTGAATGCGAAACAAAACACCAATCACAGGAGATGTTTTTTTCGAAGATATTCAAAAGGGCTTTTTCAAGACAGTTGTTCATCGATATAAAGTCCTAAAACTTTGGTTATTTCTGAATATTCAATATTATTTCCATTAAAAACTATCAATATTCAGGGTGCGTTATGATTGTTCAACCAATAATTATTTTCAAATAATTATCAATATTTTTTCATTTCCATCAGCATTCTTCTCTAAATAAATTGACGTGTCATCTGCAAATAATTCAACTTCACCATGCAATTCCAGATCCGAGATATAATTTATATAAAATATGTCCAAGAATGGAACCTTGTGGTAAGGCACATGTTATATTTTTCCAGGAACTCTTTTAATTTTCCATACAAACACATTGTTTTCTGCTAGGCAAATAATTTTCAAACCACTCATATTGAATAATTTGAGCAATACAATTTTGTAATCTACTGTGTCAAATGCTTTTGTCTAGTGAAAATAATCCACAATGGAAATTTTTATCTAGATCTAGTTGAATATTTTTTATCAATTCTTTACAGCAAACTCAGGGTATTAGATCTTCAAAAGCTGTATTGACCAAAAACAATAATATGCCTGGAAAAGTATGTATTGAAAATTATATAATTAAATTTTAAAAAACATTTAAATTTCCCTCGAACCAAATACATACTAACAAAAAAATAATTTTAAAACTATCATATTTTCAATTATACAAATAGATAGATTGTATACCACTCATCTAAGTATCAAGGCACTCAATGGAATTTAATTGAATTTTATCAAAAAACCAATTAGTGATATTCAGAGCTCTGGTTTATACTATTCAATAGGTCTTTTATCGCAAATTGTGTATTTAAATTTGCATGAAAGCATACCAAATGATCAAGATAGAATGGTTTTTAATGAAATCTATTAATTCTATTTTCAATACTTCCTCAAATATTTTACCAAAATCATTCAAACTTGCAAATGGATGATAATTGGTGACATCATTTCTCTCCCCTCCCTTATAAACTGGCTTCGATATAGTTCTTTCAAGATAATTTGGAAAAGTGCAATCCCCAATTCATCATTATTGATAGGGATAGTAGGCTAATTATATTTTCTTTATTAAACATTTCTGTTTATAGTAGATGAACATAACATTGGAAAAATTATGAAAACTCTAACAATATTATAATAATGGAGCTAGAGACAGTGAAATAGGAACGCTACATTAGAGAATATGTTTTATCAGTTATAATAATAACTTTATTAATCCCAAGAAACATTACAATTGTTATCAGTGTGAAAGCAGCCACGAGTTCCAGCCACGTATTTGCGGTGCTTATGTGGATGTGGGTCCGTCCGCCAGTGGTCGTCTACTGATGGTCAGAATTCGTGGCCAGCCATGAAATAAATTATATCGTTTCTGTTAAGAATGTGAGAATGTTTTTTGTAATAAATGTATGCTACGCGGAATCCTTGACAAGATGTATATGTCACCCGATTTTGTCAGGCTAAAATTAACCTCCACTACCCCTATCATGAATTTCTTTGAAATTATTCAATTTCCATAAAAACGCGCGGTTCAGGATTTTTTTTTCATAAATATATGCTACGCGGAATCCTTGACAAGATGTATATGTCACCCGATTTTGTCAGGCTAAAATTAACCCTCCACTACCCCTATCATGAATTTCTTTGATATTATTCTATTTCCATAAAAAAACGCGTGGATGGGGATTTTTTTCATAAATATATGCTGCCAAGAATGCTCAACAAGATGTATATGTCACTCGATTTTGTCGGGCAAAAAATTAACCCTCCACTACCCTTATCAAGAATTTCTTTGGAATAATTCTATTTCCATAAAAAACGCGTGGATGGGTATTTTTTTTTCATAAAAATGGGGATTTTTTTCATAAATATATGCTACCAAGAATGCTCAACAAGATGTATATGTCACTCGATTTTGTCGGGCAAAAATTAACCCTCCACTACCCTTATCAAGAATTTCTTTGGAATAATTCTACTTCCATAAAAAACGCGTGGATGGGTATTTTTTTCATAAAATGGGGATTTTTTCCATAAATATATGCTACCAAGAATGCTTAACAAGATGTATATGTACTCGATTTTTGTCGGGCAAAATTAACCTCCACCACCCCTATCAAGAATTTCTTTGGAATAATTCTATTTCCATAAAAACGCGTGGATGGGTATTTTTTTTATAAAAATGGGGATTTTTTCCATAAATATATGCTACCAAGAATGCTTAACAAGATGTATATGTCACTGATTTTGTCGGGCAAAAATTAACCCTCCACTACCCCTATCAAGAATTTTGAATAATTCTATTTCCATGAAAAAAGCGTGGATGGGTATTTTTTTCATAAAAATGGGGATTTTTTTCATAAAATATGCTACCAAGAATGCTTAACAAGATGTTATGTCATCGATTTTGTCAGGCAAAATTAACCCTCCACTACCCCTATCATGAATTTCTTTGAATAATTCTATTTCCATAAAAACGCGTAGATCGGGATTTTTTTTTCATAAATATATGCTACCAAGAATGCTTAACAAGATGTATATGTCACTGATTTTGTCGGCAAAATTAACCTCCACTACCCCTATCAAGAATTTCTTTGAATAATTCTATTTCCTGAAAACGCGTGGATGGTATTTTTTTATAAAAATGGGGATTTTTTCCATAAATATATGCTACCAAGAATGCTTAACAAGATGTATATGTCACCGATTTTGTTGGGCAAAAATTAACCCTCCACTACCCTATCATGAATTTCTTTGAATAATTCTATTTCCATAGAAAACGCGTGGATCGGGATTTTTTCATAAATACAGCTACTAAGAATGCTTAACAAGATGTATATGTCACTCGATTTTGTCGGACAAAAATTAACCCTCCACTACTCCCTATCATGAATTTCTTTGGAATAATTCTATTTCCATAAAAAAACGCGTGGATCGAGATTTTATCTCATATATATATACTACCATGAATGCTTAACAAGATGTATATGTCACTGATTTTTCGGGCAAAAATTAACCCTCCACTACCCTATCATGAATTTCTTTGGAATAATTCTATTTCCATACAAAACGGTGGATCGAGATTTTTTTCATAAATATATACTACAAGGATGAAAAAATGATGTCACTGATGTCAGGCAAAATTAACCCTCACTACCCCTATCATGAATTTCTTTGAATAATTCTATTTCCATAAAAAACTGGATGGGATTTTTTCATAAATAATGTACTAAGAATGCCGACATAGTATGTCACTCGATTGGGCAAAATAACTTTTCACTACCTATCATGTATTCCTTTGGAATAATTCTATTTCCATAAAAAAACGCGTAGATGGAAATAGAATTATTCCAAAGAAATTCTTGATAGGGGTAGTGGAGGGTTAATTTTTGCCCGACAAAATCGAGTGACATATACATCTTGTTAAGCATTATTGGTTGCATATATTTATGAAAAAAAATCCCCATCCTTAAGCAAAAAATACCCATCCACGCGTTTTTTTTATGGAAATAGAATAATTTCAAAGAAATTCGTGATAGGGGTAGTAGAGGGTTAATTTTTGCCCGACTAAATCGAGTGACATATACATCTTGTTAAGCATTCTTGGTAGCATATATTTATGGAAAAAAATCCCCATTTTTATGAAAAAAAAATACCCATCCACGCGTTTTTTTTATGGAAATAGAATTATTCCAAAGAAATTCTTGATAGGGGTGGTGGAGGGTTAATTTTTGCCCGACAAAATCGAGTGACATATACATCTTGTTAAGCATTCTTGGTAGCATATATTTATGAAAAAAAATCCCGATCCACGCGTTTTTTTATGGAAATAGAATTATTCCAAAGAAATTCATGATAGGGGTAGTGAAGGGTTAATTTTTACCCGACAAAATCAAGTGACATATACATCTTGTTAAGCATTCTTGGTAGCATATATTTATGAAAAAAACCCCTTTTTAAAAAAAATCCCATCCACGCGTTTTTTATGGAAATAGAATTATTCCAAAGAAATTCTTGATAGGGGTAGTGAAGGGTTAATTTTGCACGACAAAATCGAGTGACATATACATCTTGTTGAGCATTCTTGGCAGCATATATTTATGAAAAAATCCCCATCCACGCGTTTTTTTATGGAAATAGAATAATATCAAAGAAATTCGTGATAGGGGTGGTAGAGGGTTAATTTTTGCCCGACAAAATCGAGTGACATATACATCTTGTTAAGCATTCTTGGAGCATATATTTATGAAAAAAAAATCCAACCCGCGTTTTTTATGGAAATTGAATAATTTCAAAGAAATTCATGATAGGGGTGGTGGAGGGTTAATTTTAGCCTGACAAAATCGGGTGACATATACATCTTGTCAAGGATTCCGCGTAGCATACATTTATTACAAAAAACATTCTCACATTCTTAACAGAAACGATATAATTTATTTCATGGCTGGCCACGAATTCTAACCATCAGTAGACGACCACTGGCGGACGGACCCACATCCACATAAGCACCGAAAATACGTGGCTGGAACTAGTGGCTGCTTTCACACTGATACAATTGTTTATATTAGGGATACAATGAATCCATTTGTTTTTCGAAGAAGTGCATGAATTATTTTATCAAAAATTGTGGAATTATCAATAAAGGTCTTTCTTTCTTGTTGTTTTCCAAAATAAAAATAAAATAAATTATATATTGAGATATCCGACATTTTTTCAAACAAATCTTGAAAACTCTATTGAAAGACATTTTTATTGATTAGGCATATATTTTTTGGGTCTTCCTTCAAACTGGATTTGGTTTGTATTTCTTTTAACTGACTTGGATTTTTTTATACATTTTACAAGCTTTTATTTAGTTTCACCTGTGCCGGTGTCTGTAATTAAATCTTGCAAGTTAAATTTGACCCACTTAGTTGCCCGATTTGGCAGGTTCCCGTGACAATGCATTATGGAATTTTTGTTAGAACAAAAAAATGGCGGCTCTAAGATGGCGGACGAGATTTTTGTTTATGGTCCGATTCGACTCAAAATTGGTATGGGGGGTTTTCGGGCTCGATAATTATGAATTTTTTGTCAAAATTCATAGAATCAAAATGGCGGCTCCAAGATGGCGGACGATCTCTGTGATTATGATCCGATTCTATTCAAAATTGGTAGGTGGAGGTTTTCGGGGAAGGAGATTATGAATTTATTGTCGAAATTCATAAATTCAAGACGGCGGCTCCAAGATGGTGGACAAGTTTTGTGATAATGGATCGTTTCTATTCAAAATTGGTATGTCGGGGTTTTTGGGGTCGGAGATTATGAATTTAGTCGAAAATTATTGATTTTTTGTCAGAATTCATAAATTGAAGATGGGAGCTCCAGGATGGCGAACGAGTTACTCTTTAGATGGTCTCCTCATTGAAGAACTAGAAATCTCAGAACTTAAGGAAAGAGGGCTCATAATGACAATGCATAACAAAAACAAAACTTACTAAAAAAAACAAAATAAAATAATTAATAAAAAAAACCTTTCAAATGCACTAAAAATTAAAAAAGAATTGCTTTGTATGTGCGACGTAGGTTATTCTATAAGTTATAGATTCAAAAGCTTGTCGCTTTTGCATTCGAACTGAAAACTTTGTGCAATAAGCTCTTGAATCTATAACTCATGGAATAACCTACGTGACCTATGTCTCACATCCAAAGCAATCAGTTTTTACTTTTTAGCCCATTTAATAAAAGCTTTTCTTTAAAAAGGTTTGTTTTTATTAATAATTTTATTTATCCTATGATGGAATATAAAAGTTTGATTTGAAACAAAATCAATTTAGATAATTATTTTGAAGTTATTTGAACTTCACTATTTTTATTTCAGTTTTTGAAAATAATGAATTCATCAGGTATATTTCTTACAGAACTCTAATGAGCCACACTTACTTTTAATTTCGTTTATTGATGTATTTTCCTGGAAAAAACCATCAAAAACACAGTTTTTATCCACTGGCAATATTCAATCAATCAATCAATTTATTCATCATAAAATATACATATAAATTCAATCACAAGGACCAAAGACAGATGCATGTTTATGACAAGTCACAAATAAACATCAAAACAAAATAAATTAAACATCAAAACAAAATAAAATAAAATACATACCATTAGATTAAAATATATGATAAAAATTGAGAAATTCATCTTTGCAGGAACATACTTTTCGGACAATATATCATGAAAAGGTAGAAGACGTGAATGCACAAGAGACAACAAGAGAGACAATCGTATATATAAGTACGCTATATTGAATACAAATCAAATCAATTGCATATATCGCGAACATAACACAAATTATACTTAGTACTCATCTATAGTGTAGCAGGCCTTCTGAACTAGCTGCTGTTTCAGTCTTGTTTTGAAAATATTTAAATTGAGGGAGCTTTTAATATGCTCATCAAGAGAGTTGTATAATTTACAGCCAGTAAAAAAAAAAACTTTTTTGGTACAGCGTAGTCCGGTGATTCTCAGGTTGTAGTTGGCCTTTGAAACGTGTATTATGGTTATGCTTCTCAGCAGTATTCAAAAACTTGTTTTTATTTTTATAGACGTATGTACAAACTTCCAGTATATATAAGCTTACAACAGTTAGGATTTTGAATTTTTTTAAATAATCTCTGCAGCTCGTTCTAGTATCGATACTAGCAAGAATTCTAATCGCATATTTCTGAAGTACCAATACTCTATTCACATTTGCACAATTTCCCCAAATCAAAACTCCATACTTTATATGGGAATGAAAATTTGCATAGTACAATGACAGTAGTGTGTACTCACTACAGTGGTTCTTCATAAATTTCAGACTATAACAGCTACTCTGTAATTTTTTACACAAACAATCAATACGACAATTCCAGTGAAGTTGCCTATCATAGGTAACTCCCAATAGTTTCACTGATTTACTACTTACTATTTCATCATTGGAACCTTCAAAAAGTTTGATTTCATCAGTCCTGCCATTACCAAAAAGAACAGTTATTGTTTTACGATGATTCAGTTGTAGGTTATTATTGTTGGACCATTTTACAATATTGGCAAATACCGCTTCAGCAGTAGTTTTCAGCTTATTGAGATCCTTGTCAACAACCAAAATATTCGTGTCATCTGCATAGCAGATAACATGAACATTCTGAACCCTTTGAATATAGAGAATGAGATCGTTAGCAAAAATGTTGAAAAGTAGAGGACCTAAGACAGAACCTTGCGGCACACCTTGCTCTACATCCATTTTTTCAGAGAAAATGTTATTGATTCTTATCATTTGTTTTCTATTACTGAGGTATGACTCGATTAAAGTTAAAGGCAAACCTCTTATTCCATATCTCTCTAATTTGGCAGTTATTACTATCATTTATCTACTCACGTTTTGTTCTAATGGGGCAGTTTGGAAATGTTTGTCCAGATGGTGAGCCCCATCGAGCAACTGTGTAAAGTTGTCGAATCCGATTGATAAGGAAATGCTCAAACCAATGGCGGACCACAGGGAATATCTCCCCCCAACCCAGTCCCAAAATCCAAACATATTGGCAGTATCTATCCCAAATTCTGCAACTTTAGCAGCATTTGTACTCAACGCTACAAAGTGTTTGGCAACGGCAGCAGGCTGAAATCAAATATGCATTATTATGGAAACTTTGTCAATGAAAGAAGAAATGTTAATATCATGAGCAAAATCGCAAAGATGCATTTGGAATCTACTTATTTTATATTTTTATTGACTCTTTACACAAACAAAAACTTTTGCAATCATTAAGTAATTTCAATTAAATTATCATTATGTTAATTGAAGTAATTATGACATATACAGTGCTAGTCAAAAGTCCCCTCCCCCCCTCGTATCTTTTGAACGGGTATACTTATAATAATGAAATTTGGAGGGTGGAAATAAACGGATGTAGGCTTCTCAACTGGTCATAACAGGTGACGCAATAGTCATAAATGACGTCACAAGGCCACTGTGACCAATAATTTTAAATGGGACCCTATGGCAAGTGACAGCTGCCTGAAGGTATTGAAAATACCTATTCAGTCATACCAATTTTGTTTGGGTTTCGGCTGATTTTGATTGATAAATTGAAGAAATACGAAAATTATAGTTTCAGCATTTAATTAATAAAGATTTTAAAGACGCCTCTGGTTAATTGTCAAAAGGTTGACGTTTTGAATTCTCTACTTGTCAAAAGTGTTTATACCTTGAAAATTTACCTAAGCTACTGTTTAACGAGACGTTTAAGTGTTTACATAGGCAAATGGTGACTACTGTACCCGACAAAGTAGCAGCTATCTTAATAATTGGTGAATGTAGAAACAATTTCCATGCAGGAACGACTGTTTAATGAGAGGTACCCGATCGCCCTATATCGAGGGTTTATTTGAGGGAGCTTCTTCGAAGTTTGAAGCATCAGGTAGTGTTCAAGATGCCAAACGATCTGATCGATCCAACAATTAGTGATGACAAAAAATTGACATAATTGGAGAAATGGTAGTAAACCCTACTTCTTCCACAGCCCAAGTTCGTCTATCTGTGAAGTCAGTCAAAGGACAGTACATAGGGTGTTGGCTAAAACAAATTTCATCCATACAAATTAAAAATGGTGCACCAACTTTCAGATGATGACCCGACGAAGACTAGAATTCTGTGAAACTATGTCCAATAAAATGAACCAACAACCAGGCTACATACAGACAATTTGTTTTAGTGACGAAAGTACTTTCTTTCTCAATGGAAATGTTAACACTCAAAATGTGAGGTATTGGGTGACACAAATCCTCACATCTTCGTGAAAACATACTCAATTTCCAGAAAAGTAAATGTTTGGGCAGGTATTTTGGGAAACCACATAGTTGGGCCTCTTTTTCAATGCTAACTTAACCGGTGAATTGTATCTGGAGATGTTACAAAATGATATTGAGGCGCTAATTCTTGAAATTCTAGAAGATAATCCAGATGAATTCGACAACTTGGAAATAACGTTTCAACAAGATGGTGCTCCTGCACACTATTACGGTGCAGTAAGACGTTTACCTAGATGAAGAATATCGGGTAGATGGATTGACTGACGAGGTTCGATCGAATGGCCAGCTTCGGTCACGGACCTTACACCATTAGATTTTTTTCTATGGGGGTACTTGAAATCTAAGGTTTACGCTACAGCACCTGACAGTATTGCCATTCTGAAACAACGAATTGTTGAAGAATGTAGGGCAATTTCCGCTGACACACTGGGACGAGTACGACAAGAGTTTAGCAATAGGATGCATTACTGCCAGGAAGTAGATGGAGCACATTTTGAACACTTATTATAAGAACTGGTTCTTAAATCTTTATTAATTAAATGCAAAACTATAATTTTCGTATTTCTTCAATTTATCAATCAAAATCAGCCAAACCCAAACAAAATTGGTATGACTGAATAGGTATTTTCAATACCTTTCAAACGAGCTGTCACTTGCCATAGAGTCCCATTTAAAATTATTGGTCACAGTGGCCTTGTGACGTCATTTATGACTATTGCGTCACCTGTTATGACCAGTTGAGAAGCCTACATCCGTTTATTTCCACCCTCCAAATTTCATTATTATAAGTATACCCGTTCAAAAGATACGAGGGGGGGAGGGGACTTTTGACTAGCACTGTATATGAGATGAAAGGTCATTTTAAGGATATATGTAATGTACCTTTTCAGAACATCCATTACAAGATCCAACTGGGTGTGATAATTATTTTTTGGAGCAATGCAAATATAGTGTTTGAAGGACATCTTAATTTTTTTCAATATATTGTGTTTTATCTACATTAGGTCAACAAATCTTTTATAATCCAACAAATGTTTATACAATTATCATCATCAACAGCCAATATAGTATACATTCTAAACATGAGATGATTACTGAGATGTCAAAGTTTGTTCAGAAAATGTAAATTCCAATTTTTTATAAAATAAATAATAATTGATAATGGTGAGCAATACATACATCTTTAGCAGTCGCTAAAAACCAATCTTTGGCAGATTTGGCATTCGTGCAAGTTTCCTGAGTTGTGAAAGTTTTAGAGGCAATAATGAAAAGTACAGTTTCGGGATTAATCCTCTTCAGTACTTCCGCCAAATGGGTTCCGTCGATATTGGAGACAAAATGTAATTTCAGACCCTTGTTGTAAGGTTTGAGAGCTTCGGTGACCATCAAAGGTCCCAAATCAGAACCACCAATACCGATATTGACCACATCTGTTATTTGTTTACCGGAAAATCTAAAAAAAAGATTTAATGAGACTGGATTCCATATTAATTAAACTGACCCATCAAAGCTAAACTCACCCTCTCCATTGGCCGCTGAGTACCGAATTAGTAAATTGTTTCATATGCTCCAGCACTCCATTCACATCGGGCATTACATCTTTTCCGTCTACCAATATGGGTCTATTGGAGCGATTCCTCAAAGCGATATGAAGAACAGCTCTATCCTCTGTAAAGTTTATTTTACCACCGTTAAACATGATATCTCTCGCTTCCTCAACTTTTCTTTCCTTCGCCAAATTGAGCAGGAGTTTAAATGTTTGGTCATCGATGCGGTTCTTTGAGTAATCGATGAGAACCTCGCCATCATTCGGGGTTTGTAATTTCAAACTGGAATGATGAAAAATATCAGAGCGAATAGATTCGTTAATTTATTGAAATTTATTTATTTATACTGATTACAAACAGACCATATCTAATCAGTTGCTAGACACACACACACAGAAGAATAAAATATACAGGGTTATCAGATATTTTAAATGAGACACCCTGTATATTATTGCATTTTTTGCTTTGATATTGCTTTACGATCATTTTTGTAATACTTCCCTATACTTATCTCAAGCGGTTTTCGAGAAATTCATTGATTTCCTTATTTTTTGTGCAAAACATAGCTTCAACTAAATGTTTATTACAGCGGTATTTGGACTCGAACAAAGCTGAAATTCTGGGTATAGTTTACCAATGTTCTGTGCATTAGTTATGTTTAAGGGAATTCGTTATCCATTATACAGGGTCGTTCAACATTTGTGATTTTTCCGATAGATACAAAAATGGTGAAAAGTACATTTTTTTAAATGGAACACCCTGTATATTATTGAATATCCTGAAAGACAATTATAGTTCCTTTCAAATGATGTATCATGTTCCTATACCTAAATAGTCTGGTTTCCGAAATAAAGGCAAGTTTCCATAAAAATCGGATTATTTTGCCAAATTTTTTATTGAATGTGTAATAATAAAACGTTTGCGCATTCATTAGCAAAAATTGCAGCTTTTGGTTTAAATGATTGAATGGCCTCTAAAATGTCAGATATTGCAATATTTTTAATTTGTAAGACCGTCTTTATGTTCAGTTTTGTTAGAGATTATTGTACTTTCACTATAGACTGACTTGAAGTATTTTGTGCATCGGAAATATCTTTATCTGATTCTAAGATTTCATTGTTATAAATAAATATATTGGAGTTGAATGAATTACTTTTTATTTTTCAAAAAATCCCAAAAGTATTTTGGATCACAATGAATTTGATCCTCAATATTTTTCATATGATTTTCATAGCTCGTTTTGATGAATATTTTGGTTTCACTTCTCAGTTTCCTATATCTTTGCAAATATTCTGGATTTTGTTTTGATTTTTTACACATACTTTCTTCAGTTTTATTTTTTGAACAAGCTCTTTTGAGTACCAATGTGGATATTTGTTTTTGTATTGTCTTTTGTATGGAATGCATTTGTCCATGGTACAGAGCGTCATAAAATTGTGTAGAGCTCATCCAGTATTGAAACGACCTTTTGGTAGGTAGAGAGGAGGAAAACACGAGTGGACACGATTTGCTGTGCTACGGCGAATCTTCACCAGTGTCTTGGCATGCAGCGTTTGAAAGGTTAGGTTTGTTCAATTAATAAATAGGTAGTGCAGTTATTTATTCAACTTTGTAATAGTTTACTCGTTACCTTGCCAAAATGCCCAGTGTTAAATACTATTCAGTAGCGGAAAAAGAAATAGGAGTGTTAGTTCTCTACGTCTCGTGAATCGCCTATACCAAATAATTTGGTACGCCTATGGAATTTCTATTAATAGCCATAGTTAGACAATGGTTGGATAAAAATTGGTTGTTAGGTGGGGGAAGGCCAAAGTGGTCGTTTCAATACTGGATGAGCTCTAACAGATTCCATTTGGATCATTTGAGTGAATAATATTTACCCAATCGCACTGACCCAGCAGACCTCTATTAAATTCACCTTTTTTGTAGTCATTCATCAAGTGAGTTGTTATCATAGAGTTGAGGCTGCTTTTCTTTTTCGAAACATATGTTAAATTTTATTCTAATAATTTAAATCACGAAAGCAGTCACTAGTCATTTGTATGCTTGACCTACCCTGTTCTTGATGAGAGGCAAATACCCCGAAACCGGTCTACAGGTGTTCAGCTTGAGTGAAGTGGTTAATTTGATAAAATAGTGGTCCAATAAAAAAAAAACGGAGTTTAGTTGGGATTGGGATCAGTATACGTTGAAGAAAAAAACTATTATTTTCTTGCCGACGTTTCGAATTTAATTCAATTAATCCTCAAGGCTCTGTTACAATAATGGTTTCTCATATAATAAAGTATAAAATATAGTTGTTACTTGCCATGATATATTATTGTAATCAACGGTTTTGTAAAATATTAGGAAAGTACTCATCAGAAGTAGTTCGTTCCGGGATTGAAATCCTTGAAAATATAAACCATGGTCAGACGTAATAGATACACAAACGAAAATCTAAGATTAGGAAGAGATTTGAGAATAAAAATATAAATAATGGAACTATATATTGATAAGAAAACAGGTGTTGACGGCAATAATAATGTTAAAATAATGATAATTTATCTAAGATGGTTAATCAAATTGAAAAAGGCAGTATTTAATCCATCGATGTCTCTTCTAGCATTTTGCTTTTTTTCGCGACAAAAAGAAAAAACTTTAGAGTTACAATCCAAAGTTATATATAAAATTGATTGTAATAACTGTAATAAATGCTATGTGGGACAAACTGGTACGTACCTGGAAAAACAAATGTCTGAAATTGAGAAAGACTTAAAAAAACTTGACATCATCAATCCTAACGCTCTAGTTGAACACGCCAGAGAAAATAATCATAACTTTGATTTTACAACCCCAGTTGTTCTTGATGTTCAACCATATCTTTCCAAAAGACTTTTAAGTGAAACTATCCAAATTCTCAAACATGACAGCGTTAACACTAGAAGAGACATCGGTGTAAAAAAACTTGACATCATCAATCCTAACGCTCTAGTTGAACACGCCAGAGAAAATAATCATAACTTTGATTTTACAACCCCAGTTGTTCTTGATGTTCAACCATATCTTTCCAAAAGACTTTTAAGTGAAACTATCCAAATTCTCAAACATGACAGCGTTAACACTAGAAGAGACATCGGTGGATTGAATACTGCCTTTTTCAATTTGATTAACCACATTCCCAGATAAATTATCATTACTATCATTATTATTGCCGTCAACACCTGTTTTCTTATCAATGAGAAAAACACTGGCATAGTTCCGTTATTTATATTTTTTATTCTCAGATCTCTTCCTAATCTTTTAGACTTTACCTCAGTGTTCCGTTGTCTCGTTAGAATATATGTACTATTGTGCCTGTGGATTTTCGTGTGTATCTATTATGACCATGATTTATATTTTTAAGGATTTTAACCCGGAAAGAACTACTTTCCAAATATTTTACAAAAACTTTCATTACAATAATATATCATGGCAAGTAACAACTATGTTTTAATAATATATCATGGCAAGTAACAACTATGTTTTATACTTTATTATACGAGAAACTATTGTTACAGAGCCTTGAGGATGAATTTAATTAAATTCGAAACGTCGGCAAGAAACCAATAGTTTTTTCTTCAACGTATACTGATCCCAATACCAACTAACTCCGGCAAAAGGAAGTGGTTAATATTCAAACATTTGCAATGTACCTTGTAGGGCTTCGTATGGTTATCCATCCATTAGCCAGGAAAGTATATTGTTCTTTATGGATATGTGACCAATATACACTTATTGTATAGGTATTTGTTGAGGAATAAGACATTATTCATTTTTAGTGAAATAATAGCTGACTTTGATATGTTACTGTCTCTCATTGCTAATAATTTCTGAATTATACTTTGTTGAAAATCTTGAAAGTTTACCTTTAAATAAAAATACAAATTCGGTGAAAATCATTTGATACAGTGATTTGCATATTTTGGATCAATGTCTCCCTTATCAATTATCTCTCTTGTATGCGTCTGTATTTGGACCAAATAAAATATTTTCATTCATGTATATTTGCCAGAAAACCTGGATTTGAAACCCAAGGTCATAAAAGGTCATTGAAAACGGACCCGCTAATGTCACTGAAGAGACTGTACTCACCTGAATTTTTTGAATCTGCCGGAGTCTTTTGCGAACAAATCTCTGATTACAAGATTCTTTCCCACTTTATTGTAATGTTCTTGGAGATTTTGCCAAGCAGACGACGATGGTAAAGAGGCCTTTGGTTCCATATTTGAAGTTGGATTAATGCCCGTAGACGATTGGGGTTCGGAGGATTGTGATTGAGATTTCTGTTCAGCGCGCGCACGACAATTGGGGCCAGTGCCGGGGCATTTGAACTCCATTGATTCGGTAAAATGAAATAACACTACAAATAACCACTCAAATTCGATTGAGAGGGTGACTAAATTACTGGTGGCTTTGTGAAATAATATTTTATTTCCCCCATGCTTGAAAGTGTCAAAGTAACATTTTGAATTCCAAAAACATTCGATTTAAGCTTTTTACCAATGTTTTTACTAATGTTTATTGGTCGCGATCTGCGTAGAGATACGAAACCTATGATTGACAAGCCGAAATAACAGAATGGGGATAATTTGCAACCCGCACATGGCAAACAGCTCCTATCAGCGAAGTTCTGAACCTGACCTTAGTTCGCGGTCCATACGAAGCGTTCGACATCTACGCCCGAACGTTTGAAGTAATAAAATAGTGGTAATAATCAGCCGGCAACCATAGGTGTTTTCTGGCGTAAAGATGTATCCAATCTTGAATTTGAACCGCAAGAATGCACAATATCGAATGCGATTCAATAATCAAACCTAACCTAAGAAATTTTATGTTAGAAAGTTTCTGATAAACTAACCTTGTAATTAATTGTAGGTTCCCAACTCAATTGTTAATATATAATTTCCTAGTTCAATCTCTTTCATTTTAAATTTTAAACTCTCGCGATTATTAGTGGAAAGTGGAATGTCTCACTACTAATATTTATTTGGGGTATTATCATGAATTTTGAAATGAAACAATCCATGCACTACCTACATATGAAATAAAGGATCCATGCATCATTTATATTTAAATGAGCCTTTTTCCTCAAGTACGAAAAATTCCCTACTAGCAGCGCTAGTAGTCCGGTAGGGACAAACATTACCTAACATTAAAATGCATATAAAAATAAACATCAAAAACATATTTTTGGCAAAAGCCAAATTGAAATTTGCAAATGTGAAGGATAATAATGTAGCAACATTAAAACGGTGGCTTGCTTGTCGCGAATTCTTAAACTTTCCGGTAAAAAATTTATTTATTACAGTGAATATGATTCAAGAGGTCATTGCTAGGCAATGTTTTCGCGCACAAAAATCCCTCACAATGCCTCCTTTTTTCCCAGCTTAAACTACTAACACCAAATCACTCATTTTTGGTAGTACATTGACAAAATGTAGCCGGTTTTATCGAAAAAATACTCCTTCAAAATTTACACCTAACCTAACTTTTCACATTTTCTGAATTCCATCTATCAAAGGTGGAAAGTTAGTATTTTTTCGATTAAACCGGCTATATTTTGTGCAAGGTTCTACCGAAAATGAGTGATTAGGTGTTTGTAGTTCAAGTTGGTAAAAAGAAGGAGGCATTGTGACTGATTTTTGTGCGTGAAAACGGTGCCCAAAAATGGAGGAAAAAGTCAATATATCTCGGAAACGGTATGAAACTGCCCGTTTTTCGTGTTCAGGAGGCAAAAACACGTAGGAAAAGTCAAACAGCTATTTTCAGGGAGCATGAGCACGACCCCTTAACATTTACCTAACCTACCTTACTAATCGTTCCAGAAACTGGAACAGGATTTTCTTCGGTTGGACCTTTACCATCAATAAAATGTTTAGAGCAAACATATGAATAGTTATTTATTTTTTCTTTTGTTAAATACACTCTCCTCGAGGCATGGATCCATTTATTACATCTAACCTCATCAATATTAGGTTTTTCGAATGGTATGAAAAACACGTTTTCCTCTGATTATCCGAAGTACATTTCGTAAAACTACAATGTTTTGTTGGCGTTGTGATTATTAAAAAAATGTTGTTTTTATTTACTTAATTATTTTAAATAATTCAACTGTATCACTTAAATAACACGATCTTAAATGGAGAAGGTTTGATGCAAGTGCTGCCTCTCGTGACAAATTTGCCACACTATTCTCAGAAAAAAGGTTCATTGAATGATCCGTGTACTTCTCACATTTAAAATAAAGAATCCATACACTACATAAATTCGAAATAAAGGATACATACACTAATTATATTTGAAAAAAAGGATGCACACACACTACCTTAATTTATAATAAAGGATCCATACACTACCTCAGTTTGAAATAGAGGATCCATAAACGACTTACATTTGAAATAAAGGAATCAAGGAATCTTCAACTTGTCAGTTATATGCCGTGAAAAATGTTTTGCCTAGGAGAATTACAACCAAAAATATATATAAAAAAAATGAAAGAACCCCTTTTTTTGTAAATTTTCTCTGTTCTTTTCTTGATTGATTCTTAATACGTTTTTATTTTATTTTACAACTTGATTACCATGAATGATGAATTGCTTTTATTTCTTTTTAAAATTTGTGTTTTAATCGGGCAATATTTCATATCCATTGTTCATGATCGTTGATTTTTTTGTTATTTTTTTGTTGTATCTATCTCACAGGTTATTTTTGTTGTTTTTGTGAAAGGCATCATTTTATGGATATTTTATGAAGTATCACATAAAACATACATGAATTTATAGTTGATCTTGGAAAAAGTACATTTTTTCCTAAACTAAACTAAAAAAAAAATTACCATCTAGGTTTTCCGGTACATTTTTACCATAAAACTCTCTAGAGGAAGATGTCAGACACGCTTTTATGATTAATCCGAGATTATTTATGCCAGAGATCCCCCACTAGATGCCCCCCTGGAAGTCATGGATATGACCGCCCCTGTAGAAAATGTTGCAAAAGTAGTAACGATGTTTGGAGTCAGGATGTTATTGTTTGGTGATTTCTATTGAAAACTTTCAGTGTAAACTCAGGATAATGACTTTTTTCTCATAATATTGACTTTTATTTCATTGTAATGACTTTTTTCCATTATATTGACTTTTATATTATTTGTCCTTATATTTTTTTGTTGGTGTTATGGGAAAATCATTTGTCTGGTTCAAATCATTACTAGTAATTAAATTTCTTACGATTTTTTTCAAAATTGATGTAGTGGGATATTGTATATAACTTTTTATTGAGTCTTAGCTACAAATAAATTATGGCTTTCTTGAATTCATTTCACAAACACTGGATAAGTTTATCAACGGTGAAGAGAATATTGAAGATAATGGGACTAGAAGAAAATATTTTACTCCGTTGTCAGAAGTTTTGGATTTCATAACTGAACAAGTTGAGAAGTATGGGCAATTACATGACTATCGATGGATGTATTTGAAATGCATCCAGCAAGGTTTTGTAATCACAAACAGAAGTGTGAGAATTATATTGAAAGAATTGGATCCTATTGGGTTAGTCTTAGTCAATATAATGGGAAAAAAGTCAATATAATTGGAAAAAAGTCAATATAATGAATAAAAAGTCATTATAATGAAAAAAGTATTTATAATGAGAAAAAAGTTATTATAATGAGAAAAATTTCATTATAATGAGAAAAAAGTCATTATAATGAGTTTTCGAAAAATAAAAGTGTGCGTGACATCAGGGTTCTTTCGTAGTTCTGTGCCGTAATTGTGTTCCTGTTTTTCTTCTTGAAGAACAAAAAGTAATGTGATGTCAAATTAGAAATATGTTGTGATCGTTAGCAGCACTTTTTTTCATGAATATTATTTGTAGTATAAATATTGTTTAGCTTCACAGTCGCAAGGTTACATGTCGAGATCGAATGATGCATTTTTTAATACGTTCATATAATAGAGTGAATTCAGTATTGAGACAGCACAATGGTAGGTAGAGAGGGGAAAAACACGAGTGGGCACGATTGTCATCGTGTGCAGCAGTGTTATGACATGCTGCGGTTGAAAGGTTGCGTTTGTTAGGTTAATAAGTGGCTATCTAATGTAGTTTATTCAATTTTGTTTACTGTTACCTTGCAAAAATATCCTGGGTAAGTACTTTTCAGTAGCGGAAGAAGAAATTATGGCGAATGCTATCAAATTCATGATACGTCTTGTGTATCGCTGTTACTAAATCATTTCGTACGCCTATGGAATTTCTCGTAATAACTGCGCTTCGGACACCTTCGAGTGGAACTGTTCATTAAGTGGGGAAGGACAAACATGCTGTCTCAATAATCGGAGCACAGATGTCACAAAACAGTGATGATGTATAGCGACATCTAGCGGGCATAAAACTTTCAAACACTAACTCTGCTTCCAGACTTCTGGTATTTTGAAAATTTGACAGCGTTAAAAGTATAGTGGTTATGGAATGACATAATTTTTATTTAAAAATTTGTTTTGGTGAAAATGGTCGTTGGAGCCTTTCCCGTTGCTAAATTGGGAGCTCTTTTATTGAAACAAATAAGCAAGCCTATAGCGAATGCTTTGAAAACACAAGCAAAAAATCATCCTGTATTTAGAAAATATGTGTGTATGCCCCCAGCCCAGTGTATGTATCGGAAAAAAGAGCAAATGGAACTGTTATATCTCACAATTTGATATTTTCCGTTGCAGTTTATAATTGGTGCGAGGTGAAGGCGAAAATGTGGATTCTCAATTTAGGAAAGCCTGTCAATATACCAGTTTTGAACGAAGCTATGGCAATAGAGTTGGGAGCTAACTTATTAGGAGAAGGACTTATATTCGTTATAGCGGCCGGCGTATTGATTTCTGAATACAATAGGTTTGTATTTTAGTTGTATTCTTATAGAAGAAACATATTTTTTGTTTATTTAGATCTGCAAATAAGGAAGCCGCCAAAGAAGAAGCAAAGCAGCTCGAGATGAATACGCTGCACAATACTATCAGAGAGTTGTTTATTCAGTCAGAAGAACAAGGGGCACATCTCAGAGAACTTACGAGGAGGTTAGGAGAAATCGGTACGTCAGACTGATGCATACATTCAGGAACAATAACTGTAGTAAGCAATCATCATTCCTACTACTCATCTCTTCCCATCCAACTCACCTATTTTACAATGTTATGGACATTTGGTGAATTATTTATTCATTGTTTCAGAAAGCAAGTTGAGCAATCCAATCAAGCCAAAACCTCCTTCACCAAATCTACCTGTGTCGGACGAAAATAACATCCTCAATTCAGTTCGCCATCAACCTGTTGATGAGAATTACAAAATTAGCTCTCCCAAAAATAATGGACTGATTCTGAAGGCAGTTGACGATGTGCATAACCAGTTCTGGGATTATCCTTTTGTCGAAAGGGAACATAGTACTTTACTCTTAAGTTTATATTATATAGAAAAATTGCTGAGGTTCCAGCAATAGTGCACTGAAGAGCTCCTAGTCATTTTGTTGGATATTAGCTGTTATGGGTTCAATATGTAAAAATACACACTAGACACATTTAAAAATGTCAACAATATTTCTTTCCGGTATACGCTTATGCAACTGTAAAACACTCTGTCTCAAGCCAATGAATACCTAATGCTATTAAATTATTTTTTAGTTCCATTAGTTTCAATTTTTTGGGGTTGTCATCTCCAGGTATTAGTATAGTACCCAATGTAAAACCCATTCAAAATCAGTCGGTTGTAAGAAATATTCACTACACCTCCAAAATTTGAAAATTGTTTTACGGAAACGCTTTAGAAGTTATGAAATAGGGAATAGGCATGGGCGTAAAATATTTTGATTTGCACATAAAGATTTTCACCTAGAATGTTCATAAACAAACTTAGAAATCCAATTGAATGTTTTTCATAATTCGAATTTGAAAACACCAATTTTTTCATCACATACAAAAACGTACTCCTAGCGCCTTGATGGACATTGCATCATTACTTCACACGGTTCAAACTTTTACCGCTAGTTTCTTAGAAATGTCAACTATTATTTATATGTTATACTAAAAATTTTTATTTAGTATTTTCAGTTGTTACTGAAACATCACGTTAAAAGCGAGGTTGAATTCATGTTTGCTTTGTAAGAAATAGCTTTGTCTATTGACCACAATTGGCGCTAGTGTTTGGGGGAAGTTATTCAAGTGGAGGTCAAATCGAGTTTGACTGTAATTTTTGAAGACCTCACTGATAAAATAAATAAAATCATGCATGTTCCCCATTATTATATCAAATTGCATATTTCCGTAAAGTTGGAACTGGACAAATTTTCAACTACAATTCCTAGAGGGAGGTTTGATAACACATTTTTTGTGGTCCATTTGTCATGTAAGCTATCATTTTGAGAGGACTATTTGAAATGATCCATAACTTAAAAAACACCTTAAAAAATATTAATCTCAACATTGATGATGAAAAAATTGAAATAGTGAACACAACTAAATATCTGGGATTCCAAATAGATAATACTTTATCATTTGATAATCATTTTGATTATATTCATAAAATAATTTCAAAGAAATTATTCTTTTTTTCTAGAATTGCCAATAATTTGTCAACTGAGTCAAGAATCACAGTCTATATCTCTTCAATCTGAATAAATTGTCTCAACTCCAAAAACTTCAGAATCGTGGTATGAGGAACATTTTGAAGTGCGGTAGGGATACTCCTATTAAGATTATGCTTAATGTTTTAAATTGGCAATCTATTTCCCAAAGACTTTTTTATTTCACCACGATATTTGTATACAAAATACTGAACAATTTAGGGCCATGTTATTTCAAAAATACATTGTTTAAAAAAATAATAATTTTTTTATTAATAACAAATCACAAAAACACCATGAACTCTTTGATTTTCAAAGGTTTCGATCAGTTCAATAAATTACCAAATCTAATTAAAAGTAGCCCATCTCTGAACATTTTCAAAAATGAACTAAAGAAATTTGTTTCAAATGCACAAATATGATATTTATTATTTAAACCAACTTTCTAATGTAATTTATTTAATGTTTGTTATATATTTTTTCAATATGTACCCCATATCTCTTACTTTTACTTTTTTTCAGCTGATTTGTATATAGGATATCCTATTTAAATAAAGATCTATCTTAATGTTCTCTGGGGGAGTATAGGAATATTACATTTTTCCCCTTTGATGACTTTTCAGCAACCAAATTTGTAAGGTGTGAAATTCTTGTTCCCCATTTAAACAACAATGTAGAGCTTTTTTAATTTCATGATATAGAATACAGTAGATTGATTAACCCACATAGGTGGTAGCAGCACCATCCATGTAAAGAATCTTGATCCAAAATCTAGAGAGTATAATCAATGTTTTCAGTATGTTTCCTCTTTAATCAATGGTATGATGGTACTAGAGAGGGTGTAAACATCAAATCAATCTCTGCTTGAAATGCCAGAGGTAAATCCATTTCAATGTGGGAAGAAGCAATTAGGCCAATTGTAATTCAGTTCATGAAAAATTGAGCCAAAAATGGGATTTGTATATGGCATCAATAAAAAAGTTTGGCACGCCTATGTTATGCATCTTACTGGCTTAGGCCCAGTTCACATGGCAGCTTTTCACGTTTAAGCTTATGTCCTGAATGTCACAGAATGAATTCTGAGTGAGTAGCCAATCAGAACAAAGAACGCCATAAACGTATAAGCTGTCATGTGTACTCAACGTTAAATTAGGGTGGCTTGGAGATCTGTGCATTAAGTACTTTTGAAATTTCTCGAAGGTTTTCAGAAGATCTAATAAATTGCGAATTACCTATATTCCAAATTCCATGTAATTAGAAAACAAAACCTAACGCGATTTCGAAAGGGTGTTATTGCAACAAACTTCTTCCAAGATGCTTATGTTCAAGCTTTATTTTGACAAGTACGTCAAATTATATGAAAAAACTTCAGGTAATAAAATTATATCGTCTTCGAATGTGAATCTCAATCTTTTTTATTCCCTTTTTCTTCAGTCATTGTTTCACCAGAAAAATAAACTTATGAATCACACAATTGTTCGTTAGTTGGACTCATAAGTGACACTTGGACGAATTAATTCTTCACAATATTGTTGGGGTAGAAAATATACCACCACTAAATGAACCTGATTTATTTGATTTTGAAAATATATAGACGAGCAGTGCTTAACAAACTTTAGATTTTCAACTGACGACAGATATATGACAGAAAAAAAAACAAATCTGTCAAAATAAAGGAACTTTTAAAAAAGTTCTTGGCCTAAATAAAGTAAGGGATGACTGGTTTTTTGATTGAGGATATCCTCAAAGTCGGACACAATGCGCATGCGCATTTGTCAAAATAAAAGAAACTTTATTAAAAGAACTATAGAACGGACGTTGCAATAACTCTTTATTATCATCAACGGGAGATTTGAAGATTAGGACATTCGCCACAATTTCGTAACATGGAACACCGAGGAAAGATATGCAACTACAGAATTTAAAAGTTCTGTGCATGCGACATGAATCACGAACACGTGATCTGGTGAGTTCTTTGACATTGAATAGCTAAAATAATTGACATTTGACTGATTTGACATGTTTTTTTCGAATTTTCCATGATGCGAAATTCAGAGGTTTCCGCTGCGATCCTGGCTGTTATTGATAATTTATTATATACAATATATGGAAGAGTGAATATGGACACAAATATGATATTTATTATTTAAACCAACTTTCTAATGTAATTTATTTAATGTTTGTTATATATTTTTTCAATATGTACCCCATATCTCTTACTTTTACTTTTTTTCAGCTGATTTGTATATAGGATATCCTATTTAAATAAAGATCTATCTTAATGTTCTCTGGGGGAGTATAGGAATATTACATTTTTCCCCTTTGATGACTTTTCAGCAACCAAATTTGTAAGGTGTGAAATTCTTGTTCCCCATTTAAACAACAATGTAGAGCTTTTTTAATTTCATGATATAGAATACAGTAGATTGATTAACCCACATAGGTGGTAGCAGCACCATCCATGTAAAGAATCTTGATCCAAAATCTAGAGAGTATAATCAATGTTTTCAGTATGTTTCCTCTTTAATCAATGGTATGATGGTACTAGAGAGGGTGTAAACATCAAATCAATCTCTGCTTGAAATGCCAGAGGTAAATCCATTTCAATGTGGGAAGAAGCAATTAGGCCAATTGTAATTCAGTTCATGAAAAATTGAGCCAAAAATGGGATTTGTATATGGCATCAATAAAAAAGTTTGGCACGCCTATGTTATGCATCTTACTGGCTTAGGCCCAGTTCACATGGCAGCTTTTCACGTTTAAGCTTATGTCCTGAATGTCACAGAATGAATTCTGAGTGAGTAGCCAATCAGAACAAAGAACGCCATAAACGTATAAGCTGTCATGTGTACTCAACGTTAAATTAGGGTGGCTTGGAGATCTGTGCATTAAGTACTTTTGAAATTTCTCGAAGGTTTTCAGAAGATCTAATAAATTGCGAATTACCTATATTCCAAATTCCATGTAATTAGAAAACAAAACCTAACGCGATTTCGAAAGGGTGTTATTGCAACAAACTTCTTCCAAGATGCTTATGTTCAAGCTTTATTTTGACAAGTACGTCAAATTATATGAAAAAACTTCAGGTAATAAAATTATATCGTCTTCGAATGTGAATCTCAATCTTTTTTATTCCCTTTTTCTTCAGTCATTGTTTCACCAGAAAAATAAACTTATGAATCACACAATTGTTCGTTAGTTGGACTCATAAGTGACACTTGGACGAATTAATTCTTCACAATATTGTTGGGGTAGAAAATATACCACCACTAAATGAACCTGATTTATTTGATTTTGAAAATATATAGACGAGCAGTGCTTAACAAACTTTAGATTTTCAACTGACGACAGATATATGACAGAAAAAAAAACAAATCTGTCAAAATAAAGGAACTTTTAAAAAAGTTCTTGGCCTAAATAAAGTAAGGGATGACTGGTTTTTTGATTGAGGATATCCTCAAAGTCGGACACAATGCGCATGCGCATTTGTCAAAATAAAAGAAACTTTATTAAAAGAACTATAGAACGGACGTTGCAATAACTCTTTATTATCATCAACGGGAGATTTGAAGATTAGGACATTCGCCACAATTTCGTAACATGGAACACCGAGGAAAGATATGCAACTACAGAATTTAAAAGTTCTGTGCATGCGACATGAATCACGAACACGTGATCTGGTGAGTTCTTTGACATTGAATAGCTAAAATAATTGACATTTGACTGATTTGACATGTTTTTTTCGAATTTTCCATGATGCGAAATTCAGAGGTTTCCGCTGCGATCCTGGCTGTTATTGATAATTTATTATATACAATATATGGAAGAGTGAATATGGACAGGTGAATGGGTAAATATCTAGTTACATCACACATGCACTCCTAATATGGGGAAAACACTTTTCTTACGTGTTTTTGCCTCCTGAACACGAATGCGGCGGTCTCATACCGTTTCAGAGTTACATCGCTTTTTCCAAAATAAATTTCAAGTACGTTTTCTCGCACAGAACTCACTCAAACTGCCTCCTTTTACCAGCATAAACAATACACCTAAATCACTTATTTTCGGACATTGACAAAACCGCTTTTATCGAAAAAGATCCTCCTTTTTACACAGTCCGATTCATTTATTACCAACATGAAAAATTAAAAAAGTTAATAAATGTCATCTGTCAAAGAAATTAGAATTGTTCATTTGCAACTGTGTAAGAAGGAGGATTTTTTCGATAAAAACGACGATATTTTGTGCAAAGTTGTGGCGAAAATAAGTGATTCAGGGTGTATTGTTTATGCTGGTAAAAAGAAGGAGGCATTTTGAGTAAGTTCTGTGCGAGAAAACGGTACTTGAAATTTATTTCGGAAAAAGCGATGTAACTCTGAAACAGTATGAGACCACCGCATTTTTCTTCCGGATTCGTGTTCAGGAGGCAAAAACACGTAAGAAAAGTGTTTTCCCCATATTCGGAGTGCATGTGTGATGTAACTAGATATTTACCGGTGAATGTTCAATAGCTTCCATATCATTCGGAGTTTTTTGTGTTGAAAAAGATATAAATTGCGTTCATTTATCACAAGGTTCCTGATGAAAAATACTCTCTACCGCTACCCTCAAATCAGCAGTTAAAGTAAATTGCAGGAATTTCGCAAGCTGTTGTTCATATTGGAGATAGTCGTCTAGCTGTTACTGTCAGTATTTCAGAAGAAAACTTGACATCTGGTGAAGAAACTAAGGAACACAGTGAACCACAAGAATATAAAGCCAAATGGAATTTAAATGTAAACTTCTCGCATTGCGCTACTACAAGCGCGTGGCTACTCGCCGGCTCCAATAGAAATAAATAGGGTGGACCTAGTTCCTAGTACATTTAATATTACCTGCGCATGCGCATGAGGCACCAAAACACCAAAACGTAATAGATTTTCTCTTGTGTCAGGATCTATCTCCTATTATTCTGTCTTTAATGATAATACTTTTTTTTTGGTAAAATACAACACGGATAAAAATATATTCTAAATATATAAAATAATAACTGACTGACGCACAGCCCAAACTCCTGGGGCTAGGACCGTGAAAATTTGCATGTGGGTTCCTTTGACCCTATAGGGGAGCACTAAGGATTTTTTTTTAAATGTATCTCCCAAGGTGGTGAAAAGGGGGATGAAAGTTTGTATGAAAATCGGTCATTTTTGAATCATCAAATCTGAGAAACCGTCAAATTAATATTCGAAGCTAGATGGAATCACATAAAGAAAACCAGGAAAAATACAAATTCTACGCGGACGAAGTCGCGGGCACCATTATAGTAGAACTATATTTGTTATATTTTACAATGTTGCAATTTAATTTGATTTCTCAAAGAGTGAAATAATTTATAGGTAAGCAGTTTTGTCAATGCACGGAAAATTTCTCGAATTCAAGGAAATTCGATTGGTTGAGAATAACTTTCTTATTTCTTTCCTATAACCGTGAGGATGCCGTAGCTATAAATTTTAAAAACAGTAAGCGTTTGGGGATTAGGCGGTACTGCACCAAAAACACAATTCTCTTAAACATAATACAGTGCTCTTTTCGTAGTTAAAAATCAATGAATTTCAAGGAGTTCTTGAGCCTTTTTTCAAACCGATATCGATTTTATGTCGGAAAATCAAAATAAGAATTGAGTTGTAGTAAGAGTATATTCATATAGAAGACAAAATAATGAGTAAAAATCCAATCACAGCGAAAGCCACATCCGGTTTGTAAAAGCTTAGTCCTAAAATTCCTAAACCCGTAATCACTTATCTTTGTCATGTAAAACGTTATCTTTCAACATTCTCTGCAAGTTTGCAATCTTCTCTTCCAACTTTTTGTATTCCGAATCTTTCCGTTTAGCTTTTCTCGAATGTGAAGCTCTCGAACTAGCTCTGGAACTGGTTCCGGAGCCGGCACTACTACATCTCGATCGCATGGAGTGTTTACTTTTTCGAGGGGCGGGACTAGGGGTTCTAGACCTCAGTCTAGAGACAGGCGAGTCAATTAACTCTGGATCCACATATTTTGTACTTGAAGTTGAACTGCCTCTGCTATTGCTGTGCTTTGTTAAGCTTTTTGAAATCCTGAAATATTTCAATGATGTAGGAATTATCATTCAGTAAAGAGGGTAAATTCTCAGAGTTAGGCTCCACATAAATAAAATAAGCTTTTTCAAATCTATGCATTTCGAAAACTTGAGTTTTCATGATTAGCAGAATAGTACAAGCTGAGATGTATAAAATCCCTGGCATAAGTTGACATAGGCCTTTTCACGACCCGTTAGGCGCAAGCTCATCCGTCATGTTAAAAAGGCGGGTAATATGGAAAATTTCGGACACTTTATTTTCACAGTTTTTTTACCGTAGGAACAATTTTTTTAAATAATCAATTTACACCATGAGTTTGTTTATATTTTCCAGCTTAACAGGTTTTTGCATTTTTTTTCTGTAAAAAACATTCAAGATTTGTAGACTTTTTTTACACATCTGTTAACCCACAAATCACATTTAGCAGTCTTGGGACAAATTTTTAGATGTTTTTTTCCGTTGATTTGATTAGTTTTCGTCGAAATTGGAGACGATGCTCTGGAAAGCTGATAAAATAATATAAGTTCTCCGAAAATGGTTTACGTGTCTCGCTGAGACATATCCCATTACAACAGCATTTTGTTGCTTCTTTTTCAAGTGATAACATTATATATTTTTATTAATTTGATTGTATTATTTCATTCGTAATATAAAACAATTAAAACTGTAGAACTGATCTTCGATTAATAATTGAAAACGTTTTCTTTAATACATTGAAATTCACTGGTTATACACGTATAAGTGTCCAAAAATCACGGCGAAAGTTGAGGCATGCGCACAAAAAATTTACTAGAATGAAAAGGCCTATAACTTAGTCGTAAACCAAAGAGAGTAAACGTTATCTGAGTAGGACAGTCTATTCCCCATACACTAATAGAAAGAGATGAAAGATCATTTGTGAGTCATAGTGACGTATATGGAAACATGTCATGGCCACCATTCTTTTGACAGTGGCGTACTAGCGCACTCTGGAATCTGACAGTTACAAGCTCTTGAATGTATATTGGACCACTCTGTATGTTACGTGGGCCACCTGTACTCATGTCCATGTACGTCACTATGATGGGTTAATGCTACAAGATTCTGATTGGGTAGAGCTTATTAGTACCTCCTATTCAGATAACGTTTACTGTCTTTAGTCGTAAACCACATATGGTTTGTTCCCTCCCCAGAGCAATAAAAGTGTTCTGAGGTTTCCTCATTTCAACCAAAGAGAGTAAACGTTATCTGAATAGGAGAGTCTATTCCACATAAGACAATGGTGACACTAATAGAAAGAGATGAAAGATCATTTGTGAGTCATAGTGACGTATATGGTAATGTCATGGCCACCATTCTCTCTGAACAGTGGCGGACTAGCGCACTCTGCACTCTGGTTACATGCTCTTGAATATATATTGGACCACTCTGTATGTTACGTGGGCCACCTGTACTCATGTCCATGTACGTCACTATGATGCGTTAATGCTACAAGATTCTGATTGGCTAGAGCTTATTAGTGCCTCCTATTCAGTTTACTCTCTTTGCATTTCAACACCTTCCGTAAATTCTTAGACTGCCTCCACAACGATGCAGAAAACGCGGATGTCATTTGAAAGGTTTAACCAATTGAAAAAAAAAACTTATAACCATTGTCAACATTTTAACTTGCAGGTTTTACGGGTAGGTATCGATGGCTGGTCAGGTTGACGAGGGTCTCATCGATATCTGAAGCCAAGCATCGTCAGGCGTGGTTAGTGCTTGAATGGATGACCACCGGACAGGGAAGTTCCGCGTTAAATGCTCTAACAACTGTAGCGTAGTAGCATATTCGCAGCTGCAGGCGTCTTATCAATGAGCACGAGATAAGACGATAGATATGCCGTCCTTCGGAGGGGACGTTAAGATGGCGGTCCCGAGTTCATTGACGTTGAGCTCGTTAAAGAACCCTACCTCTGAAACAACAGAGGATTTGGCAAAATTCGGTGTTGAGCCTTAGTAGCCGAAATAGGCCGACGTTAAATAAAGCAGGGAAACAAAAACTTTCAGGTTATGTTGAATTCTAAACGACTCTACCCTTTCCCGAAACTTTTTATCTCTTAGACCTTAAGGTGCGTCCTGACGTGAATATTTTACCGCGAACAAGGAATGCGCCCACGAACGAAGGCGAGCAAATGTTCGTTGCGTTCAGGATGCTCACGCTATTAGCGGTATTCGTTGCGTACACCACTAAATAGGGTAGCACTCAAGGGAGGAGTTACTGATGAATGCCTTGTCTGACGTTCTATCGCGATTCAGAAACGAATAAGCTTATTCCCAGCAAACATGAATGAGCGGTAAATAGACGGGTCGTTGCTGTTAACTGCGGTAAGATGTCGGCAGCGGCACACCGATGTCGGTAAATAATTGGAATTATATCAGTTTTGCCGCTTTGGCTGAACATACGCATATTTATTATGGATGTTTGGAATTTAGCCAGAAATTACCCGTTTTGACACAGTATGTGGCATTACGCGCCGCACCGCAGCGACCTCTGTAATGAAACTGCAACATTGGCATAACTGAATATCACGTTCGCAGATGGCCCTACTGCTGATTTCGTGTAGGATGTCAAATCAGGTATTTTCTATTTTGTCTGGTCATTGTGATATATGGTCATGAAAAATAATAATCATCAGTGGCGAGAATTGTGTGTGTTGTCATTCTATCTATTCGGTGAAATATTTTAAAATGCAATATCTGGATAATATGGATGAGTATCTTGGAAACCATTTGAGATAAAATAAAAATGGTTGAAATGGAGAAAAAGTTGTCTGTTTAGGTAAATAGGAATAATCTGGCTCTACAGTTTCAGAAATCCCCTACAATTAGTGGCTTCAGAGAGTGAAAACAATGAATTGTGTATATCTAGTCCATGAATCAGTCGATTCTGAATGTTTGGTGAATTTATTGTGTACAGTAATGACCTATCTTCATTGAAGTTTCACTGTTTTCGAAGATATAATGCTAGATTGTTCTTAGGCGCTTATACGGGCCATTTTGTTTTCATTGAAACCGTCTTTAAGCTCATTGCCTTCCAAGATACCCTATACTTCCATGTACTGCATTTTGAATTGGAAGCCCCTGTATATTTGCATAGATCATTGATGAAATCCCAACAGTGGAATGACGCGGTTGATTAGTAGGATACCCGCAATCGCACCATAATCTGTACCATGAAATATTAGTTCATCTTAACTCTGTCTAACCGCTGTTGTCCCGCTATGTAATAAAGCGGGTGGTAGTCTGGAGGCCTACTGATGGCCATCGCGACACGGGCTAGCCGGGCCGCCGACGTATCATGATTATGGCCCGCTTATGTTGTCTGTCGGCTGTTTTTAAAATGCCTCTAGAGGCCCTCGCGTAACATGTTTGCTGGGTTCATTTAGGAATTCATGCCTCTCACGGAAAATAAATTTGCCTCTCACCTTGGTTTATCCCAAAACTGTTTAGATTTCGTATTATCAATATGGTGTCTTGATATATCTCTTTTGGTATCCATATAGTCGAAAGGAGGCGAAGGGGTTCTTTTGTACATTGTTTTCAGGCTCTGGTTGGAGCCTTTAGCGCCCAGTGAGCTCTTGTGGTCTCCCAATCCCAATCTAGAATCAAATACATACATAGTTTCAAAATTATTTATATAAAAGAAAACAATATGTCTGTATGGGGAATAAAAAAGTCCAATAGGAAACATAACATGTGGTGTACCACAACGTTCAATTCTTGGACCTGTATTGTTTCTCATATACCGGGTGAGTCTGAGAGATGGGGCCCTATTTTTGAGAGAAATAATCCGATTCAAAGCACGAAAATTTAGAGGACTATTGAACAACTAAAATATGATTTTTTGAGATAAAAATTAATTCTGTAGCACTTCCGGTTTCGCCAGAAATGATCTGAGTATTAGTTTTTCAAATGGAACACCTTGTACATTTTCACTTTTTTTAAATCTAGAGCAAATTCTGAACATGATAAGCTAAATTGATTTGTTGAAAATACAAACAGGATGTTCATAAAATCAGATGTGGAATCATCTGCCACTGAAAGATAAACCTTAGTCACTATCTTCCATCGTCAAGATAACCTCTTGTGGGGTATTCATGTTGAGAAGGGAAACATTCTCAATTGAATATTGATAGAAAGATTTTTCTGTGAATTGAAAAATCCACGATTAAAATGAAGTTATTTTTGTGAATGTCTAACAGAAAACAACTACTTCCCGGCTAAAGCCACGCTGACATTGAACTACATCTGATAGATATTCTGAAAAGGCCCTAACTCAAAAGAAAAAATCTGAAATTGAATATTTTATTTTCATTCAGATAGTTATTTGATTTTCTATTCCAGTCTTAATTAAGAACTCATTTCAATCGTGGATTTTTCAATTCACAGAAAAATCTTTCTATCAATATTCAATTGAGAATGTTTCCCTTCTCAACATGATAGGCTACAATTTTTTATTAATTTTTTTTTTCAAAAAAAATTTGATGATTTTTTACATTTTGAACGTTCCTCTCCGATGCCATGTTGTCTGAGAAAATGGAATTAGAATTTAATTACAATACTTTGCCACCGCCGCTGTTTGAATGTGACAAAATCACTTTTTTTCGATTAACTCGTGTTTTTTAAACATCTCTATGGGACAGATTGTTTCGAAGGAAAGGAATCGAATGATACCAAAATTTTGAATATCTGTCGATTATTTTCAGAGTTATCACTATTATAAAAAAATGTACCACAAAATAGTGCAGCCGCTGGACTAAACAACACCAAAATGATGGAAATTTTTAAATATCACTTCTACTCTACTTCTACTCATAACGATTTTCAACATTGAAAATTATCATACGTTAAATTTATTATTTTGAATTTGAATACGCGATTTTGAGGATTATCAACATTTATTACAAATTTTGAAAAAAAACAAATACGTAGCACAATGCTCTAATATCTCTTACTATAAAATTGCTCAAAATGTTGGCCATTATGTTCCATGCATAATTGCACCCTTCTGACTGCTGCTCGAACTGCTCTAGTTAACTCTGCTGGGCTGATATTATTGAAAGCTGTGATGACTTTTTGTTGCAGTTCCTCGCGTGCCTCACTAGAAGTTCCATATACATCATTTTTTATTGTTCCCCATAAATAATAGTCTAAGGGGGTTAAGTCTGGTGACCTAGGTGACCATCTGATGGGACCATGAGTAGAAATTAGTTTATTTCTGTAAGCATTATTCAGGTAATTGATTACCATTCCATGATTATGAGGGGGTGCACCGTCCTGTTGAAAATAGAAATTTTGCAGAACCAATGGAAGGTCGTCAATGATTGGCTCGATAGTATCCCGAAGAAACGTTAGGTACCTCGCTCCAGTAAGTGATCCTTCAAAAAAAATTGGCCCAATGAATCGATCGCCAAGTATACCCATCCAACAGTTAAATCCGAACCTTCTTGAGGATTACCTTGATGTAAAAGCCTTGATTCTGCAGCCCAATATCGAGTATTATTCCTATTGAAGAGCCCTCTATTGGTAAATCTTGTTTCATCTGAGTATAAAATTCTCAAAGGAAATTGAGGATTTTCCGAACATTATGAAGAAACCATCGACAGTATTCAAGTCTCTTCATCGTCTCCACCATAAAGCCTTTGATGTATCGGATATTTATACGAGCGAAACTTATGCTTTTCAAAATTTCTGCACAGTCGATTGACTTGCGTCACATTCATTAGCTAATTCTCGTGTTGAAGAAGTTTGGATTTACTCTCTACATATCCTAGAACCTCTATCTCTTTATCTTCGCTGACTATTACATTTACATTTCGATTTCGAATACGTCGGTTGTTGGCTCTTGTCTCAACTGACGTTCAAGTTTCACGAAGTATGTCCTACACGGATGTCTTCTACCAGGAAACCTCCGTCTGTATAAATTTGATGCAGCCGTAGAATTCTTCAGACACTCACCGTAAATTAAAAGCATGTAAATTTTTTCATTTTGGCTAAATTTATCCATGACACAGTTATTGGACTGAGATAACAGTTATTTCGTATTGATACTTATTTGACAGCAGATATTCATTTATTTTTTTATCCAAAGGCGACTTTGACAAAATTTGGAGTTGACGATGGAAACACATTCCTTTATTGAAACAGATTAAACTATTAAACACTTTCAGAATCTGTGAAAATGGATAGTGTAATTTGTGTTCCTATCAACCATAATGGGTCCATCATAGAATACTAGTAATTAGGTTTTTTGAAGACGAATTACTTTCAAAATGTGAATTATAGACGTAATGAAATATCTGCTGGTAGCAAACCAGAATTTTCATTACATTTTTCTGGAGTATGCATCTATTAGAAATACATACATCAAATTTGCAACTATTCTTATTGGTATAGTAAGTGAAATTTCAAATAATGTTATTATTTGGGATTTTTATTAGTCCAGCGGCCACAATACTTTTTGGTACATTTTTTGTAATAGTGATAAATCTGAAAATAATTGACAGATATTCAAAATTTTGCATTCGTCCTGATTCCTTCGAAACAACGTTGCAGAGATGCCTTTTAAAAAAACATGAGATAATCGAAAAAAAGTGATTTTGCCACATTCAAACAGCGGCTGGTGGCAAAGTATTGTAATTAAAATGCTAATTTCATTTTCTCGGACAACATGGCGTCGGAGAGGAACGTTCAACATGTAAAAAATCATCATCCTTAAAAAAGTTTTTTTTTTGATAAAAAAAAAAAATTGATAAAAAATTTAGCTTATCATGTTTAGAATTTGCTCTAGATTTCAAAAATGAAATGTACAAGGTGTTCCATTTGAAAAACTAATACTCAGATCATTTCTGGCGAACCGGAAGTGCTACAAAAATTAATTTTCATCTCAAAAAATCACATTTTAGTTGTTCAATAGCCCCCAAATTTCGTAGCTTGAATTGGATTATTTCTCTCAAAATAGGTGACCCATCTCAGACTCATCGGTATACTTTAATTCAATATCAAATCTTAATTTACATGGTGAGATCAAAAAATCTCGCGATGACACAACATTAATTTATTTTGGAAATAATGATAATAAAATAATTGGGAAAATATTTAACAGATTAAAAAAAATTTTCAAATTTGTTAAATATACCGGATGATTCTCTAAGGTGGCTCGCCCCATAACTTTTTTTATTATTGAAGATAGAAAACGAAATTTGGGGGTTTAAATATAGTTCAATCTCACATTTTTTCGACATATTTACTTGTTTTGCCGTATTTCCGGTTTGCCCGGGAAATGACCCCAACTTTCAATTTTAATGGAACATCCTATATTTTTACTTATTTGATCGAGAATGACATTCTAAATCCAACGCACCTCTGGAAAGGGTATTCCCATTTTCCCCAATTGGTCTACGTTATAAACATGGGAATTATATAAAAATTTTAGTAACATTAACCTACAAAACTAATTTTTTGAATTTTTTCATCTCCATGTAAGAGCACTTATCGTATCATATTACCCATGTAACTAAGTCTTTGTTCTTCTTTCATTGTAGAATACTTTTATATATGCTGAAGATGAACCTATAGAGGTTCGAAACATGTTCAATAATCGATGGTATTGACCTAATCGATTTTAATATTATATTGTGGAGACGACTTCGTGTTTTTCTTCTTCATAAAATTATACCACTCCACTTCGAGATACAATGGACTTCTACCACAGGTTACTAAATCCAACACCTCACTTGTCAATATTTGATAAATAAAGTCATTTTTATTCCAATTTTTATTTTTCGATCTAGAATGCCATGGATCGTGTAAATCGCTTCATTCTTGATCAAGTAACATGGGAAAAATACGACTTTGAGGCTTTGGGTTTTAAGAATTATTTAAAAGTCGCAAATTAGCCCATTGAGGTTCTAAATTTTCAAAATGACCTTGATCACGTCAAAGTTCAACTTTTTCAATTGTTGCGCGCACCACACTGATTAGCTGTTCCGCAGTGATGTTCTGGAATGCCACCCTTACTTCACGAGTAGCTGATGCTGTGTATTACAGCTGATTTTTAATTGTTCCCAGAGCAAAAAATCTAGCGGAGTAAGATCTGGTGATCTAGAATATGAAAAGTTGAGAGGTGTCAAGGACACCCGGATGGAACGAAGTTCCTTTCTGATTAATTAGTGAAGGAATTGTAATATTTTTTTTTATTTGATAATAATATTTTTTATTATTAACAAATATAATGTAATATAAACTTAATCAGTAGGCCTAATTTTAGTACATACGCATTGATATTGTAATATTAAAATATAATTTGCTTTCAAATTTATTAAAGTTATGACGCGTACACTTGCTAAAACACAATAATGGAGAGATTATAACGCGTAGACTTGTTAGACAATAGTAAAGAGAGGTTATAATGCGTACTTGCTAAAAATACATAAGCATTTATTATTGTCTGTATAAAATCTCTACTTACCTAACTCCATCAGCAATATCCGGAACTTGTGCAGAAACACTGTCAGGATTCATTATTGTTATTATTTTTTATTATTTATTATGTACAAAAAACCTGTATACACTCAACAAAAATAATCGTCGCGACACCACACTGTTCAATGCGCAATAGAAATACGAAACGAAAATAACTGGCTTGCTTTCTATGAGAGAGAGAGAGAGAGAGACACAGACAGAGAAACACGCGCACGTCGCACGGCTTACAACTACAGCAAAAAGTGTCGTTACAACTTTTGGTCTTAATTTATTCCGTCTAGCCCCCTTTCGCAACGCGCGATAAGGAACTTCGTTCCAAAAGAAATAATACATCATGAAAAAATATGACAACTTGGGAATGTACCTCGCAGGCCACTGAATAGGTCCATAAGTGCCAATCCACTTTTCTGGGAACGTGTCATTCAGATGTTCTCTCACGACTTGAGAATCTTGTTGAAAATAGATCCATCTTGTTGAAAATAGATATCAACTTGGTTAGCCAGTGGCAAATCTTCAATGAAATCATTAATTTGATTTCTAAGGAACTGTAGATATCTTTCCGCAATAAGTTGTCCATCGATAATTATTGGCCCCAAAAGTGTTCCTCCAATAATACCCATCCAGCAATTAAAACCAAATCGATCTTGGAAATTTATTTCTTGCATCAGATGTAAATTTGTTTGAGACCAGTACCTACCTTTTATTATTCCGATTGAACAGACCCAAGTTGGTGAATCGAGTTTCATTTGAATAAATAATTGTAAATGGAAAACTTACATCTTCTCTGTATTTAGTCAAAAACCAGTTGCAATAAGTTAATCTTCCGTTGTGGTCGTTATCGTAAAGATGTTGGTGTAGTTGGTACTTGAATGATCGATAATTATATTTGTGAAGAATTCTCCAAACGGACGAATAACTTATATCACACTCAGAAACAATTTGGCGAATTGACGCCGTACAATTCACTTCAACATAGCCAACACGTCTACTTCTTTTTCTTCACTGACGATGAAGTTATTGGCATTTTCTTCTGGTTCATTTCGCATTTTCCTTTCCAGTTTCGGAAAATAATGCCGAGTGGAATGGCGACGATTAGGGAATCTCTGAGCATAAATTCGAGCTGCATCAGTTGCATTCTTTTTTGATTCTCCGTAAATTATCAACATGTCAATTTTCTCGTTTCTAGTATAATAATTCTATCAGATTATAAAATACGCAACAAATAAATTTTTAAAAGTGACAGCATATTCATAAGCCTATTTGTTTAGGTAGTCCTAGCAACTGCTTCAATTGTTTGTCACTGATAACTAGAATAACAGGAATTAATGCATAAGTATACCGAATACGTGTTATTTGTTATTAGGTATGATCGCTTCTTGCAATTATTCAGAAAAATACTGAAAATAAAGTGAAAGTGTGTGGTATCAAATTATTCGTAAAAAATGATGTTTCACGAAAAGCCGACGAGCAACCCCCCTTTCCATTTGAAAAAATCAAGTTAACTGAAAAAAATCATATTTGCGACTTTTAAATAATTCTTAAAATGACTGTGAAGTCATAAGCCTCAAAGTCGTATTTTTCCAATGTTACTTGATGAAGAATAAAGCGATTTACACGATGCATGGCATTCTAGACCGAAAAATAAAAATTGCAATGAAAATTACTTTATTTGTCAAATATTGACAAGTGAGGTGTTGTTGGATTTAGAATGTCATTCTCGATCGAAATAAGTAAAAATATATAGGAGGTCCCATTTAAAAATCGAAAGTTGGGGTCATTTCCGTTCAAACCGGAAGTACGGCAAAGCATGTAATATGTCAAAAAATGTAAATTGAACTATAATAGACAACCCCCAAATTTTGTTTTTCTATCTTCAATAATAAAAAAGTTTTAGGGGTGAGCCACTTTAGAGAATCACTCGGTATATAAACTAATAATGAATATTGATAAATCCTCCTTCATGTTTTTATCTAAAACAAAAACAAAACATATTGGAGAAACTTTAGTTTTTAATGGGAAAAATATAAAATATTCAGAAACAATTAAATTTTTGGGATTATACATTGATGAACAACTTTCTTGGAAAAACCATATTGAAAATCTTAGAAAAAAAAATCTCCTATAATTTTATTCAAAATTCTAAATTACATTCCTTAAAATATCTAAAAATAATATATTTCAGTTAAATTTATTCAAAATTGCAGTATTTAATTTCAGTATGGGTAAATGCAATTTATTCAATCTTGCGTCCACTTAAATCTTTACAAAACAAAAGTATCAAACGTATTATAAAATTTCCATTTCTTAGAACTACATCCCATTTGCTACAAACAATCTTTTTGGTATTGCTTGTTTATATAAATTGAAAATATGTATATTTATACACCAGTGTGAAGTTAGCAGCCACTTTTCTGCAGCCATTTTCTCCCCAGCAGCCAAACGACCAGTAGCGGCGGTTATAAATAAAATACATTGAATATAGTATTGAACAATTGTTAATGAGTTTCTCACTGCTACCGCATGTCGTCTTATATGTGATGTTCATATACATTGCCTTAAAATATATTTGAACCATTAATGAGCTTCCAGTTATACTGTAAAATATTAAAAGTTAAAAAAAGTGTGAAAATGGCTGTGAAGGAAAAAAATAGCTGCGTTCATAATTGCAAGAGTGTTTTATACACCAGAAGAGTACACTGTATGAACGACTTCGATTTGGGAGGCGTCCAAGGGGTGGTTCCACCCAGGGACGCCCCAAGTATTTTCGGCGCCGTCGTGCGAAATAATGATAGGCGCCTTCAACCAATATTATAATATTGAGCTAAAATTACCACCCTTCTATCATAGTTGATCGTTGAAATTTTTGAAGAAAACTCTATACTTTTTAGTACTAATGACTAATGTCTATATTTATTTGTGACAAACAGAAAGTACACAAAAATATTAATAGAATACGAAACAACACAGTAAGAAAACAAAAACAGTATCAAAGTTACAAAACATTAATTCAAAATATAAAAAAAAATAAAGAACTAAAATAGCGATTGTTTTGAAACAGATAATACATGATCACGATACATTGGACTTTTCTAGCTTTACTTTTTGCAAATTCATTAACAATATTTTCCATTTCAAGTTGCTTTAAAAAGTCAGACTCTATAGAAATAATAGCAAGATCTTTTAACCGCTGTGGCCAATTCTAGATCGTAAATAGTTTTTAATCAACTTTAATTTAGAGAATGACCTCTCGGCTGTAGCTACAGAAACTGGAATGGTTAATGATATGCGCAATGCAATCGTAATGTTTGGAAATGAGTGGGTTAGGTTATTTATTGCAATGTAATTAAATGTTTCTACTACTACTATTTGTCGCCATTTTGCGGAAATTGTAATTCGTGTAAAAGTTCTGTTCAGTCTATATCTTTCTCGTTTCGATCTTTGTCAGTTAAGGTTTCTTCCAGTTTTTTACAAAAATTGAATTGATCTTGGTCAGAATATTTGCCGAAATCCTCAACATTCCACAAAAAATTAAAAACATCAGAATGACACGATAATAGTTTACATCTTTATATAAATCCTTTATTTAGTTCATTTTACTAATTTACATTGTCAAGTCATTGCAATGATTACAATGAGAACGATATATAGCATGCTTTCAGATTAAAATAGACTAAGTTCAAAAAATAAAAATGTATATACAACACATATACACATACATATACACAAATACTACACCTATTTGCACACCATACATCTATACGCTCCTACAAATTCTAAAAATATTTAATAAATACACAAAAAATACTTTAAAACATACTAAAACATTTGTATATCTGTCGTTACTGAATATTAAATCGAAACAAACAAAATGAGGAAGTGGCTACTAGGTTTTTATTGATTAAGAAAATATGATCTTAACTTTGTCTTGAAGGATGTTAAAGATGTTAAACGTTTGATCTCTTCTGGCATATTATTATAGCTATCAAGTCCCTTGAAAAAAACAGAATTTTGGGTATGTGTTAATGTGACTTGTTGAATATGGAAGTCAGTTCTGAATCTTGTATTGTATCCGTGGATTTGGTCATTGTACATAACTTTTTCTTGTAAATATGTTGGGGAAATTTTGTTTCTTATTTTGAAAATAAGGATTAATGTTTGGTAGAGGAGAAATAAATCAATTGGTAACCATTCTAGTTGCTTTAACATATCTCTTATTGGTGTTAGTCTTTTGCAATTTAGAATTATGCGCATGGCCCTATTTTGGAGTTTCTGTAAACGAGCTAAATCATTTTGTTTCAGTAGATACAGAATTGTAGAACAATATGTAAAATGAGGAAGCACTAATGAATTGTACAGTAAAATTTTTGTCCACCTTGACAAATATGGGGCACAACGAGATAAATAATGTATTTTAAATGCTATCGTCTTTATAATGAAGTTGGCATGTTCTTTAAAATGTAACCCCCTATCCACATGAACCCCAAGATATTTAAATTGGTTGACCCGTTCCACCTTATCAGGACCTAACATTATCTCAAAATGTTTGTTACAGAAGTTTCTGAATTTTTTTTCTTTACTTATTACCATGTACTTGGTCTTCTCAACATTGATCTTCAAATAATTTGCACAACACCAACTGTAAATCGATTTTAAAGTTTTGTTGATGGTTTCCGTGAGTTTGGTGTGATCATTACATGAGAAATAAATCAGTGTATCATCTGCAAATAAATGAACTGAGCTCTCTCCTACTATCTCCGGCAAATCATTAACATACAACAGAAACAACAGGGGGCCCAGAACACTTCCCTGTGGTACTCCTTGATTACATTCTATTTCATCTGATACTTTATTATTTATCCTAAGCTTTTGTTTTCTGTTCTCCAGAAAGCTTTCATGTACGGATGAAAGAATAATGTCTAGCATTCCGAAAAAGCAATTTACTTTAAATTTCATTTCTTGATTTTCAATCGGCTGGTCGTCACCTTCTTAAGAAAATTGTTCTTTAATCTTTCGTGGCCTTAAAATTTCTGCGGTTATAAATTTTGCATCAACTTCTAAGCAAGAAGCTAGTTCTTTGGCATCTACTAATAAGTCAATGAAGCCTTCGTCAGATCGATATTGTTTTATAAAGTAAACATTTATTGATTTTCATATTTGGGTTTACAAAAATTGTGTATACAATTGAAATGGAACATATAAATTTAAAAAAATAGAATATTATGTATAACCAGACAGTTATTAACTGGTATACATGGTTTTAGAATAATTTGTAATAGAAGGAAATGGAGGTTGTAAAATGAATGGAATCAGTTATTTCTTTGTGATAGAATGTATGTTTTCACTTTAATTTTGAATTGAAATATATTGTAACATTTTTTTAGGTCATCGGGTAGATTATTGAATTTTGAGATTGCCTCATATGTAAAATTTTTCTGACCTATTGTAGAATTAATAGCTTCAAGATGGAACCAGTCATATTGTCTAGTGTGGTGAGTTTCGGAGTTTCATGTTAATATGAAATTAGATTTCAGCCTTTTATTAATAATATCATAAGCAATTTTCAGAGTGTTGATTGTATAGTGTTCCTCTAAAGAAAATGTATTCGTTTTATCGAACAGTTGATTTGTTGGTATATCATATGGAAGACGATACAGGACTTTTAATGATTTCTCATATAATACTGACATTTTGTTGAAATTATTTTTTTAACAATATCCCAAAATATTTATTAAGGTTATTTAAACTTTTGCAAGCCTGGCAAATATTAACTGTTTTTGATTGCAGAATCTTAGTAACAACATCCACTTCATTTAGAATCTTGTACGACAAGACCATACACACAAAGTCATAATTTTTTTTTACCTAGGCAGGTAGCTAGATGTTTTGTAGTATTGTCAAAATTATTTCCGGATCTTAGAGGGGTTATTGCATCAATTCTGCTAGGCCATCTAGTATCTGACAAAGGCTTTAATGTCAGACTTAAAATGTTACTTTTCAAAACAGACCAACGATTGATTGAGGCAGAAAAAAAATTATATAATTCTTGAACAGTTGAAAAAAAATCTATACTAGAAATATTGGATTTTACAGCATCGTTTACGACAAGGTTCAAACTGTGGTTACAACAAGGTACACACATTGCTCGTGGATTAATGTCTAAAATTCTTTTTTGTACACCTTGATATTTACCCTTCATGTTTGAACCATTATTATAACCTTGGCCGCGCATATTATAAATGTCAAACCTAACTGAACACTGTTTCATATCATATATTAATGAGCCTACTAGAATAACGGATCAAGTACTATCATTGATCATATATTTATTAGGAAGAAAATTTTTAATTAGAAACGAAATTCTAATAAAACCAAAAATAATTCTAATCGATATGACAGATCATTACCCTGTATTTTTGTCGATAAACGAAAGGAAAAAAAGTTATGCTAAATTAAACAAAAAAGAAGACATCACTAAAGAGGAACTGATTATACGAAGCTAAATTTATTCTTACAACAAGAGGATTGGTTGAGTATTCTGAAACTGTGAAGAAATTACAACTTGCATATGATCTTTTCATCGATAAATTCAAGCAATGCTTAGCTAGGGCAACTAAGATAACAACATTAGGTAAAACAAGAACAAACATATCAAACCTTGGATTACCACTGAGGCTCATAGATTCTATAAAAGTTTCGGGATTATCTTAAGAAACATGGAATAACACAAAACAATTGAAGCAGAAATGAATACAAAATTATAGAAACAAATTGACCGGATTAATCAGGCAAACAAAATCAATATTACAGAAATGAACTGATTGGAGCAAACGGTGATTGTAAAAAAACTTGGAAAATTATTAAAGATATTTCAAATAAAAGCAGCACTAGAAATAATGTACAAAGCATAAGCAATTATAAAAATCAATGGTGAAAAAATTATCAAAATGATGAGAAAATAAATTTATTTAACGACTATTTCATTAATGTTGGGCAGGACATGTTAAAAAAAATCTCTAGAGGTGATTTGCCGAACGGTTTTCTTAAAAACACATCTATAAATTCTACTATGTACTTGGAACCTACGAATGAGAATGAAGTAATTATCTTGATTGCAAAACTCAAAAATAACTGCTCTCCAGGACCTGATGGAATAACTGCTAAAATGATAAAACATACGCATACACAGATCATAGGACCATTGGTACATATTATAAATTTATCGTTTCAAACAGGGGCCGTGCCTCGACAATGGAAAGAATCAGTAGTTACACCAGTCTATAAAACGGGTAAAAAAAATCAATTGAACAACTACAGGCCAATCTCTGTAATTAACAATATTGCAAAGATTTTCGAACAATGCATTAAAAAAAGGTTATTATCATTCTTTGATAAACATTCCGTCATAACTAAACATCAGTACGGCTTTCTGAATAAATTATGCACTGAAAATGCTATTATGGACCTTGTTGAAAAAACTGTCGGTGCCTTGGACAAATCGAGGAAGTGTTTAACCATATTCCTTGATTTGGCAAAGCATTTGACACCGTATCCCATAGTCTCCTATTAGAAAAATTATATACATATGGTGTGCGAGATAAGACACTAGAAATTTTGCAGAATTATTTAACAAATAGATTACAAAGAGTTAAAATTGATGAACAGTTGAGTACTCCACAAGAAGTTACTATTGGCGTTCCTCAGGGAACTGTGCTTGGACCTGTTCTCTTTCTCATTTACATTAACAGTATCACGGAAATGACTGACTTTTGTGGTCACCTCATCTGCTATGCTGATGACACAGCTATTGTATACACAGGGGAATCTTGGGAAAATGTCTATAAACTTGCTGAAGACGGGCTCCAAAAGATTAAGACATGGCTGATTATAATTTACTTACTTTGAATGTTAGCAAGACGTAATTTATGGCATTTTCTCTGCACAGCACTGATCAGCCACAAAATTTAAAATTAAAGATATAAAGTTCGAGATGCGACTCACATCAACCATGCACATGTGAAACAATAGAAAAGACCTCAACCATCAAATACTTAGGTGTTATGCTGGACCAGCATTTCAGGTGGGACGAACACATAAGTCATGTCACAAAAGACTGAAAGCTTATTTACACCTTCTATAATCTACGGGATATTCTAGATAGGAAGAATTTGATGATTTGTTATACATCTCTGGCAGAGTCGGTGATACGGTATTGTATAATAGCTTAGGGGTGGAACATTTTATAGTTCAATGACCTGCATGCAAACAGTGCAAAACACTTTATTAAAAATAATATTCAAGAAACACAGATTGCATACAAGTGAATCACTATACAGAGACGTAAATTACTAAACATCAGATCCTATATACTTTCCAAAGCCTGACATGGATTTATTCAAACATGGAAAAATATGACCAATGCAAATCCAAAGTAAGTAGATTCACCGATAAAATACAACTTCCACTGTTTCACAAGACTCACACTCAGAGATTCGTTTTCTTTTTTGGTCCTAAACTCTACAATATGCTCCAGCACTTCTGAAAAATATAAACACACTTCCCAAATTCAAAAAAATTTTAAAATTATACCTCGCTGAACATGCAACTGTGTTATAACAATATCTTTTGAGTCCCTACTACTACTAAACTGATTCATATTAATCATATCACACAAAATTCCATAAGAGTATTCATTCAGGATTACCCTCTCTCCTCTTTCCTTTGGTTCCTGCATTTACTTTCTCACTCCAATATATATTATATATATATTACATAATCTATAATATGAACTTTTGCTCCCTTCTCCCCGCTACTCATAAATTTTTGTTTGATTCCTCAAACCGCACCGTAATATTTTTTTTATTTTTTATAGTCGTAAGTAATCATCCAATTTGAGAGAATTGGCACAGTACAAGCATATTCTATGCTTAGGTGTGATTCTCGAGAATTTGATGAATGTAAAATTGCACATAAAATGGTTATTATGTAATTGATTATTTGAATTGAATAAATTTGATTTGATAATTCTCCAAAGTTTTTAGTAAAAAGTTGGTTAAACCTTTACCTGTTGTATCACTTATAGGACGAAATATTAAAACACGTTCTTCGACACTAAATTTATTGTTTTTCAAATTAACGTATTTTAAGCAAACAAAAATCTGCTCCTGGGGGGTCACAACAGGAGTACAATCAAGTAAAATAGAAAAATACTTTGTTTCTTTAACTTCGTTTAAAATATTATTTCTTATATTGTCACCTATTAATTCAATGGTCTCGTTTTGAATTTTATCTCCAAGGTAGGTAATTGATTATTTGAATTGAATAAATTTGATTTGATAATTCTCCAAAGTTTTTAGTAAAAAGTTGGTTAAACCTTTACCTGTTGTATCACTTATAGGACGAAATATTAAAACACGTTCTTCGACACTAAATTTATTGTTTTTCAAATTAACGTATTTTAAGCAAACAAAAATCTGCTCCTGGGGGGTCACAACATGAGTACAATCAAGTAAAATAGAAAAATACTTTGTTTCTTTAACTTCGTTTAAAATATTATTTCTTATATTGTCACCTATTAATTTAATGGTCTCGTTTTGAATTTTATCTCCAAGGTAGAGTGGAATATTTTTTTGAGATCTATTAATATGTGCTGACATGACTGGATCAAATTTTGCATCATATCTATACATTAAAAAAAAAACATTATTTCTTTCAAATAATTTGTTACTAGGACCACGAAAAGCATTGTTGTTTCAATGACACCACGCCAATGTTTAGTTTCATTTTTAAATAAATTTTGCATTTCCAAATCAACGGTTCGATTCGTTTTTAATATTTCTAGTGAATCTGACCAGACACGTAAATTTTGAAAATGAGATTTCCTTTTTCGTGGATTTTCAAATGTTCGCTCAAATGATGCCAATCATTGAAACCGTCTTGGTTACTTAATTTAGTGTTTTTAAAAGTCAATGGATTGTTGGGGTCATTGAATATTTTACAGCAGAAGCAGAAACATGCATTTTTTTCAATAGAATATAGCAACCAATGACGCTGAACCTTTTCACCATTTAACAAAATTCGAGTAAAATATATATCAGAAAACTTACGTCCACTTTTGTCTTCAGGATACATAGTTTTATTTTGATAATGCATTGGACCTTTTTCGACAAGTTCTTGCACCTGGATTTGAGACAATACACTCGGCTAAAGACCTGGATTGTTAGAAAGGGTCGAGTCTTCGGATAATTCGTCTTGCTCACTCAAACATGATGTTACCGACAGTGACAGAAACGTATCAGGATCTACATTTTGAAATTCACATTTGAAAGTACCGAATTATTCAATTTTGATTCACTGCCCGACATTTTTTCGACTTTATATCGCGGATTTTTGTTCAACATATCGAAATTGGCGAATTTTGCTGAACAGCTGAAAAAATCACCACTCTTTATTTAGACTATTGAAATTTCGAACCTAATGACGCGGAATTCAGATTCAATATTTCGGACTCGACAAGTTTTCAGTTCGGTTGTACAGACGTCTACTAGACATTTCGCAAAAGTCCATGACTTATGTCTTGTAATATGCTAAGACGTCGCTATGTATGCCAATACGACAAAAAGGCACACTCTTGCGACGTCTCATCGACGTTATAAAGTAGTGGTAATGACTTGCCAATATAGACTTATATAAGCCAGTCGCAAAAGGGTCGTTCTGTGGTCTTAGTGTAGTCATTATATCATTATGCATGAAGGTCATAATCTTTCTAATATAGTATAACAATATGTATACCATATCGAAAGATTTTATATAATATCAATATAATATATAAGTCAGCCTTCCTTTACATGTAGTCGCTGTGACCACAAGTAGCAAGTTTTGTTGTACTAACGTCGTAACGCTATCAAAACAGAAAAAGATATACACTAAGTGCATAAGCATTCCGCTAGTTCCGTCTAATGGAAAACGCTAAAAATAACTGACATTTACAATAGAGGTTATGTTGATGTTGAACAGTTATATTTAAATATTTTGTATTTATCACTCGAAGTGTAGTATCTTGGAATTTTGGCCAAATAGCTTATTCAAAATCCACTGTCCCTAAATATGCGATACTCACCTCGAACTCTGATTACCTCTGTTCATTTTCGCTTTCAAACATCTCTCGGAAGCTTTCATTTTTTCCAGTTCTCTCGTAAGTTGTACTTTGTCGCTCCTTAATTTTTCGACCAACTCGTGATGCGAATGCCTCTCGCTGACCACACATTTTTCCAGGTTACTCACAGCTTTTTGTAGCGACAAAACTTGGACCTTCGGCTTTTTCCCCATCATTTTGGACAGTTGGCGTACCTCCTCTTGCAGTTGGACATTTTCTTCGGTTAATTCATCGACTCTAAAATTATTCATATTCATTGAAGATAACTCATGAAATAAACGCAAAGTTTGACATTTCAAAAGTATTATGGATAATAAAAATGTATTTTATTTAGTAGGATGTTCCCTGATACGAGTTTTCGATAAGAGTCTAGTCTGACCAACAAACTCTTGTCATAATCTGCCAAACAAATTAATGTACTGTTTCTTGACTGAAGAACCTACCGTTTTTGCAGAAAATATATCTTTTTAGAATCGTTGTTGTTGCTTTTCAACGTCAATTGCTCTTTCGTTCTCGCCAACTCTGTTTCCAGCCTCCTTATTGTCGATTGTAAAATGATTGGATCGGGCGGACCGCAATATTCGAGTGGCAGGGGATAACGAATCCTTCAAGAAAGAAAAAACAGAGCTTGCGAATCTCAAAAAAATACGGTGGGGATACGTACTTATCGAATTCAACGACATAGGTGACTATGAGGTATCTCCTGTTGTTATTGTTTGGTCCTACAGATTTGGTTATTTTCCTAGATCGAAGTAGTTCTAAATCTTCGAAAGTTAAGAGATCCAAAGTAACACTTTCACTGGTCTAGAAGTAAAAAAGAACGAATTTAACGGAGTAAACGTAGGCACGTTAACATGGTTTTGATGATTATATCTAATACGGTAGTGGGAGTGTTTATATGGCCCAGCGGATTATATGACCCGTGCATCATAGAATCGTATTCAAATAAAAAAATTGAAACGCCGAATCATTCTGAAGTAGAGTGGTATTCACAACTACAAAAGAAGTGCGCGGATGATACGTCTTCAGGTCGAATCTGATAAGATGTGTTTCGTTGCTCCGTTATAAAACATAGTAGGATTGACGCACACATATTTCGTTAAATCAAAGGTTTTGGTGATAGTGCACCCAGTGAATATGTAAGTATTGATGTTGTTATACCATTATTATAAAAAATATGAATGTTTTTTTTCGATTATTTTCGTTTTTTGTAAGTAAGTAAATCAACTGCTTTTGGGTAATATGGCCCATCAACGAGACGTGAAATATGGCCCGAAGGTTATGCGACACCGACAAACAAATGAATATGAGGCTGTGCTTCACGTGCTCAACATACTACCACGAAAAATGTGTTGGCCCAACGATGACGAAGAGGATTTCGAATGTCCAAGTTGTTCCTGAAGATTTTTTGTGGTTTATGCAATATACTGATTCAGGCGGGTAATATGGCCAATCACATAGATTCAAGTCTTCGTTGTTATTTTTTTTTCTGATTTCTACCAAAAAGACAAGATTTTTCCATGAAGTTATTTGTATTTAATACTAGGCTAATTTAATGAAGACTACATCAACTACTGTAGGTGGGTAATATGACAAATGCAACAATTTATGTATTTTCGAGTAAACATTTTTTTGGTAATCAAGAAAAACAAATCAAATATTTGAATTTGTAGTACAAATATGATGTTGAGAACACGTAGTTGGACTTTTTATTTTTATAAATAAAATTTTGAGAAAATCTATGTTTTTCCTTAGGTGGGCCATATTTACCCCAATTACCTTATTATGGAAAGTGCCAACTCTGACAATCACTTCAGTTATGAAACATCATCAATTAATTCATTAGTGATGTTTCTTTATTGAAGTTTTCGCGGTCAAAATAAATTATCATTACCATAGTTACGTATTCTACTTTAACTCCAACAGATCAAAAGCAGGCACTTATACCCCGCCGGAGTTAAAGTAGAATATGTAACCACAATTTAAAAAAATCGACATATAAATAAATACCTGCGTCGTTTGAAGAAGGAAAATGGCATAAATCTGTACCCTCAGAAATGCGGAAAATTATTTTTAAACAGTATCCGTTGTATAACTACGCTAAATATGAATTGCATTTCGTAAAGTCTCCTCCAAACTGGATTATCAATTCAGAGTTTTCGATTATTGTTATTATTAAAGCTTGAAGCTTCTGTTTATTCGAATAAAACCTTATCATTTTTCTCCTCCTTCGCAGATCTGATCGATCAACCAAATGTGACATAGCCTCAATATACCTCAACGCTTTTCCAAAGATGGAAACTAACGATGACTGCTCCAAAATGGTGGCAGAATTTTGTGATTCATGTCCAGATTCGTCAGAAAATCGCCTTTGTAACATTAAGCTTCAAACTGCCTGAGAAGTCGAATCAACGAGACATCACCTGGAGATGACGAATGTGATTTTGCCGAAACGGTTACATGTGAAGATACGGCTTTATTGCGTTCGACGTTTCGACCGCGACCAGCGTCTTCTTCATGGGTTTCAAGGTGTGTGGCATTGTAGAATCCGTTTGCTTCAGGTACTTTTACCCCTCCCCATCCTATTATGCCATATTGCAATTGGGAAGCGACTAATGCATGATATAAAATTCTCAAATGTTGGATGTCTAGAAAATCTCTAAGGTATTCAACTCTGTGAAGCAAGCCTCTGATTTTTCCGACCTTATTATAAATTCGCGTATGCCATAGAAGATGACGATCTATTACTATGCCTAGATATTTCATTGTCCTGTCCACAGGGATTTCAAAACTATCTCCTATCTTCAGTGGACCCATATTTGGTAGTCCGTTGGAATAGGAAGAAAAAGGTAAGTATCTCGTTTTGTTGAAATTTAATGTTATATCTAAATTATTTCTCTATTTTCAGGAAGTCGTTTTCTAGTAGCGTTTTCAGTCCTGCCATGTATTCCATTCATAGAGAATAGTTGTGTCGTCGGCGAAACTCAAAATGATTCCTTCGGTATAAATTTCGAAAGTACGTTTATATATACAGTGTGTTTCACTTCCTTCCGTAATTATTGGAGTAGAATTCTGTAATTTTCACGATCGGTAGATATACTGAGGGTGAGTCTAAATTCTCTCATGGGGAGTGACATACACTGCATCATGGCTATCCATGGCACACTTGACAAAAGTGAATAAATTATTATCCAGTATTTTCCTTAGTAATATTTAATTTATGTTATTATTTTTAATCCAATCGCAAATAAATTAGCATCGTTAGATCGTCAAAAAATCCTTTTTTCGGAAAGTGCTTGTCAAAAAATGGCCGCCATTTAAAAAATAATAGTTAGTCCTCATATTAGTTTACGTCCGATCATGGCCAACTAGATGCAATATTGAAAGTGACTAAAAAAATGAAGTAGGCGTAAAAACTCTTTAAAAAGTCACATTCTGATCCAGAAGTGTCTCAGAAATCCAAAAATTTTACCATATTCAGGATGTTCCATTTAAAAATTCAAAACCGGAGTTATTTCCGGTGAAACCGGAAGTGACCGGGAAGTGAAAAATGTATGACTTGGCATATAGATTCGTTGAGACCCGGTATATTAAAAATGGATGTCTTTTTGTGTTGGTAAGCTCATAACTTGAGAACGGCTGGTCCGATTTGGCTAATCTTCTTCGGGATAACGAGGTAACGAACAAAAAAAAGGGATACCGGAATAACGGGATAATGGGATAACGGGAGAAAACGATAACGGGATAATGGGAAAATGGTATAATGGGAAAACGGGATATCGGGAAAATGGGTTAACGAAAAAAACAGGATAACGGAAAAAGGGAATAACGAGATAACTGGAAAATGGAATAACGGGAAAACTGGAAAACGGTATAACTCGGTAACGGGATAACGGGATAAGCGGGCAGAGTCAAAGGCATAACCTAGATGGAAAAAGACAAAAAAAAAACGGGAAAAAAGAAATTTTACGCGGACGAGAGTTTTCCGGAAAACAAATTTAGGGAATATAGAACAACGTCTGTCGGGTCAGCTAGTTCGATTTTTATTTTTTTTTAGTTTTTCCAGACATCATAGTTCTGTTAGAGTGAATATAGCTGTTTTTTTCAGGCATTAGAGATGATCAGAGATCTGCAGAGAACCTACGGAGGAACGCTTCAGAATGTTACCTGGATGGACGATACGACTAAAGCAAATGCAATTGAAAAATTCGACAACATGATCACCATATTTGGATACCCCGACTTTCTACCAGAACCGAACCGACTCGATAAGTTCTACGAAAACTTACGGATCTGCAAGTGGGATAACTACGGAAATACCAAAAGAATGAAAGCGTTCAAAAACGCCTATCAGATTTCTCAGGTTGCCAAACGAGACAGGACATTGTAAGGTTATATACAGGGTGTCAATTTGAAAACTTCCCACCCTTAATATCTTCCTTCCAGTAAGTAATATGTGGAATCGAAAAAACAGGTCAATTTTATTTTCAAGGGGGACACTTTCAATGAATATTTGTAGCCCTCGTGGTTCAAACCCTCAGGAGGGGTAGATGTTACTCTTAGAATCTTAAATGAGCGTTTAATTCTCTTAACAATAATACCCTGACATTTTTTGATGAGCAGGTTCCGAAAAATAGCGTTCTAAACTTAGAGAAGTAATCTGAACTTGCCTGCACTGAGATGCATGGTTTTCAGGTTATTATTTAAACAAAAATTATTGTATTGAGTCTCCTTTTAGTAGAACTTGTTAGAAGATTTACATCAAAAAGTAATCTAATAGTAAAATGTAGATGGTAGGTAAGTTGCGTTTATTAAATGCTGGATTTTCAATTCTCATCACTGAAATTCCACAGATAGTATTCATTTTTTGCTACTTCTGCTGTAAAAAGCTTCTGTTTTTAAGCAAAAAATTGTTCAGCAAATTTGAACGATTTGGTAGTATTGATAATGGAGTTTTACTTGTTGTGCTGTGATAACTTTAATAAGTGTATAAAAGTGTGAAAATGGTTTACATTCTTCAAGAAAGAATTGAAATGATTTTAATTTATGGAAAGGATGGAAAGTGCGCACGAAGGGCGGCATTTCTTTTTAATGAAAGAAATCCAAATTGTAATGTAAGTCACCGGTATGTGCTTGATTTGGTGACAAAGTTTTACGAAACTGGTTCGGCGAAAAATAAAAAAATAAATAACCCCAGAGTACTAAATGAAGAAGCTCAAATTGGAGTTTTGGGAACATTTGCTGCAGAGCCAACTAGCTCCTTACGATCAGTAGCAGAACAGACGGGAATGTCACGCAAGATTGTAATAAAAACACTGAAAATGCATAAATTTCATCCATATAAAATGCAGATTCTTCAAGAGCTCCATAAGGATGATTATGATGAAGAATATAATTTTGTGAAACCATGTCTCATCGAGTCAATCCCATCTCTAATCTTTTGTTAAACATCTGTTTCAGCGATAAATCTCTATTTTTTCTGAATGACAATGTTAGTAGACAAAATTGCCGCTATTGGAGTGACGAAAACCCCCATATTTTTCGAGAACATACCCAACACCCACAAAAAGGTAATGTTTGGGCCGGTATTCTTGGAAATGCCATTATTGGTCCTTTATTTCTTGAAGAAAACGTGACTGGCAATCTGTACCTCGATATGCTTGAAGAGACTATCGATCCTCTTATAACTCACGAGCTAGAAACTCAAATTGATGCAGAAGGTAATGTACTTTTGCAGGAGCATCTGTTACATTTCCAGCAGGACGGTGGCTCCAACTCATTATTTTCTTCCCTACCGACAGTGGTTAAACGAGAGATTCCCGGATAGATGGATTGGCAGAAGGGGAGCAGTTGAATGGCCTCCGAGATCACCGGATTTAACTCCCTTAGATTTCTTTCTTTGGGGACATCATCACTCAGCCAGATTAACCTCTGAAGAGATTTAGACTTATCCTTGGTATATCTAACGATCGTGGAAATTCCAGAAGATACTCCAATAATTACGAAAGATACGGCAGCGTTTCCATGAGACATGAGACAAATTCGGATTTTTCAGAACTGAACATTTTTGTGCGAAAATATAGAATGGTACTAAAGTTGATGTCCTGATAACGAATCTGTAAACATTTTGAGCCTATCTTGCCCCCTTACATTATTTTTCGCAAAAACCAATATATCCATCGCCCCTGACGCGCAGTGTATTACACTTAGATTAACCTCAGAAGAGATTTAGACTTATCCTTGATATATCTAACGATCGTGGAAATTACAGAATTTCACTCCAATAATTACGGCAGCGTTTCCATGGGAAGTGAGACAAATTCGGATTTTTCAGAACTGAACATTTTTTAGCGGAAATATAGAATGGTACTAAAGTTGATGTCCTGATCACGAATCTGTTGAGCCTATCTTGCCCCCTAATATTATTTTTCGCAAACATCGGTATACCCATCGCTTCTGGCGCGAAGTGTATGTCACTCAGGTCAACCCCATGAAAAAATTTACACTCACCTCCAGTTTATCTACCAATCTTGAAAATGACAGAATTTTACTCCAATAATTACAGAAGATACGGGGGTGTTTCCATGAGAAGTGTGTTTCCATGTGAATAATAGTGGTACGAGTAATGTTCTCTGTGGGACTCCGTATAAAACAGTTCTATACTCACTGATTATTCCATCAATATGTTCTCTTCCAGATAAATAACTTTCTAGAAGATTATATATATTCCCTCTCAGTCCGTAGGAAAAAAAAATTTCAAGAGTTTCTGGTGTTTTGGAAAGATCGGCGAATATGCATGAGGTGGATTTTTTCTGATCAAGAGCAACGTAAATATATGAAGCATATATTGCATCTTCAGTTCATTTTACTTTCCTGAACCCATATTGTTTATTTGAGATAAAATTGTTTTTAAAAAAAATTCATTATTCCTTTTTTGGGTATTTTTTCTATAATAAAGATATTAGGGAACTTGGTTTAGTTTTAAATGATTAGAAGCGATGGAATGTGACAAATTGAGATTTTTCAGCAAACTGTTTCCAATGAATATCTCCCTTTATTTTCCCCCGAATCAATAAATACGTTAAATTCGCATCTGTTATTGGTTATTTCCAAATGGGTTTTGACATATTTAGCTAAAAGGTCTACTTTTACAATTCCAGATATTCTCGCATGACCTTTGACCCACATGAAATTTGAAAGAGATTATTTGGCCGCTCATAGAATTTACAGAAAGTTTTCTTAACGTTTCATATAGTTACGGATGTAGAAAAGGCGTTGACCGACTAGTTATTTTAACGCTTCCAGAGCTGAATCAGATATTATTAATTTGGCTCCCGATCTATGAACCAATAAAAAGTGCCTTTCCAATTGCCATGATTTCAGCTGTAGGTATAGATAGATAGTCCGGTCAATTTAGACCAAAAAATGAGAGTGAAGTTACATAAAGTCCCAACAAGCTGAATTTTTGTGAAGTTGTTCAAAACATAATTACAAACAATGTCTAGAAGTTCCCCATCATTCCCCTGTAAGGAAAAAATTTAATTCAAGGTCAAAGGTCAAAAAAATGAGTTTTTCGCGATTTTCAGCAAAACGGTAAGTTTTATCATAAAAGTACTTCTGACAAAAATTGTAGATCATAAAATTATCTATAAAAAAAGTATCAATACTTTTTTCTTACGAGCCACCGTTTCTGAGATATAACGATTCTAAAAGTTATAAAAGTTGTTATCGTCATAATATGCATGAGTACGCCACGTATATACATCTAGAGTTGTAAAATTTTATATAATATATATATATATATATATATATTAAATGTTTAAATATTTTTCTATCGGTCATTGTAACTTATACTTACAATATAAAATATACATAAGTTTTAACTACAAGAATATCAGGTAAAAAGAAACCCAGTCCCTTAATCTTTAAGCCAGTGTAACTTCGATACATCTGTCTCTTGTTTCATTGTGTACGTGGCTAGGGTCTTTACCTGCTATAATAAATGAAATACCGTTAGTCTTGAGCGTCACTCTGTAGTGAAAACACGTGTTTATTCTAACCTATATTGTGCTGTTTTGAGTTTTATATTGAAAATGTCTGAATATTGTTTTATTTGTGCTAAACTTTTAACTGAAAAGTTTACGGCTGGTACACAATAATAAAATACAACTATTGTTGTTGGTGAAGATGTTGACTTACTTGTATTACTCACTGCTCGAACGCCAACTGAAAAACAATTTTTTCTTAAAACCAGGAAAAGCTCAGCATCAATCAGATATATATTCATCAAAAGTTTATTTACTTTTGTAAAGTGTAAAGATCATGTACTATTTTTACACGCAATAACTGGCTGTGATACGACATCTGCATTTTACAGGAGGGGTAAAACAGCAGTTTTCAAAATGTTTGAAAAACAAGATTTAATTCAATGTGCTGAAGTTTTTAAAAAAAGTGATTCAACTCAACAAGAAGTTATTACCAACGGCATCCGCTTTCTTCTTTCTATGTACGGAGCTCCTAAAAAAACTACCTGTTTAGATAAACATCGATATGCATGTTTCGTTAAAAATACTAAAAATAAAAAACAAGTTCAATTAGCTTGTCTTCCTCCAACCTCAGTTGCTGCTCACCAACATCTTCTTCGAGTATATTACCAAGTTCAAGTGTGGCTTGGTTATCAGCTAGACCCTACAGACTGGGGTTGGAAGTTGGTCAACAATATATTAGAGCCAGTTCAAACTTTACTTCCACCTGCGCCGGAAAAACTGCTGAACACTATTTTGTGCAACTGCAAAAAGGGATGCAGTGCTAAATGTGGTTGCAAAAAAGTCGGTCTGTCTTGTTCTTTGGCATGCACAAATTGTCAAGGCCGGTCGTGCTCTAATATTGAATCATGCGATACATCGCTATTGACGCAATTTACTTGCATCCAAAATGAAGATGAAGAAGAAGCAGGAGAAGAAGAACAAGAAGAAGATCAAGAAGAAGAACAAGAATTTGAAACTTACGAATAAGACGAATAAACTTCAACACTTTTTTTTCATTTACATCGCTTTTATCTTTCCCAATCTTTGAAAATTTCCGTTATTTTGCAATAGTTTTACATTAAACAGGATCACAACTGACCCGTGGAGTAGGCCTACTGGGGAAACCACGTTAACAAAAACGCGCTAAGTACACTACCTCATAGGTGGCGTGGAAACGTGTGCATATTATGACGATAACAACTTTTATAACTTTTAGAATCGTTATATCGCAGAAACGGTGGCTCGTAAGAAAAAGTATACTTTTTTATAGATAATTTTATGATCTACAATTTTTGTCTGAGGTACTTTTATGATAAAACTTACCGTTTTGCTGAAAATCGCGAAAAACTCATTTTTTTGACCTTTGACCTTGAATTAAATTTTTTCCTTACAGGGGAATGATGGGGAACTTCTAGACATTGTTTGTAATTATGTTTTGAACAACTTCACAGAAATTCAGCTTGTTGGGACTTTATGTAACTTCGAATGTCTAAATTGACCGGACTAAGAGCAGATTCCATGAATTTTATATTGTATAGAGATTCCGTACAAAGAAGACAATTAGAATTTCTGGAACAATAATATGTGTTCTTTTTCAATTTTTTGAAGTATTTTTTTTAAATATAATTATTCTCAGTCCTCGTGCAACTGTTGAAAATCGTACTTACTCTCAAGAGACCTGATTTGATCATGGCGATGAAAATATCGAATTGCTTGAAATTGCCAGTTTTGTGGGTCAAATTTTCTATATCTGCAAAAATCTATTATTTACCAACTACATTTTACAAACATTCCAGCATCATCGTACAAGTTGCATCGTAGCTGCACTGCCATTCTTCACCGGAACTTTTATCGGTCACCAGTATTTCCAAATTATTGCACAAAATGTTCATTTTAAATAAATATTCCTGTCCGTGAAAGTTGCACGTTGTTACTAAATTGGGATCCCCCATTTCGGAGATTTTTTGAAGTTCACTTTTTAAACTTTTCAATTTTGACTTTGAGGTTTCAGAATTGACGTACGACATCGATGAGACGTTTTAGGTTGGTATGCATTGAATGGTTTTTTCGAGTTGACTTCAAATATATACAGAAGGTTTCCATGTTTTTAATACACGAAATGGAAAAATAGAAAATCAAACATGCATACAGGTATAGTAATAATAATCAGAATCTGATAAAATAGTGATCTAATACTAATTTTTGTCGGAGGGTAGTTAGGATTGGGATCAGTATACGTTGAAGGAAAAACTATTGTTTTCTTGCCGACGTTTCGAATTTAATTACATTTATCCTCAAGGCTCTGTAAAAATGGTTTCTCATATAATAAAATGTAATATAATAACTTATAAAAAAACTTTTTAAAGACAAGCTTCTATTACTAACGTATAAAATAAGTTAACTCATCGCTGACAATGATTTAATTATTTTTTGTTGAATCATTTGGTTTCAAAAACCTTGTCGCGCGATGTGTTCATAAAAGTAGGTACCAATTAATTTGATTGGGCAGTGATTGGTTGGTGAGTAAGAACTTGTCAAAGTATTTAATTTTTACAAAGTATTCATAATAGTAGGTAGAGGTATTTCGATACCTCATGGCATGCAACATGCGCGAAGGCGTGGCAGAAGTGACAGAATAAATTCCAAAATCAGCACATCCTGAAAACATTGATCTCTGAATCACTAGCAGTGAGGTGAGCGGTGTGAAATTCACACGTTTTAGTTTTTTTTTTATATACATTTTAACATGTGTACCATAGTCTATAATGAAATAAGTATTTATTATATAATAAGTATTTTGGGTAGGTTTGGAGAGAAAATATGTTTGGTTCACATCTGAGGTGTGATTTTAGAAATTATTTCCAATTATCGGTTGCATGCAAGCAAAACCGCGAGCAAAAGCTAATATATATACATATATGTATATTTGAAATGTGGTAATTAAGCCCTTTCATTTGATACCCAACACGGCATCATTAATTATTTTTTTTCTTCAGTTCATGACTTTATGTCCTCTAGAGGGCGCCATATTCACATAGCCAATTGGGAATTTAAAATAACGTATACTTCCTCTGGTGTCGATTTTTGAAACTATACATAAATACATTGTTTACTTTTCGAAACATTAATGTTTATATGATTTTAGCCATTGTACACTTGAAACTTGTCGAATATCTTGTGATTGTGACATACAATGAAATTCTGGTTTACCTGGTGAATATTCTGTTGACTATTATACGTCCTCGAGTGAAAAATGAGTGATTCTAGTTCAAATCATTATTGTTGTGTACCTCAATGTGACTCTTGGGCAAAACGATCCCGTTGTACTGGTATACGTTTTTATCATTTACCGTGAGAAAATGAATGTAATATACTGGTGCAGGCTAATCTAGGATTGAGTGAGTCTATAGACAGACGACGGGCTCTTGGGATCTTGAAGAAGAATACAGTTCCTTCCCAAAATGTTCCTGTATCGTGTGTGGCAAAAAAAAAGTGAAAAACATAACCTTCAAAGAGAGTTTAGAAGAAAAATTAGAGAGTTAAGAAGAAGAAAAGAGATATCATTCAACATACCGAAGATTATTCATACAGTATGGAAAAAAAGTGACTATATATGAATATATAGGTGATAAGGACACATTTTCACACCATCTTGTTTGTTTTAGATGAAATAAAAAAACTGTTTTTGATAGTTTCATTTTCAATTCGAACATTCACAAATTATGTGTAACATTTCTGTAAAAATAATGTATAACAATAATTCCCGATGACTTCACTAAACTGTTCAGAAACATCGAAAAAGATTTTATTTGCAAGCAATGTAGAACATATTTTGTCTCCTTCAAAGTGAGTTTTTGCAAATGATATTGTCTTAAGATTTAAAAACACCACTTCACTAATATTGTCTTAAGATTTAAAAACACCACTTCACTAGAGTCTTGAAATGAATAACACTACACAAACATACTGTAAAATAATACCAAATGGAAATATTTCAAGAAAAACTCCAAACACAAGTGTATAACCTCTAAGAAAACAGACAAACACTGTACGTATGTCTGGTTTGAATTTTGGCCACTCTGGCGCTGGCATCTTATTTTGAATATCCAATAACCAGCGGACGATCAAGACGCTTCCAACGATACCTCATTTGTCAAATTATGATGAGTAGTTTAGAAGTTATCAGGGATCAGATGAACATACATACATATCCACATACCCCAGTGGATTTTCGTTTATGTATCTATTGTGTCTGACCATGGTTTCAAGGATTTTAACCCGGAAAGAACTACTTTTGGTGAGTACTTTCCAAATATTTTACAAAACCGTTGATTAGAATAATATATCATGGCAAGTAACAACTATTTTTTATACTTTTCACACTTTATTATTTGAGAAACCATTGTTAGAGAGCCTTGAGGATACATTTAATTACATTCGAAACGTCGGCAAGAAAACAATAGTTTTTTCTTCAACGTATACTGATCCCAATCACAAGAAATAAGTTTATTGCAAGTTGCTTTCCGGTGAAGTTAACTTGTTATCTAGAATGGTACTTCATGTAGGGAACTATTCAAACAATTTAAAATTCTTCCTCTCTATGGCCTACATATAAAAAAATTTCATTGAATTTCGATAATTGAGGCTATTGTTAAATAAGTAGTTTTTTTGGAACCGCCGAATTTATTAGAAATCGAACTGTTTGCAGAATGACGCCATATTTTTTTTGGTTCTAGGAGCACATTTTACATGTGTACTAAATAATATCACGCTATAAAATTGTCTAAAAGTTGATTATTATGTTAATTAGGTATTTCTAAAGTAAACAGAATATGAAAAATCGAGTAGATATTGTAATTTTTTCAACTGATATTTCACATTATTATCTGACAAAGGCATTTTACAACGTTTTGAAAAAATACGCTATTTGTTTATGAAATATTTGTTAACAAATGGATAAGTTGAATATTTTTCAAAAATTGATTTTTTTTGCATTAGGTTGTTAAGAGTTTATTATGATTTGTTTGAAAATATGAACAGGATGTTCATAAAATCAGATGTGGAATCATCTGCGACTGAAAGATAAACTTTAGTCACTATCTTCCATCGTTCAAGATAACCTCTTGTGGGGTATTCATGTTGAAAAGGGAAACATTCTCAATTGAATATTGAATAGAAATATTTTTCTGTGAATTGAAAAATACACGATAAAAATTAAGTTATTTTTTGTGAATGTCTAACAGGAAACAACTACTTCCCCGGCTAAAGCCACGCTGGACATTGAACTACATCTGATGGATATTCTGAAAGGACCCTGACTCAAAAGAAAAAATCTGAAATTGAAAATTTGCATTTTCATTCAGATAGTTATTTGATTTTCTATTCCAGTCCTCATTAAGAACTCATATAGATGAATGGGGCAAAGAAGAATGTTTTCCAAAAAAGAGTACTCACCAGAAATCATTTGTAACATTGACTTCATTTTTATCGTGGATTTTTCAATTCACAGAAAAATATTTCTATTCAATACTCAATTGAGAATGTTTCCCTTTTCAACAGTTTATTATGATTAAAAAAAATATTTTTTTTTATTGTTTATAATAGTTTCTTTAATTCTGTAAAATTAATAATTGGTTCTTCTCTACCTAATAAGAATTTTTTCCATGAATAATGTATTTACTCAACAATTAAACAAACTTTGATTGGAAATTTGTTTTTTAATGATACAAAAAATAACAAAAAACCATATACAAAAAAAGTTCAAAAAAAATTATTTATATTTTTATAGAATTTTCTAGAAAAATATAAAATAAAAATTTTGAACAGTTTATCGTATATGTTTTTTTGTAATTTTTTGTTCATTCAAAAAAAATTAATAATGCCAATTAAAGTTTGTTTATAACATATTGTTAAGTGAATAAACAATTACATAATTAATATTAACAATTTTTTCTTATTAGGTGGAGAATAACTAATTATTAATTTTAAAGAAAAAAATTCTTAATATATTATTTAAATAATGAAAAAAATCAAAAATAAACTATTATAAACAATTAAAAATAATTTGGAATATTTTGTTTTCAATCATAATAAACTCTCAGCAATGCAAGAAAACAATTTCTGAAAAATATTCAACTTATTCATTTGTTTATGAATATTTTATAAACAAATTGCGTAATGTTTTTTAAATCGTTGTAAAATGCCTTTGTCAGACATAAAACTGATAATAATGTGAAATATCAATAAAATAAAATGGACAATATTTACTTAATTTCTCATATTTTGTTAACTTCAGAAATTTTTAAAAAAAAAAAAAGGAAAAAAGAATATGGATATTTTGAACAGTTATTAAATTTTTAATAAAATCGGGTGGTTCCAAAAAAATTACTCAATAAAAAACTATTTTCCATTGAAATTACATTCTTTCAAGTGTTCAGCTGATAGTATTATTATTTTTTTTTCAATTTTGTGACGCTAACATATTTCCCTTGATATAAAAGTGTCTTCATATTTTAAATATAATGCGTGGTTGGTTGGATTAGCTCTACTTCATGTCTCTTAGAGATGTGCAAATAGATGTTTCAAATGTTATTGAAAGGTTTGCAAAAAAGAAATACAGGAGACTGGATTTCATTTTGTGATTTTTATTTGAACGAAAGAAATCTTTGTTTTTGTACCTACTTATAAGTATATGTGTACATATCTTTTATTTCATTACATTTTGTATTTTTGTTCGAATTTGAATGAAAAAAAAATACTTATGTTTTTTGTACCTCTAAGTAGAGGTATTTAACTTTTTTATGTCAGTACCCTTCCCCCCCCTCAAGCATAATTCCTAGATACGCCACTGTTTTAATGTATATACATAAGCAACGCAAAACTTTGGTAAAAAATAATTCACTACATGATCATGATAAAGATCAAAAAATTATTTCCATCTAGCCAATGTTTGTTTAACGGTATCCTAGAAATCTGCAGAAATACTGGGACTCAGATTGTATAACGTTCTTCCCAAAGATCTAAAATTGATCGAAAGAGTGCACATATTTAAGAAAGAGATAAAAAGACTTCTTCTCGACCTCTATCCTTATAACATAAACGATTTTTTAAATAATTTTAGGTAAAATGTTCATCTGTATTGTACATACTTGTTTGTACCTGACTGGTCTAACAGCTCTACAGCTCTATGGATAAAATAAAATTGAATTGAATTGAATCTCATTGTAGTGCGCCACATAATTCATTACTGGAGCCAATACTTTCTTCTTACAGAATTTAATGTATCTGGAAAGTTCACATTATCTGATGGAAAAATTATGACAATTTGCTTTTATCAAAAACAAATCTATTAGCATTCCGAACTATCCTTTAGATTAAGCCATAAATTCAAACTCAAACAACATCGATAATGTCTTGTTCGCCAAATTTCTTGGTATTTATAACGACAATAAATCAAAATTCAATGTGCATATCACAAGACTGTTCCATTAAGATAGTATCACAGGAAGTGGGTTTTACTGTGAAATTAATCTGTAATGGCCTAACAGCAAAAGTGTGTAGCAGACAAATGATGCAGATAGTACAAATTGATGAAAGAAAGCTATTAGGGTTCTTTGCAAAATGAAAGCAATTTAAACGTTACGGGATTCTCGCAGTTATTTCAATTTTCATATTAGAAACCTTCTCTAACCAATAAAAATATATTTGAGTTTCATCCCAACAATTGATATAAGCACCCACAAATAACCTATTATATAAACAGGGTGTAATTAGAAAACTGCTTTTATTCAAAGCAGTTTCTAATATACGTACCTATTATTTAGAAAAGGAGCCGAAGAATTGGTATAACTTTCACAGTATGGGTGAATTTTACAGAAGGGAACCATTTTGTTGGCCAGTCACCTTATTTTATTAACCCCCGGCGCAGACAGAGGGGTGTTATAAGTATGTGTCTGTCTGTGGCATCGTAACTCCCAAACGGATGAACCGATTTTGATTTAGTTTTTTTTTGTTTGAAAAGTTACTTGATCGAGAGCGTTTTCAGCTAAGATTTAAGAAAATATGTTCAGCCGTTTGAAGATTATCAGCTCTTTAAAATTTTTAATTTAATTACGACTTCAATATGTTTGTATTTGTGCCATTTTACATAAAGGACTTCAATTATTTTTGTGGCTTATTTATTAAATTTGCAACTTTATGTGTAAGTATGTGTACATTACCCTCCTACGAAGGCGTATAAGGGCCAACAACAAAATATTTTTTTAAATATTAGGAATTGTCACTTCGAACTGACAATTGTCACTTTGAAGTGACAATTGTCACTTTGAACTGACAATTGTCACTTCGAACTGACAATTGTCACTTTGAAGTGACAATTGTCACTTCGAACTGACAATTGTCACTCAAAAAGGACATTTGATGTCAACTGCTAAAATAATATTGTTATAATAAAAAAAATATATTTTATTCTTGATTGAAAATGATTTCCTTTTCGATAAAAAAACTATTTCAGAAAAACCAATTGAATTCTCGTGGAAAATCTCCTATTTTGTTTAAAAAAAAGAGCACTGTGTCCGTCCGAGACATTTGAGAAAAAACTCCATTCATTTTTCGAAAGGAACTACCCTGTATACAAAATGAGATGTTCATAGGAGAGTAGGCCATCAAAAATGAAACAGGTTGAATATTTAGTCAATTTTCAACATAGATATAGGAAAAAGTATTGAAAAAACTTTTATAGATTGTGCATGTCGAATAACCTCAAAATCAATTGAAATTTTACATGATGGCCAGTAAGGCAACAAGTTCAAAAAAACTTTGAAGATGGCAGAATTTCGAAAACAGTTAGAATCCAATACTATGGCTTATGTGCAGTTCCAAGCATTTATTCGAAAATATCTAAAATCACCTTTTTTTTATATTCTCTGATCAATTTATTAAATATCCCCTATTTTTCTTTCAAATAACTCAAGTTAAATAGAGTAAGTAGTTTAATACCAATAGATGAACTATTTAATTTTTTTCGCAATTTTATTAAAAGAACCATCTGGAAATGGGTTTTTACCCCGCCGCTTGCTGTTGCAATAGTTTGTATCGAATAACTGAATCGAAATTCAACTTCAAAGTGACAATTGTCAGTTCGAAGTGACAATTGTCAGTTCGAAGTGATAATTGTCACTTCAAAGTGACAATTGTCAGTTCGAAGTGACAATCGTCAGTTCAAAGTGACAATTGTCACTTCAAAGTGACAATTGTCAGTTCGAAGTGACAATTATCAGTTCAAAGTGACAATTCCTAATATTTAAAAAAATATTTTGTTGTTGGCCCTTATACGCCTTCGTACCCTCCTCTATGTTTTTTATTTATATCTTCTGACAATAAAGCATATCATGATTGATTACTTTTAGGGACTTTTTTCAACACTAATCATTGCTGTGATGTAGCTGAAAAGTAATCATATATAAAAAAAATTGTTTTATATGAGATTATTTGTCCAAATTCGTTCTGATAGTATTTATGCCCGACTGTGTTTCTAACGAGATAATAGACAATGAATCAATCGAAAATTGATCCAAGTATTTGGACGCCCACATGAATAATGAAAAACACATTGATTGATAAATTATGGAATAAACAAGTGAATTGATATCTATCTAGAGAGAGATCCAGCTCTTGTTTCTAGCCGGTTAAAAGTCGGGCGAGGGTTTTGTTTTCACTTAACCTATTACAATCCCCAAAATGTCTCATTGATGATAAGAACACCTACATCCGTTTTTATTAAACAATACAATTATGTGTATTCAGTATCATTGTAAATCCAAGATGGCCGCCGCCACAAAATGGCGAATTACATATTTTTTTACAACTCCCTCAATATGGATATCAAATGGAAGGGCTTGACTAGTAGAGTACAGACACCATGAAAAAATTCCAAATCCAAGATGGCGTCCGCAACAAAATGGCGGATTATAGAGTTTAGACAGTCAATACAACCTCCTCAGTATGGATATCAAATGAAAGGGCTTGACTAGTAGAATACAGTACACCATGAAACAATTCCAAATCCAAGATGGCGTCCGGAACAAAATGGCGGATCATGTAGTTTATAAAGTCAATACAACCCCCTCAATATGGATATCAAATGAAAGGGCTGGACTAGTAGAATACAGTACACCATGAAAAAAAAACAAATCCAAGATGGCGTCCGAAACAAAATAACGGATCATAGAGTTTAAGCAGTCAATACAACTCCCTCAATATGGATATCGAATGAAAGGGTGGCTTTGAATACAGTACACCATGAAAAAAATCCAAATCAAAGATGGCGTCCGAAACAAAATGGATTGTATTCGAACTGAAAACTTTGCGCGACAAGCTCTTGAATCTGTAACTCACGGAATAACGTCACCCATCCAAAGCAATTATTTTTTCCTTTTTAGCGCATTTGAATAAAAGTTTGTCTTTAAAAAGGTTTTTTATTAATTATTTTATTTACATTTCTGTCACCATTCATTAATCAAACCTGTTAATCACAAAATCAATAAACGACGCAATTGTTTCGGTCCGCAAGCTCACTGCGTACATACAACTTGATAAAACGCTTTCACATACAAAATTATCATAATAGCCGACTAATCAACAAACTAAGCTCAACGGACTATCGGATTTCAACTCCACAGCAAACCGACTAAAATGTAATCTCATTTGCGAAATGAATCAGCTTTCAAACACACAATTCAAACAGTCTCTCCGACGCCTGTTTATGCGATTACATGGGGATAAATATCGAATCCAAAATATTTATTTACGTTACATCTCGGAAATATTGAATAATAGCGTTCGATAACCATCAAATGGAAGTGTATTTACTTTGCTCTATTTGTGTTTGCTCTGGTACTAATTTGGTGAAGGGTTTTATCGATTGAGGTTCTGGTAGGATGTAAATGTGCTCCCATTCATCCAGTGGCTATTCGAAATTAAGATGTTGGCATGAGCAGAAGTTTGGCAGCAGAGACCTTCTTGAAGTGAGTACCAATTTATTACAATACTGAAAGTTTTTTATTCAGAACACAATGAAGTATTCTTTTCATTACCTACATGCCTATTCTATGCGTCTTTTATCGAAAATTGAAACACTATTATTAGTCTAGTGCACAAAATCAAAATGGTGTTAATCAAATCTCAAAATCTGAGTAAGGGCTCATTGGATTCGGATTGACGCCTAGAAAAATGTGCAAAAGTTTCAAATCCGCACATAAATAATTGGATAAGTTATTAACAAACTAATTAAAATAAAAACTTTTTAACAACAAATCAAACCGACGGAAAAATCAACTGAAAATAAAAATAAACCTTTTTAGTCTTAATGATAACTGAGCTCCTAAACTAATGTGAGTAACTAATTTTGAGTCGGCGCCAAACAAACTATAATTCGGTCAAAATAGACATTCACCCTTGCATAAATTCCCAAGAAGCTGAAAATTTACATGAACGTTAGGGAAATTGTGAAAAGTTTTGGATTTTTTAGCAAAACGGTTGGTTTTATGATCAAAAAGCTCAAACAAAAATTGTAGATCATGCAATTATCTACAAAAATTGTCCTTTTATTTTCTTTCCAAAGATTCACCATTTCTGAGAAAAACGGACTCTAAAATTTACTAAAATTGTATTTTCCATAATATGCACCCGCTTCCACGCCACCAATGAGGTATAGTATTTCTAATCCCCATAAAAAGTTTCGAGAAGCAATTATCTTCCACACGACAGAACTTTTTTATGATTGTACCAGGAACGCTTTGAAAATAAAAACACTGGTAGTATATAAATTTTTCATTTGCCGGGCAGTGAATATGAGCACTCCTCGTAGTGCTCTTATTTTTATTGCCGTTCCAATTGGGATCAGAATAACTATAGTGTAGTTTTTTCAACGTGGTTTCCACGGTCTATTTTACTGAAGTTTAATGGAATGTCAGGTCTTCTTATTCAACTTCTTCTTCTTCTCTTTCTCCATCTTCCTGAGACGACGTAAATTGTTGTAACAGCGATACATCAGTTGTTTTGTCGTTGATGTAAGGATCTTCTTCTGTTGGAGATTCAACATTTGAACACGACTGGCCTTGACAACTGGAGCATGCTGGTGAACAAAATAAATAAGCCCACTTTTTTGCAGCGGCATTTCGAATTACACCCCTTCTTGGAGTTGCAAAAATACTAGTAAGGAGCTTTTCTGGTGTAGGTGGAAGTAGAGTGCGGATTGGTTCCAATACATTATTAACTAGCTTCCAACCCCATTCTTCTGTGTCCAGTTGATTACCAAGCCACACTTGAACCTGGTAATATACTCGATGCAAATGTTGGTGAGCAGAAGCCAAGCTAATTGCACACGTTTTTTATTACGTGTATGTTTTGCAAAAGATAAGTAACGTAACTTATCTATGCAAGTAATTTTTTTTGGAACTCCAAATACAGAAAGAAGAAAGCGAATTCCGTTGGTGATTCGAGTTTCTGGAGCAGAGTTCATATCTTCAAAAACTTTTGCATATGTAATTAAATCTTGTTTTTCAAACAATTTAAAAACTGTTGTTTCACCCCTCCCGAACATCGTTGTATCACAGCCAGTCATAGCATGTAAAAATTGAATATGATTTTTACATTTAGGATAGCCGATAAACCGTATTTGAAAATATTTCCGATGGTTATTGAGCCTTGCCTGGTTTTAAAAAATAAATTATTTTTTCAATTGGAGTTGGAGATTTTTGGTCTTTCAGGTAGTCAGTAAATTCATCACCTCTTTCAACACTTGCGTCAATCAAGTTCTTCATGCCATGATAAACAGTAACAATTTCACTTGCAGCCAAAGGTTTATTACAAATGAAGCAAAATTGCGCCATATTTTGAAAACTGAATACAGCACAAACTTTAGTAAAGAATATTAGCAATAACCACGTGTTTTCACTACGAGGCAATGTTCTAGACTAACAGTATTTCCTTGGGACCATAGAAAAACGAGCAGGTAGACGGGCACTGCCAGGTAGACAATTGAACAGAAGACATATGTTGCTCAAGGCCACATGGTCACATAAAATGAGGGACTGGGTTTCTTTCAGTTCATATTCTCAGAATTATCATCCAATATTAATGTACCTATTAGTCACGCAGACTAATAGTTTCACTTATATTTTGCGTCCAATGATGTACATAGGCAGCGTAGTCATGCATATTGTGGAGAATACAACTTTAGTAAATTTTAGAATCGCTTTTTTACAGAAATGGTGAATCTTAGAAAACAAAGTGTCGAGTGTCGGAACAATTTTTGTAGATAATTGCATGCACAACAATTTTTTTCTGAAATATTTTTATCATAAAACTAACCGTTTCGCAAAAAAAACCAAAAAACCCATTTTTGCGAACCTTGCATAACATTTTTTGCACACATGGGATCGATGGGGACTTTTCACAATTCCGTTATAATGGCATCCCTAACGTTCATGTGAATTTTCAGCTTTTTGGGTATTTATGCAAAGGTACCCCTATTTTTCGGGCTAACTTGACCGAGCTACTAGCAATTGAATTAGGTAAAATGTAAAATGATGGCAGTGGGATGAACGGCGTCGTTTTGATTACTTCTTCAAAGTAATATTCGTTAATTGTTTGTTTGGCGCCGACTCAAAATTAGTTATAGTTCATCCATTATCAATTACAGAAGCATAAAAAACTAGTTTGCTGTTCTTACAGCGGAATTCTTTGAGCAGCAGAGGCGGATATAAATAATTTGATTTTGATATTTGAATATTTTAAAAATACGTTAAAATAAAAAAATATGCCATAAACGAGAAAGTATGTAATAATAGGCAATCGGATCATCATAATTTCATTTTCCCATGGTCGAAAGAAAAGCCATATTTTCCATCAAAACACAACACAACTATAGAATATTTTAAAACCTATTTCGATCCCAGACTTGAGACGCTACTGGCTTTTATTTTCTCAGACCTCCTGAAACTGGTGATTTATTAGTCTCAACGTATAGACACACCTACAAACATTTTCATTGGCTTGCGTTCTCTTAAACAGCTGTCACTCAAACCCACGTTGACTATCGGCTCTTTTGATATACCGTTCGCCGACGGAGAATGTTTACGAGTATTACACTTTATTTTTCGTTCCGTTTCTTCGCATATACGCTCGTGTTAGCGAAGTGAGTTTTTGATTTGCTCCCTAAAGAAACAGCTTCTGCAATTGAAAATGGTTAAACTATACGCACATCAGTTTAGGAGCTCAGTTATCATTAAGACTAAGAAAGTTTATTTTATTTTTTGCTTTTCAGTAGATTTTTTCGTCGGTTTGATTTTTTGTTAAAAAGTTTTAATTTTTAACTTTTTTGTGGATAAAATCAATTGATATGTAACTACTCAATTGACTCCAGGTATCCATTATGTTGTAGTGTCATCAGAACTACATATATATAATTGACTTAGATTTCACCTTCACTACGAGTCTGAAAACTCAGATTACAAAATTCCATTTGCAAAAATGATGATTCAAAACTAATTTAAGATTGTAAACAAGAATTTTTCAGACGTTATCTTGGAAGTTTCGCAGATGATTCCCATCTGATCTAAATAACCTCCTCTTCATAACATAATGAATCTGTATTTTCCCTCATGTATTTTTTCGTGCCAATTCTGTTTTTTTATAAGCTTTATTAGTTTCATTTATACTTAAGTCACCACCGACATTATTAACCACTTTTTCCATGCTTATGTGCGTGTATGTATGTGTATATGCTTGTATATGTGTGTGCGTATATATGTATACAGTGCTTCTCAAAAGTCCCCTCCCCCCTCTTATTTTTGGAACGATTATACATAAACAAGTGAAATTTGGAAACTGAATATTAAAGGTTGTAAACTTCCCTACTAGTGATGATAGATGACGAAATCGTCAAAGATGACGTCACAAGGCCATTGTGACCAATAATTTTAAATGGAACCCTACGGCAAGCGATACCTCTTTTAAAAGGTATCGAAAAAACCTATTCAATGATACTAATTTTGTTTGTGTTTATGGCAGTTTTAATGGCTCATTAGTAAACATTAAAATTTAAATTCCATTCAGTATGATATTAATTACAGATTTAAGAATCAGTATCTACTTGAAGAAATTGTTCGCAGTGACCTACATTTACTTCCTGACGGTGAAATATCCTATTTTTAAACTCTTCTCGTACTTTTGCAAATGTGTCTGCGGAAACAGCCTCACATTCTGCAACAATACGTTGTTTTAAAACGTCAATATTGTCAGGTTCAGTGGCGTAAACCTTCGATTTAAGGTACCCCCACAGAAAAAAATCCAAAGGTGTGAGGTCCGGTGATCGAGCTGGCCATGCCGTTGAACCTCGTCCTCCAATCCATCTACCACGATACTCCTCATACAAATACCGTCTTACTGCACCGTAATAGTGTGGAGGAGCACCATCCTGTTGAAATATTATTTCCAAATTGCCAAATTCATCTGGATTATCTTCCAAAATTTCAAGGATTAACGGTTCTATTGCGTTTTGCAACAGCTCCAGATAAACCTCACCAGTTAAATTAGTATTTAAAAAAAGAGGCCCAACGATGTGGATACCTGCCCAAACATTCACCTTCTGGGGAAATTAGGTATGTGTTTCACGAAACAGGTGAGGATTTGCGTCACTCCAATACCTCACATTCTGTGTATTTACATTTCCATTTAGATAGAAAGTACTTTCGTCACTAAAACAAATTGTTTTGACATAGTCTGGCTGTTGGTTAATTTTAGTTTCCATATTTTCACAAAACTCTAGTCTTCGGTCTGGGTCGTCGTCTGAGAGTTGATGAACCATTTTCAATTTGTATGGATGAAATTTGTTTTTTTTTCAACACCCTGTGTACTGTACTTCGACTGACTTCACAGGTAGATGCAACGTGAGTTGTTGAAGAAGTAGGATTAACTATTACTTCTGCCAGTATAAACATTTTTTTCTCATCAGAAATTTGTGGTCTGCCAGATCGTTTCGCATCATTAATACTACCCGTTGTTTCAAACTTACGAAGAAGCTCCGTTAAATAAGTCCTCGAAACGGGGCGATCGGGAAACCTCTCATTAAAAATGCGTTCTGCTGCATGAATATTTTGTCCAGTTTCACCAAGAATTAGGATCGCTGCTACTTTATCACCTAAAGCACGTACCATTTCGCTTCTTGAAGCACTTAAACGTTCGGCTCACAACAGATTAACAAATTATCAAAATGTACAAAAATATTAAAAGTACCAAAAGCTGCTAAAACAGTTAAACGTTCAATCAATAATACACAAATTATTAAATGTACAAAAACTTGGACAATTACAAAAACGTCGAATTAGGGAGACTAACAAAAACGTCAGCTTATCCAGAGGCGGAGCTTGAATTTGGAATTTTAGTATTAACTGATTCAATTCATCACAGCTTTGCGTTTTTTAAAAGCGAGTTGCCAAAACTGCCATAAACACAAACAAAATTAGTATCATTGAATAGGTTGTTTCGATACCTTTTAAAAGAGGTGTCGCTTGCCGTAGGGTTGAATTTAAAATTATTGGTCACAATGGCCTTGTGACGTCATCTTTGACGATTTCGTCATCTATCATCACTAGTAGGGAAGTTTACAACCTTTAATATTCAGTTTCCAAATTTCACTTGTTTATGTATGATCGTTCCAAAAATAAGAGGGGGGGGGGAGGGGACTTTTGAGAAGCACTGTTTACGTGTGTATATGTATGAGTATGTATGTATCGCATTGCACGTGTATGGGGGTATGTATGCACTTATAGTTAGTAACTCACTTAGTTTCTAGTTAGGTTTAGTAATAGAAATCTTGTAATTAGGACCCTCCAGTCCTGTTTGTATTTCTTCAATAAATAAATATGTGTGCCAAGTTCCAACAGAATCGGTTACCAGATGAAAAATTAATAATCCCCTATTTTTCTACCCTTACGGGTGGATTATTCCCTTACAAATCTGAAAATGATCAACTCTGAAGTATACCCTGTCCATTAAAAAAAGAATAATCTAAATCGGATAACCCAGTACAAAGTTATGAGTGGTAGAAACGGTTAACGGGTAAACATTCAGTGGATGAACGATAAATATCGCCCCCTCTTCTACCCTTAAGGGTGACATTTTTTTTCAAATTCAAATGGGAACAACTTTGAAGTATACCCTATAGGCCAGTAGATATAGACAATCAATTAACACTAATTCCAGAAGTTTTCAAACTTCAATGGTATATTAGTGCATCAATGAAAATCAATCAATCAATCAAAATATACTTTATTGTCGAAAGAATCATAATCTCATTGACAAAGCATGTGTTAGATCATAACTACCATCATTTTAATTATTACAGAGGAGACAGTGTGGAGTCAGTTTTAAAATAACAAAAAGGTCAATAAATAAACAGTACACACACACCTAATATAATAATGTAAAAGAATAAAATGTTAAAATGGTTGAATCACTAACTGTTAATCTGTAAAAAACACAAATCGTCAAAAAATACAATACAAAAACCAATTAGACAGGTTAAAATTAAATAAAAAGTAGGATATCTTATATCTATCAAATGTAAGATCACAATTTAAAACGCCCAATAAGAACTAATAAGACACGTTAAAATTAAAATCAAATATAAAGTAGTGTAACGAACCTAGGCCGGACCTGTCGCCTCACATGTTGCCGTCGACAGCGATGAGATCATCCCCGGAGATGTTCGAGAACCATCCAGTGCGCTCTGCCGCGGAAGACAACGGTCAATATTGGAAACAATTGGAACACGCCGGTCGCCAACTGAAAGAATTCGAAACATCGAGAATGCTGTATCGGAGATAAATAGGCAACCCTCAAGTCTCAGAGAAACAGTCTGAACGAGCCCATACGATCGAGCTATACCAGTGGAGTAGTAATATAAATTAAGTTGTAGATTAAGTGTGAAATAAATTAGTAGAACCAAGTTAAGTTTATTTACGTTACAATTGGTGTCGGAAGTGAGATTTTGAAAATAAACAAGTGATCGTGGAGTGGATAGTCAGAAAAATAAATTGATAGACCTTTCTGTACGCCCAAAATAGACAGTGGCCCGGTTTTCGCGAAGTGGACAATTGTGCGCGGGAATATAAACTGATACGCTGTTCGCGTGAAACAGAAAATAGACAGTGGCCCGGTTTTCGCGAAGTGGACAATTGTGCGTGGGAATATAAACTGATACACTCTTCGCGTGAAACAGACAATAGACTGGTGGCCCGTGGAAAAGAATTCGCGAAGTGAATTTTTAACAAACTGATAACTTTTCGTGTAAAACAGACTGATACCTCGTCAAAGACAAAATGTGTTCAAGAAAAGTGCGCCTTGCGGATTTGAAGGTAGCGGACTTGAAACAGGAATTGGAGGAAAGGGAACTGGAAACAACAGGTAAAAAGCAAGTACTCCAGGAAAGACTTGCAGAAGGACTTATACAAGAAGGTGAGGACCCCGAAACATTTTTATTCGAAGTTCCCGGAGGTGATTTAAGTTTGGTAATGAATAAACTGGAAGAAAATTCTAGAAGCCTGGAAGAGAATGCTAGAAATCTGGAAGAGAAGCTTCTAGAAAACTCTAGAAATCTGGAAGAGAAGCTTCTAGAAAGCCTGGAAGATAAGCTCCTTGAAAACACAGAAGGCCTAAAAAAAGAACTCTGTGGTGTGGCGAATCGTCTAGAAAAAAGAATAGGAACCGTCGAGGCAGAAATGGACAAAATAAAGGAAACGATCAGTAAGCTGGAAAAACGAATTAATAGTGCGCCCCCCACAGAGATGGTTAACGAAAATGCAATGCTGGACTTGAGTTTGAACTTGGATAAAGTTCAAGAGGGTATAAAAGATGTCAAGGTCATTTCTGAAATAGGGAAGCTTTCCATGAAGCCGCCTCAATTCGACGGAAAAACTCCATGGGAAAATTACCGCCGACAGTTTGAAGCAGCGGCCAAAGCAAATGGATGGAATGCAGGGGAAAGAGCTGTAGCACTGACACTTGCATTACGTGGAGAAGCGACAAATATTCTACAAACTCTCACCGCCCAAGAACAGGAGGACTATGATCAGCTGATTAAACATCTAGAATTACGATATGGCCACGCCCATTTAGAACACGTATACCACTCCCAGCTGAAAAATCGCTGCCAAAAATCGGGCGAATCCTTACAAGAATTCGATTTCGAGATCGAACATCGAGCCGGAACTAGCCATAAGAATGCAGATGCCTTGTCGCGAAGACCATGTCCAGATGATTGCTCACATTGCCGACGAGCAGAAGAGAAAGAAGCAACACTTTGTAGAACCGCGGCAATGGATGACAACTGGAATGACAGCAAGATCCAGAAAGACCAAGAGAGAGACCCCGACCTTGGCTTAGTCGTCAGCTGGAAGAAGGGCAATCGAAGACCATCATGGCAGGAAGTCGCAGGTTACTCGCCGGCTGTTAAGTCCTATTGGGCACAATGGAACTCTCTTATTCTGGACAATGGGATCCTGAAACGTGTGTTGGAGGCCGATATTGGTGGGGAAGACAGACGCCAAATAATTGTTCCCAGGAACAGAAGAGAGGAAGTGCTGCGGAAATCCATGATGGAGTCGCCGGAGGACATCTGGGAGTGACGAAGACCCTGCAGAAAGTAAGGCAACGGTTTTACTGGGCCAATTGTCAAGCTGACGTCCAGGACTGGTGCAGGAAGTGCGCTGTATGCGCTGCTAGCAATGGACCTCGAATACGACCCAAGGCCCCGATGCGTCAGTACAACGTAGGCAGCCCGTTCGAGAGAATCGCCATTGACATCGCCGGCCCGTTTCCCGTATCCGACCACGGGAATAAATACATCCTTGTGGCAATGGACTACTTCAGTAAGTGGGCGGAAGCCTATGCCCTGCCCAACCAGGAGGCCATCACCGTCGCCGACGTCTTGGTGAAAGAGTGGATATGTCGATTCGGTATTCCAATGGAGCTGCACTCGGATCAAGGCAGAAATTTCGAATCCAACCTTTTCCAAGAAATATGTCTACTGCTGAACATCCGCAAGACAAGAACCACGGCACTACATCCGCAGTCCGATGGAATGGTGGAACGGATGAACAGGACGATCAACCGCCACTTGTCCAAGGTTGTCTCTGACCATCAAAGAGACTGGGACCAGTATCTTCATTTGTTCCTGATGGCCTATCGATCCGCAGTTCACGAGTCAACCGGTCAAACTCCTGCTAGTATTATAATGGGCCGAGAACTGCGACTGCCTTGTGACCTGAAGTTTGGGATACCGCCAGGACAAGACACTGCGGGAGAGGACTACGTCAGCAAACTTCGGCAGAGAATGGACGACATCCACGAACGAGTCCGGTTGAACATCCAGAGTGCCAGCGATAGAATGAAGAAGACCTATGACATCAAGGCCGACGCTGGAGGATTTAAGGTTGATGCCTGGTTTGGCTGTACAACCCCAAACGTCGTCGGGACTATCACCAAAGTTGCGGAACTCGTGGGAAGGCCCGTATAAAATCGTGAAAAGGATAAACGACCTTGTGTACCGAATCCATAAGCCACCCAGAGGGAAACCAAGGGTCGTCCATTTCAACAGGTTGGCCCTTACGCTGGAAACCATGACCAAGTTCGCACCCTCAAGCCACCGGAGGATGATATGACGTTCGAGAAGTTTATGTCCTTGTATTCAAACGGGCAGAAAGTTCTACATGGGGTTACTAGAGAGGAGTCACGAGACCTTTTCGAGGTGCCTGCTGACTACGCACTAGCGCACTGTGTGGCAGAAGATCTTCGAATGTCCAGGGCATCGCCGTAGTGTTCTCCAAGAAATTTGGTCAACTCCAAACACTGCGGGGCAGAATCCAGAAGTTGGTGGGTGCTACAGTTGAAGAAAGGCCAGAGAAACATCTACTACCTAGTTACCAAGAGGCATTCCCAAGATAAACCGTCCTATGAAGATGTCTGGAAGAGTCTCACCAAACTAAGAGATACTATGGTGGACCAGAATCTGGTGGATCTAGCAATTCCAAAATTGTCCTGTGGTATTGATGGGTTGGACTGGAGAGTCATAAGAAGTATGCTGGAGGCGATATTCAGATCCAGCGGCGTCAAGATTTTGGTTTGCTGTAACCCTCTTCCACGACCGATCATGAAGACCGTGGAGTGTTACTTCCATCGAACTTCACGGTGCAGATATGGGGAGTCATGCAGATATCGTCACACTCCAAGGATGAAATTTCGGGACGAAATGTCTTTAAGAAGGGGGCAATGTAACGAACCTAGGCCGGACCTGTCGCCTCACATGTTGCCGTCGACAGCGATGAGATCATCCCCGGAGATGTTCGAGAACCATCCAGTGCGCTCTGCCGCGGAAGACAACGGTCAATATTGGAAACAATTGGAACACGCCGGTCGCCAACTGAAAGAATTCGAAACATCGAGAATGCTGTATCGGAGATAAATAGGCAACCCTCAAGTCTCAGAGAAACAGTCTGAACGAGCCCATACGATCGAGCTATACCAGTGGAGTAGTAATATAAATTAAGTTGTAGATTAAGTGTGAAATAAATTAGTAGAACCAAGTTAAGTTTATTTACGTTACAGTAGGAAGTTAAAATCATATAAAAAGTTGAGTTCCCTCTATCTATAAAATAGTACGATCGTTGAAAAATTCCTCTAAACTGTAATAGGGTCTATCAGAAAGCAATGCCTTGACTTCTTTTCTAAAAATAACACCAGATACCACTCCTTTTATATTTTTTTGCAAGTGGTTGAATATCTTGCATCCATTATATATCAATGAATCTTTCACAAGAGAAGATGAAGGAATTGGTAGTTTTAAATGCTGATTTTGTCGGGTAGAATAAGTGTTTACTCTATTAAAATTAGATTTGTGTTTGTGTATAAGGCATACTGTTTTCATTATATATATGGATATGACAGTCAGTATTTTGTGATTTTTAAAGTGAAGTCTGCATGAGTCTCGAAGTCTTAGTTTGCATAGGCTTCTCAGAGCACGTTTTTGTTGAACAAAGACACTTTGTAGAGAGGAACTATTACATGCTCCCCAAAATGGAATGCCATACCTTAGTTGAGAGTCTATTAAAGCATAATAAACTGCTTTTGCAGCTGAATATCCCAACTCATTTGATGCCATTTTGACGGCATAGCAACCAGAGGATAACTTTTTATTGAGGTTGTTTATATGAGCATTGAATTTTAGTCCACAATCAATAAATAGCCCCAAAAATTTGGAATTTGTTTTTTTTTCAATCATTTTAGTATCTAGGGATATGTCTCTTATTGTACATCTGAATGAAACTATATTGGTTTTGGATGTGTTAAATGTGAGTAGATTTGAGTCACACCACTTTTTCACCATTTCTATGTCATTGCTGATGATTCGATGTAGATCAGTTTCATCGTTGTTGTGCCATAAAATAGTAGTATCATCTGCGAAGAGAGTGAATTTTCCTGATACGTCAGGGGCTGTTAAATCGTTTATATATAGCAAAAACAGAATGGGGCCAAGGATCGAGCTTGAGGAAAACAAACTATAAAATTTTGCAGAAGTCTGCGATGAACGGAACATTGTTTTAATTGCAAAAAACGTTTTCATGCTTTATTATTGCACTGAAAATTGCAAAAGTTCTGCAAACTAGGCATACCGATAGTAATGATGTTTCACAACATGCATCAAGTTTGCAACCTTGTAAAAGTTATAAAACCTTGTTTTTTGTAATTAAAAAAAAAATTCATTTTATATTGTTTAAAAAAATTACAAAAGTTCTGCAAATTGGATAAGTGAACGGAAAAAAAGGTTAAAATATCCACGTACATTTATCAAACTTTTTTATCGACGCTCCCATATTCAATACACACAAGCATTGTAATCATTACCAAAGTTTTTTATTGTGGTTGCAAATAAAGAGAATATTGGTCTTAGTGGATATGTAACTTTGCATCGTGCCTCGTATGGGGTCGGCTTTAGAATAGCCCCATGGTAAATCCTGCCTGTCGTAAGAGGCGACTAAAAGGATAACCGTAGGTGGAAGATGGTCTCATCGCCCGGTGAAATACCACCATATCGACTTTGTGTGCTGTGAAATGGATCATTCCATGTTTCAGTGTTCGGTCGATACTTTCCGGTCTGCCTCTTTCCTTTTCCCCAATTCCTCCTTTATTTTCAGGTGCATCCTAATAGTAATAATGATGAAGTCTCCTAGAGTAAAACACTCCGGAAGCAAAATACCTCTCCATTCGGATTTCCGGGCGAGAGGTACTCGAGGGGACTCAACATTAAAGATTAATTTTTGCAACATCCGCGGACTCAACAAGAACATCAATGACGTCCACCATCACCTACAGACGAAAAACCGGATATTCTGGCTCTAACAGAAACACAAGTAAACTCGTCCACCAACAAGGTCCATATGCTTTGTCCTGGTTACGAACTCCATTCTCGATTCAGGTTCAAAGGTGGAGTCTGCCTTTACGCTAAGGCTAACCTTTCATGCCAGCGTGAAGAGAGTTTGGAACCGAAAGACTTTGATGTGATGTGGTTCAAGCTATCTGATACCAAACTGACTAAGTTCCTCTGCTGCCTTTACCTTTCACCTAATGAACCTTCATATAACGACCTCTTTGAGTTTTTATCACTCAAACTGGACTACATTCAGGAGAACCATCCAACAGCTGAAACCATAATCATGGGAGACTTTAATGTACATAACGCTGCCTGGCTCAAATTCTCTAACAAAACAGATGATGCGGGTCGTCAAGCCGAGGCCTTCGCCATCACTCATGGTCTAGAACAACTGGTCGAGCTACCAACCCGCATCCCTGATGTCAACAACCAGTCTGCCAATACACTAGATCTTTTCCTCACCACCAATCCTGACCCGTATAGAATAGAAGTTTGTGCCCCACTTGGAAACTCTGATCACACCCTCATCTCCACAACATGCTCTTTCCATTTACCATCGAGCTGCACAATACCACCCCGTCTCATGTGGCATTACAATTCGGCCGACTGGGAAGGTCTTCGTATTTTTCTCAGCGTTTCCATGGAAGAGAGTTTGTTTCTCTTCAGTAGATCCAACACGATGTGCTGAGACAATTTCTGAAATCATCATGTTGGGGATGCAAACCTACATACCGAATACCGAAAGAAGAACATCATCCGATAAGACCTGGTTTAACAGAAACTGCTCTAGAGCTGTGGCTTCCAAACAGGTAGCATACCATCGATGGCTAAAAAATCCGGGCCCTGAGACCAGAGCAGCATATGTCGAGGCTAGAGGCATATGCAAAGAGACAATAGAATGCTCAAAAGATGCCCACAATGCCAAAATAAGATCAAAACTTGCTGAATGTCCTAACGGATCCCGTTCATTTTGGTCCTTCGCCAAAGCTGTGGGAAGAAACTTCACTTCCAGCTCATTTCCTCCTCTAACCAAAGAAGATGGAACACTAGCAACGACTGCTCAGGAAAAAGCCAATATCTTTTCGCACCTATTTGCTGGAAATTCCACTCTGGATTCATCGGGAAAACAACCCCCGAACATTACACCTATTGACAGTCACATGCCCGAGATCACCTTTCGCCAACGTACTATCAGAAAGATTTTGCTGGGTCTCAACACCAACAAAGCCTGCGGATCTGACGGAATCCCGCCGATTGTTCTCAAGAAATGTGCCCCCGAACTAACACCTGTTCTTTGCAAGTTGTTCAACCACTCTTACAATTTGGGGGTATTTCCGTCCAATTGGAAAATTGCAAGAGTACAGCCAGTCCCTAAAGAAGGCAAAAAGGCCCTACCTAGCAACTACAGACCTATCGCACTGCTATCTATTATTTCAAAGGTCATGGAAAAAGCCATCAACATCGAGCTCATGAAATATCTGGAAGACTCAGGAATTGTCAACGATAGGCAATATGGCTTCCGCCATCAGAGATCAACTGGTGACCTGCTCGCTTACGTCTCACATATATGGCAGCTATCTATTGAAAAGTATGGAGAAACTTTAGCTGTGGCATTAGATATCTCCAAGGCGTTCGATCGAGTTTGGCACCAGGGACTCCTCGCCAAGCTTCCGTCTTATGGCTTGCCCCCTCAGCTGTGTTCTCTGCTTGCTAGTTTTCTCTCAAACAGGTCTCTCCATGTAGTGGTCGATGGAGTTTCATCTGACACTCTACTCATAAATGCTGGTGTTCCGCAAGGATCTATTCTCGCACCAACACTATTTCTACTTCACATCAACGACCTGTTGAAAGCAACTTCATGTCCAGTACACAGCTTTGCCGATGATAGTACCCTCCATACCGCTTTCTCTTCCAGGGCCCCTATATCAGCCCGTGAAACCAGAAATGAACGAGGAAGAAATGTTAATAATATAAATATGGACTTAGCAACAATTCTCGAGTGGGGATCTAATAACTTGGTAGAATTCAATGCAAACAAAACACAAGCATGTCTTTTATCTAGAAAAGTCGATCTCACTGTGCCTAACATAACTTTGTCAGGAGTAACCATACCACTGAAGTCATCCATATCGATGCTTGGTATTACTATCAGCAATAACCTTTCCTGGGAAAATCACGTGAGGTCCATTGCCAAAAGTGATCCCAAAAATTGGTTTTTTGTTTCGTGCCAAGAGCTATTTCACCCCCACCCAGCTGCTTATGATCTATAAGGCACAGATCCGACCTGTCCTGGAATACTGTTCCCATATTTGGAGCGCGGCACCTAAACATATCCTGAGGCTATTGGATTCTGTCCAAAAAAGGGCAATTCGTCTCGTCGGTGATGCCTAGCTTACAAACTCGCTCACTTGTCTGGAACACCGTAGAAAAGTTGGCGAGTTGTCTCTATTTTATAGATATTTTCATGGGCGATGCTCTTCTGAAATATCAACAATCGTTCCTGCTTTGGCAGTCTCTTCGAGACTAACCCGTCAAGTTCAGTCATCACACCCCTTCGTGGTCACTTTGGAGGCCTGCAGAACATCACTTTCCAAAGACTCGTTCATCCAACGAACAGCGAGGCTTTGGAACTCATTGCCTAGGGAGGTGTTCCCCGAGGCATACAACCTCCAGAAATCTAAGAAGAACACCAACTCCTACCTTCTTTCCCTTGGTTCCCACGATGTTCTCTGAACATTACAGGATATCCCTTTTCGTGGGAACCAGAACATAAAAAAAAAAACTCATACGAAAAACGGAACTTATGAAGAAGAAAAACTCGAAGTCGTATCCACCAATATATTTTTTTTTGCATTTTTACAACGTCTGAAATAATTGCAAAGGTTATGCAAACTGCAATTAAAATTACGACTAATATTTTACGTAAAGCAAGAGATTTGCAACCGTCATTGTTCAACGGAACAGTTTTTTTTATATTTTGGCCATAAATGCAAACATTGTGCAAATAGGTTTGAAATATATATAAGACCGACATATCTACAGTGGTCCAGTTAAATACTTGATTATCCATCGCGTATATCTGTTATATTTTGTACTGGTTGATTGAAATTGCATCCGAAGAATAATACGGTTACGTAGTTAACCATTAAAAAATTTGAGACTAATTATTGATCTCAGAAGCGAAATAAATTTAATCTAATATTTTCGAATGCAACAATCGAAAGAATACAAAATTTTGCTAAGTTCTGCGAAAAGACTATTGGAAGACATTATTTTTTTATCGCATTAGAAATGACATGCAATTATTCTTCATTTAAAGTACATAATTTTCATCATCAAACAGAAACGTTTCTGAAAAATAAAAATTTATTAAATCGATATTACATCTCAAATTAAATTTTTACAGGTATGTATTTCTTGAACTGAATAAAATTATAATTTACCTTTTCACTCGATTTTCTTATTCCAATTGTGGTTTCGCATGAAAAATTCTATTGAATCCGAATGGAGGACTGAAATGTAGTCGACACAAGAATCATTTTCTTGATTCATAAAAATTTTGAAAATGAAGAGGGAAAAACATGTTGGTAGGCAATTCTATTTCAGTTGTAGCTCCAGGACTATTAGATAAATGTGCATTGTTTTTGGTTAGTTAAATAGTTGTCTGTCATAATAATACAATTGTCAGTCTTTTTGGTACTCTGGTGATAAATCATGTTACTAAACTGCTGTGCATTCATTACTCTGTAAACAGAACACTGTGACGTAACACAGTTGTAGGTTAATCGTACTAATGTACAACTGTACGAGTGTTTTTTAAATCTCAATATTTCCAACATTTTTTAATGAATCAAGAAAATTATGAAAACGTGTCGAGAGATTCTCGATCCTCCATCAAACGTACTCAAAAGTATATTTTTATGCAAATTCCTAATTCTAAGATGATGTTTTGAATTCATATCGAAAACGTTAGCTTTCAACATTGAATGATTTCACCTACCGTTGACGATCTTCTTGGTCGATAGTTAACTTGGTAACACAATGAGTGTCATTTAGTAGGTATATGAAAATCTTTATTATTCAGATAACACAATAATAATAATAATAATAATATCGTTTATTATGCATTAAGTACATTTTATACATGAAAGGAAAAGGGTTAGCCAAAGGCTATCTTCCACCCCTCCTAAAAATTATATAGTGTGTGTAAGAAAATAATGATAAAATTAAAAGAAAATACTTATTCACTACCAAAACAATGTTAGAGAAAAACAATGTTAGAGAAAAAAGAAAGAAATCAATAATGAAGAGAAAGAAAGAACAAAACAAAATTTATACAATCATAAATGTGCTAATATCCTTGACATTCCATTGGTCAACTTAACGAATACATTACAATATTATACATTGAGTCTTATATTAGCACTGAGCAGTAAGCAGCTGTGATTTTATTTCTTTCTTGAATTGATGAATATTATGATGTAAAATGGGTAAAATTTCATTCAGATAACTAGGGGCAATATTTGAAAAACATCCTTCATATTTGAAAGTACGGTGCCTAGGTATGTTGAATGAGTTAATTCTCAAATTGACCGAATGTATGTCAGAATGCCTGCTTAATAGACTATATAAATAACTAGGAGTTTTAGTTTGGAGCAACTTAAACAGAAAAATTGTTATCAAATATTGGACTCTGTACCACACAACTCCTTTGTTTTTAACAAAAATGGCGTGACATGTTCACCATATGGAATGCAGCATACGAATCGCATGCAAGCATTTTGTATGCGTTGTAACTTCAATTTGTTATATTGCGGCAAAAAATTGTAATACACCGAACAACAATACTCGATATGGGGGTAAATAAGTGTTGAAGAAATAAATATTTCTTAATTCCTAATGTTCCGCATTGTAACATAGTTTGCAAATTATTATACTCCCACCAATTGGTAAAATGAGTTGTCTGTCCGATTCGCAAAACTTTTGCAAAACAAGTACGAAAATATTTTTACTCTCGTTTCCGTGTTGTAGACGAGGTTGCAAATTAATGAAAACATTCTACGTCAGGACATCTCAACTTGCAACCATTATTTGAAACTTTTGTAATAATTCCGCCAGAGGTTGCAAATTAAAACTCTTGTCAAGAACATTATTTTAGTTATTTTTTCGAGTTTGCAGAACTTTTAGGACTCACAAACTGTTTTTTTTTCGATAAAACAGACATTTCCGTTTTGTATGAGTGGTTGCAAATTCATCAGATGCAAAGTGCTATTTTCCAAAACTTCGAAAGTTTGCAGAATTTTTGCAAATGATGGCATTGAGTTGGGCGGTGACATTCTGATAATTTTTTTGAAGTAATTTAATGATCTCCGTTGATTGTTTGTTTGGCGCCGACTCAAAATTAGTTACTTACATTAGTTTAGGAGCTTAGTTATTGAGACTGAGAAGGTTTATTTTATTTTTTACTTTTCAGTTCCGTATTTCGTCGGTTTAATTTTTTGTTAAAAAGTTATAATTTTTCAATTTTTTCTGGCTGAAATCTACTAATTACTAACTGCTTGTTTTTTGATTACTTCCAAAATACTTACTTACCCACCTTGCTTCAACTATTACCAGTTAAATAATATGATTATCTACTTTTACTATTTGTTGTAATATAAATTATTTTTGTTGTTCTGGTTAGTTTATTTCATTACTTTGTATATCATTCCATCCTCTCATAGAATATATTTATTGTGATAATGACACTAGCGATCTGTCATTGTCAACTTCATATGTGTGCCAATGTTCACAAGTGAAAAATCAATTATCCCCTATTTTTCTACCCGTAAGGGTGGATAATTCCATTCGAAATCCAAATATGATCAACTATGAGGTATACCCTATCTGATAAAAGAAGAATCATCCAAATCGAAGATCCCAGTACAATGTTATAAATGATAGAATCGGTTAACGGACCAGAATTCAGAGGGTGAGTGATCAATATCCTCATTTTGCTACCCTTAGGGGTGGATTTCATCTTTTAATTTCAAATGGGACCAACTTCGGAGTACACCCTATCCACTGAGAAAAGAATCATCGGAATCGGACGTCTCAGTAAAAAGTTATGCTTGATCATACATAAAAAAAAATATACGCGTCGACAAGAGAACCTCCTCCTTTTTGGTTTCGTCGGTTAAATTCAAACTTTTAAAGGAGATTCAGAAGATTTTGAGAACGGGGGCAGATATAGTCCCCGAAACGTCAATCAAAAGCTATATAGAGAAGTATCTTTTGAATTTTACTCTTTTTTTGATACCAAATTCAGATTACGGCAAGTTACTGACTAATTGAATCATTTTTCTCTAGGAAATCTAATTTGGTGAACGCAGTAACTTATCGGGGTGAACTAATTAGTTTGCACTTTCTACACTTGTATAGATTTTCCTGATTATATTTTCATTTTCAGACTGTGGAAGGTTACCCAAAAAACCATGTCAATGAATTATAATTATTATTACTATTGCTGTAATGTGAAATGATTTTCATCGCAATATTATACCTAATATACTGCCTGCAAATTTTAGCCATGTTATTGCCTAAATGTGAGTGGTACTAATAATATAAACCTGAGAGAACACCCGGCAGATTTTTTAAAACCGCCCCTGTTCAAACTGCGTAAAATTCCGAAAAAAACAAACTTTTTTGGTTGGTATTGGAAAAAACCTAGCCCACACATTGGATCTGCAACCTGTTCAGTTCATTTGTGGGTGTTGAGAGTTATATGTATCGAAAACAACTGCAGTGTTGTTATATCCCTCATGGATTTTGAGACCATACAAATGGACAGTGATTGGAAGTTGTTCGTGAAAGAAGTAATGAGTAAATTTCGTACACGGCAAATATACTGTAAGCAATAAGTATTTCAACAAAATCATGCTACGTGAGTTTCTCGATATTATCTATTCAACTTATTGTTTTGTTAATGGATTCCATGTTGTCTATTTCTCCACAGTTCAATATTATTGCAGAAGAAAGTTTTAAAACAAGCGGTTTTTCTTAGGGCTACTAATAGTTTTCAAAATAATCCGTAAAACGAGAAAAATCCGCGAGTGAAGCATCAATTTGGCTGGCAATGTTAGCCAAATAAGGTTAGGTTGTGTCCCCTTTTTTACCCAAGATAATAGATCACATTTACTCCTAATATGCTTATAATAATTTATTTTTTGCTACAAACTTGAAAATTATAAAATTTAAGGTTGGTAAGATTTCGTGTCCTTGAAAATAATGCAGTCTGGTACTCTCAAATTGTGAATAATTATATTCTGGAAAAATTTGTACTGGAAGTTATAAATAAAAAATTGAATTTAATTTCGGCTTATACAAACATCAAAATCAATTATTATAGAACTCATAGAATAGATATTTACAGTCCCGTACTGGCCAATTTGAGAATGAATGAACTTATCATAGATAGCTGGCGACTTCGTCCGCGGAGACATTGAATTGAATTGCATGAACTGTGATAATATTGGCTTGACAAAACAATTACTACAAATTCGCATGGTAAATATCTAGTTACATCACACATGCACTCTGAATATGGCGAAAATACTTTTCTTACGTGTTTTGCCTCCTGAACACGAATCCGTTTTCTCGCACAAAAATCACTCAAAATGCCTCCTTCTTTTTACCAGCATAAACAATACACCCTAAATCACTTATTTTCGGCACAACTTTGCACAAAATATCGTCGTTTTTATCGAAAAAATCCTCCTTCTTACACAGTTGCAAATGAACAATTTTCGTTCCTTTGACATTTACCAGCATAAACAAAGGAACGAAAATTTCATTTAACTGTAGAAGGAGATTTCGATAAAACGACATATTTGTCAATTTGCCGAAAATAATGATTTAGTGTATTGTTATGCTGTAAAGAAGAGGCATTAGTGATTTTGTGAGAATTTGAAAATGAGGTTAGTTTTTTTTAAAGTGCTGTAACTCGGAAACGGTATGAGACCGCCGCATTTTTTCCGGATTCGTGTTCAGGAGGCAAAAACACGTAAAAAAAGTATTTTCCCCATATTCAGAGTGCATGTGTGATGTAACTAGATATTTACCATTCGCATGAATCAACACTGCAATCAAAAATACAGAAACAAAAAAGGAAAAACAGCACAGGTTCATTTTTCTGAAAAAAAACACGACTTTGATTATGAAAACCTGAATATACTTGACGTATAAACGTTCCATTCAAAGCGATGGCGATGATGATGAAATTATTTATATCATCCCGATTGGATGGATGTCCAAGTGCTTAGCCCATTCTATAACATTTTGGATATGTATAAAAACAGAAACCATTCGAATCAAATTCGTTATAAACGCTCAATAGGTAGAAATATAAAAATAATAAAGAAAAAAATTATTAAAAAATGTAATAGACAATTTTTCACACAAATGCACTAAAATGGAACAAATAATTTCTTTCGTTGTTTGATCTAGGTTATCGTGTGAGTAACAGATTCCAAATCTTGCCGTGCAAGATAACCTATTTTGTATCCGCCGCAAGCTTTTAAATCTGTTACTCACAGAATAACCTAGATAAAAAAATGAAAGAAATTATTTTTTCCTTTCTGGTGCATTTCTATAAATAAGAGCTTTTCTTTAAATTTTTATTTTTTTATAATTTTCATTTCTAACTTTTTAGTTCTGTTTTTTATTAACAACTAATAAAAGCAGGTTAAATAATTAGTTTAGTAGTTTCTATATAATTTATTTTTGAATTTTGACAAAACATAATCTCCGACCCCGAAAACCCCCTAGATACCAATTTTGAATAGAATCGGACCATAATCACAAAACTTGTTCGCTATTTTGGAGCCGCCATGTTGAATTTTTGAATTTTGACAAAAAATCATAATCTCGGACACCGAAAACCCATAGATACCAATTTTGAATAGAATCGGACCATAACCACAAAAATTGTCCGCCATTTTGTTTTTTTCCTAAAAAAATATCATAATCATTGTCACCGGAATTATGTACACCTGCCAAATTTCAAATCAATCAATCAAATTTAACTTGCAAGATTTAATTACAGTCAGACATACATACATACAGACAGACAGACAGTCACCGGGACAGGTAAAACTAAATAAAAGCTTGTAAAAAATAAATATCTTGTGACAAAATAAAAGAAGTAAATAATTTAACGAAAAATCTATTATCATCATGTGTGCCATTTGTTTGTATTCGTATTTACTGTTCAGTTGAAGAACAACTATTGTGACAAAGTATTGTTTTTCACCATATCATCAACAAAATGTTTCATAACATCTTCTATTGGGGTCGACAACTGTAGTGTATGGATCCTTTATTTGAGTTTTAGTTGGAAGTGGGTCATATCTCAAGAACGAAAAGAGTTAGAGTAATTTCGCGAACGGCATTCGATTCAGAATGGTTGATTTAGTATATGCTCATAATTTCAAGACGATTCTCAGAAAAAAAAATTCTCAAAAAATCGCACCCATGAAATTCACCAAAAAAACGAAATCGTCCTATTGCCTTCAGATCAAAGCAGAATGTAGAAAACATCATGGAGATTCCAAAAATATGTACTTCAGTAGTGTATGACCCTTCATTTCGAATTTAAATAATATATGGATCTTTCATTTCAAATATAGGTAGTGTATGGATCCTTTATTTTAGTTTTAGTTGGAAGTGGGTCGTATCTCAAGAACTAAAAGTGTTAGAGTAATTTCGTAAACGGCATTCGATTCAGAATGGTTGATTTAGTATCTGCTCATAATTTCAAGACGATTCTCAGAAGAAAAAAATATCTCGAAAAAATCGCACAACTTTTCTCGAGTTTGTTACAATTTTCATTTCATAATCTTATATTTTAATAATAATGGTTTTCAAGTTTCATTACTTTATTATTTCGTTGTTTTGTGTTTTAAATTTATTGCAATAATCCATAACTTTATTCCGAAATGAAAATTTCTTAACTAACATGCTCCTCTAATTGCACCCTTGAAGAAGTTTAAATATAAGGACGAAACGTCGGTATTGAATTGCGTTGTTGTTTTGTACCTGCCTCCAACCGGCGAACTATTTTAGAGAAGAAAACATGTAATTGAAAATATGCGGCGTACTTTTCAAAGTAGCGCATATTGATACTCTAGCATCAATTTTTTTTTAATAATATATCATACATGAAATGACGTTTGACTGACTCCTATTCATTATGGTAGTTTTCCCATCTGATCATGAAGTAATTTTTGTTCAAATAAACAAATTCAATAAGTAACCAAATAGAAGTATAGTGTCGTTCTGAACCTCACCAGTATATCTGAAAAAAACCAAAAAATACTTTATTAACGAAATTTTATATACAGGGTGTAATCTAACCTCTATCACACTCGTGAATGACAAGTATATGACGCCAGTTTATAACGAATTATAGAGGTTACAAATCTGAAAATAAAATTGAAAACATGTTTGTTCTTTGTAAAATTCGACAAAATTTTGGGTAGCGCCTCCCGCCTAATTTCAAGTGACCTACTCAGAGGAAAGCTTTGGCAATTGCCGAATGCAATGAACATTTAACTCGACATTTGAATAATATGTAGAATGTTGAACTGATTGTGTAGTAAATGTATACATTGCAGGCTGCCTGAGATAGATAATCAATTTCAAAGTGAAGAAAACAACTAACCTTGTTATATCCAAACTGGTGATAAAGTCAGAACTAGTTGACTTCATACTCTGCTTTGAGGCATTTATCATAATTATCACTTGTAAGAAACAAACGATACAAACAGTATTGAAAAGGGAAACATTCGCATTTGAATATTGTTTTGAAAAATAATATCACGATCATTGTAGTGATTCGGACATTCAGAACACGTGAACTGAACACTGTTGCCAAGCAAGATTCTCGCATGCACGGTTTACAAAGCTGTCTACGAACGAAATTTTGTTAGATTCTACTAGTAAATTAATTAGCTATTTATTTTTCATTTATTTGTAACTACCTATGTAAATGATGACTTTCAGTTATTAGGTTTACCATTTAGTCTCCTTCAACCCCAGACCCCCTACAGTCCCCCAAAGCCACCAAAATACACTTTCCGGTGTGTTAATGCCTAATAGTTTCAATTCATCTTCAAAGCGTTTCCTTTCACTGCCCACCCCTTTCTCCAACCGAATCCTACATTCTACCCTCACCACACCTCGCCCTCACCCCCACACCCCCACCCAACCCTTAATTAACGCCCCATTACACACTTTCAAGGTTAAAGATTCTTTAATTGTTTCATTTCAATCTTTTGAAGCTTTTATTATATATATATATATATATATATATGTGTATATATATATATATTATATATATATATGTGTATATATATGATATATATATATATATATATATATACATTAAGCACACCCCTCCCTCACCCCCCGCACCACCACCCCATCCTTTATGAATGCCCCATTACACAATTGCAAGGTCAAAGATTTTTCAATTGGTTTTATTAAAATCTTCCATGTGTAAACTATGTAATAATATATATATATATATATATATATATACATATATATATTTATATATATGTAGGTATATATATGTATATATACACTGTGTCCGTAAAGTATGGATCAAATTCATTTTTAGCTAAACAGATCATTTTAAGAAATAATCCTGAAACACGTCGATTTTTGATGTTAATTTACCGTATTTTAAAATAATAATCTAATATACAGGGTGAATTACGTTCGAGTAATGACGTCACCGTCATTTTTTTTAAATGGAACACCCCCATTTTATCTCAATTTTCGGATTACTCTAGCTGAGCTGATTCCAAAAATGTATCACATGTTGATTCCAATTGGTACAGGGTGGACAAAAATACAATAGTTTTGTGTGTGCTCATAAAGTAACGCGTAACATTCTTTATTAGGTAAATTAACAATATTATCAAAAATACTTATTGTCTAGCGGACAGAATATGCTGAAATACATGACTTTATGAATGTTCGAACTGCAGCCCTTGCTGTATTTGACAGTAACCCAAACGGTGTACAAATTCTTGTTGAACCTTGTGTATGGTTTCTTGCGTAATATTGTTTATTTCTGTTCGAATTTTCTCTTGTACATCTGCAATATTTGCTGGTTTCGTTTTATAAATAACATTCTTCAGATGGCCCCACAGAAAATAATCCAAAGGATTTAAATCTGGTGACCTCGCTGGCCATTCAGTGGGTCCACGTCTACCAATCCACCTGCTCGGAAAAATTTCATCTAGGTACCTTCTAACATCTACAGCATAATGTGGAGGTGCACCATCCTGTTGAAACCATAATTTCATCAAAACCTCCAGGATTACGTCTGCTGGGAAACAAATTACGTAAAGTAGGTACGAGATACCCCCTTAAAAACTCAAGGTACGTTGCCCCGTTTAAATTACCTTCGAAAAAGTAGGGTCCGAGGATTCGATTTCGTACAATTCCAGCCCATACATTTACCTTTTGAGGGTATTGTGTATGATGCTCACGCATCCAGTGGGGGTTTTCTTTTGCCCAGTATCTACAATTCTGACGGTTAACCTCACCATTCAACATGAAAGTGGACTCAGCAGAAAAAATAATGTTTTGTATCAAGAGAGGGTCTCGGTGACATTTATCCATCATTTCTTCGCAAAATTGGAGTCTTCTATCGGGATCATCTTCGTTTAATTCTTGCACAAGTTTGATTTTATAAGGATGCCATTTTTCAAGCTTCAATAGTTTGTGTACCGTTGTTTTGCTAACACCGATATAGCGACTAACTTTACGAACAGAAGTGTGCGCATCTTCTTCTAAACTCAGTAAAACATGTAATGCTGTATCAGCATTTGCAGGGGGACGACCTGATTTGCATACATTTTCAACATTACCAATTTCTCGAAATTTCGTTTCAATCTTACTGACTGTTGAACGCGTTATAGGTCTTTCTGGATATTTATCATTAAACAAATTGCACACTTCCATCTGAGTTCGCGATCTGTCTCCATACCCAATCATCATAAGTATTTCAATTCTTTGTTTTACACTTAACTCCATTTCTACTTCCAATTAAATCTAAGCAATCATTCGAATATCCACGAATACCAAAAATATTGTAGTACTAAACTGTCACTGAACATCAATAAATTACTAAACAAATAATGACATTTCCCAAAAAAGTAGACGACTATGTTTTTTATAAATAGATAAGAAATATTTTTTGTCATATTCTGTCTGCTAGACCACAAGTACCAAACATGTTTGGAAACAGCTCATTTTTATTACTCTAAACATGTAGCAAACTACGGGGTGTTACATTTAAACCAATGGCCGCTAGACAATAAGTATTTTTGATAATATTGTTAATTTACCTAATAAAGAATTTACGCGTTACTTTATGAGCACACACAAAACTATTGTATTTTTGTCCACCCTTACCAATTGGAATCAACTGTGATACATTTTTGGAAAAAAAAATGTTACGCGTTACTCGAACGTAATTCACCCTGTATATTAGATTATTATTTTAAAATACGGTAAATTAACATCAAAAATCGACGTGTTTCAGGATTATTTCTTAAAATGACCTGTTTAGCTAAAAATGAATTTGTTCCATACTTTACGGACACAGTGTATATATATTATATATATATATATATATATATATATATATATATATATATATATATATATATATATATATATATATATATTTCGGGTTGTCGATCAGGTTAACGGCGCTCTTTTGCAACTCTTCCTTGGGTTCGCGCAACAGTCCTATTGATGATAGTTGCCGACTATTCTCTTTCTGTGTTTTCGTTTGTCGAAAGCTACTTGAGTGTGCCTCAATTTCGGTAACCTCGTACATATATAAAATATGATATTGTACAATTGACAAATAGTTCAATAGATCTGTCAAGTCGTTATCAAGGGTTTATTGTCAATTAACATAAGTATATTATTTGGGGGTTTGGGGGTGTAGGGGGTCTGGGGTTGAAAATGGAGGGTTGTGCCCATTAAGACTTTTGATCAGCATACCGAATACTATCTTTTTGCAGAGTTTCAGCCATTTTCCGTAAGGATTTTGCGGGGTTCTTTGCCACACTATTCTCAGGAAAAAGGCTCATTGACTTTTTATGGGTCTTTACGAACGCGATACCCTCTATAACAAAAAGTTAGAAGGTTACTTTGAAATCATCATGTTCTACCACACCTACCATTATATACATAATTGTTTTTCGCCACTAATTTCGTATTATATTCAAAGCCTCTTAGCTTGTTTCCAAATGAACGAACATTCTTTGTGATTTATTTCTGTTCCTGCTCATCACTGCCATACCCATCATATGTTTCGCGCTATCAACGAACTGCAATTTCCGGTTCCCAATTCTAGAGAACAATACGTGACTAGATTGTTTGAATAAGACATGCCGAGCTTTGAACAAATAAACAGGATTAAATGTATGGAATGTGTGGATCCAGCAAGCTGAAATAATTTCAGAATTTAGTTACTTCTTCGAAATGAAACATGGGGATAATAATGTGTTGAAGTGAGTATTTTCATAGTACTGATAATTTAGAGTTTATTGAAGATACAGGCCCTATTCCTATTGAATAGTTGCATGGTAGACTGGTTCACAAATTCAAAAACGTGTTAATTATTACACGCTTTATATTAGCTTCACTTGTATGTCTGTTTGTAACCGACTCCTTTGGGCGCGATTTTGACCCACTTTAAACGGTCAGATTTCATTCAAACTTTGTAGATTTATCGAGGACCGATAAAAATACACTAATTTGATAAGATTATTTCATTTTTAATTTGCAAAAAAAAAATAAAAATAATAGTTTAAAAAACTAAAAAAACACGCTAATATAAATAAACCAAACTAAAAAGTAGGAAATAAATAATAGTTTAAAAAAAACTAAAAAACACGCTTTTATAGAAAACCAAACTAAAAAATAGAAAATGAAACATGGGGATAATAATGTGTTGAAGTGAGTATTTTCATAGTACTGATAATTTAGAGTTTATTGAAGATACAGGCCCTATTCCTATTGAATAGTTGCATAGTAGACTGGTTCACAAATTCAAAAACGTGTTAATTATTACACGCTTTATATTAGCTTCACTTGTATGTTTGTTTGTAACCGACTCCTTTGGGCGCGATTTTGACCCACTTTAAACGGTCAGATTTCATTCAAACTTTGTAGATTTATCGAGGACCGATGACAATACACTAATTTGATGAGATTATTCCATTTTTTAATTTGCAAAAAAATAATAAAAATAATAGTTTAAAAAAAATTAAAAAAACACGCTAATATAAATAAACCAAACTAAAAAGTAGGAAATAAATAATAGTTTAAAAAAAACTAAAAAACACGCTTTTATAGAAAACCAAACTAAAAAATAGAAAATAAGAAAAAAATGTATTTTATTTAAAAAAAAGCGTGGGGTGCATGGTATCAATATAGTACATTACACACCTAGGGCAGTAAAGTAAGAAATGTCTCAGATCACAGGTAATTGTTGGCCGGGGCGATACCATGTACCCCACGCTTTTTTTTAAATAAAATACATTTTTTTCTTATTTTCTATTTTTTAGTTTGGTTTTCTATAAAAGCGTGTTTTTTAGTTTTTTTAAACTATTATTTATTGCTACTGCGAATTAAAAAACGTACTGATTAGATTCTTTATGACATCGAGATAAACGTGAGAAAGCTTCAAACCCACTCATAAACAATTGCAAAAATTATAAACAAGTAAAAATTCCAAAAAATCTCATCTCAACTCATTTATTGATATTTTTCATTTAATGTTGAAAATAGAACTACGCTTTATACTATGAAATAACTTGAATAAGTAATGGTATCTAGATAGTTGAAGAAAACAATTTCGCAAGTTACTTATTTTTTTATTTTGGTACATTTCAGAAATTAAAGCAGCCATTCGATGTGTTTCGTTATTAACGGCTATACAGGGTGTCCCACACTCGATGGCCTATTAGACGTTTCTGGAGAACGGGACACAGGATAATTTTGAAAATTTGGTTTCTTAGGTAATTAGTTCTGCTCTATCGATCTAAAATATTTTCAGCGCTGTGGCGATGCCGCTTATATTGAAAAGTAGCAACAACTGTGATATTTTAAATGAGACACTCTGTATATTATTGCATTTTTTGCTTTGCTATTGCTTTGCGATCATGTTTGTGTGACACTTCCCTATACCTATCTCGAGCGGTTTTCGAGAAATTCATTGATTTCCTTATTTTTTGTGCAAAACATACCTTCAATTAAATGTTTATTACTGCGGTATTGGACTCGTACAAAGCTGAAATTTTGGGTGTAGTTTACCAATGTTCTGTGCATTAGTTATGTCTAAGGGAATTCGTTCCCCATTACACAGGGTCGTTCAAAATTTGTGATTTTTCTGATAGATACAAAAATGGTGAAAAGTAAATTTTTTTAATGGAACACCGTGTGTATTATCAAATATCCTGAAAGACAATTAGAGTTCCTTTCAAATGATGTATTAATAATATAATATATATATATATATATAATAATATAATTTATTCACACAAGAAAAAATAATTACAGAGTATAATTTGACAAATGCAGCATTATTGTGAATAAACAAAAATATGCCACGGAAGCAGTAGGTACTGCTTGTGTGTGGGCGTATATACCATGAGTATATACAAACAAATTATTCGAAAATACTATACTAAATTTACTAAAAATAAAAATCAAGTAAGTATACAATTATTGTGAGAGCAAGATAAGTATAATTATTAATACAGACTACTATACAATATTTACACAAAATACACACACGTTCATATCACATGTACGCTTGTACGCATTAAATAATCGCAGGTAATATAATTACGAATTATAGATACTGCATATATATATATTTCTGAACTTTCTAAGTGTTAATAATGTAAAAGACTTTCAAATGTATTTTTTTTATGTTTTTTTTTATTTTATTTTTTTATTCAAAAGTGTAAACATGTAAAATGGAAAATAATAAATATAGAAATATAAAATATAAATATTAAGTAGTTTAAAATTTTAGAATACTAAAATATACTAATGTACAAGTACTAAGTGCATTTGGGATAACATTATGAATATCTAAAATTACTTTCAATTTTCAATTATTGACCCTATATAATGACGAGGCGATTGTTTTATAAATAGTTTTAAATCTTTTTTGAATCTGAATGCTGACGTTTCGTTTTGCAGTGTTTCGGGAAGGAGATTTGGTGCTAAAAATTGATAGTATTTTTGGCCTATTGATTTCGAAGCGAAAGGTACTAAATATTCATTTTTTTGTCTCGTAGTATAGGTATGAGAAGGTTTAACAAGTTCGGTCTTATTGGAGAACTGAGTTGTAGCGATGTGGTTAAAGAATATTTGTCTGATATCAAACATCTCAGACTCTTCATAGAGAGCATCACTCGCGTATCTGTTGTCGTTGAAAAGTATCATTCTTAGGAATCGTTTTTGCGTTACTTCAAGTGGCTTTAAATATGTTTTAGAAACCCCTCCCCATCCAACTATTCCATATTTTAGGTGTGATTCTATCAAACTTTGGTAAAGAATGTTGAGCTGTCTGGTTCCAAATATGTCTGCTATTCTCTTGAATCTATATAGAATACATCGTAGTTTTTTTACTAGATAATCTATATGCGAGTTCCATTTGAAGTGTTTATCAATCACTATACCAAGGTACTTAGCTTTATCTGCCGACATAATGGTGAAGTTATTACCGATTGAAATTTGATTGAAGTGTGGTGAACAAGTTTTATTGCTGCTGAAAGGTAAATAAATGGTTTTCCCGAAATTAATTGACAGCAATCTATAATTCAGCCATTTTATTATATTGGGAAAGTCATTTTCGATTTTATGTTTTAACTCCTGCCAGGTGTCACTTTCATAGAACAGGACAGTGTCGTCCGCAAAACTTATTATTTCACATTCAGCTCCTGTGAAGAATAGATTGTTCAGATAAACAGTAAAGAGTAAGGGCCCTAACACGGTACCTTGCGGTACACCACATGTAATAATTTGTTCCTTACTAATGTGGTTTTGAATTCGCACTTGTTGTTTTCTTCCAGTTAGATATGATTTCATAAGATTGTATACTGTACCTCTTATACCCATATCCTCTAAGGTTTGCAATAGAATGGAGTGATCAACAGTATCGAAGGCTTTTGCCAAATCTACGAATACTCCGATGGAAGGTTTTTTCAAGTCTATAGCCTTGTATATTCGAACTGTTAGTTTTTTTATAGCATCCTGAGTTGATTTTCCTTCTCTGAATCCCAATTGTGAATCAGACAAAATGTTGTATTTATTCAGAAATGAATTCAGTCGTTTTTTTATTATTTTCTCAATGATTTTACTGAAGTTAGATATCAATGCTATGGGGCGATAGTTAGACATCTCGGTTCTATTACCATTTTTGTAAATTGGAATAACAGTAGATAGTTTGAACGCTGTAGGAAATTCACCAGTATCGAATGATTATTGATGATATATGTAAGCGGAATCTTGATGAAGTCTACTATAATTTTGATTGTTTCTGATTTCAAATCGTCGGGTCCAGGCGATTTTTTATTCTTTAGCTCTGATATAACACTTTTAATCTCTGAAGGATTTGTTGGGAAGAGAAAAAGTGAATTTTCATTAATTTTTTTAATTTCTCTATAGCCATCTTCTTTATAAATCTTTTTTGCCAATTCCGAACCTACATTTATGAAGTAGTCATTAAAGTTATTCGCTATTTCTGTTGGTTCTGTTGCCACATACTTATCTTTTGAGTTTATGCTGTTTATTTCAGTAGAGCTAGGGTTTGTGAGTATTTCGTTTACTGTTTGCCATAATTGCTTCGAATCTTTTTTATTTATTTCAATTTTTTTCTGTAATGATCCGATTTTGCTTTTTCAATTAATTTTTCGAAAACTTTTTTGTAATTTCTAAACTCTTGTTGTAGGATTTCATTATTCGAATCTTTTTTTAATTTATGATACATCTGATTTTTTTTATTTGTAGCTTCTACCAACGATTTTGATATCCAATTCTTTCGTTTTCTCTCACAACTTTTTATTTTGATATACTTCGTGGACTTTTCTACTGTGTTTTGTACGAGACCTATAAATTTATCAGTGGCTTCTTGAAGATTTTCGGTTTGAAGGACCTCGTTCCAATTTACTTTTTCTATATTTTCCAGCAATTTCTTGTCATCCAAAATTTTATGGTATCTGGAATACTCTTTGAGTTTGGAGTTTTTTTTTTGGATTCGAAGAAATTATCTGAAGTAAAATTGTGTAGTGATCGGTGACGCATGTTTGTATTGTCATTGGCAGAATTGTGTCATAACAGTTGTTTTTTGCGTGTATAAAAATATGACCTAGGCAAGTATTTGATAGTTTCTGACATCGCGTAACAGAATTTATTGCTGAAATGAAGCCGTTTTCACAAAGGGTGTCTAGGTAGTTTTGGGAATCATCATTATTGACCAATAGGTCTATATTCATGTCTCCTACGAAAATACTGTAGGTAAAGTTTTTTTGTGTTTCTTTCAAGAGTGTATTGAGTTCATCTACGAATATATCAGTTGGGGTACTTGGTGATTTATAAAAAGCATTTATTATGATTTCTTCTTCATCTAAAACGGTATTAAGTTGTATCATATTTGTCCCACATATTTCTTTTAGTTCATGGGAGCGATATAATTCAGTTTTAATAAAAACTACTACGCCATCATTCTGATTCAGGTTTCCAGAATTGTATATTGTTTTGTACCCTTTTATGTTAAATATTGTATAATCTGGTATTACCCAAGTTTCACTTAGTACTATGCAATCTAAAGATGAATCTAATTCTTTTATGAAAATATTAAATCCGTCGAAATTTTATGTTCCTATACCTAAATAGTCTGGTTTCCGAAATAAAAGCAAGTTTCTAGAAAAATCGGATTATTTTGCCACATTTTGTATTAAATGTCATGGAATATTCGATAATAAAACGTTTGCGCGTTCATTACCAAAAATTTGATCAGAAAAGAATTAAAATGGAAGGCAATAACTATTCAAACGAAGTTTTGATAAAATTATTTATCTTCATGGTCAATGTGATCAAATTATAGCGAGAACATGCAGAAGGTTCTGAGGTGTATGAATGATAAGATGACGAACTGATTGTACAAAGAATGATTAATATACAGGTATTCCAAACACTCGATTGCCTATTGGACGTTTCTGGAGAACTGAGATATAAATACTGCAGTGTTTTGCCACATGTACTTTAACTAATATCAACTTTCAAATTTCAAATGGAACACCCAGTATTTCATTCTGTTTTTGGATTCTACTGACAAATACAAACAACTTTTACTGAACATGTCGTATACCTATCTCTACCTTTTATAAAGTCCCAAAGTGCAGTAGAACCCGGAGTTTTCTTTATCAGAAAAAACCTTGAGACCTGAGGTTTCATCGCACTTTTGAAGACACAGCTGGAAAATGAATTTTTCTCCAACTCTCAGATGCAATTCAGTTTTGGCATAGATAAATTAAAAAAATATCGGAAGAAATTTCGGAAAGAGATATGAAGTCATACTCGAAAAAAAAAACAGATTAGGGAGTAGAAACTGAAATGATATATACAGGATGATCTGAAAAATAATTACTAATGGACGTTTTTTCGAGTATGACTCAAACCTATTTCCAAATGTTCCTGAGATATTTTTCTAATTAATCTTTGCTTAAAGTGAATTGCATCATCTGACAGTTAGAAAAAAACCAAGTTTCAGCTGTATCTCCGAAAGTATGAAAATTTTTAAGCGAATCATTACAGATTGATTTGATTTCTTAATCAGATCATTTCAATTGGTAATATTACCTATTTCGATTTGTTATACTGGAAAAGAGCAAGACAATCTTTTAGTTTGACAGGCAGTGATTTTCGTGGTGTTTCTGACAAAATGGATAATAATACATATTCAAATGCAGATATTTAAATTTTTTATAGAAACTTGCTTTTATTTCGGAAAGCAGACTATTTAGGTATAGGAATATGATACATCATTTGGAAGGAACTTCAATTGTCTTTCAGGATATTCCATAATATATAGGGTGTTCCATTTAAAAAAAATGTACTTTCACCATTTTTGTATCTGTCGGAAAAATCACAAATTTTGAAAAACCTTGTACAATAGAGAACGAATTCCCTTAGACATAACATTGGTAAACTACACCCAAAATTTCAACTCAGTACGAGTCCAAATACCGCAGTAATAAACATTTAATTGAAGCATATTAATAATAAGGAAATCAATGAATTTCTCGAAAACCGCTTCCGGGATAAATTTGTAGATTTGTTCTTTCGTTAAAATATTGGATTTTTTTGGCCTATAACTTTCTGCCTGCCGTTTCAATAATGAACCAAGTTTTGGATATTTAGATATATTCACATCATGTCTAACAAGGGTTGCCTTCAACATTGAATAGTTCGCCCACAAGTTGAGAATTTCATCTTGGAACCAAGCTCCAAGAAGTATGCCATTGCAACATTTTCTGAGAAAAAAAACTTTTATTTTCGTTCTTACGATATTCCATGAAACGATTGTATGCATAGATTTTTTTCTGGATTTTGTTGGCAACAAATCCAATGAAGCAGTATTTACTGCCTCCGTTCGAAAACGAGGAAAATACAATGACAATACGCCAAAAAATTAACTTTTTCCATTTTTATGACTAAAATGTGACATATTTCAACAAAAAAGTTTGACATTTTATCTCTGTTGACAGGTAACAAAATATCACTTTTTATGAAATTACTTTTTTCCCCGGAAAAAAAGTGAGTACTTTTTTCCCGGATATATACAGTGCTTCTCAAAAGTCCCCTCCCCCCCCCTCTTATTTTTGGAACGATTTTACATAAATAACTGAAATTAGGAAACTGAATATTAAAGGTTGTAAACTTCCCTACCAGTGATGATAGATGACGAAATCGTCAAAGATGACGTCACAAGGCCATTGTGACCAATAATTTTAAATGGAACCCTACGGCAAGCGACACCTCTTTTAAAAGGTATCGAACAAACCTATTCAATGATAATAATTTTGTTTGTGTTTATGGCAGTTTTAATGGCTCACTAGTAAACATTAAAATTTAAATTCCATTCAGTATGATATTAATTACAGATTTAAGAATCAGTATCTACTTAAAGAAATTGCTCGAAGTGGCCTCCATTTACTTCCTGACAGTGAAATATCCTATTTTTAAACTCTTCTCGTACTTTTGCAAATGTGTCTGCGGAAACAGCCTCACATTCTGCAACAATACGTTGTTTTAAAACGTCAATATTGTCAGGTTCAGTGGCGTAAACCTTCGATTTAAGGTACCCCACAGAAAAAAATCCAAAGGTGTGAGGTCCGGTGATCGAGCTGGCCATTCCGTTGAACCTCGTCGTCCAATCCATCTACCACGATACTCCTCATCCAAATACCGTCTTACTGCACCGTAATAGTGTGGAGGAGCATCATCCTGTTGGAATGTTATTTCCAAATTGCTGAATTCATCTGGATTATCTTCCAAAATTTCAAGGATTAACGGTTCTATTGCGTTTTGCAACAGCTCCAGATAAACCTCACCAGTTAAATGAGTATTTAAAAAAAGAGTCCCAACGATGTGGTTTCCCAGGATACCTGCCCAAACATTCACCTGCTGGGGAAATTGGGTATGTGTTTCACGAAACATGTGAGGATTTGCGTCACTCCAATACCTCACATTCTGTGTATTTACATTTCCATTTAGATAGAAAGTACTGTCATCACTAAAACAAATTGTTTTGAGAAAGTCTGGCTGTTGGTTAATTTTAGCTAGTTGCGAGTTGCCAAAACTGCCATAAACACAAACAAAATTAGTATCATTGAATAGGTTTTTTCGATACCTTTTAAAAGAGGTGTCGCTTGCCGTAGGGTTCCATTCAAAATTATTGGTCACAATGGCCTAATATGACTCATATCTATTTTCAAATTTTCCTGAGATATTTTTTAATTAATCTATGCCAAAAGTGATTTGCATCTGAGTGTTAGAGAAAAATCAAGTTCCAGCTGTATCTTGAAAAGTGCGATTAAACCTCAGGTCTCAAGGTTTTTCTGATAAGAAAACTGCGGGTTCTGCTGCACTTTGGGAGAATAAAAAAAGATTTATGAACGTTTTTCTAAATTGCCAACAGATGTTTTTCAGGCACCTTCTATGGTCGATTCATTTAATTTAGAGAAGACTCTTCCACATAAATCAACTATTTATCAAATGTGTGTCCTGTAAAAATATGTAATACTGATTTGTACTCATATCGATAGTCGAGAGAAAAAATATAACAAACGGTGAGAATATGGCATAATATATATTTGTGTTTCCGTGTTTCCTAATCACCTACAAGTATATGTTTTGCAGACACCTTGTATAAAATATGGTCAAATCATTCGATGTTACTGAAATTACTTTATATTTTGTGTGTGAAAGTTGAATTTGAGTCCTGTGAGGATAAGGAGGTATAAGAATTCAAGTTGGTCCCATTTTGGTAGCAAAACAATTACAAAATAATCAATGTTCAATAAATAGGTATACGACATTTCTGGAAAAGTTATTTGTATTTGTCAGTAGAATACAAAAACAGAATGAAATACTGGGTGTTCGTACTGCGGTTTCGTAAATTTTCCGCGATTTAGCTGGCAATAATTTTTGTAACGCTACTGTCGCTACATCTACTAACTCCGGTGGAGTCAGAGAAAACTCGCAATCAGACATTTTTTAACTTTATATTATTCAAAATAACTACAGATATTTGATTACTTTAAAGGTTTCCTTAGCAACGCAGGTCTAATTGTCGCTATAAGTACAACAGCCTACCATTTTAAAAATTCAAATTTCACATCGATAATTTTCTGACTTTAATTTATTGTAATATGTTTTTTCAATATTAAACGTCGTTTTTCCCGTCACAGAAAACAATTGTGTATTATACACGGGAAAAATATTAGATTTTAACTCTCGGCCTCGCGTCGTGAGACAACACAACCCGAGCTAAAATCTAATACTTTTTCCCCTTGTATAATAAATAACTATTTAATCACAAGTGATTAAAAGATTGAAAGCGTTACCTAGGTTACCAATAAACAACCATCATACACATTGCTCATAGCGCAGCAACGGTGTCGAATTATTCGTATCGAGTAGGCTGGTTTCCAAATTAAATGCAACACAAGCAACGGTAGCGCAGATTTTTATTCTTAGTAGGCTGGTTGCAATTTTGTTTCGACGAGTCAATGACACAATAGTTATTTATGCAACAATTGCAAAATAATTTCTTTTAATTTCTGCGAAAATGGAAAAAATCAGATTTAAAACACGTGAGTAAAGCGCATTTAATCACTCCTGGTTAAGGCCCGCCAAACGAATATGATACAAGGTTTACTACTCAATTCATTTGAACACAGACAACTAATTAAGTATACAATTGTTTTTGAACAACCAGCACAACGAATAGGATACACAATATTGTAAAAAATATATACATATATAATCTAATCCTCCTAGGATTCTAAGAGAAACTCATCAACAGAGTAGTAAGCTTTTTGCAGTAGAAAATCGACTTTTAAAGACCATGATATTTGAGGATTTAATGTCATCACTAAGCTTATTATATAGCTTAACCCCACAGTAAAATGGATGATTATGAGATACTCTCAATCTACAATATGGTTGATGTATTTGAGATTTATTTCTTATGAAATGTTCATGGATATGTTAATTTTTTTGAAAAATTGAAATATTGTTTTTAATGTACATCAAAGTTTGGTAAACATACAAACAAGGCATTGTTAATAAATTATAATGAATGAATAATGGCCTGCAATGTTCACTTGCCGATGCACCTGCCAAAATTCTAATCGCCTTTTTCTGAATAACAAAGACTTCGTTAGCTTTAGCTGATAAACCCCATTGTTCAAGGCCATAGGAAATAAATATTGATTGATTGATAAATTGAATTAAATTGACGCAGTAAATGTATATGTTTACTAAGCTTAAGTTTAACACTATCAACATGGTACTTCCAGGTAAGTTTATTATCAATATCAACCCCTAAGAATCTAGTACAATTTACTTGATGAATAGTTTCATTATTAAGTCTAACCAAATAGCTTTTGTCTATTGTTGAATTTTTAGTATAGTTATTCTAATCCCAATTGGAACGGTAAGAAAAATAATAATACTACGAGGAGTGTTCATATGCACTGCCCGGCAAATGGGAAATTTATATACTACCAGTGTTTTTACTTTCAAAGCGTTCCTGGTTCAATCATAAAAAAGTTCAGTCGTGTGGAAGAGAATTCCTTCTCGAAACTTTTTATGTCGGTCCAATTGGGATTAGAAATACTATAACAAAGTTGATCATTTGAGATTTAGCAGAATTTATCAGTAGGCCATTTAGAGTACACCACTCAGAAATTTGATCTGTTACTTCCTGAGCTCTATGAATTTCTTTAGACATAGTACCCGCAGATACCAAGATATTAGTGTCATCAGCAAAAATAACAGTAATGGAAGCTTCTGTACAAAATTTTGGCAGATCATTTATAAAAACTAGAAACAAAAGGGGTCCCAAAACAGAGCCTTGTGGTACCCCAATTGATACACATTTTCAATCAGAATTTATTCCATTCACGCTGACCAGCTGACTACGATCAGCCAGGTAAGATCTAACCCAATTCAAAATCCAGGTTCGTGACAATTCAATATTACCTTGTTTCCACTGTTACAAAACAAATATTTCATGGCATACTTTAGGCCCTTGAGAGCTTTGAAAATGTTCTAATAAATCTATTTATGTGAATTGTTGAACAACATATCGATATATCTTGGTATAATCGTGAGATTTTTTCCAGATCCCGTAATCAGAATGTCGGACATAGACACGATGTCTACGATGGCATCACCATCCGAAACTTCAACCCTGAAAATTAAGTCAGAACCAGAATCCAAGGAGGAAAGTCCCGCTAAAACCGAATCGAAAACATCCGTATGCAACATCGTCAACGATCTCAAATTCACCAACAATAGTAACACAGAACAATCACAAAAACACAACAACGACATCTCCAAACCGAATAATACAGACGAAAACAAAAAAGTCGACGGAAACGAACATAATCTTCCAAAACTGAAAATCGGCCCGCAAAACATGGACCAAACGCAACTGGTAAACGATTTGTCTAAAGCGAGATCACCAATCGAAGACAGAAACTCGACAGATCTAGTATTTACCATCGAAAAGGGACCAAGAGATAGCATCCCAGTTTCCAATAACAAACAAAAACAACCGATTATGGGCAAGGCCGCCTTGCTCAAGAAAGCAAATATTGACGCTGACTCGAGGATCATACAGGGCATCATTCTGAACAAATACGAAACCGTGTTGAACCACTACGTGAGTCGCATGTACAAGCGAAGGGCCTCGAGGCTCAGTAGTTCCGAGTATTCAGAAGACGAGTTCGGCGAGAGTTTATCCTCTCCCTTTCCAGTGTTCACCCCCACGAGCCTCAGCTCCATAGAAACCCCTGGAAGCATGGCTGGCGACGTCCGCAATAGGTTCGAATTTCCCGTGTGCGAGTCGAGGTTTCCGTACTATGCGAACTACTACGTCCCGAAGAGTAACTTGGACTTTCTGCTGTCTACAGATGACGTTAATGTTGAGACTACGACCGAAGAGTTGAACGATTCTTCGATGTTGTCTTCTGATACCGGACATGACAGCTCCATGACTACGGTGTCTGAGTACGACCCTAAGAAGTTTTTGGAAAACGCCCTGGGGGACCTGACGAATTTGTCGGAATCGGGGGTATGTGATGTGAGTAGATGTTTCTTTAGTTTCATACATTTCGAATGGGTGATGTATACGACGCCATCGTTAATTTCGTCATCTGCCATGAAGTTATGAGCACACCTCGGTCAACCTTATAATCAAAGGTCGACCGAGAAACAACATTTTTCCAAAATCTAACAATAACTACAAAACAGCTGAAATTCCAGGTAGTTAAATGTATGAAGTATTCATTGAGCAATTCTTTACCAAGCCACGGCAAAAATAATGGAGATACAGGAAAATGTTCAGAACAAAAGTTGTAGCTCGTGATTTTCTTTACAAAAATGGTATCCATCAAAATTTCGTTTTATATATACAGGGTCCTGCAACAGTGGCGCGGGGTTCCATATCTCTATTTAGGAAATAGATAGGAATCTATATTTCTATAATATCACCTTATTGCTCGAGCTCGACAAAATAAAAAAATTGTTGTTCACACAGGGTGTTCAATTTTTTCTGGGCGGATCCCAATTGTGCTTTTTTTAATGGCAACCTATATTTTTTATCGCTTTTTCGGTTTCTACATAGAAAATAAAAGATACTTTATGTATATCTTCACTTCGAAAATATTGACGGTTTTCAAGATTTTTAGCATGACAGTTTTTTTTTTCCAATATTCGTCACTCAGAATATCGGAAATTATAAAGTTGTGCCAAGTCCAATTGAAATTTTTTTGGTCAAATATTCTACATTGGTAACTCTCTCAAACGATATATCTGAAATCGACCTGTGATATACAGGGTATGAAAAACAGCTTGCCACATATTGTAAATAGAAATTTGCAGAATCTTCCTTATTTTAAACGGAATACCCTGTATATTATCGATCCATAAGAAGCGCCAACAAAGGCTCTACAAATGTCATCAATTCCCTATGGTTAAGTTTACTAGTTTTTCTTAAAACAGCTTTTTTTCTTCGCTATAATCTGAATGAACGACACCATGCACATTACAAGGTGTCCAAACCAATTTTTTTATGAAATAAATGTATGTATCACATTTTTCTAAATGGAAAATAATTTTTTTCATTGGATGCAGAATGTTACACATAAATCGTGCAATATCAAACCATACACGATTAAATGAAAAAACATTATGAATATTACTAATAGTTTTTTTTTCATGTTATCCGGTGTATATTCATGAATTAAAGTCAGAGCTTAAGTTCTAGATATTTAAATTGTCAACTGGCAAAATACAAAAGGGAAAGTTTAATGAAGGTTGATAATGGAACTTTTATAAAATATGTTCAACATGTCTTCCATTTTCTTGAATGCAGAGCTGAAGTCTATGTTTGAAAGAGTGTTCTACCCTGCGCAAGACAGCTGGTGTAATGCTGCGAAAAGCATTCGTTATTCTAAGTCGCATATTTTTTTGAAATTGCTGAAGAGTTGAAGAAATGGCATTTTGTGGGCATGTTAACCAATGAAAAGGCTACCTATGAATATTTTTTTAATTTTGTTGTGATCCTTTAAAGGGGTGAAACATGCAACCCCTATTCCATTTTTTACCAGAATTTTTTAACGAACAAAATTTCTCAATTTAAAAAAATGTGTTGAAAAGAACGATTCATTGCAAAACTTTTTTAACACCTGTGTTGTGTCCGTAAAAGCAATAGTTTCCTAATAAAAAAATAAAATACAACATTGTGCATGAACGGATCTTCTGTAAATGGAATCGAAAAAAAATTAAAAAAAAATTGAAAAAAAAAAAATAACAAGATCAAAGGAACGGAGTTATAAAAACTGCTCGAAATGACCACCTCCAACCATTAGACAGGAATCAAGTATTCGTCCCATAGACTGGCGCAAACGTTGAAGTATTCCTGGTGTGTTTTGGATTGTCTCGCAGGCTGCAATGATGCGATTCCTTAAATCATTCACACATTCAATGGGGGTCGTATAAACGAAAGACTTCGGGTAACCCCAGATACAAAAGTCCAAGGGGTTTAAATCTGGAGATCTGGGAGCCCAAGGTTGAGGTCCTGATTCTTCTCATACTGAAAATAATATTGTCCTGTAAAAAGGTTAAACTGTGGGACAATAAAACTATTATTATCATTATTGCCACCCCGTATCCCAAATATTAGTATTTTTTCAGAATCTTTCAGTCAGCATGCAGATTCAGGGTCGCCAGCGCGATCAGAGCGTAGGTTCATCGAATATATCCTCCCTCCTCTCCAAAGCTGGCTCCTTTTACTCTTCAGTGACGAAAAATATAAAACGAAGGCGGCACAGTCTGAAAACGGCTTGTCTCCTCGAAGAAAATCAAAGCGACCACCACTCCCCCGCCACCAGAGAGCTCCTCGAAAGTTTGAAGAAGGAACTGTTGATACAAAACGCGATAATGTTCCAAATATCCAAAGCACTGAATTATTGCCGGGCGTCCAAGGAGTTCGTTTCTGGGATAGAGCATATTGAGGCTGAAAAAATTCTCTTGGTTGCAAGTAAGTGAACGTATATTGTCAAGTGGTTTTCCCACGTATGTCCAAACGAAAAGGATTGTATTGATCTTTCATGTGTGTATATACAGGGTGTTATGTAATGAGTGTCCGATATTTTATAGGACGATTCCTCAGTTATTTATAAGGTGAGAAGTTCATACAAGCATGATATACAAGGTGTTAAAAATTTATTTTTATTTTGTTTTTTCGTAAATGATTTTAAAAATAATGTCGATATTTGGACGAAAATTGGTATTTGGGGATTTTTTAATATGAGAAATTCAAATTTGATCTTAGTTTGGCCCTTAATTGTAGGGGGCGCCGCCTACAGGTCTTTGTCTCTTTCGGGGAGTCATAACTTTGTCGTGCATGTATGTATCACATTTTCTAGAAAAAAAAAATCGATTCCTCTATCATTTTTACGTGGAAAAGGTATGCTTTCCAAAAGTCGCTACAAGCAGCCGTTCTCGAGATATTTTGATTTAAATTAATCGATGCATCCAATATTCTTCTCATTGATTCGCGAACTCTTTGAAAATAAAAGAATCAAGTATCATGTCAAAAATAATATCTTGACGCATAGTTAAATAGTTTTATTTATTATTACTGTGATTATTTGTTAAAAAATGGTAAACTTTACCAATGCGGAGTATGCTGACATACATTTTACATACGGACTTGCTAAGGAAATGCTTATGTGGCTAGACGTTTGTATCAGGAGCGTTATCCGAGCCGCACAACACCTACTTCAAAAACGTTTTCAAGAATTCACGCTCGGTTAAGGGAAACAGGAAGTTTTGAGAAAGCTAGTCATCTGTCGGGTGCACATATCAGACCATAGAGAAACTAAAAATAAAGAGAGTTGTCAAACCTGCAGAGTAAAAGTTGGCACCACGTTTAGAAAGTGGCGACATATCTCGCAACTGGCCGAACTAAGTACAGTTGGTATTACCGATTGAGATAAGGCGGGTTTTTCAAATGTGTTACTTTTATATGATTGATGTGGTATATATTTTATAAGTGATCGATTTGCCATTCTTGTATTCCATATGAATGGTTGTATCGTATGAAATACAGGAATGGCAAATCGATCACTAATAAAATATATACAGTAATCGATTCGTAGAATCTGTTAGTTCGTTCGTGGTTAAAATAAAGTTTCAAAGTAAATCTTCATTTCATGAAATCAAGAACAAAATGGAACATCCTATAAAACAAGAATAATAAGTTGAACACTATAAAAACACATTTTATTGTATCTAGGACAAGGTACAACTACAGACAAAACAATAATAAAACTCCGAAAAACAACAAAATTAAAAATATTCTTCAGTCGCTTATCATCAAATCAACCAAAATTAAAAAAAACTACATTTACAACAAACCTTCAATAATTTTGTTAATTTATTAGCACAAAGGAGACCATGTACTTCGTACTTCCTCAAATGGTGATAGGAAATGGAAACTGATGGATGGAAATAAGTACCAGTTTGTGAAAAAATTTCTGCAACTGATGGATGGAAATAAGTATCAGTTTGTGAAAAGCAGCTTATATTTTACCTTGTAAAAGAATATTTCGAGGAATTTCAGCGTCAACTCGAATAACAAAACATTCCATTTTCGATGTTGGGTTCATAATTCAAGTCCATGGTATAATTTCTATAATTAATTTTTCGATGACAATTAACAGTAGAATTATTCTGAAATTATTACGTGGTTTGTCATTTTCTGACAAATGTCGAAATTGGAAAATTATCATGTCGTCAGTCGTCTGTTGATTGCGGGCAGCGCCTCCATGCGCGACTGGCCGTACCAAAAACTTGGTGGTCAAGATCGCCAATGTTTCAAACAGTCTCTTTATTTTTAATTTGTCTATGTATCAGACGGTAAGAACCCCAGAAACCGAGGAAGCCGTTCTTAATCTGGTAGGAGAACACCCGGAAACAAGCTCCAGAAAAATAGCACTGACGGTAAACATTTCTCATGTTCTGGTATGGAAAATTGTAATTGATAATTTGTTATATCCCTACCATATTCAAAGAGTTCAGGCACTACTTCCTCGTGACTTTCCGTTACGTATCAACTTCTGTCGTAGGTTTCTCCAATGCCCCATTCAAAATCCTTTATTTGAAAATCAAATTCTGTTTACCGACGAAGCAAATTTCTCACGCAACGCTATACGCAATTTTCACAACAGAGGAAAACCCCCATGCGATACAGGAATCACATTTTCAAGAATGGTTCTCTCTTAACGTGTGGGCAGGAATCCTTGGAGATTATATAGGTCCATTCTTTATTCCGAGAAGATTAAACGGAGAGAGACATCGTCATTTTCTTGAAGAAGATTTGCCTATTTTACTGGAAGATGTGCCGCTTAGACTACGAAATGAAATGTGGTTTATGCATGACGGTGCCCCGGCACATTTTCAGATCAAACTTTCGGCAACCGTTGGATAGGTCGGGGAGGGCCTCAACCATAGCCCCCTAGATCACCAGACTTTAACAGTTTGGATTTTTTCCTGTGGGGACATCTGAAATCCTTAATTTACTAGACACCTATCCAAAATGAAGAAGAATTAAGTAATCGAATAATTAACTCTTGTAGGTCGATTCAAAATAATCCAGGAATTTTCCAAAGAGTGCGCGAATCAATGAGAAGAAGATTGGATGCATGCATACAGGCAAGAGGTGGACATTTCGAACGTTTATTGAAATTTTTATTTAGATTTATATCTAGTGTTCCGTTGTTTATTGTTGTTTAAAAAGTTTTCAAAATTGTTTAACTTTTTGACAAACACATGCATCCATTAATTTAAATCAAAATAGTTGAAAACGGCTGCTTGGTGGGGATTTTTGAAAAACATGCCTTTTTCACGTAAAAATGTTTTTTTTCTAGAAAATGTGATACATACATGCACGACAAAGTTGTGACTCCCCAAAAGAGACAAAGACCTGTAGGCGGCGCCCCCTACAATTAAGGGCCAAACTAAGATCAAATTTGAATTTCTCATATTAAAAAATCACCAAATACCAATTTTCGTCCAAATACCGATATTATTTTAAAAATTATTTACGAAAAACCAAAGTAAAAATAAATTTTTAACACCCTGTATATATAACTGTGCGGACCCATGCTTATATGAACTTTTCACCTTATAAATAACTGAGGAATGGTCCTGTAAAATATCTGACACTTAACACATAACACCCTTAACACATAACACCCTTATATAAGCTTCACCAACAGTGCCAGATTAACGACTAAGCTAACTAGTAGTAGAGACTCTCTAGAGTGTGCACGTACTTTTGTTTGCTCTCTGGAAATTCGTGAATTTTACTACTAATCCAAACGCCTATTTACAAGTGAACAGTGCTGTGAAGGAAAAAACCAAATAGTGCCCCATTGTCCAGACTCCAAAAAACTATCCATAAACTTGTGTTTGTTTTCAACCTTTGGTAAGAAGCCACACTTTATTAGCTATGCCTGACAGCACCACATGCGCGAATTGTACAAAGCCAGTGCTACCTTCGGACAGCACGAAACTTCAGTGCGACGGCTGCAAGCGAATGATTCACATCGCTTGTACAGATCTACCGCAAGACGATCGTATTACTCGCCATCGAATTAAATGCTTGAAGGTTCTATGTAACTCATGCAGCGCAAATCTTGAGTCTTCCCTTGATATCAAAGGACTGATAGAATCATTCAAAAACGATATGCGTAGAGAGCTAGAAGATGTCAAGTTGAAAATCGAGACAATAAATGAGAAGCTTACCGAGGTCGAAAATTCTAAGTCTGTGCAGTCCTCTGATGTTGTTATCGAGGAGGTACTGGACAGACTGAATCGAGCAAAAAATGTGATTATCAGAGGGGTCCCTGAAGCAACAGGAGACATAAATGCTAAGAAAGAGCATGATAAATCGGTAGTGTCAGAGGTACTGAACACTGTAAACTGCCCAGCTAACCCAATCACCATCTTTCGAGTAGGCAAACCCAACCCCACAAACAAGTACCCCGTATGATAAAGCTGGTAATGCCAAATGAACAAGATGCTCGAACTATTTTGAGGAATAAGAAAAGTCTAATCGAGAAAGTTTCTACCTCTAAACTATCCATCATAAGTGACCAAACTCCTCCCAAGTTCAGCTACTGAAAGACCTACGCGGGAACTTGACGCGAGGAAAGCAAATGGGAAGCAAAACCTTACCATCAAATATATACATGGCATTCCCAAAATAACCTCCATCAACTTTCGAACATAAAACAGCCTTTTACAACAACCAACAACCGCCCTATCTATGCTGGAAAATCCTTTACACTAACTTAGACTCGTTATTTGCTAAATTCAATGAACTTATATGTAACATAGTTGATCTCAAACCTAACATAATACTCCTAACCGAAACATGGCTGAAACCAACTGACCCAGATTCACTGGTTAACATAAGAGGCTACAGTATTCACAGAGCGGACAGATTAAATCGTGTCGGTGGTGGAGTATGTATATATTTATGCGATGAGATCATAACCGAATTCGCAGTACGACAAGACATAGCCGTAATCCAAGGAGTGGAGGCGTTACATGTCAGCCTTACCAAGGAAACCGTCAACATAAACATAGTATGTATTTACAGACCCAATGATGTATCCCATGAAGCCAATGTTCAACTGATCGATTACCTAAACCAACTATCGACCCTTGACAACCTCATCATTACTGGTGACTTTAACTACCCCAATATCACCTGGCCCATTAATAATATACCTGAAACAAATAGTGCCACGAGTAATTTCATGCATTTCGTTGCCGATTCAAACCTCTTTCAACTCATCACAGAACCAACTAGATTCCGAATCAACAATGAACCATCTGTTCTTGACCTCATCTTTACCAATGATGAAAACATTGTCACAGATTATGAAATCCTACCACCAGTTGGATTATCGGACCACGCAGTAATCTACGCAACTACTCAGCTCAATATTCATATGCCAAACAAGTACGGAACTGAAATTTTCAAAATAATCGATTTCGATCAGTTATTCGAGGAACTTTCCGCCATCGATTGGATCACCCTCTTGAATACATGTGATGACGTTGATATCCTCTGGGAAAAATTTTACTCGACCATAACTGCCCTTGTTGACAAGAACTCCCGCAGCAAAGTATGCCGAAAAATCCTCTCAAACCATGGATGAATACCGAAATAATGTCACTCATATATCACAAAAAAGACTTTGGAAGAGATACAAAAGATCAAAAGCCCCAGAAGATTATCAAACTCATCGAAATTCTCTAAATACCTGGTATCAACACTACGATCTTCACGTCTGAGTTTGAAGAATCTATTGCGAACTCTGAAAACAATAAAAACTGTACAAGTTCATACGATCAAACCTGAACACCAAAGTAAGCATTCCGCTCCTACAAAACCTGATGGTACCCTGTGCTCTACAGATATCGAATCAGCTGAAATCCTGGCCAATCTTTCACAAGCTCCTTCACAGTGGAGCCCCGAGATGATCAATTACCAGGAATTATAGCAGAACGACTGCGTGATAATCTAAACCATGTGACGTTTAGCCCGGAAAAATTAAAAACATTTACTGAACACTAAATTAAATTCATCTCCTGGCTTGGATGGAATGAGCCCCTTCTTTCTAAAAAAATTTGCCGAAACTCTCTGCTCTCGGTTATCAAGAATCATGACTGTCTCTTTCGCAAAATCTCAAATCCCACGGGCTTGGAAGAAGGCATCTGTCACTGCTATTTTCAAAAAGGCGATAAACTCAATCCAACCAACTACAGGCCCATTAGTCTTCTATCCGTACCTTCCAAAGTAATGGAATCAATAATTGTAGAAGACATGTTAGAATTTTTAACAAAAAACGCAATCATACCATCGGGACAACATGGTTTTGTCAAAGGTAAATCCACCACCAGCAATCTTCTACAGTGCATAAACGATTGGACGAAGGCTCACGATAAAAAAAATACCGACAGATATCGTCTATCTTGACTTTGCCAAGGCTTTCGACAGGGTCCCAGTGAGGAGGCTAATGCACAAACTTGACACACTCGGTATTCGGGGCCAACTAAACTCATGGGTTGAAAATTACATGACAGAAAGAACTTTCACGGTCAAAGTGGGTCACTCTTTTTCTTCGGACAGACAAGTCACAAGTGGAGTCCCCCAGGGTTCTGTTCTTGGCCCCTCCTCTTCGTTGTTTATGCAAGTGATCTTGCTCTTCATATAAAGTCCAGCAAGTCGTTTTATGCCGATTATACTAAACTGTATGGAAATGCCTTAGTGGAACATCAACTCCTTCAAGAAGACCTCAACTCGATTAGTCGGTGGTGTGAGGATTGTCTTTAACCTCTTAACGTCGAGAAATGCGTCTTATTTCATCAAGTGAAAGGACAATCCACTCCACGAGTACACAATAAACGATCAACAGATACGTATAGTGTCTTCTCATGTCGATCTGGGAGTGACTATTAATACTGACCTAACTTGGTCCGAACATGTTATATCCACATGCAAGCGCGCCAATACACTGATCTACCTCATCCGCAAAACGTTCTCCCATCTATCATACTCAAGTTCCATAAAACTCTACAAAACCTACGTTCGTCCAATTATGGAGTACGCAGGTCCGGTGTGGTGTCCTGTTTTGGTGCGCGACAAGATTCTGTTGGAAAACGTTCAGCGTCGAGCCACGCGTATGACTTTTGGCGAAGTGCGTCCAACCTATCCCGAAAGACTGAGGATGGCACAGCTGATAGCTTTTGACCAACGTCGACTCCGTGGGGACCTCATCATATCCTTCCGTATAGCTAAGTACAACTATGCTAATCAGAAAGAACTTTTTGTTTTCAACAATGATTCGCGGTTACGTGGTCATAATCTCAAATTAAAAAAGGAGAAATTTGCCACTAGGCAGAGACAGCATTTTTTGGTGAATCGTATTTTCGAAACTTGGAATAACTTACCCAACGATGTTGTGAATTCTGACTCAGTGAATAGTTTTAAAAACAAAATAGATATTTGCTTATTTTCATAATTTTTCCTACGCATATATTAATTATTTTTCTTTTTCTTTTGCATGCATTGTATAATCTTGTTGATCTCTTTAGTTTTTTTTTAGGCTTACATAGGACTCTGTCCTCAGCCTTTACTTATATGTAATAATAATAATAATAATAATAACTAGGCTATAGCCTTGGGGCGCATCAAAATAGGGGAACCACATTGAAAATAATTCCGTCTAGGAACGGCTTGTTCATATCCGAGTTAAACTTTAAAGTTCCGTCGCTAGAGAAATAGTTATTTGGTTAGCTTCCGTCCATTTAATTAACAAGCTTAGAGCCTTTTGCATGCCATTTCTAACTGTGCCAGAACCACCATGTCGTCGGCACACTGCCAGAGACCTCAGTAGTCCGTTAATCATGACCACCTGATTCCACAGGATTGGAGAAAGTACCCTCTGAGAGCATCCTCTGGTCCTGTTCGGTTCCGGTGATTTGTATGTTTCAAATGAGCATATTTGTCGCAGATTACCACTTTTTTCGCTATTGTACACCTTCTTTGGAATCACTGGTCTATTTGAGCCCCAGGAAAATGAACCCAAAAGTATTATGTCTTCTCCTGTACTAGTATACTCACCTTGTTCATTTTTGAGGGTAAGTATCCTTATAAGTACCCTTATTATTATCTATTTATAGACCGTCATTATCAGTCTTTCAAGAGTTTCTGAATTAACTAGAAAATCTTCTGGGGTATGCTCTCAAAAATTTCATACTGTCATTCTAAGTGGAGATTTCAACGTCAATGGTTTAAACTCCATGTCATGAAACAAAAGCTTTTTTGGATGTGATAGAATCTTGTCAACTGAACAATCATACTTCTAACCCACAAGAATGTTCTATCATCCTGATGGAAAAATTAACTCATCTCAAATTGACTACATAATATCTAATATCTAATCTGGAAGAAATATTTCATGTTGAAACTCTGGATCTGGGTTTCTCAGACCATCTTGCACAAATCATTGAATTTCCCTTCAAACGCACCGCAAAAAACCAGAAACACTGTGTGTGTGTGCAAAAAAGAAACTCACACCCAGGAGTGGTATCTGAATTCAAATATATTTTTAGTAAAGAAAAACATACATTGAATTGTACAGGGGATACCAACAAAGTATTCAACCACTTTTGGCAACATTTTTCATGGTGTTTTGATACTTCTCATCCAAAAAGAAAAATCAAAATACCAAACAATAGGGCTAAAGACATAAACATAAACTATTCTAGTGAGACTCTTGAACTGAGTAATAAAGTTAGAGACCTAAACTGGCTTCGAAAACTCTCAAATGATGATAGCATACAGTCTAAATACAAAACCATGATAAATACTCTAAACAACCAAATTCAAATGGAGAGAACCAATCACTTCACTTTCCTGATCGAAGGTGTTCATAATTCCGGTGACAATGCATTATGGAATTTTTGTTTGAGAAAAAACAAAATGGCGGCTCCAAGATGGCGGATAAGATTTGTATTCATGGTCCGATTTGATTCAAAATTGGTATGTGGGGTTTTTCGGGGTCGGAGATTATGAATTTATGTCAAAATTCATAAATTGAAGATGGCGGCTCCAAAATGGCGGACGAGTATTGTCAGGCTTGTTTAATATTGCGTAAGTAGTTTCTTCTCCAAATCGCAATATCTGGTTTACCTATCAGTACAGATTGTTATGTTTGGATAGTTGAAGCTGATATGTTTTAAAATTTTCGATAATGTCATTTTAGAGAAAGTTGGTTAATCCGGATCAGCTTGAACTGCAGACATAATTTTATACAGGGAATTTCACTTTTTAGGTAAAACTCATGGAATTTACGCCTTAACCTCTGCTTTAACGATTCGTTTATCGTCATCCGTGGCCGACCCGGAGATGTTTTTGGTGGTTGAGGAGCTCCACTTTTATTTTCTCTTATTAATTGATAGATGGCGGACTTCACTGTGCACACCATAGAAGATGCTTTTGTAACAGTCTCATCTACACTGGCACTTTTGTTCTGATTTTGCAACGAAATTAAAGTCTAAAATTAATGTTTTTTAATTTAAAGATAATGGACCCAATTTTAGCCGTTTTGGTGGTCCTTGTTCAGCATCCATAATACTTAAATCTTATTTTATATACACAAGCTAAACACAGAAGCACACGCAAATAATTTCCAGAAAGCATTTCCAGCGATACCGAGTACCTCCTACTGAATTCTTACCCTTCTATCAGTACCTACAGTTATAAAAAGGGCTGGTCTTTGTAAAAGATTATGGGTTTTTCCTAGCAGTTCGTACTTATACATACCTGGATTTAATTACTCCATGCCTTTATTTTACGGAGTATAGTTTATTTTCTTAGCCTTGAAAGTTCAGCGTTCTACAAGGGCACGTTCCTGTTGGAGTTCCTTGTGATAAGGGGACAGTTGTTATTGAATGCAGATATGAATTGATTGATTTAACGTTTCAATTGTTTGGAAAATTGATATACAATCACATGCTAACAAAATTATGAACATTGAACTAAAAATAAAAAAATTATGATACCTCAAATTTTATCAAATATCTTTTTTATTGCAGCCATAACCAAGGAAGCTCTCATCAACGAAATCAACACTATAGAATTCAACACCTATCAAAGCAACTTCGATCCTAGGTGCACAGGAGAGATACGAATCCACAGTGTCTCTTTCCTCCTGAGAGAAAAAACCAGTGTCCTTCCACAACATCCAGACTCCAAGGAGTACTTCCTGGCAGTGGCGGCATGTGGAAGGAAAATCATTTCCAGCGAAGTTGCTGAAGCTACAGACGGCGTTGTAGTCGTCGAGAAATGTTTTGGATTCGCGAATCTTCTGGCGGATTTCGAAACATGTCTTAGTGTTTATTCGATGATGGTCAGGAATAAGGTCCATATAATTCAGGTATGCTTAGAGTATTGAAAAATATAAATGAATTTCTGGTATAATAATCGCAGACACTTCCACCACCATGCAGAATAAAACAAAGCGGCTTTGAGCACTCTTGAATCTTACGAGAAAACTCTTAGTTATACTCCAGAATATTTATTACCTTCTGGTACATATATAAAGAATCATATTGCTCACGATTTTCAATCAAAATTATGAAATTGAAGACATATCTCTGTGCTCCTAGTTTCTAAGATTCCGTTACCCTTTAAAAACAAAATTAACACACCTTGTTTATATAATTTTACAGGAGAACATGAGATGTCCTTCACCGAAAAGCATCTTCAGATGCAACAAGGACTCAAGGAGAGACAGGAGCCCCAGTACATTGTACATAGAACCTCTGGCTTTCACCCTTTTAGGAAGATGTTTCATACGAAACCAGGCACTCTCCAAGACCAAAGATAACAACACCCTCAGCCTGAAACTGCACAACGTGCTTCCCCATTCGTCGATCGGTGAATCAGTATCGATGAGAATTGACTATAACTTTCGATTGACTAATAGAACGAGTGGTTTTTTGACAATCGGTACTGAAAACGATCAAATGTGTACAACTTGGAACCGCAGGTGGTGCCTCTTGGAAGGATACGTCTTCAAGTATTGGAATTACCCTTCAGAAGAAGTGACAGCGTCTCTAGGCAACGTCGATTTGAGCTACTGTATAGCCCAAAGCGTAGTGCCGGCTGATAGAAAAATATGTGCCAGACCCAAAACCCTTATGATTCCTGTTGAAAGTGGTAGATGTGTAAAAAAGTATTTGTTGTCCGCTGATACGAACACAGACATGGAAATGTGGGAAAAGGAACTCAATTTCGTCATAAAGTCTCTAATGATGTGGAATGGAATGAAATCCGGGTTATATTCCAGTTGATTTGTGGTGAATCTGGGCGTTAAAGTCTATACTGTTTTAATCATACGTCTGTTGAAAAAATCAATTCCCAAAGAAAACATTCGTCGTCCAAAACTCAAATGCAATAATTGAAGTATGAAAATTTACAGTCGTCTACAGGGTAAATCAGAAAATCATTCTCATATCCAGAATCATGACCTGCTAAAAGAGTCTTTGTTTTTTTTTCGAATAATGATTATTTTATTTTATTTTAAGACTGTTTTTTCATTATAATTTTGTTCGTGTGTTTTTTGTCTCGGTTGTTTGTGAAATGAATATTTAAATGCATAAAAACAACAATATACTCCAAGATTTAGAGAACGCAGAGGCAAGAAACAGAAAATGCTCTTTTTTTTTTAATTCGATGGCATTTTCTTGTGTTTATTATATTAATGATCATATGAAATAGTGTTAAGAGTCAAAACACATTTAGGTCAACCAAATGAAGAAAAAACATCCATAAAATTAATGATACCCTCTAGACAATTTTCAGACTGCGTTTTGGCTATTGCATAATGCAAATATTTTTGTCAGGATTAAAAAATTCTTCAGATAAATAAATTGAAAAAATTCCATTTGGTGGAAACTCTTTGGCATGCAACATATGATATATATTTTAAATGTAAAAGAACGAATTCATGATGAGTTGAAAATATATGTACTAGTTACTTTGTTCAAATTTGTGATTATTTTTAAGAGTTTTATTATTTAAATGATATTTTATAAACTACCTGATTAGCATCTTTTTCAAGATGTGAGAGACTTGATAGTGGAATTAAAAAATTCAAACAAAAGTTACCTTTTCGTTTCATTAATACCTTTCTCTAATACAAATTATATACAAATTAGATAGTATAACATAGTATATAAATATATTATATATATATATATATATATTTATATATATATATATATATATATATATATATATATATTGTTATGATAAGAAATATTTGTTAAGTGTAAAAAAAAATAAAAGTGATATAATGATACTTATATATCACATAAATACCTGCTATGTTTGTTTTGCAATTTTTCTGTACATTTTGCTTTTCTGGAACCTTGTACCATTTTCTAGTCGATGCACATGTTATTGAGCCTGGCCATATACAGGGTGTTATGAATTAACAAAACACACCTGCAACACCAAACTTGTTGTTAGATTGAAAAAACAAGCATCAAGAGCATCGACTGTCTGAGGATGGTCGAACCGAGATTATTTCACTGGAGCGGTCTGCAGGAAATATCTCTTTCTCTCTTTACTTGGGCGTTGAGTTGTTTATCCAGGAAGTACTTACCGTTTTCAGAAAGATTAAAAAATAATAATAATAATGCACTCATAAAAATATTAAGAATATACATACATATTTTCTAAAAGTTAACAAAGTATTTCATCCGTTCTACATAAGGATAAGAAGATACAATATTCCAAGAGTGGTAGTTACTTGAAGTTATTTTTTTTTATCAGTCTACAAATTTAATAGATTGACCAAAAACAATAGAGACATCAATGGTCAAAAACGACTGGAAATAATTATCTTTTGAAAACTTAGGGTACATATAGATTATAGAGATACAATTAAAGACACATTCGCATTATAAAGGATTCAATTTGCCCAAAACATAAATACAGAAAACATATATGAACTTACGATAAATCAGCAAGATCAACACTTATTCACTGGAGATGGCTTTTAAACGACAATTAGTTTAATTGTATTATTATTTTGATTAATTTCGCGGAAATTGGTTATTTTATTTTTACTTCGCACTGTATATTAGATTATCGATGTATGGATACGGTTTTCTATGAGGTCATGAACTTTTGATTTGAGGTTTTTCGTTGGCTTATCTCGTTCTTGAAGCGTTGATAAATAATAGGTAATTTTGGAAAAAATACTGGTTTACTCGTGAATTAACTTGGTTTCTGTCATTACTCGGATTAACTTAATTTGAATATAATTTATCTTAATGGCTACCTAAGTTCACTGCCTGACGACTTTATTCGTACTCTTCTCATCTTTATTTCACTATGTTGTAATCGAATGAAATCTAACCTCATTTTGAGAGTACATGTTCTTTGTTTCACTTCTGAACACCGAGAGAGAGAGTTAATAATAATAATAATAATAACTTTATTGTCCCAAGAAACATTACATGTTTATGGTTAGGGACTAAACTAGTTATAAGATCAAAAAAATACATATACATCATGGAAGTAGTCAAAAACGAATTGTGGATTCACAATAGTTCAAGAAAGTATATATACGAAGGTGTAACCAAATAAACATTTCTAATTATTTTAATGTGTAAATAAAAAAAAATAAAAAAACACGTTTATAAATTTTTATCCAGTTGATTGAAGTATATATTTCAGTTCGATTTTGAATTTCGCCATAATTTTTTTTTATTTTGTTAGGAATTGAATTATTAGTTGATCCGAAAAGTCGTGCCCTTTTATAATCCGCTACCCGATCACGTGATGGCTTTGCTCGTCGCGGGTAAAAATTCCTGATATCATAATTATCTTCACCCTGTCATAATAAATCAGCGGCTTGATAATTAATGCTATTGTCACCGCAAATGGATATTGTCACCGCAAATGGATAAAGATGAAGAATGTATGTCTTTCGCGGGTGAGTTACATTAATGGGCTGTCATAACATATGTGTGTTTCTTTGCTCGTTAATTTTCTTAGGTGTGACTATCAGCGGAAGTGATTAGCTATTTATGACCTATTTGTAAAAGGGGTGATTTTTTTATAGTAATTTTTAAGTGCATTTCCTTGTCTGAACAGATGATGAAGTATTTTTAACGGGCATGGGCCTATCAGTTTTAGTCGCGTATTTGACTTTAGAATTTATTTTCATTCCTATTGAATTTGTTTTCCGGCTATAACGTTCATATTAAGTATTATCGTGTTGTTTCTTATGAATGAAACTTTTTCTGTAATTATGGGGCATGACAATGTCTCAAGAGTTTAGCAGTATAGTTTTTCTATTGTCATAAGTGCGTTGCCAACAATACATTCAATGTGCACAACCTATAAAAAAATATATAAATCAAAATTCAGGAATGAACTTTAGATCTCAAGTAGATAAAAATAATATTAATAATATTAATATGTGACATGTAAAAACATTTCGATGGAAAATGATAAAATATAAAAAATTTAGTATAGAAAATTGTCAAATATGAATTTTAACAAACTCTGTATATATTATGTAAGCTATAGAAATGTAAATTGTATATAAAATCCATAGAATAGTTCAAAATAAGGAAAAGTGTCCCAGAAAACCTGAACCTGAAAACATTAAATTTTTGAGAAAAAACAAAAAGTGATGGTTGCCAGGAAGAAAAATGACGAAGTTTTGGAGGAGATAAAAATTATGTTTAAAAGAAAGTCGTAACAAATTTTGCTAAGAAGAACGGAAGCAAATCAACCATTTGACAATCAAACTACCACCTTCAGAATAAAGCAAAATTCCTATCCGTGACGTTGCCAACTACAAGGGGGCCCTGCCACAGTGAAGCTGCAAACTCCAATATCCAAAGAACACTTCCAGGATTCACGAGAATACTCAAGAGAGACGAATAACAGGTGCTATTTAACCCAAAACTAAACAAAGTGAGCGTATTCGTGTCAGAGACTTCTTTCGGGTACTTTTGATGACTTTTATCCACTGATTTGAACGTTATATTTTATTCATGCTCATAATTTATATTTACTAGTTACGTTATCGCGCATGAGCAAAGATTTTGACATTTCTATTTCACTGTTTGATAAAATTATTAAAATTAAGATAGATTTCGCAGGTTAGGTACATTTAAGAATTCATTTTGAATAAAAGAAAGATCATTTGACTATTTTCTGGATTCATTACTTATCTGGATTCATTATTTATCACATAACCACAAATATTTCCATAAAACATCACATTGAACATTGACTTCAAGCAGAGCAACAAGGTGGCACCACTGAATCCTACCATGAGAAGGAGAAATATCATATTTCCATAGGCGTGCCGACTGAGCTGGGATAAGGTAAAAGAATACAGGTAAAAGAGTATTTGAAAATGAGTAAGCAACATAGCCTGATATTTTAGTACTGTTTTGATAGGTATTTCTTTTCAAAATTTTCAAATAAAAATAAATCATTTAATCAAACGTATCATAACAAATGGAAAATATTTATTATGATGACTAGTTATTAATAAAATAAAATAATAATTAAAAAATAAAAATTATAATATATATATATATATATATATATATGTTTTGCTTATTGTGAACTAGCTGACCCGACAGATGTCCTGTCCAAATTTCTATAATCCCTAAAAAAAAATCCTGAAAACTCTCGTCCGCGTAGAATGTTTTTTGTGGTTCCATCTAGGTTGTGCCTTTGACTCTGTCCGCTTCCCGTTTTCCCTTTATTCCGTTTTCCATTTAACCCGTTTTCCCATTATCGCCTTCTCCCATTATCCTATTATTCCGTTTTCCCGAAAAAAATTAGCAAAATCGGTCCAGCCGTTGTATTTATAAAATAAAAAAATGTTACCCTGACCGGGATTCGTTCCTGTGACCTTCTGCTTGGTAGGCGACAGTGTAAACCGCTGGGCTATTTCTTCTTTGGTAATAAATACTCTTTTTCATTACCAGGATCAACCAAAATTGCATTCCTTTTTGGTATTTGCCAAAAGGTTAAAAATCATTATGCGAATGGATATCATTTGAAATTGGAGGATGATGAAATCCTTGAAAAATTTTATAGATTAAAACTCTCCAGTTATGTTGCATTAGGAATTAATATTTGGCGGAAGAAACATGTATGTTTTTTACAACAAATGGAATTTCTAAAAATTCAACTGAATAAAAAACACTTGTACATTAAAATAATTGTAAAATTACAAAAAATCTTTTGGAATACTTACCAAAGGATTGCAAGACTGATAAATTATACATAAATTATTCAAAACAGAACTATATTTCCCAAAATATACATAAAGAATATAAAAAATCTTGAATAAGTAAATATTTTCTTCACAAAGTTACAGAATACTATTCTAAAACTAGCACCCAAATGTAAAGCTTACAAATATAAAGTGAATAGAAAATACTAAAATGGTAAGAGAAAAACTCTTTTTATATAAAAATTAATATAACCATCACAATATTGAAATTAAAAATACCTATTCATACTAAAAACAATTGTTGTAAAAACATAAAACTGTGTGAAGTGAAATAACATTTGATATTACTGTAAACATTGATCAGTAAATTTATGTAAATCAATGAAATATTTAAAAAATTGATACAAACTTTTCACAAGCTGCAGATCCATTAAAAATATTTTGAAAATTTTGTGTCCTCGCCAATTCTGTCAATTTGTGTTATGTGATATCAATAAAATATTATTATTACTGTTATCTTAAGGTGAATTTAGTCCACTTTTTTAGTAATAGCAATAGAATTAGTAATGATTTTAATAAAGTCAAATGGTGAATTGAATTCCTTTTTGGTCTTTGCCAAAAGGTTAAAAATCATTATGCAAATTTGGATATCATTTGAAAATGCAGGATGATAAATCCTTGGTGAATTTTATAAAGTAAAACTCTCAGTTATGTTTATTATGGATTAATATTTAGTGGAAAAAAATATGAGTATGTTTTTACACCAAATTGAATTTCTAAATTAATCTAAAAAAAAAATTGGGGCACTTGTACATGAAAATGAGTTTGAAAATTGTGTGTGTATGTGTGGAATACTTACCAACGGATTGCAAGACGGATCAATTATACAGATGTAAATTATTCAAAACAGAACTATATTTCCCAGTATATATATATATATATATATATATATATATATATATATAAAGAATAAGTAAACGCTTTCTTCACAAAGTTACAGAATACTAAGCACCCAAAGGTAAAGCTTACAAAGTGAATATAACATATTAAAAAGGTAAGATAAAAACTCTTTTTATATAAAAATTAAAATATAACCATATACCTAACCATCACATTATTGATTTAAAAAATATTAATTCTAAAAAAATTTGATGCATAAACATAAGACTGTGTAAAAGGAAATAACATTTGTTATTATTGTAAACATTGTTCAGAAAATTTATGTAAATCATTGAAATATTTAAAAAATTGACACAAATATATAACAAACTCACAAAAATCTTTTGGTTTGCGCCAATCATTTGTTTCTCTTAATGGGAGAATGTACATTCAAAAATTGTTGATTGAAAAAATATTTTTTTATATAATTTGAAAATTATAGATGACAAATGTTGCTGGAAAGCAAATTATTGGAATACATTGTTACTGAGAAGTACAAAAAAGTTACTTGCTGTATTGCATGAATCAAACTGATAGAATGTCAAAAGAATTGATAGAGTTATCATAAAAAATACCTGTTTAATTCTGTAAATTTGTTGTGTATTGACTTGGGATCAATAAAATATTATTGTTACTATTATCTTAAGGTAAAATTTATCCACTTTTTTAGTAATAGCAATAGAATTAGTAATGATTTTCATAAAGTCAAAAGGTTTAATTCATACAAGGGTATTAAATTTCGCATTAGTAATAGTGACCTTATGAAATGAGATTTAATAAAATGGTTGTATGAATTAAGCTTATATTATAATTATTCCTATTATTATTCTTGTTACTATTGCTAAATCAAAGTTGGGTAAATCTACCATTAGTCACAATTTGGGATGTAAAAATGACAAATCCGAATTTTGTTGCAACTTCTAGTCAAAAACAGTGATCCCTGACCTGCTACTCTAACATCTCTCATCTCTTGAAATTTCTATAAAAGAAATTCCATCAAATTCAAAGCACTTGTTTCCAAAAAACTTCAGTCTCTTCCTCTAAAATAATATCTATTCGGCAATTTTCCATAGAAGTTTCTAATTTCAATCCACCAAAATGAAATGAAATGAAATCAGAGAAAACATTAAATGGAAAATAAATGTTTTGAAAACATCTTGTTTTTACAAGGCACCTTATTATACACAGAAACAAAAAATAATTAAGCAAAGTAATGAAATATCTGGAATAAGTACACCGAAATGCATTTCGCTATGAAAATAATTTGGAAAAGCTAATATATACTCAAATAAAGCATGTAATGTATATATGAATATTTGCCTAAATGTTATAAGTTTTCAAAAGATATTTCACCAAGTAAACCGCAGCCACACCTAAACCGAAAGACAACAAATGTGACAAAGATCTGCCAGGCACAGACAACCCTGGCGCCAACAGTACTCTCAAATAAGTCAATTTTCCTTTTGTATAAGGGGGATACCTAGCAGAACCCAGTGTTTCCCCAATTACCCCCAAATTTTTGTGCAAAACGCCTTTTTTATGAGTGAATGTATCATAACCGTACTTCCCGTGATAGCTCCCCATACCGCTGTGACCGACCCCACCAAACGGCAGAGAGTGAACCGCCAAATGCATCACTGTATCATTCACGGTAACCCCGCCTGCAGAGGTGTTGGCAAGTATTTGTTGAACATCTTTTTTGTTATTCGAAAAAATATAAAATGCCAGCGGTTTTTCTCGACTGTTTATAAACTGTATAGCATCGAAAGCATTTTCCATTGGGATTATTGGCAAAATGGGGCCAAATATTTCTTCCTGCATGACGGGATTTGAAGGATCCACATTGATCAACACCGTCGGCGCAACATATTTCTCGGCAAGATCGATCTCGCCACCAAATGCTACAGTACTACCTTTCAACAAACCAGCTAGTCTTTGGACGTGTCGTTCATTCAAGATCCTTCCGTAATCCGGGCTAGACTTTGGATTATCTCCGAAGAAGTCCTTCATGGCTTTCTTACTGGCGGTTACGAATTTATCTTGAAGTGCCTTAGGACACAAAAGATAATCTGGGGCCACACAAGTCTGCCCAGCATTCGCGCATTTGCCCCAAATTATTCTTTTTGCGGCAACTTCGATATCAACTGAAGAATCCAGGTAAACAGGGCTTTTTCCTCCTAGTTCCAGCGTGGTTGGAGTTAGATATTTAGCGGCAGCTGCTTGGATTATTTTACCCACAGCTGTGGAGCCCGTGTAGAATATATAATCGAATCTTTCTTTGAGTAACTCTGTGGTTTCCGGAATTCCTCCTTCGAAGACTCTATAAGAATCAACGTCAAGATATTCGGGTATGGTCTTGGCCAAGAATTTAGACGTCGCAGGTGCTAGCTCGGGGGTTTTAATAACAACGCAGTTACCGGCTGCAATAGCTGCAACCACGGGACCCAGAGTTAGTTGAAGCGGGTAATTCCAGGCCCCCATAACCAGAACGACTCCGTACGGGTCGTGTAAAATATAAACAGAGTCCAGAACATTAGCCATGGTCGTAGATGGTTTTTCTGGTTTCGTCCAGTCATAGATGTGCGTCAGAGCGTACTTTATATCGTTCAGAAGGAAATCTATTTCCATCAGCTTGGATTCTATCTCGCACTTGTGCAAGTCTTCGGCAAGAGCTTGGGTAATCGCATCGGTATTTTCTTCCAACAATCGTTGCAGGGATTTCAGCTGTTTGACTCTATATCCAACTGGTTTGGTTCTACCACTCGAAAATGTATTGCGTAGGTCAGTGAGGAGCTCCTTGGGATTTTTGTTGTTTTGTGACATTTTAAGCAGTTTTTCTATTGTCTTCAGAGATTTCAGAAGCAAACTGTAATCAACTACAAAAAGATAAACTTTGAACACGAATAATTACTATGTTATTTAAATTATATATCTAGACTTTGACCCCTGAGACTTGATTGAAGATCACATCCGCTCATTGCTCAGTGTTGCCGGTGAAAAACAAAAAGATCCACCATCCATCCCACTTGAAATTATACGACTTTGTCCGAAGTTATCCGATTTTATTTCAGTAGTAATATTTACGTACATATATATCTGGCATATGGTTGATAATCTAAATAATCTAAGTGCGAATTTACACGATCCAATAAATTGAACAATAAAATTGACCAATATGGGTTATATTTACACCTGACAATTTATTGGTCAATTTTGGCAACAGTTTTTACTCAGGAATACCAACATACTGACAAGAAATGGTTCAACTATAGGAAAAGTTCCGAATATTATTCAATAGCTTATTGAATTGACTCTGATCCATTCTTAAATAACGTTTGAATTGATTAGGATCTGCACTCAGGAATTTTTCGTGAACTAATGTCAAGTTTCCTTTCCCACTTTTCTCAATCCAAGCTCTAATCCACCATCTTCTACATCTCTGTCTTTTATATTCAGCAATGCACATTTCTGCGAATGTAATGTAACGTAAATTATGTTTTTTTTTTCGCACAATCATTTTTCTCGCGGTTAGGGTAGGGTATGTGAAATCGCGTAAATAATAACATACCTATAACCTGAAAATCTCTGTTCTAGCAGGTATCCAATTCATGGCCGAAAGTTACTGCAAATTGTCACTAAAAATTGATGAAAAATTAGAACCGATTCTAAACTCATCAATTTATTGGTCAAGTTCAAATTGACGACAATTTTCTGTTTACACCTATCAATAAAATTCAAGGTCACAAAATTGACCAATTTATTGGATCGTGTAAATTCGCACTAAATACACACAAAACCATATTTCTTTTAGCCCTGAGAGATGATATAACATGAACCGTTTATTTTATAATTTTGCAGGCGCTTGTTACACAATATTTTATTTTAATTTTTCTTTGCCTCATTTCGATCCTCAAAAATTACATTTTGTGAAAATAATTCCTCAAATTCAAAAATTTTGACAAAATTTTCAAGAATTGAGGAGCACCTTCACTTTTCAAAAGTGGAGTCTCGCACAAGTTGCCAACTTAAAAAAACCTTCAAAAGTTCTGCATCTCCAAAGGCAATTGTTTGACTTTGGTTATATAGAAAATCGCCATATACCAATCCAATTACTTTTGGTCATGAAGCGATTATATATTTCATATATCAAATATGTTATTCATAGAGATTTTGTGTCTAAAACAGTTGGTAGCGCAAAACATATTTTATATTTTTTGAAAATAAAAATTGAAGAGAGAGCTACAAGAGAGGTTCGAATCAAAGAGAGTAAACGTTATCTGAGTGGGAGGTACTAATAAGCTCTAGCCAATCAGAATCTTGTAGCATTAACCCCTCATAGTGACGTACATGGACATGAGTACAGGTGGCCTACGTAACATACAGAATGGTCCAATATACATTCAAAAGCCTGTAACTCTCAGATACCAGAGTGCGGAGTGCGATAGTCCGCCACGGATTATGGTTAATTATAACATTTAATTTGCAATTAAAAAGTATTGATTTATCAATTTATCTTAAATAAGCAAAAATTGCATTTAGTTTCGACCTAAAAGTTTGATCATTTGATCCTTATTTTTAATTGAAACCAAAACCGAGAGAATGATACTATAATTGGCAACCAATTCAACGTGTATTTGTAAGGTGTATGGCCTAAACTCTGCAACGAAATATATTGGAATTGTATGTAATTAATTCAGCTGATTTCTGTAATGTTAATTGCATACATTCGGTAATATTTAATCCTCAATTCATTTCCACGTTGACAATTATTCCAGGAATGTAAACATTGCATAGATACATACAAATGTTTAGGAAGTGGAGAAATGAGAAAGTGACAAAGTGGTTGAATGTTTAATGATAATTGGTGTCCCGTGTATACAAAACTGTGAATGTCATGCATAACGAACATGATCTAATATAATATTTCAATTATATATCATATTTTGTTTTTAATGTTATGAACCATTAATGTTATGTTTCCATTGCATACACCATTCAATTAACGGGACTTTTAACACCTCATTTCTTTTGAAAATGATATGGGACAAGTAAATTCTGTAGTTAAAATCGAAAAATGGCTCAAAAAACCAATGATAAAGAGAGCAGGTGAGGCTAAAAACAGCGTTTTTAATTCATCAAAAGATCTTATGTGAATTGTTTCAGGCATTGGTGGCTGCATTTCGGAATAGTGTGTATTTTAACAATTTTAACAAGATTTTATAAAGTAACGGAGCCTGATCATGTGTGGTAAGTATCTGTATAAATCTTTTTTTAAGAGGTTTCAATAAAAAAACACAGATTTACAGGAAAATATTATTTTTAATGCAAAACCATAAACAAGATATCAACAGGTGGTTATTGCCCCTAGAAATATTATTTTTACCAGAAATTTAGCAATAAAGCGTAAAACCCTACTGGTGCTTTTCTTGCTTTAGTTTTTGCAAATTGGGTCTTCTGGGTCGATCTATTCGCTTTCGATAGAAATCAGCAGGACCTGTAACTCTTTCCTGGCATTGTACTACGCAGGTATGTTTTTATGAGTTTTAATTTGGAAAAACTCCTTTCTCTACTAGCCACAGAAAATTGAGCAACACATAAGTTGGGTAATCCATTTTCCAGATTATGGTGGTAAATATAGTTTAGCAGTTCTTGAGGGGTTAGGTTATCTTCCAGGTGACGACAAATGCCACTGAGCTCAGAATACAGTCTAAAGCACTGATCCTGACCTTCCTCTCTATTCTTAAGTGTTAAGGACTCTTCCAAATTCTGACATAGCAGTTTGATCTCTGGGGAGTTTTTGTTTTTGAGGTCATGTAAGTTTCTGTTTTTGAGGTCTTGTATGAAAATCCAAATATACCAGAGACATCATTTAACTGAGAAAATATCTCCTTGACAGCATTAATAGCTGGGTCCAATTCTGAATTAGAAAGCCGTCTTTTATAGATAGTGAATATCAAGAGTTTTTTTAATCTATTGGAAAGGTTACTGTAACTTTTTTTGGTCCATGTTCTACCAATAGATTTCTTAAGTTTTGTTGGGTCAATTTTTAGTTTCCAAAAAGCTGGATCTCCATAATCAACTGTTACTGTTGATTCTTTTGGCTTTAATTCTTCAATTGTGCTGTCTTCTTTGATTTCATGTCCACTTACAGTATTGTCTTCTTGGAGAAGGTATTTCTTCCCATCAACTATTGTTTCAAAGTTTGTTCTGCTGCTTCTGCAGAAGTTCCATTGTCTGGCCCTTTTTGTGATGAACTGTCATTTTGTCTAAGGAGGCGAGAGGATAGGGGGCTGTTGACCTTGACCACGGACACAGGGGGGGCGCACATTTATGTTTTTTTGCCATTGTACAAAGAAACCGTCATATGGTAGCTTGCTTTTACGTCACTTCATTTTCACTTCAATAGTGTTTAATTACGCAAAAAATTATAAAAATCCGCCATGCCGCCCCTACATTTTTCCGCCCTGGGCGGCTGCCTAGTTTGACTATATGGGTGAGCCGGCCCTGTAAAAATGCTTGATTATCAGTAGTAATATCCCTAGGACATTGATAATAGACGTGATAATTTTATGACAATCGAAAGCTTGTTCCTTGGTAACAGCCCGAAGCCGAAGGCTGAGGGCTGTTACCAAGCAACGAGCTTGAGAAATTTGTCATGAAATTATGAGGCATTTGTCAATGTCCGGGGATATTCGGCGGAAAATTTTTTGACAAACAAATTTATAACTCAACACAATGAAACATTTATTTATTTATTTATTAAGAGTACAGTTAGTGAAAGGACAATTATTAAAATGTAACTTAACATTAGATTCGTTGCTGTTCTCTACTATAGAAGATCTATTACCACGCATAATATTTATGATCTTGTTGTGGTGTTATCGTACCATTTGTCAGTTTCATTTTTCCAGTGTCGATTTGGTTTTAAGAACAGTCGTGGTGAGGTAATATTGTCGCCTCGTTTTGATATCAGTTTATGAAAAAGACGTACAGGGCAGCTTTGTCTTTCACTATTGGAAACCAACCATTTACTACTTGTATAGCTTTTAGAACCACCTTGGCACGTTTTACTGAACACCAGATTGTATTCAATGTTATTTGTTGGAGAGTCATCGTTATTTTTCTCGATTTGAAAAAAATCCACCAGACAAGCAACTGCCTCTCCTCCTCGTCACGCTAATTCTATCATATGGGGTGTGCCACAAGGATCAGTCCTGGGCCCAATCCTTTTTTTGTTATACTTAAATGACTTAGTCACTCTCTCGATTAAAGGGAAGTTTACAATCTTTGCTGACGACACCACGCTTCTTTGGCATGGGAAAAACTCTTTAGATATGAAAGAAACTATTACAAAGGATCTGGAGGTTGTGAAACAATGGTGTGACGCAAACTTCTTGTGCTTCAATATCAAAAAAACAAATTTACTCACCTTCGCTTCTAAAATTGAAAATTTACAATTGAACGGAGATATCCTGGAAAATAAAAACCAAACAAAATTCTTAGGAATGTATATTGATAATAAACTGAAATTTGACCATCACATTTCAGTATTAACAAAAAAATTAGCATCAGGATGCTATGCACTCCGAATTATATCGAATGAACTAAGCTCATCTACAACAAAAATGGTTTATCATTCACTGATAGAGTCTCACTTGAGATATGGTGTTGCATTCTGGGGATATTGCAGTCAACAACTCTTTCACTCAGTTTTTGTTTTACAAAAGCGAGCAATTAGACTTCTATGTAAGGTGGGTGTATGTGAGTCATGTAAACCATTGTTCGTGAGAGAAAAAATTCTCACAGTTACTTGTATTTTCATTTTGGAATCTGTTTGTCTGATTCACAAAAAATACATTACATTAAAAGCACCGATACAAGCAAATTACTCAACCAGACAAGCAGCTGAATATAAAGTACCGCTCCCCATTCCAAAATCAAGTCTGACTAAGGATTCTTTGATTTATGAAAGTAAAAAGCTATACAACCACATACCCTACGAAATTAGAAAGGAAAGAAATTATATAAAGTTCAGATACCTTGTTAAAGAAGCCCTTGTAACAAAAGCTCATTACAATCTCGAGGAATACTACAATGAAGCTCTGTTGTGATTATTATTTTAATATACCTTTATTATTTTAATATACCTTTATAATATACCCTCCCATATATGTATTATCTAAACTGAAATTTTATTTTTATATTTTATCGTAACGACATGTGATCCTACTTTTAAATTATGTCTCTGTGTATATTTTTCTTTTTTCTTAGGCTTTCTGTCACTTGTGTCTGTATTTTTCAAAGTGTTATATTTTTTAAAGTGTTATACAATTTAGATTTTAAGAAGCTTTGTCAATAAGAAGGTTTTTTCTTGGACAATAAAGTATATTTCTCTCTCTCTCTCTCTCTCTCTACAGCAGCAATATGGTAAAATTTACGAATAAGACCTTCAGGAGTATTTTCATCCCATAGCAATATTATTTTGTTAACTTCAGACAAATTTAACGAAACTGAACTGGACTTACGTTTACATGGATCTGCTTGTAGTGTCTTCCTGATTGCATCGCGAGCATCTCGGGCTGGTTTAAATACTATATTGTTAAACGGGTCAATCATAATACTATAGTACTTTTCTTGCAAAAGTTTGCACGAAACGTTCCACATTGTCTTCACCGTTGCTTCTTTAAATTCGGTCCCGTCTTTCTTTCTCATATTGACCGCCCAATCTTTTAGTATCAACGCCAATTCTTCTAAGCTTCTATGTTCATTTAATTCATATTCTCGTTCGCAGCAAAACTCCATAAATATTTCCCAAATATATTTGTGACTGTAGGTTGTATTTCTGAGAATTTTTTCTTTAATTAGCGCATCTATACTTTAAACATTCGCATTGCCAAAACGTGACATTTTGAAATTTATTTGGAATGAAGTTGTCAAACTCAATCGTGTTGTCATAGTGATTGATAATTGCACTGAATGCATTTATCAGTGTAATATTGACATGATTGGGTGAAATTGTTTCATATGACACAAAATGACAAAATTTGAATGATTGTTAGAACTGTCAAAAAAAATTCATAAGAATACATCTCGACATTCCTGGTATGCCAAATATTTTATTTTTGAATTGTTGAATGTTCCCAAAAAACTGGTCAAAAAATGCAATTGAAAGATCTTTTTCCAATTAAATGGAATAAATTGACTATTTGTGATTTCTACATCTAAAATAGGTTTTTCGATTTCCATTAACCAATAATAGCAAGATACAAGATTTTGTTAAACATACAAGTTAATCCATCAAAAGCTAGTAAAATACAAATTATAATTTTTTATTTTCAGTTGGGATGAGACACATTTTGGAAAAATGGGAAGTTGGTACATCAACAGAACATTTTTCTTCGATGTACATCCACCGCTAGGAAAGGTATGAATATTTCTATTTCTTCGGTGTTACAAATTAATCTACCTATTATTACTCTTTCAGATGTTGATTGGCCTCTCCGGATATTTAACTGGATATGATGGCAAATTTGCATTTGATAAGCCCGGGGATAAATATGAAAATACTTCATATATTGGAATGAGATTGGTAAGATATTGTTTTTCCATACTTATATCCAGGAAAAAGGTTCAGTATAGAAACTCTTTCATAACTGATAAACTGTTAAATGTATAAGGTGGGAGTTGTCATCTGAATTGATTTTCTTCTGCCCCTTTCAACAAACATATTTCCTCTTCACATTAATACCTAATCATCCTCATCTTTCTTTTATAGTGGGAACGTAACAATATGAAAAACTCAACGAAACCTTGAAAAATTAAAAAGTTTCCTTAACTAGTTGAGATGTAAAATTTGCTGTAAATTGCAATAAAATTACTTTTTTACAGTTTTGCACGACACTTGGTGCCACTGTGATACCGATGGCTTTCATAACAGTGGATGAAATGACAGAAAGTATAACAGCAGCCTTATTCTCATCATTACTCATTCTTTTCGGTGAGTCCTATGATTGAAATTCGTTAAACTTTGAGAAATTTCAAAATATATATCTAGGTGTTGGAATTCATCTGTTTCTTTCATCTCCAACATTAGATCAGAACAGTGATTTTTTTTTTCAATGCCTTGATAAGTAAATACATGGAAAAATGGATAAGATGCTAAAATTTCTCCCTTAATGGATTTGAATGGAACTTTTTCGTAGTTGAAAAAGTCAAGTCCTTTCAAGTTCTCAAAATATGTGTTTCAATGTTCTTTAGAGTAAATTTTATAGACCAAACGAAATTTTAAATTGCTTTATTTTTATGAAATCTACCTGCCAATTAAAAAACACAAAAGTTGATCCTTGATGGAAATGGTTCAATTGTTTTGAATCTTTCTAAAATATAAAATTCATGTTTATTTCAACCAGTTAGAATATTGAAAATATTTTCTCGAAGTTGTATAGTTTTCTGTTGGTAATGTGATATATGAACATTTTTAGACTCAATCATAATGGAATAATTTTCAGACGTGGGACTTATAACCCTTTCGCAGTATATACTCCTAGATCCTTTATTATTATGCTTCATGACGGCATCGTTCATGGGAGCAGTCAAAGTATCCTCGACAAAAACTCAAGAGTTTTCAACGAAATGGTGGTTCTGGTTAACGTTTACCGGTGCAATGTTGGCTTGTTGTATTTCAGTAAAGTTTGTTGGTCTATTTGTGGTGCTGTTGGTTGGATTAATGACCGTCTCGGATTTGTGGAACGTTTTAGGGGACATGAGTAAACCTGTGGTGAGTATTTGACTTAGAATTCCCATTTATATATTAAAAAAGGAAAGTTTTATTGAAATTATCTTAAATTAATCTCCGTGGATAAAAATAACAAATTCTATTCTATGATCTTGGATATGGTCATAAAGTAAGTTTTATTGGAGAGGTTAGCCAAGTAGGTTAGTTTGGATTACAAGAAATTTATGTTGGGTGGTTTGTTTTCTCGATTTACGTTAGATATTGGCTGGTTTAGTTAGATGACGTGATTTCGTAGCTTTAAATTATTCATACAGCAAATAATTTCTGTCTTCATCCAGTGATTATGAAATACAAAATTATTTATTAAACTATATCTTAAATATTTTGACATCAATACCATTATATCATGGACGTATATTTATAAATGTGTACAAAGATTAAACGTCTTTTTTATAACAACTAAAGAAGTTAATAGTTTGAATATAACTCATTATTTCAAAGAAAAAATAATATTACAGGAATTATAATTGCACTTCAACAGACATATGCAGTGCTCATCTAAAGTCCGTTCCCCCCCCTACTAATTATTGAACCACCCGGTATATCGCAACGAAATTTGGACGGCTTGAATAGGAAATAAAAACCTACTTTTTCATGAAAAAATCACAGCTAAAAGTTTTAAAATGGCGGCTGAGCGCCATCTTCAATAATTTTTTTAAATAGTTTACCCCGTATATTATTCCATTTTTGAAATCTGCTCTTAATTCTCAACGGTTTTCTTTAATACACTTTACTGCTAAATTCAATTGTTTTCGAAATATCAACGTTTGAAAAGTGACATTCCGGTTTAAAATAAAGTATGGATTTTGGTCACTTCCGGTAAAACATTTTGCTAACTAAACGTTGTTATTAATTTGTAGTTAAATCTCTTAATGAATTCGACTAATAAGAGGCGTAAAGAGAGTTTATTAAGGATAAACAGTACCGCTTACTGGAAAATATCGAAGCCTACGAATGAGTTCTGTAAATTCACAATCAGAACAAATTAGTTAGCTAAAAAATTATAATTTATTTTTGATTAACACTTTTATTTAACCCCAACAATTATTTAATTAAGTGTTCAATGTAGCCCCCTCCTAAATATAGAAAGCAACCCACGCTTTTTAAATATATTTTTTTCTTATTTACATTATTATCACTTTATATTTATTTATTTTTTTTACACTATTCTTAATTCAAATTTATTAAAATTTATTTTTAATTTTTTTAATTTGATTTTCTGTAAAAGCGTGTTTTTTAGTTTTTTTAAACTATTATTTATTTATTTTTAAGTTCGGTTTTTTATAAAAAGCGTGTTTTTTAATGTTTTTAAACTATTATTTGTTCTAATCTACTATTAATTCCGTGATTACTATTAGTAACTGTAATTATTTTCCAAATCATCAATGTGTACAGCTGTATTAATAGTCAAATCTCGATTTTAGAAGTCATTCACAGATTTTAACGTTGTCAATATATACAGTTAGCCGCAATCTTGAATTTTTCAATTTTAAGAAAGAATCATAATTCCAAAACCCCTCATACCAATTTTGAATAGAATCGGACCATAATCACAAAACTCGTCCACCATTTTGGAGCCGCCATCTTGAATTTTTCAATTTTCACGAAGGAATCATAATATTCGACTCCAAAAACCCTCCACATACCAATTTTGAATAGAATCGGACCATAATCACAAAACTCGTCTACCATTTTGGAGCCGCCATCTTGAATTTTTCAATTTTCACGAAAGAATCATAATATTCGACTCCAAAAACCCCCACATACCAATTTTGAATAGAATCGGACCATAATCACAAAACTCGTCCACCATTTTGGAGCCGCCATCTTGAATTTTTCAATTTTGACAAAAGAATCATAATCTCTGACCACAAAAACCCTCAGATACCAATTTTGAAGCGAATCAGACCCTAATCACAAAACTCGTCCGCCATATTGGAGCCGCCATTTTGTTTTTTTTCACACAAAAATTTCTTAATGCATTGTCACCGGAATTATATACACCTGCCAAATTTAAAATCATTCGGACGTCTGGAAGTGGGTGAAAATCAAGTCCAAAGGAGTCGGTTACAAACAAACATACAAGTGCAGCTAATATAAAGCGTGTAATATATGAATTTTTCACTATGAAATAAAATATTTTGTATGTGGAACCGATTAAAAAAAAAAACATGAACAGGAATCGAACACGAGCCTTCTGCGTGATAGACTGATAAGCTAACCACTACTCCACGAGAACTTTCCTTGATATTCCGAGAATAACGGAATTAAATTATTCATCGCCTTATTTGAAAACCAGAGGCTTTTAACATCTGAAAAGAGTATATTTGAATTCCAATATCAAATCACCATATGTAGTGAGCACAGAATCGCTTATTTCATCAATTTTGCATTTTCTATTTTCCATAAAGGAATTGAATGTGTTGACTGGAGCTACTGTGGTTTTATGGCGAATCTAGTGTGCAATTATCAGTATTAAACAGTGAGAAGAAATTTATCACTATAAAACTGATTTGATTGGTTCTCTGTATAAAAAAAATAATGAGGGAAATAGTCATATGAAAAACAGTAAAACACCATCATTAAAATTAACGATCAATCATTTTATTCTAGTTCGTAGAAATTACAATTTTTGAATTGCTAAATAAGAAGTGTGATTCACAAACCAAATATTTCATTTTCATCATATGGCAGCAGAATACAGTTTTACCCAACATATTCCTAACAATTCAATAAATAATGTGCTTTTATGACAAGAACATATCACAAAAATAACTAGTATCACATCCAATGTAACCGGTGCAAAATTATACTACACTGCTGACTATCGTGCTTCAAGGGAGGCAACAGAATCTTCATTTATCTCTTTTTCTTCACCATTTTCTTTTTTGAGTAACGTTCCCATTAAAATACCGCCGAATAATACAAAACCTACTTTTGAATTTGAAATGAATTTTTTACCACAATCTTTGGCATTATCTATTTTGAGGGTGAATATTTGGTTGGCGATATGTGCTGAAACCATAGCAACAGCCGCATAATAAGGCCACGTTTGATCATTCATCACCCCCGAAAATACCAAACCCCCAACCATTGTGCTAGCAAATCCGCTGAGCCACAGTTTGGTATCTTTGTCAAACTTTATAGCCGTAGACTTAAGCCCCAGTCTGAGATCATCCGTTTTATCCTGATGGGCATAGATTGTGTCGTATATAATCGTCCAACAAACACCTGCAAAATAAAGAGGGAGACAGGTCGCCAAGTCGACATAACCTTTAACGGCACTGTATCCAAGCAGAGCACCCCAATTGAAAGTGAGCCCCAACATCAGCTGTGGCCAATACGTAATTCGTTTCGTAAGAGGGTACGTCACTACTAACATCATTGAACTGGCGCCTAAAAACACGCTGGGCCAATTCAATTGCAGCAAAATCGCCAGACCTATACTCAGTTGTCCACCTAAAAATACCACGGCTTGTTTCATAGAAATATCACCGTTCACTAGTGGCCTGTCTTTGGTTCGTTCCACTTTACCGTCTATGTCACGGTCCCACATGTCGTTTATCGTGCATCCTGCGCCCCGCATCACCAGGGATCCTGTTGCGAATAAAGCGAGCGTATGCAAGTCTGGTAGGCATCCGGGTACTGCCGCCGATGCTATGCTCCAACTGCATGGCCAAAATAGGAGCCACGTACCGATCGGTCTATCTAGTCTTACGAGCCTCAAGTAGGGTTGAATTTGTTTGGGAGCGCAGTCCACTAGCCTTGCGGCCAATTTTGGTTTAGTTTCTTCATCGTGGGCGATGCTGGTAGCGTAAAACTTCGCAACCGAAGTAGTTCTAGTGGATATTCTGATTTGGTTAGGTAACCTAACCTCGCTTTTTCTCGTGCAGAGCCCTACGATTTTGATTACATTTCTCATTGGTAATCTGGATAACATTATTACTTTCCGTTGGATATGGTTTTCTTCAACGACGATACATTGTATTGGTGGAATATAAACCCATTTTTATCAAACTTTACTATCTTTATAATTACGGCATTTTTACGATAACAAGGAAGTTGACCTTCTATTCGTAATTCAGGAAATATAAATAGGTGTTCGATAGATACAACCCATGTTTTCATAAGAATATATCGATACAAATTCGTGTTGTATTTATTATAAATTGAAGGTCGGGGTGTTGAAGGTTAGAATCAGTCGGTTCTCGGTTCGGTTGGCAACAATGGCAACTCAAAACCCACAAAACTTGCCCATGTCATAGCATAGAACATATAATCCTCCTTTGACAACAGTGTTGCCAACCCCACCCTAGAGAAAAACTACATACTGTAGAAAACTCTAAAGCTGGATTTATAGTTAGACGGACTGTAACGTAGACGCACTGTATACGTAACAAACGGACTGTAAAATATTATTGAATTTATAAATCGACGGAACGGAATTTTTGCGCATGGGTAGAAGTGATAGTGATATTCAACATAACCTACACATTATACGAATCATAAACAGCCTGTGTTGGTTTGGATTTGTATTATATTCTAAATATTTATCTATGCTTCGTTTTCTGTGTCACAATGGATTATGAAATACATGAAGGTATGCTTCTTGGTGCCGTGAGACTATTGTTGTGTGCAGTAGCATTGGAAAAGTGTCGATAAACTCGAAGAACAATAATTATGCGACTAAGACGTTACAAAACAAGACCCATAAACCGTAATAGAAAAGTAGAGAATGCCTACAATAATTTTTTAAAGATGAAGACTGCTGATTCAGATCAATTTTTTAAGAATACGTGAATGACTGTTCCAGTATTTAATGAATAATTACGTCTTGTAAAAAACATAACACATAATTCTTTATTTTGATTGGCCGGACGCAAGAAACGTAGTGTAAAAGATGAAAGTTGGCCAACTCTTCCGTTCCAGTCCGTTTCACTACGTTACGTCATGCGTTTAGTTCATTTATAAACAAGAGTACATAAAATCTATAGTTGATCTTTTAGCAGTGCGTCTACGTTTACAGTCCGTCTAACTATAAATCCAGCTTAAATATTAATAAAAAAATGGCGAATCTACAGCTTTTTCTTATTTTGTATTATTTACCGGTAGTAATGAATAAAACACAAATGGGGAAGTTGTTATAAACAAAAAAATCGTGTGATCATCAAACTTTTAATCATATTAACGAAGTAAACTTGGAAATGAAACAATGTATAACAATCATTTTAATCATAGTCGTAACTATTTCCGTTATCAAGTCTAGTAACCCAAAAATACTCACAACAACAATCGATTGATGGAACAAAAAGCTAAACAAGGGACAGACACTGCTCGGTTTCGGCCATGGCAGGGGGCAGGGGAACAACAGAATGTGGTAAATAAAACAGACTTCGACCGAACGACGAAAAATGGAACGATCTACTTTATCCGCTAACGCCATCTATTAAATCGATTGACAATTACGTAGTCCTGAAGCTGAGTTAATGTATGGACTACGCAGCAAATAAAATAGATGGTGCTAGCATCTTAAATAAAAAACTGTAGATTTGGAGGCATAAACTAAAAACTGGGAATATTTCCAAATAACTGACATTTTTTATATATAGACTATACATGCGTATTTTTCTCTATTTCAGCTCTACACGGTAAAGAACTTATTAGCAAGAGCTTTATGTTTGATTATTCTGCCGATATTGCTCTACACCACATTCTTCTACATACATTTGAAAGTTCTGAATAGAAGGTTAGTTCATTCAATAGACTTTTTTGTAACATTTTTGTTTATGAATCTTTTTATTTGTAGTGGTAATGGAGATGGATTCTACAGCTCTGCATTTCAGTCTCAATTGATAGGTGAGTTTCAATAATAGTATAGGTATGTATTTTCAACGTAATTTAAACCTTACGAATTGTTTAAAGGAATGAATGTTCTGTAGGTAACAGTCTCCATAATGCGAGTATGCCACATCAAGTTGCATATGGGGCAGTTATAACTATCAAAAATCATAGAACTGGAGGAGGATATTTACATTCCCATTTTCACCTTTATCCCGAAGGTATGGGTGCAAGGCAACAGCAGGTAGGTTATTTTTTGCATATTGAAACCCCCTAAGAAGCTTTAAAAACAACACCTTTATTGTAAAAATTCAAATAGAGTAATTATTTTGAGTACTTTGACGAAAAAAACAAATAGGGATTTTTTTTTGTTATGCCGACAATATGTTTTGAACAAACCTTTCAGAATTTATTTTTAAACAACGAATCAGGAAATAAACTTATTAGAGCTCGTCCAGTATTGAAACGACCGTTTGGTAGGGAGAGAGGGGGAAAACAGGAGTGAACACGATTTGATGTGGCTGCTTATGCTACGGCGAATCTTCACCAGTGGCTTGTCATGCAGCGTTTGAATTTGTTTGATTAATAAATAGGTAGTGCAGTTATTTATTCAACTTTGCAATAGTTACCCTGCCAAAATTCCCAGTGGTAAATACTATTCAGTAGCGGAAAAAGAAATTATGGCAAATGTTATCAAATTCATGAAAAATGTGGCCAAAAATGGGATACAAATACCTTTACAAAATTACAAAAAACGTGCCTAGGCAGCAATGGGTATCACAGAATATTGTTTTAAAAAAATTAAAACGGATCAATCAGCTGTGAATTCAGGTAGTATTCCTTCTTTGCCGTCTCCGCAAAAAAGAGTAGGAAAAATAAAGTCGAAAAGTAATATTACGGAAGGGCAGGGTGAAACAATAAGAACGATTATAAATAATTTTTGTTTGATTGAAAAACAACACCCCACTTTAAAGTCTATTCTTCAAAAAATAAAAAATGCTCAAGTAGGGTTTGAAGGCAGTCGTTCAACATTGCACATTATATTCAAAGAGTTAGGTTTTCATTGGGAAAGTCATGAAGTTAGATTACTAAGAGTGGAATTTTTAAGAAAATTGAAAATGTATCGTGAACAAGGAAAAACCTCATTTACACTGATGAGACGTATTTGCACAGTTCTCATACACATTCTAAGACGTTTCCGATACCGTTCCAGTCTATCTGTCTATTTTTATATCTAGGTAATGAATTTTTAAATTTTAACAAAAAAAAATCATAATTCCCGACCCCAAAAACCCCCATGATCCATAACGCAAAACTCGTCCGCCATCTTGAATTTATGGATTTTAAAAATGTTATCTCCGACCCCATAATCACAAAACGCCATATTGGGGCCGCCATCTTGAATATATGAATTTATATATATTATATTTATCTATGTATATAAATATATATATATATATATATATATATATATATATAGATAGATAAATATACATATATAGGTTCATAATTTCCGACCGTAGGCACAATATTAAATCTAATCGAAATATAAACCACAATAGTTATTTGTCCGACATTTTTAGTTCTTTAATTTTGATTTAGAAAAATAACTAATAAAAAAACTTTTTAAAGACAAGCTTTCATTTAAGCCGTGTACTAAAACGTATAAAATAAATTTAAGTCATCGCTGACAATGATTTAATTATTTTTTGTTGAATTATTTGGTTTCAAAACGCTTATCGCGCGAAGTGTTCATAAAAGTAGGTACCAATTAATTTGATTGGGCAGTGATTTGTTGGTAAGTAAGAACTTGTCAAAGGATTTGGTTTTTACAAAGTATTCATGAAAGTAGACAACTTGTCGAAGTATTAATTTTAATACAACACACACATACCAATTTTGAATGAAATATGACCATAATCAGAAAACTCGTCCTTCATCTTGAAGCCGCCATCTTGAATTTATGAATTTTGACAAAAATTTCATAATCTTCTACTCCAAAAACCCCCACATACCAATTTTGAATTGAATCGGACCATAATCACAAAACTCGTCCGCCATCTTGAATTCATGAATTTTGACAAAAATTCATAATCTCCGACCCCAAAAACCCCCACATACCAATTTTGAATCGAATGCAATTTGCCTCGATTAACCGCCATCTTGAATTTTGAATTTTGACAAAAATTTCATAATCTTCGACTCCGAAAACCTCCATATACCAATACTGGACGAGCTCTACATCACTAATGCGGTAATAGTTATTTATTATGTGTCTTATTAGCCATATAAAACACGAAAGAAAAGCAACATGAGAGCACAGAAGAAGTGTTTGCTTTTTTTAAGTGTAGACAAAATATTCCATGTTGAAAATAATTTTAAAAGTGCTTTATTGAAAAGTCAATCCCGAACCTACAGACAAAAAAAGGCAGTTTTAATAACTGTCCTATGATCATAAGACACACTAGTGTTTTATTGATCTCATAAGACGTTTGTAAACAGAACCATTAAGACTTTATAACATGCCAGCTGTGGATAAAGGATATTATTATGTTACTGACACAACACAAACTGAGTGATGTAATAGACTCATTTCCTCACAATTGTAGATAAAGTAACTCAATACCGAAATTCAAGTACCGTTTTTTTTAATAGTATTTATATACGGATGGAAAATAATAAAAATAACTATTATGTTACAGATCACCACTTATACACATAAAGACGATAACAATAAATGGATAATCAAGAAGTACAATTCAGAACCAACCGGTGACGAAATTGAAATAGTTCGAAATGGGGATCTAGTACGTCTCGAGCATATTATCACCAAACGCAACCTCCATTCTCACAAAGAACAAGCTCCCACCACTAAGAAACATTACCAGGTAAAAAACATATTAAATTGGGTTCCGTATTATGAAATTCGAAACTTTTGTTAACCTCCAGTAACTCTGTTTTTCATATAATTTTATCAGATTTTGAGTTTTTCTAGGTGACTGGATATGGTGAGAAAGGTATCGGTGATGCCAACGACGTGTGGCGTATATCCGCCGTGGATGCCAAAGAGGGGGCCGAAATAACGGCCGTCACGACTAAACTGAGATTCGTTCATTATTTGCAATCTTGTCTCTTGTCAACCACCGGAAAACAGCTCCCGAAATGGGGCTACGAACAACAAGAGGTGACGTGCAATCCGAATCTCCGAGATCCGAGCGGTGTTTGGAATGTCGAAGAAAATGTCTTCGAAAAACGTAAGTTAGTTCAGTCAGTGATATATTTTCAGATCAATGAACTAGAAAAATTATGGTTTTAGTTGTGTATATTGTTACAAATATGGAGTTCGTGGCTATAAAAACACTGGACTAGTTATTCTCCTTTATCTATAACTTGAAAAAAAATCATTTCAACTCCTCTGCTAAATTCAATCCTTTCGGTGCAAGCAAAACATCAATTAATATATTATTTGAGATCTCAGGTTTTTAGCACGTTCTGAGTAGGCTTTGTTGCTAACTCATAAAACCACCTTAGGTGCAGCACTGTTCATTTGTTTGAACAGTAAATCGTATAAGATGTGCCTTTCAGTAAATCGTACAAGATGTGTCAAATATGACAGACAGATAGAACTGAATCCATATGGAGGCCTTATTTATCAAGAGCTACCACAATTTCACTCCAATTAAATATTTGATTTCACTTTGCAGTGCCAAATGTTAGTTTCGAAGTATATGCTCCGGCTTTTTTCGAGAGGTTTTTAGAGTCGCATGCTGTGATGTTCCAAGGAAATGCTGGTTTGAAGCCCAAAGAAGGAGAAATTACTTCACGGCCTTGGCAGTGGCCTATAAATTACAGGGTGAATATTTTATCTCCTTTCTGCTGTATAATTTTCAGGGTTCAATTATTTTCTCTTTCAGGGCCAATTTTTTTCCGGATCCCATTTCCGGATATATCTTCTTGGAAATCCAATCATTTGGTGGGCAAACTTGGTATTCATCTTAGTATTTTTGGTGGTATTCAGTGTGAATGCCATCAAAATGCAAAGAGGATACAGTGAGTCATTTACAGGTACGATAGAGGAAATATTTACAATGGAATTATTTATAATAGATTTGGAGTGTGGCATTAGATTTCATGTGCCTTATTTTGTTGAATAATTGCAAATTCATGTATAAAAAACTAAAATTGATTTTAGTATATATTTGAAAATATTTTTTAGATATTCATAAGAAAAAACTTATAGCCTGTGTATGGCTCTTTTTGAGCTGGATGTTGCATTACATTCCATTCTGGGCAATGGGAAGGGTCCTTTATTTCCATCACTATTTTCCCGCTCTTCTCTTCAGTTCTATGATAACTGGTAAGTAAGCAAGTATAAAAGAGCCACTGTAGACACATGATAATTCATTTGAAAATTGTTTTGGTAATTACATCGAAGTCACAGAACACTTTGGTACTTGGTAATTTATTCACAGGACGTCCCAGATCCAATGGTGTTCTGTGAAAAAGTTCCCAATACCACAGGAAACCTCAGGAACTCAATGCTTCACAATAGACTGGTCCAAGCCAACATGTTCGAGGAAACAGATCAGGTTGAAATTTCCAGAGGTACCCCACATGGGTGCATACTCTCCCTCCCTTCTGTGGGACATAGAACATAGAACTCTTGCTCCATACACACTTCCCAGGATCCACTGTCACCACAAACCAAAACACCAGATATGAAATCCCTGCAAACCTTCATTTGAGGGCAAAAAGGGCAGACTGGGAAGTGGCTAAACGAACGGTAACTCACTCAAAAGTAGCGTGGGCAATATACTACTTCAGAGCGGAGTTGAATATCTAGCACCAGAACTGTGCAGACTGTACAGGCTGAGCCTAGCATTGGGATGGCTACCTCAAACCTGGAAAACTGTGAACGTGGTCTTTATTCCAAAACCTGGACGGGACTCATACGACCAGGCAAAGGCATACAGACCAATAAGCCTATCGTCATTTCTTCTGAAAGGCTTAGAAAAACTGATAGAGACATAAGGGAAAACCGCTCTTGTAGAACGGCCTTTACATCAAAACCAACATGCCTATCCAACAGGAAAATCATGCGAGACAGCACTTCATCAGCTTGTTTCAAGGCTTGAAGAGTCTCTAGCAAACAAAGAAATTGCACTATGCACTTTCCTAGACATCGAAGGAGCCTTCGACAACACCTCCTTTGAAAGTTTGGTCTCTGCGGCCACTCGAAGAGGCATTGACGAAACCACCTGCAGGTGGATACACTCAATGCTTCACAATAGACTGGTCCAAGCCAACATGTTCGAGGAAACAGAGCAGGTTGAAATTTCCAGAGGTACCTCACAGGGGGGCACACTCTCCCCCTTTCTGTGGGACATGGTTGTAGATGAACTGCTAATTTCTCTGAATAACCAAGGGTATTACTCTCAAGGGTATGCAGATGACTTGGTCATTCTCATCAAAGGAAAGAATACTCGAACAACCTCAGAGCTAATGCAAAATGCACTGAGGACAGTAGAGGAATGGTGCAACAGAGAGAGCCTAAGGGCAAATCCGAACAAAACAACACTAATTCCCTTCACCCGGAGAAAAAACATGGGAGATCTCATACCTCCCAGACTATTCGGCGAAACATTACAAGTAGTAGAGCAGGTGAAATATCTAGGGCTGATTCTTGACAAGAAACTAACCTGGAACCCGCATCTTCAACATGCAACCAATAAAAGCAAGATAACCTTCATGAGGTGCAGGAGAGCTTTTGGAAAAACCTGGGGGCTCAAACCGAAAGCCATGCACTGGCTCTACTCAGCGGTAATAAGACCAAGAGTAACTTATGGCTCACTCTTATGGTGGCCAAAAACAAATCAAAGACAGGCAAAAATCAACCTTGAGAAAATCCAGAGGCTTGCCTGTCTCTGCATCACGGGTGCAATGAATAGCACTCCAACAGCTGCAATGGAAATCATCCTAAACCTCGAATCCCTTGACTTACATGTTATTGGAGAGGCCAGGATGAGTGCAAACGGACTGAAACAAACTGGAGAATCCGAACAACTGGACATACCAGAATCACTCATGTAATCAATATCGACGAACTCGAAATGATTTCAGACTACATGCAACCCCTATACTCATTCGAAAAACCATTCGAACACGAATTGACGGATCCGGATGGGCCCCGAGTATAGAATCACAATCAACTGCGGACATAGTCTGGTATACAGACGGCTCAAAGACAGTTGAAGGAACGGGAGCAGGAATACATGGGGTAAGGCCAAGAAGGGACTACATATACCACTTGGCAAATGCTCCACGATATTCCAAGCTGAAACACATGCTATTATGGTATGCATCCAGAAGAATCTAGAAAATGGTTATAGGAAAAAACACATCTACATTCTATCTGACAGTCAGAGTGCTATCAAAGCCCTCAACTCCACACAGATAAAGTCTAAACTGGGACTGCCTCCAGAACCTCATCGAGCTGGCAAAACACAACAAGGTCACTTTGATGTGGGTGCCAGGTCATAGAGGCATTGAAGGCAATGTTAAAGCGGACCAGCTAGCTAGACAAGCATCTGTGCCTGTGCATGGGATCAGCAAAAACCGATGCAGGACCCTGGTCGATGAGTGGATAAAAAGAAGACACCAACATGGGATCAAACTGTCGGGCAAATACACACCAAAGTCATGGTAGGGCACCCAAACCGGACCCTGACGGCTGACCTTCTGAACCTGAACAGAACGAAGGCACGTATAATAGTAGGTCTGTTGACTGGACACTGCGGCCTAAGAAAACACCTAAACACCATGGGAGTTCGCAGGGAAACCGTGGAGTGTAGAAACAGCCTCTCATATTATCTTCGACTGTGACGCCCTAAGTAGAAGGCCACACAGAACCTTTGGAGAGATAACCCGGAAACAGGCATGAATCTGAAGAACCTTATTAACAGGCTAGTAAACCTAATTAAAGGCACAAATCTGTTTGAATGAGGAACCACTGACGACAGAGTGATACAATAGACCCTAGCTGGTTGCAGTGTCAAGGGAAGCTAAGTGCCAACCCTGTCTCTGGCTCGTCAGTTTTCAACCAACCAACCAAGGTGTTCTGTGTTTTCACATGAATTCTCCTCATGTGTCTCTTACAGCGAAGAGATAGGTATAACCTAACAATTGGCTTAATTACAGGTATTTTGATAGACTATTTCCTGGAAGAGATTACGAGTTGGTTTGGGGAAGAAAACGCCAAGATTGTCTATCATTCACTATTTGGGGTTGTTCTATCCACTTTGGTCTACAGTTTTTATTTGTTTGCTCCTTTAGCTTACGGTATGAACGGTCCGTCGGCTAATGAACCAAACTCAACCATGTTTGGGCTGCGATGGGTGGACAGCTGGGAGTTTTAGCCTTTTTTTATGGAGTTGCTTGAGAACAATTTTGAATTTTTCTCAAATTGGAAGGAAATATTCGTGGATGTACCCAATGCATCAAAGACAAGTTTAGAATTCTCAGTATTATTATATAGTATGTTGTATTGCCTTAAATCACAATATGAAGCTACTGTGTACTCTGTGATCATTGTGATTGGAGCAGCTATTTCAGCTTGTATGCGAGGGGGATAGTTTGCATATATTTTATTTATATTACACTACTTTATATTTTTGAAATATTTAAAACTATATTATATTCAACATAGTTTCGCGTTATATTTTGTAATAAAGTGATTTCTATAGAAAACACCATTGATTTTTTTTCCTAGATGTGTGCCCAACAATTTTGATTACCAGTCCACGTTTTTAATAGGAGTCTCATTGACCCATCATTCAATATATTCACATTCAAGTAGGAGTCGAACCTCGCACAATGAGTGTTCCTTGCCAGTAGAAGAAGCTATGTAACAATAGATATTTTCAAGCCCAAAGGAATATTTGTTGTCTTATAAAGTGGCTTTTATTTGTACCGAGTTATCTTCCTAGCTACACAGAGACTAGATTTTTTTTTGGGTCTCAGTTTGCCCTCAATTTGCCTCAATTTGAAGTGACAATTGTCATTCTCAACTTTGAACTGACAATTGTCACTTTGAAGTGACAATTATGTCACTTTGAACTGATAATTTTCAATTCGAAGTGACAATTGTCACTTTCAAAAACATCTAATTGTGACAACCCAGCAAACATGTTACACGTGGGCCTCTAGAGGCACTTTAAAAACAGCCGACAGACAACATAAGCGGGCCATAATCATGATAAGTCGTCGGCCCGGCTAGCCCGTGTCGCGATGGCCATCAGTAGGCCTCCAGACTACCACCCGCTTTATTACATAGCGGGACAGAGTTAAGATGAACGACTGATATTGCATGGTACAGATTATGGTGCGATTGCGGGTATCCTAACTAATCAACCGCGTCATTCCACTGTTGGGATTTCATCAATGATCTATGCAAATATACAGGGGCGTCCAATTCAAAATGTCTAGGGTATCTTGGAAGGCAATGAGCATAAAGACGGTTTCAATGAAAACAAAAAGGGCCCATATAAGCGCCTAAGAACAATCTAGCATCTTCGAAAACAGTGAAATTTCAATGAAGATAGGTCATTATTATATTATACAAAATAAATTCACCAAACATTCAGAATCGACTGGTTCATGGTCTAGATATATACAATTCACTGTTTTCACTCTCTGAAAGCCACTAATTGTAGAGGATTTCTGAAACTGTAGAGCCAGATTGTTCCTATTTACCTAAACAGACAACTTTTTCTCCATTTCAACCATTTTTATTGTATCTCAAATGGTTTCCAAGATAATCATCCATATTTCCCAGATATTGCATTTTAAACTGGCCTGGAAAAATATTTCACCGAATAGATAGAATGACGACATTCTCGCCAGTGTGATTATTTTTCATTACCAGACAAAATAGAAAATACCCGATTTGACATCCTACATGAAATCAGCAGTTGGGCCAACTGCGAACGTGATATTCAGTAATGCCAATGTTGCAGTTTCATTACAGAGGTCGCAGCGGTACGGCGCGTTATGCCCATACTGTGTCAAAACGACATCGGCGCGATTATTGCAAATCTTTAACGGGTAACAGCAGTCTATTTACCGCTCATTCATGTTTGCTGGGAATTGTCAGTTCAAAGTGGCAATTCCGAATGTTTTTGAAAAATATTTTGTTGTTGGCCCTTCTACGCGTTCGTACCCCCAAAGTACCACTTAGATTTTTTTCTTTTCTACCTTTTGTATACTTTTTAGAATTCGCTGAAAATTATATTATTTTCAATTGTTATTAGCTAACCTTACATTCACAACTTTGAATATTGTGATTTCGACTGAAAGCTGCAACGTAAATTGTGCTATGACTCGAGGCGAGAGAGTAGGAAGGGGAAATATTCTACAGTGATCTAGTTTTGTACTGGTACACTAGCTCGAGTACCTCTCGTTCTAACCCATTATAAAACCTATAATCCGCGATTCTGTTTCCGAATCTGTATTCTCTGTATATTATTTAAAATGTTCGTGGTCATCAAATGTAGATTGATGGAGCTTTTATTTCTGTGTGTAGATGGCGTCAATCGGAATTTGATACCACACAAGCGCCATTTGAAACTTGTATCTTTAGACAATTACTATACCATGAGTCGGAAATAATAGTCAGTGACGTCAGTCACTAGTTCAGAAACAACACAATAAGAGCGGCAACATAATATATTTTAATATAAAAATCTATTGAATCCCGCTTGTTTTGAATGCGATATGCCGCTTGTTTTAAATGCGGACACAGCGAACCGGTGACAAATTTATTTTGTCCCGTGCTATAGATCTTACGGAGCATTTGGAGCAACCTCTATTTTAACTAAAGTTCGTGGTCGAGGTTAGCAATTGTACTGATATTTATCGACGGCGGCGCGGAGGTTGCAACACTGAACGATCGAGCTAAGATGAGTCACTGACTATTATTTCCGTCTTATGGTCTCTCGTTGTCAAGTAGGCCAAGATTAATACAAACTTTTACAGGCTTCTAGATATCTTGTTGATGGCCATATCCAAAGACATTTAACTGTGTTTCTATAGGATGGTTCAATCCCTATGTCGCTATGTCATCCTGCTGTAGAATGACGTAACCCCTATAATTTCCGTCAATTAAGTAGTCTCTAACAGCTTTCTTTTTGGCCGTGTGAGTAGCACCGGAGCTACTCAGGAGCACGAAACACTGGCACCGACCCGTTCTTTTTAGGTAGAGCTTCAAGCTCCGGAGCAACACCAACAACCTTCCCCTGCCCCCTCTTGCACTCACCGGGAATTTGGTGTAACAAGCTCTTTTTGGTTATGTTTAATGTTTGTTGTTTTTTTAGTAGCGCAGTAAATACCTTACATTAATATTAAACTTTATCTAAGAGTAATCAAAACAATATGAATAGTGCAAATGAAAAAGAGTTGTAAATAAATGATGTTTGAGATATTTTGACTATTTATTTTTATTTTAATGTTTTTTAAAAGTTTTTTTTTTGAACTTATCTTATTGAATATTGAGTTTTTTATTTATCCATTTTGAGTTCAACGACTGTTTAGAGTAAGGGTTTCTTTGTGATATTTCAACAATTTATTTTTCCTTTTGGGGTATTTTCTTCAAAATATTTATCTGTTTGGCAAAGTTGAGCTTCACATTTAAACTTTATAGATCATTTTTGAAGTGGAATTTTGTGATAATTTCACCATTCTATGATATTCTAAGATTTTTGTTAAGTGGATATTTATTGAATAAACATATTATGTTTCATGAATTTTATTGAACATTTACATTTGAAAAGAGAGTACACTTCATGAATTAAACATTTTATTGAAGACTTGCTGTTGCCTGTTGATTTTTTCTCCAACTTCAGCTTGCATACCAATACCTAAGGATAATTGGCAAGGTACCACAGAGATAGTAAAATTGTTTTCTCGGCAGAAACATTGGGTCGTTCAGCAGAGTACGCAGGATGATATTTTGATTGTTCGAAGAGACCTAGAACTTTTAGAGATATTCAATTTTTCAAACAAAAGGATGTATACCAATGATATTATAAGTTGTCTTTTATGATACGTGAAAATTGGATTTGAATTCATTGTTGTCATATTCCTTCACAGATTCCTCAAAGTCAATGTTGAATATATCTACTGTTTCTTGCTTCAATTTTAAATTTTGTATTGTGTTCTTTTATAAATTATTCAGTTATTACAGTATATATGTGTGTATTTTTTATATTTTTATATATTTTATATTTATATTCTTAATTGCTACACTGTCTCGGAACAAGTATTTTACTTACCGAGTATATTTACTCATCATATCATTTATTTTAGTATTTAGTATTTGTTACCCATTCTCCATTTCATTAATGCCTGTCGTGTGATATTCAATAGGTTGGTTTTTTTTTTTATCTTATACTACTTCTATTATAACTTATTGTATTTTATATTTTAAAAATTTTTTTTTTTTTTTTAATTTTTCTCTTTCATTAAATCTGTAAAAATTCCAAAGAGCTAGTAGAGTCTGAACTACTCAAATGGTTACCTGGTCTATCCATTAATGCCTTGAAAAGTTAATACTGATTTGAATCCACTCATCTTTCATTGCTGTTAACTTACCATTATCAACATTTCATTTTCAGAAACTGACATATCTAATATAATTGTTAGATTTTCGATTAAGCTTTCTAAAACCCTTCAAATCAATTCAAACTCTTCAACGAAAACAATAAATAGAAAAGAAACAGATATGTCAAATACTAAATCTTATGCGCATGTGCAAAGTATTCATCCTGAAAACACCACTAAAATCCGTTTTATTTGGGAGCAGCTCAGGTGCATCAAACACGGTACAGCTCCAGTGCACGAAGCCCCAAAAAGAAAGCGTCTTCTCTGTCTGGTCTGGTCCTTGCTACCTTAGCGGTGTATTTTACCAGTTAGCAGTCAATATTCAGTTGTTTATTATGTTTACGCTTACTGCTTGTGGATGCTGATTTCCTTCGTTTAAGGTGAAACCTCGCTACAAGTGGGTATGATAAAATGAGATGATTGGTCCATCCCATAGAGCAATAGGGATGGACAAGTCGCCAACTTCAAAAAAAACCTTCAAAAACTTCTGCCTCTCCAATTCTAATAATTTCATCAGGGTTGTGGAGAGAATCACAAACCGAATATGCTGGATCATTCATCAACTGTTCACATATTTAGACAGAAAATCTCTATGAATTACACATTTGATACCAAAAATTTATAAGCGCTTCATGATCAAAAGTAATTGGATTGGTATATTAAATTGGCGATTTTATATACAACCAAAGTCAAACAATTGCCATTGGAGAGGCAGAACTTTCGAAGGTATTTTTAAGTTGGCAACTTGTGCGGCACTCCCCTATTGAATGTAATAGGGGAGTCTCGCACAAGTTGCCAACTTAAAAAAAAGTTTTTCGCAAAAAAGGCGAAAATATTTTAATTTTTGTCCTACGGAATTGGTATATCGAAACGCGCCTAGTTCTGACAATAACCTTGACCTTGACCATTGCCTTACTGGGAATGAGGTATCGCTTGTCAGATTATTGTTTATCCTCTTTGTGCGAGGGGAGAAATAAATTTGACATTTCTGCATAATCTGACAAAGTACACTAATGCCGAGCACAAGTGACAGCTCACGCTTATGCTATATTGTTTTCTGATTGGCTGCTGATTTAGAAGTTCCCATGATGTCATCCACTGACCAATCAAACGATAGCACTCTTTAACACGAAAAGCTGTCATATCAGGATTTCCGTTTTCACCATACGGGATATGGAGAAAACGACTTTCTATTCTAATTCTCAGTTTCTCATCGAAAATCTCTGATTGACTCTCAATTTAATTTACTCAAGACCATTTTGATCCTGGTGATGAGCAAAATGAGTGCAATATTCTAGACCATTTGCATTACCCAAATAAATTATTCCAAATGATGATGTTCAGAAAGTTAAATCAACCGAAAATTCTCGAAGAGAAAACAGGTAAACGCCTATGACTATGGCGGTGAATGTATATATTTATCAACTACGAATATTGATAACTGGCCATGAGAGCAATGCAATGAGAGTGAAGTCGGGTTATATATGTCTTTCCTAGTCATATTGGCAGCGCGTAGTTATGGCAACCTAACATCAACCAATACGTGTCACGCCTCCATTTTCGCGCATGCGCATCAATTTAACGTTGCCGTTTAGAAAAAGGCCAAGCGATGGTCATGTTTCATTTGTTTTGGCTTCACATTTGCTGTCTTTATTATCAATATTGGTATTTAATACATATATGGGTGAAAACGGCGTTTCTGTGCAAAAATTATCAAAGAATAACTAGGAAGAGTTGTCAATAAAATAATTTCGAAATAGAAATACAAAGACGATAACTTGAGTGTTGAAAGATTCTCGTTTTGAAAATAGCCGAAAAACCTATTCGAAACTCTAATCAATGTGATACCTACTTCATTTTCAAGACGACTTATCAAACAACATAATAAAATAAGAGACATTTTAAGCTTTAAGTAATTTCAAAATACATTCATATAAATACATTTCATTATTTTTATCATTATAAAATTATATCTTGAAATATAAAAAAAAAAAACTACTGATATAAAATATCCTAAGAACGCTCCAGAGTAAACTACAGGAAGAACCAAATTGTTCGCACCGTGCAACCCGGTTAGTACCATGAAATTGACAAGTTTGACAATGCAGCGTTGCCAAAAGTATGAAAACTTTTATTATCTTCTCTGCAATGATTTACTATTTTTTTCATGGTTCTAGGATACTAGAAATCACGGTTTTCAACTGATTTATTTTACTCCTACTTCTGTATTTTTTATCAGCATTTGAATACTTCAATTGTCACCACCACACGTGATCACCATATAGGTACACAACTGAAGTAAGAAATATTCTAATATCAAGATAATGTTGCTTTCACTCAACGCTGTATGTGCCTATAATTATCCAGAATATCTCTCGGTCGGTTTAATAATTTTAATATGTGGGCACAAAACGACAAAGTTCAATCAATTCCACTTGAACTTTTTGGAGCTCTAGAAATTCTAGCTATTTTCCGCTAGATAAACATGACAACACTGCATAATTCATATCCGTGCTCTAGCAACAATGTCCGGAGCGGTCTGTTTTTTAACCCTTGTGTAATTATTGTCAATTTTTTCATTGATTGCTAGCTTCGTTTTGTTTTTTCTATCTCTTATTTGGAAACCTCGTATGATTTTCTCGCATAACCATCCCTGAAACGATCGTGTCGTTCACTCGAAAATATCGGTGCAGGACCCTAACGGAATTTGTTAGTTGATGCCGTGGCCATTTCATGTTTTGTTAATTTATTGCAAGATTCGAGAGTGTGGTGAAGTCTCCTGAACTTTTTCAGTGCTGTGATAGTGTACAACAATGGTTAGTACCGATTTCAATTTTGTTACGGCGAACCTGATTTGAATGTCAAATAGGTTAGTGTTTCTCCGACCAATTGTCAATGACGGTTTTCAATTTTTTTGCAGGACACGAAAAACAAACCCATAGCCAATGGTGATGGAGATGCAGAGGTAAGCAATTTCGCTATTCCTCACTTTCCGACTCATTTCATATCAAGTTTACATTACGTTCTATTTTTAGAACAGGAATCTATTCGAATTATTCATGCATTATGTGTTGAGACTTCATTTAATCATTTTCGAAATGATACGTACATATTTTCAGTTTGGTGCCTTTTGTAGTGCGTGTTTTGTTTATACGATCGCCACATTTTTTGCTTATCTTGAAATATTTCGTAACTAGATAATTTCATTGAGCTTTGGATTCAAATCACAGCTATTACGCATTTGTTGGGGTTGTAATAAACAGTTGTAACCTAAAACCACTTGTCAGCTGCCAGTGCTGTAGAGTGGATATTTTTCATTTTTGTTTTGCTTATCATTCCATTAGTGTTTTGTGATTGATGTGCCGAGAAATTATCGGGGAAACCACCTAAATTATCACCCTTGATTGTCACTATTGCTGGGAGTGATTTGCTTTGCTATAATACACCTACTACTTACTATGACTCAGTACTGTAATTTATTTATGATTAAATCAACGTGCCACCACTGTGTTTTAGACGATTTTGTTTTTGTTTTATATTTATCCTTGCAGTTGTGTATGAGTTGTTCTGCGTTAGCATTTTAGCTGAAAAGGAATTGTCAACCAGTGCATTTTGTAATAATATTCCAATTCCAATGGGTGGATAAAAAACATTCAACCAACCATCTTACAGAATTTAATTCAATTAATTTCAATTTACCAAGTGAACGTTTTTTTTTCAATTGTGACCAAGTTATGGCTTTGAGTGGTTTATTTCGCAAGCGAAAGAAGGGGTCTGACGAATTGGTAATTTTGGGGCAAAAGTGTATTTGACATTGTTTTTATCTTCATTATTTTTCAGACTAAAACCAATTCTGTTCCTCCACAGAGCCCCCTCAACAAATCTAAAGCGAATTCCGGGGGCATGACCATCATGAAGAAGGAGAAGCGACAATCGCGTTTCAACATAACCAAAAACCAAGAACTGGAAATGCTTCCGCCTCTAAGGGGTGAGTGCTGTTTCATACAATTAACACGTTACTGCCATATGTACCCAACATGGGGCCCCAGACATTTTGTAATAATGGCCGCATGTACCCACATATGGGACACATGCACTAAAACGTTTTCAGCCGCATGTACCCACAGCGAGGTTTCAGCGCTGTTTTTCGTAAGGAAACGTAATAGAGTGGAGACAGTGAAAAGAAATACTTAGTTGGCATAGTGAATTGAGGCTTGTCGTCAGATAGACCGACCATATTTGCAAAGCGAAAAAATCATTCATAAACAGTTATTATGTTTTATAAGGAATATTATGAAAGGATTCCTCCAATCCGCACATTTTGCAAGATATGCCCTTAGATTGTGCAAAAACTACACATCGGAGAGGAACCATCTTGCACACAGTTGAACAACATATTATCTATTATTTTTCGCAAGACTGTTCTCCAGCTTTCAATTTATAAAAATTATGAATTTTTGAAAAATTGTCGCACAAAAAACCATTTTGTAGGTTTTCAATTTTCTACAAAAGTTCCATTGAGTGTGAAACGATTCCTTTAATACTTTTTAAGATATTAAGTAAAAAAAAAAGTGGACATTTTTAACAGACGAAACAAAAAAGGGGGAGGTTCTCTAGTCGACGCGTATATTTTTTTTTATGTATGACCCACATAACTTTTTATAGAGTAGTTCGATTTCGATGATTCTTTTTTCATTGAATAGTGTGCACATTGAAGTTGGTCCCATTTCAATTTGAACAACAAAATCCATCACTAAGGGTAGCAAAATGAAGGATATTGATCGTTCACCCTCTGAATTTTGGTTCGTCAACCGATTCTTTCAGGCACAACTTTGTACTGGGTTGTCCGATTTGGATGATTATTTTTTATTAGATACCTAGTGTATACCTCATAGTTGATCATATTCAAATTGGGATGAAATAATCCGCCTTTATGGGTAGAAAAATAGGTGATCTTTGATTTTTCACGTGTGAACATTGGCACACATATGAAGTTGACATTGACAGATTGCTATTGTCATTATTTTTGTTCTCCTACATCCGTCACAATCGGTCTATGAAAGGATGGAATTATATACAAAGTGATTAAATAAACTAACCAGAACTATCAAAAATAATTTCTTTTATATAACAATAAATAATTAAAGTTGATTATCATAGTATTTAACTGTTAATAGTTGAAGTAAGGTGGGTAAGTAAGTATTTTGGAAGAAATAAAAATAATAGGTAGTAACTAGTAGTTTCAGCCACAAAAAAATAAAAAATAATCACTTTTTAACAAAAAATTAAATCGACGAAAAACTAAAAATAAAAAAATAAAATAAACCTTCTTAGTCTCAATAAAACCAAAAAAAAAAATTTTAGTGGCCAAACAAAAAAAAAATATATCCAAAAAAATTATCAAAATGTCACCGCACATCTCGATGCTATCATTTTATGTCTTACCTACTTCTTTTGCTTGTTTGTTTGGCGCTGACTCAAAATTAGTTACTTACATTAGTTTAGGAGCTTAGTTATTGAGACTAAGAAGGTTTATGTTATTTTTTACTTTTCAGTTCCGTATTTCGTCGGTTTAATTTTTTGTTAAAAAGTTTTGATTCTTTTGGTTGTTGCAGTTGGGTTTTTTTTTGGAATATGACTCGAATCAGCGGGTTGCTGAATGTTTATTTTATTTTTTGCTTTTCAGTTTTTCGTCTTGAAAACGAAAGCTGATTATTATAAGCAGCAGCTCCACAAAAATAAAAACTGCCCCAATAATTTATGGAAGTGCATTAAACGTATACAGAATAAAAAATCGTTTCAAGAAGAAAACGTAAAGCAGATTAAAACACCGGAGGGATTAATAATCAAGGAACATCTAGATATTGCTGAGTCGTTCATTGAACATTACAGTACTGTGGGTGAAAAACTTGCAAATAAATCACCACAAGATCCAAGCTATCGGTGCCCGGAGACCTACTTAAATAATTCTATATATCTATCAGACACCAACGAATCCGAGGTTGAAGAAATAATTAATACATTGAGGTTAAAAAAGGCTCCTGGTCCTGATGGCTTGAGGCCTGAAATATTGAAATCTATCTGTCATTTTATTAAACACCCCTTTCTCATTTGATAAATAAAGCCATTAGGTCGGGAAAATTTCCTACAGCATTTAAAGAAGCTACTATAAAACCTAATCAAATCAAAATATGCTTTATTGTCGGAAAAAATAATTTTTTGTTGACAAAGCGAGTACTTAAAGGTAAATATATAAATAACAATCTAAATATATAAATAACAATCTAAATAGGAAAAAAATATACATATAGCGTCACATTCGTAGTCACAAAAATTGTTAATTAACATAGGAAACATAAAATATATAAAACGTATCATACATATAAAATATATAAAAACATATAAAATATATTATAAATTGTCACAATTTAAAATAATTTAAGATTTTATGCTGATATTCCTATCTGAGTAGAATTCGTCTAATTAATAATAGGCCTTCGATATCAAAAACTTTTTTACTGATTTTCTAAATTTAGTGGAACATGTTTCACCTTTAACTTCATTTGACAAGTGATTAAACATTTTCTTGCCGTTGTAAATGAACGATCTCTTAATTTTTGAAGAAATTGGAATTGGTAAACATATATTGAACGTATTTCTAGTATGACGTCAAGATATAGTAGAAATTTAATCTTTGTATTTTTTTTGCATTAGGCATATCATTTCCAAAATGCAAGGCAAGGTCAGGATATTGTGTTTTTTGAATAAGGACCTACAGGAGTCCCTGAATCCTGCCTTACACATATTTCTAACTCCTCTTTTTTGCAGTACAAATACCCTATCAAATAAATTTTGGCAAGATGTTCCCCAAAAACATATACCTAGCGTAAATGGGAATCAATCAGAGCAAAGTACACCTTTTTGGCTGACATAGTGCCCAATTCATTTGCTGATACGACAGCAAAGCAACCTGAAGAAACTTTCTTACAAAGATTAGTTATATGATTTGCAAAAACCAAGTTTTTGTCTATTTGCAATCCTAAAAATTTTGCAGACTCCTTGTTTTCAATTAATTGAGTACCTAGGTAAATTTCCAGCAAGGAGCACTTGAGTGTGATAATGCTAGTCTTCGCGATGTTGAATGATAAAAGGTTAGCATCACACCATTCATTTATTTTTTTTATATCTTGGCTAATCCTTTGCTGCAGTTGCATCTCATTATTGCTGTGCCAAAATAATGTAGTGTCATCTCCAAATTGAGTTATATTTGCAGATATATCAATGCAAGCTAAATCGTTGATATATAGCAAGAAGAGAATTGGGCCGAGAACCGACCCTTGTGGAACTCCACGAGTTACTGTCTGGGATTGTGATATGTTGCCATGGAGTGTGACTTTTTGAGTACGTTCTAATAGGTATGATCTGAACCATCTCAACGATACGTCTCTAAAGCCATATACTTCTAGCTTTTGCAGCAGGATTTCGTGATCCACACAATCAAACGCTTTCGAAAGATCACAAAAAACCGCTGCTGCCATTTCTCGGTTATTAAGACGTAGATATACGTCTTCTAACAGATGGAACATAGCATCTCCCGTACTTTTTGAGTTTTGAAATCCAAACTGACTGGAACTAATAATATTATTTCTATTTAGAAACAACATAATTCTTTTTTTAACAAGTTTTTCTATGATTTTCGCGAGGGTAGGTAGCATAGAAATAGGCCTGAAGTTCCACAAGGAGAACATTCTGAACTACAGACCTATATGCTTAATAAGCTGATTAGGAAAAATATTTGAAAAAATAATAAAGAAAAGAATAACTGACTATCTTAACAAATATAAACTGATTTCGGAAAAACAGTATGGTTTCAGGCAGGGTAAGTCCAAGGAAGATGCAATGACATACCTAATTTCGAGAATATACCAACTAATCGATGCATCTTTGTCGACTTAGCAAAAGCTTTCGACACTGTTTGTCACAAAAAATTACTCCACACCTTGGAAAAAATCGGATTCAGGGGAATAGCTCACTTAGAGAACAGACGATACAGAGTTAGGATAGGAGAAGAAATGAGCTCATCTAGAACTATGGCCTTCGGAGTCCCTCAAGGGACTGTTCTTGGGCCAACGCTTTTCAATATATATATAAATGATCTATACAAACTCGAAGTCTCTGGTGATATTGTCAGTTTTGTCGATGATACGGCGGTGGTCTATCAAGCAGATACTTGGTCGAATCTGAAAGAAATAACAGAATGATTTTCCAAAAATAGTTAGATGGTTCAATAACAGAACACTGACTATGAACTCCGACAAAACTTCCTTCTTACCTTTTGCATGTAATTCTTATATGCTACCTGACCTCGAATCAATTGAAATATTGTCACTCCTCTCTACTTTTAAGAATACAATCAAAATCGAAAATGAAATATCTTGGAATAATCATCGACCCCAATTTGAAATGGAATCATCATGTGGATAATGTTAGGAAACTGAGGTCACTTGATAGTACTTTCAAGTTTTTCAAGACCATATTCGACGTAAAGCACTTGGAAATTTTATACAATGCATTAGTTCAGCCACACATCTCGTAAGGTATTCTGGCATGGGGAGGAGTGACCAATACCCATATAAAAAAACTTGAAATTACCCAGAAGTGGATCCTGAAAATTATCTACAATAAATCTTTTGACTACCCGAGCGAAACATTATACGAAGAGAGCAATGTTTTCAGCTATATTTTCAGAGCATCATTATCAAGCACTACAAAGAGAAGCACATGTTGCAAAAAATAGACCATAATTATATGCTACTAGATATAAAGAAAAAACCACAATGATACCCAAAGTAACAAAAACATTAGCTCAACGATGCTATACTTATCTCAGTCCGATTATGTATGCCGAAATCCCAATTGAGTTACATCGAATCCATTCAATAAGCTTATTAAAAAAAAAAACTTAAATTATGGATTTGAAGTGCCTCCAGAAAAAAAATACACCAACTCATTGACAGAAAAAACATTTACAATCATACCGAAAAGTAAACAAAAAAATTCAAATATTGCAACTCTGTCCATGAATGATATGTTAGCATTATTATTGCCATTCACATAATTTCGATTGTTACCATTGTTTTGTGTTATTATTATTATTATTCTTATTTTTACTACTGTTATCTACCACTTACTATTTAAACAAAGCTACATCTACGTACAGGGATTCATCCCTTTGTGGATTACCTCTTATTTGCCATGTTTGTTTTTCAATGTCCTATGACCTATTATGTTGTAAATAAATATATTACATTAGGTCTAAGCTTCACCGCACAGATTATAGGTGTCACTACCTATAATTTGATGCTTTCCATATTATATTATTATTATTATCGGTCTACTTCCTTGATCGATAAAGCGCATAAAATGAGCATAATTCTATGCGGTCGTCGAAAAATATCGTAGTGTTCAAAAGAAACTGAGGGATAAAATTTTCGAACTTTTTAATGTTTCTGTTTTGCTCTGGAAAAATCATATTGCGTAATAATATCAAAGTTATGGTTTGTGTATATTTATGTTCCAAATTTCTGTGAGCATCAAAGGATAGGAATGGAAAACATTGAATAAGAAAACACATTGATCATTTACAAGCACATGCTTTTTTTTCGGTGGCTCAACAATCCAAACGTTAAACTCTAATATACATTTTTTATAACTAATGGAGTTTTTCTCATTATAAATTGAACTTTGGAATTTAAATTGTTATTGAACTCTACGGAGAATTGTTTTTTGTCAGATAACAATATAACAATAGACATTTTCTCATTCCTAGTTTACTCTTTATACTAATTTGAAAATAAAGATGATTACTTTTTTCTGGATACCTTTATCCAATTAACAGGGTGATTTACGTAGGCCATGCATTAGAGGTTTTTCAACTTGCAGTTGGATTAAACACTTGAAATTTGGTATGCTGTCATAATCGATTACGTCCGTTTTGCCTAAAATATTTTTACTCCTATAGCTATACAGGGTGTGCCAAAAGTCAGAATCAACTTTTTTCTTTTGTATGGAAACTCTAATTCCGAGTTTAGACAACTTACTTACTTATTTATTTTTATTGTTCTAAAAAACATTATTTTCAGTATAATAAACAGTAATAGTATATTATTTAACGAGCGGTAATATAGGTCATAACTCACGCAGATGAAGTTTGCAGCACGAGCCACAGGCGAGTGTTGTAATTCATCAAGTGAGTTATGACCATTACCGCAAGTTGAATACTATACTTTATCTACGACTATAACAATAAATACTAAGATACAAGTACAGAGAAATAATTTTATTCACAAATCTTAATAGTTACCTATAACAATGCTATAAAAATTTTAATTGTAATTACTCATTTTTTTTATTAATAAAATTAACTGTAATGTTTGAACAACCAGTAAACTGAATATGTGGGACTGAATTATGCAAGTTTGTATCATTTTTGGTTTGTTGCATATATGTTGTTGATGTACTAACTGGTTGAGGTATTATAGAACTGTATATTTTATTTGCAGTGTCTGTCTTATTCTTTTCGGAATCATCAACGTACCCCTCAGCCACAGTAGTTGATCGCCAACCGCCATGGCATTTCAGTGCCGTTATATCCCCTTCAGCATCTACTAATAAAGTTGCTGATGAGCGGCGAAAACAATGCCCTGTATATAAATTAGTGTGGTAATTTTAAAAATGTAGCAATGTCTTTCTCCATTGCTCCAAATTTATTAATGCCAATTATTTGTGAGTGATATTTTCCATTTTGAAATTTAAAGAATAATATCGTTTGCGATATATCAGTAGGACGAAGATTTAAATATTTCTTAACTATGATATAAAAATTTCCTGTTACAGTGAATTTTCTGGCAATTTTTGTATTTGGTACACTGACCATAAAAATAGATCCATGATCTTCTAAATCTGTAATTTGCATAGAGTGCAACTCTGCTGCACGACAAGCACCCATAATGCCCATTATTAAAGGAACCTAAAATAAATTATGAATTGACTAGATGATAAAAACGATTGAATATTGTGAGATCTACTACCTTTGTCGCCAGATATTTCTCATCAGGAGCTTCATTTATGAAATTATTAAGTTGTTCTGGCCTAAAAGTTTTTGACTTTTTGCTACATTTTCTCTTTTTAAAAAATAAATTATGTCTATATTGATTCCATTATTTATGTTGAGTGTGCTTCTTAGCATGGAGTAGAAAGTCCATAGAAACGATGCTTTATATTTAGTTCACTAAAATATGCCATAAGTACATTTTCTGTGAACAATGACTCAATGTTCTTGCTGCTTCACCAATCTTGATAATTTTTGTATACAACTTTATATTTGTTTTGGGATTTTTTGGGCAATAAATTCTGTATGGTAACATTAGCTACTTGTCTTATTTCTGAAGGTGTACATAATAATTAATCTTCACTATCTGAATTCATCTTTTTCAGCACAAAATTCAGAATAATTAGGTATTAACTTAATTTGAAAACGTCAAAATTATTCAAGTGACATTACTCCCCTCAATAACAATAATGGACTGTTCCCTTTCGGCCAAACAGCTTGTACAGAAGAACAGAGCCACCTTGATATTCGGTTCGTAAATAATTCCAAGAATCTTTGAGTGAGTTATAGTAGTGAGTTATTATAACTCACGTTGTTTGTTTATAGATACTAATAATTGCTCAAAAGCAGTTGAATAATCAATATATAATTTAATAGGAGTAGATAAAGAAATTTAATATAATAGCATATTGATGATATCAGTAATGAAGGGTGAGAAAGAGTAATTTGTAATCGATTACATTTTGAATCGAAGAGAAAGAACAGGCTATTGGTAAAATCAAGGTATTTACATGAATTTATTCATTAAAGACAAAAGTGCGCAGTCTGATCAAATTCATAATGTACCTAGACATAAGTTTGGCGTCCTCAAAGCTAATATCTCTCAATGTTTGGAGAAACAATTCTGTATTTGTTAGACAGAGGGTATTCGCAGGTTTAATTGCTTTTAGGATAGGACACTCTCACTCACTATGTTAACTTATCTATTACAGTTTTTGAAATATGTCGATTTTTCTGAAAAAAATTACCGCCGTGGTAGTATACGAAAAAATTTGAAAATTAGGAAACCAAGTTACAAAAAATAAGAAAGCCAGTCGAACCATGTGAAAAAAAAATGGTTTCCATTTAAAATAAGAAAGTTGATACCGTCTTTTGGCACACCTTGTACAGCTGTACGGAGATAGAACGGACATGATCGATCATGACTGCATACCAAACAAGTTTCTTATCCAACTGCTAGTTGAAAAACCTCTAATCACCCTGTATGTTTACAAGTTGTATGTTTGTAATTGGATTTTCCCCAAATATCGACTGGTTTGAAACTTGATTAGATTAGTGAGTCAAAATACAAAACAGGATAAGATATCATGTGTTGATGAAAAATATATGACTTCTTTTGAGGAACTTGGCCAAAAATTCGTTTCATAATGAAAAATCAACATCTACATTCAGGGTTGCGACGATTTAAATCAAACTATTTAAATCAACTGATTTTTTCAATTTCAATCGTGATTTAAATCAAATTATAAATTACTGTAAAAACAAGTTGCCCAAGCAGATAATTCATCAGGAAATTCAAAAAAGGAAGATAGTTTATTTAAAACTAAGTGTTTACATACATTATGTAAGTGTAAAAACATAACTAATGGTAATTTAAATATTCGTAAATTAAACTTAAGAAAACACAAACAGTTTACAACAACAAAAACAGTTTAGTTTATAATATTACCTACATGAATAAATAACAAATAAAAAATATTAACGAATACATAAATGGTATTATATGTACAGTAAACAAAAACGTTACTCAGGCTAACCTACAAAAAAAAGTGTTTAGCAAGTCAATTGTAATACTTATACAGGAAAACTAATTTAGCGGCTTTTTCGGGACGCAAGCGATTTCGAAGTTTGGAATGTACCAAACCAAATGTCGAAAACACTCTTTCGACAGATGCTGAAGAAGCTGTAGCAGATAACAATTGTTTGGAAAGCCGCGGCAGGCTGCCGAAAATTTCCATGTCAACACAATTGTCGCTGAGGAGATTTTCTAACAGTAAATCTAGACAACAAATATTTTTGGGCGAATAGAGAAAATTAATGAAAATAAGTGATTTTAAAGTTCATTATTTCCATATTTAAAGAAAAAATCAGTATAAATAAAAAAAATCACGATTTAGCAAAAAAAATCACGATTTAATAAAAAAAAACAAGATTTAATAAAGAAAAAACAGATTTTTTTATTTTTTCAAAAAAAATCGTGATTTTTTGCAATTCTGTCTACATTTGATGATCTGAAAAGAAAACAATATTTTTATTGGGTATAAATTCGATGAAAAGTCATTTTTTCACAAGGGCTCTAGACTCGACAGTCCCCAAGCCGAGCTCGTCAAGTCTCGCGCCGTGAGACACCGGCTTTATGAGGCCTTTTTCCTGTAAGTTCTGAGCTATCTAGTTCTTCAATGAGGAGACCATCTAAAGATTAACTCGTCCGCCATCCTGGAGCTGCCATCTTCAATTTATGAATGTTGACAAAAAATCAATAGTCTTTGACTAAATTCGTAATCTCCGACCCCAAAAACCCCGACATACGAATTTTGAATAGAAACGGTCCATATAATCACAAAACTTGTCCACCATTTTGGAGCCGCCATCTTGAATTTACGAATTTTGACAATAAATTCAGTATCTCCAACCCCAAAAACCCTCACATACCAATTTTGAATAAAATCGGACCATAATTACAAAACTCGTCCACCATCTTGAACTCATGAATTTTGACAAAAAATCAATATTCTTCGACTAAATTCATAATCTCCGACCCCAAAAACCCCGACATACCAATTTTGAATAGAAATGGTCCATATAATCACAAAACTCGTCCACCATCTTGGAGCCGCCATCTTAAAACCTTTTTTTTTTAATTTTGAATAAAATCAGACCATAATTACAAAACTCGTCCGCCATCTTGAATTAATGAATTTCGACAAAAAATTCGTAATCTTCGATCCTGATAACCCCCACATACCAATTTCGAATCGTATCGGACCATAATTACCAAACTCGTCCGCCATCTTGGAGCCGCCATCATTTGTGAATTGTGACCAAAAATTCATAATCTTCATCCCCAACAACCTCCACATACCAATTTTGAATAGAATCGGACCATAATCGTCCGCCATATTGGAGCCGCCATTTTGATTTTATGAATTTTGACAAAAAAATTCGTAGTCTTCGACCCCGAAAACCCCCACATACCAATATTGAATCAAATCGGACCATAATTACAAAACTCGTCCGCCATCTTGAATTTATGAATTTTGACAAAAAATCAATAATCTTCAACTAAATTCATAATCTCTGACCCCAAAAACCCCGACATACCCATTTTGAATAGAAACGGTCCATATAATCACAAAACTCGTCCACCATCTTGGAGCCGCCATCTTGAATTTACGAATTTTTACAATAAATTCAGGATCTCTAACCCCAAACACCCTTTTTTTTTTCATTTTGAATAAAATCGGACCATAATTACAAAACTCGTCCGCCATCGTGAATTTATGAATTTTGATAAGAAATTAGTAATCTTCGATCCTGATAACCCCCACATACCAATTTCGAATAAAATCGGACCATAATTACAAAACTCGTCCGCCATCGTGAATTTATGAATTTTGATAAGAAATTAGTAATCTTCGATCCTGATAACCCCCACATACCAATTTCGAATCGTATCGGACCATAATTACCAAACTCGTCCGCCATCTTGGAGCCGCCATCATTTGTGAATTGTGACAAAAAATTAATAATCTTCAACCCCAAAAACCTCCACATACAATTTTGAATAGAATCGGACCATAATCGTCCGCCATATTGGAGCCGCCATTTTGATTTTATGAATTTTAAATTAAAAACTCGTCCGCCATCTTGAATTTATGAATTTTGACAAAAAATCAATAATCTTCAACTAAATTCATAATCTCTGACCCCAAAAACCCGACATACCCATTTTGAATAGAAACGGTCCATATAATCATAAAACTCGTCCACCATCTTGGAGCCGCCATCTTGAATTTACGAATTTTTACAATAAATTCAGGATCTCTAACCCCAAAAATCCTTTTTTTTTCATTTTGAATAAAATCGGACCATAATTACCAAACTCGTCCGCCATCTTGGAGCCGCCATCATTTGTGAATTGTGACCAAAAATTCATAATCTTCAACCCCGAAAACCTCCACATACCAATTTTGAATCATAATCGGGCCATAATTACAAAACTCGTACGCCATCGTGAATTTATGAATTTTGATAAAAAAAATTCGTAATCTTCGATCCTGATAACCCCCACATACCAATTTCGAATCGTATCGGATCATAATTACCAAACTCGTCCGCCATCTTGGAGCCGCCATCATTTGTGAATTGTGACCAAAAATTCATAATCTTCAACCCCAAAAACCTCCACATACCAATTTTGAATAGAATCGGACCATAATCACAGATATCGTCCGCCTTAATTGGAGCCGCCATTTTGATTTTATGAATTTTGACAAAAAAATTGGACCATAATTACAAAACTCGTCCGCCATCTTAAATTTGTGAATTTTGACAAATAAAAACTTTTTAACGAAAAATTAAACCGACGAAATACGGAACTTAAAAGTAAAAAATAAAATAAAGCTTAGTCTCAATAACTAGGCTCCTAAACTAATGTAAGTAACTAATTTTGAGTCGGCGCTAAACAAACAAGCAATTGAATTAGGTAAGGCGTAAAATGATGGCATCGAGTTGCGCGGTGACATTCTGATACTTTTTTTGAAGTATTTTAATGATCTTCGTTGATTGTTCGTTTGGCGCCGACTCAAAATTAGTTACTTACATTAGTTTAGGAGCCTAGTTATTGAGATTAAGAAGGTTTATTTTATTTTTTACTTTTCAGTTCCGTATTTCGTCGGTTTAATTTTTTGTTAAATAGTTTTTATTTTTCAATTTTTTGTGGCTGAAATCTACTAATTACTACCTACTTGTTTTTTGATTACTTCCAAAATACTTACTTACCCACCTTACTTCAACTATTACCGGTTAAATAATATGATTATCTATTTTTACTATTTGTTGTAATATAAATTATTTTTATTGTTCTGGTTAGTTTATTTCATTACTTTGTATATCATTACATCCTCTCATAGAATATAATGATTGTGACGGATGTGGAATAATGACAGTAGCGATCTGTCATTGTCAACTACATATGTGTGTGCGAATGTTCACAAGTGAAAAATCAATTATCCCCTATTTTTCTACCCGTAAGGGTGGATAATTTCACGCGAAATCCAAATATGAGGTATACCCTATCTATTAAAAAAAGAATCATCCAAATCGAAGAACCCAGTACAAAGATATGCCTGATAGAATCGGTTAACGGACCAGAATTCAGAGGGTGAGTGATCAATATCCTTCATTTTGCTACCCTTACGGGTGGATTTCATCTTTAAAATTCAAATGGGACCAACTTCGAAGTACACCCTATCCACTGAAAAAATTATCGGAATCGGACGTCTCAGTAAAAAGTTATGCTTGATCATACAAAAAAAATAAAAATAAATAAATATACGCGTCGACTAGAGAACCTCCTACTTTTTGGTTTCGTCGGTTAAAAATTCATAATCTCCGACCCCGAAAACCCCCACATACCAACGGACCGTAAACACAAATCTCGTCCGCCATTTTGGATTCCATAATGCATTGTCATGGGAACTATGAACACCTGCCAAATGTCACGTCAATCGGACAAATAGAAGTGGGTCAAATTCAACTTGCAAGATTTGATTACACACATGGGGACATGTTTTTTTTTTTGGCTTTATTTATTTAATATCTGCCTATTTTCGCGACCAGGGCTATAAACACCTATGTTGTTTCAGAGGTAGGGTTTTTTAACGAGCTGAACATCTATGACCTAGGGACCGCTATCTTAACGTTCCCTCCGAAGGACGACATGTCTATCGTCTTATCTCGTGCTCATTGATAACGGGATAGCTGGGAACACGGGATAAGTCGGTAACGGAATAACGAAAAAACGGGATAAAGGGAAATCGGGAACCGGGCAGAGTCAAAGGCATAACAACACAAAAAAACATTCACAACACAAAATTCTACGCGGACGAGGGTTTTTTAGATTTTTTTATTTGGGAACATAGAAATTTGGACAGGACGTCTGTCGGGTCAGTTAGATAGTGAATAAATACGTTCCGTTTTTCGTATGAGGTTGCAAAAGTTACATATCCACTGAGACCGATATTCTCTTTTGTAATTATTTCAATGCTTTGTGTATTCCCTGTGTGCATTAGGCTGAAGGAGATAGATGAAACTATGACAGCGCCCATGGTGGCAGAAGTAGGTAATGACCCTGGTAATCACAAGCACAAGCTGAAAACTTTCAGTTTCTGAGGTCTCCCCGTTTATCCACAAATCACTTGAAAATATTGTACCATACTTCAGATGAATAAACATTATCGTAGTGGCAACGCTCACGGTTGGGTAGTATAACAACATACATATAATAACAATGAGCCCTCGCTATTGCTGTCTAGTCGATTGCAAAAATAGTACGTGTACATTTTATACATTTCCAACGGCATCGCATAAGCTGCAGCAAAGAGATAAGTGTTCTGTTTTCCACGATATTTCAATCTGTAATTCCGGGACGTAAGGTTTTCATTCGATAAATATTTAAGATGTTTTCCGTTTTCAATTTGATCGCCTAGAAGTGGACACAAAAGTATAACCAAGTTCCGTTGGACGGTGTTGAGCCGGTGATAAAAAGCAAATATCGACTTATCTGCGAGTTCGGAAACGCCTGGTTATAAGCAATACGCAATATTTTGATGACAATTATACGTGTTAGAGAATGTTGAACGTGTTTTTATTATTTAGGGACCGTTCAATTTGTTCAAACAAATTACAATGAAAACAATCACAAAAAACAAGGTTACGTAACTTTTACAAGGTTGCATTCTTAATGCATGATGTAAAACATTATTACTATCGGTATGCCCAGTTTGCAGAACTTTTGCAATTTTCAGTTGTAATATTACAAGAGAGTGAGAATAAAGTGAAAATAATTCGACTGATTTTCCAAAAATTGTTGCCGGGCAATAGATACGAGAGCCCAACGGGCTCGAGTGGCTATTGCCAAATGGCAACAAGATTGAGACATATCTGGAGGATTATTTTCTACTTTATCGAACTCTCGTGTGGTATTCTATATATTATTTTTTTATGTTACGATCATAAACACATTTCCTCGCACAATGATACAAGGTACTAAACCGGTTTTGATTCATTCCTTACTTTTCATGGAATTGATGACACATCAAATTAAAAATATACGTTGTAAGACAATAAAAACAAAATACCTCCAATTATTCCCGTGGCAATTTTCTAGGTAGATTATTCTCGTAAGTAATTGAACAAGTGCATCAAAATTACCGATAATTTTGCATAACAGCGTGTTGTCAAAAAACTCCATGAGTTCATTTTCAATTTTGGAGAAAGAGCCCGACACCGAAGAAGGAGATGAAAATGACCGAATGCAGTTTTTCAAAGACAACACGCTGGAATGCGAAATTATCCGGTTATTTTGATGCACGAGTGTAATTCGGGGGAATAATTTCCGAATAAACTGTCAACTTGTCAAACTGACGTTATTAATTTATAAATTCTTAGCTTGTCATCAATAACCATCCCGTAACTGGAAAAAAAAAAGAGACGCAGAAATACGTTTGTTTTAATATTTTTCATTTATACATTATGAAAGTATACGTAAAAATATAATTAAACTATTTATTCAAGGTTAAACTAAATCAAAAGTTGCAGGAACTGCAGTGAAATACACAATTATTATACGTATTCTGGTTAGACAATGCAGCTATCGGTGCATTAACGGCTGAAGAGGATGTTTGAGAATGCTGTGCCTGTGGTACGTCATTGCCACGCATATTTTTGACTATTGATTCATGGTGATCTTCATCCATTTGAAGATATGGCGTTTTTGAATTTGAATGGCCCGTGATTTTTATAAGTTGCTGCTCGCCCACCCCCTTTTTTGCGAGATTGGAGACGGCCGTAGCTCGTAACGAATGGTTAGTAAGCTTGATATTCTCTGTATTTGAACCAGAAGCTTTGGCTTGTAGAACAGTCCATTTGCTCACTGTATTTCGTCCAACAGGAGAATATCCTTATACCATTTTCTGTTCAACTTCCAAGCGGGATTTACAGTGAGAAAAAGTCGTTTTGTTTTTATTCCAACCCGCTTTTCTAGGAATTTTTTGTACAGTCGAATTGGACACAAATCAGGATTGATTTTATTGTTTATTAGCCATTTCAATGAAGCGCATGGTTTTTCCCCTCCTTGCGTCGTCTTAGTAAACACAGGATCGTAAATAATCCTTCCTGTTTTTCACCTACGTTATTTTCTTCTTCTTAAAAGTACGAAATTAAGCACTTGTGGCCTTCTCCACCACGCCAAGCTAATTCAAAAGCAAAAAAAAAATACTGTAACGTAAATAAACTTAACTTGGTTTTTTACTAATTTATTTCACACTTAAATCTACAACTTAATTTATATTACGCCACTGTATAGCTCGATCGTATGGGCTCGTTCAGACTGTCCACTCCCTCTTGAGGGCTGTCTATTTATCTCCGATACAGCATTCTCGATGTTTCCAATTCTGGCGGTTGGTGCCCAGCATGTTCCAGTTATTTCCAATATCGACCGTTGTTATCTGCCGCGACGTGACTGGATTGTTCTCGAATATCTCCGGGGATGACCTCATCGTTGTCGATGGCAACGCGTGAGGCGACAGGTCCGGCCTAGGTTCGTTACATTGCCCCCTTCTTAAAGACATTTCGTCCCGAAATTTCATCCTTGGAGTGTGACGATATCTGCATGACTCCCCATATCTGCACCGTGAAGTTCGATGGAAGTAACACTCCACGGTCTTCATGATCGGTCGTGGAAGAGAATATCGCCTCCAGCATACTTCTTATGACTCTCCAGTCCAACCCATCAATACCACAGGACAATTTTGGAATTGCTAGATCCACCAGATTCTGGTCCACCATAGTATCTCTTAGTTTGGTGAGACTCTTCCAGACATCTTCATAGGACGGTTTATCTTGGGAATGCCTCTTGGTAACTAGGTAGTAGATGTTTCTCTGGCCTTTCTTCAACTGTAGCACCCCACCAACTTCTGGATTCTGCTCCCGCAGTGTTTGGAGTTGACCAAATTTCTTGGAGAACACTACGGCGATGCCTCTGGACATTCGAAGATCTTCTGCCACACAGTGCGCTAGTGCGTAGTCAGCAGGCACCTCGAAAAGGTCTCGTGACTCCTCTCTAGTAACCCCATGTAGAACTTTCTGCCCGTTTGAATACAAGGACATAAACTTCTCGAACGTCATATCATCCTCCGGTGGCTTGAGGGTGCGAACTTGGTCATGGTTTCCAGCGTAAGGGGCCAACCTGTTGAAATGGACGACCCTTGGTTTCCCTCGGGGTGGCTTATGGATTCGGTACACAAGGTCGTTTATCCTTTTCACGATTTTATACGGGCCTTCCCACGAGTTCCGCAACTTTGGTGATAGTCCACGACGACGTTTGGGGTTGTACAGCCAAACCAGGTCATCAACCTTAAATCCTCCAGCGTCGGCCTTGATGTCATAGGTCTTCTTCATTTTATCGCTGGCACTCTGGATGTTCAACCGGACTCGTTCGTGGATGTCGTCCATTCTCTGCCGAAGTTTGCTGACGTAGTCCTCTTCTCCCGCAGTGTCTTGTCCTGGCGGTATCCCAAACTTCAGGTCACAAGGCAGTCGCAGTTCTCGGCCCATTATAATACTAGCAGGAGTTTGACCGGTTGACTCGTGTACTGCGGATCGATAGGCCATCAGGAACAAATGAAGATACTGGTCCCAGTCTCTTTGATGATCAGAGACAACCTTGGACAAGTGGCGGTTGATCGTCCTGTTCATCCGTTCCACCATTCCATCGGACTGCGGATGTAGGGCCGTGGTTCTTGTCTTGCGGATGTTCAGCAGTAGACATATTTCTTGGAACAGGTTGGATTCGAAATTTCTGCCTTGATCCGAGTGCAGCTCCATTGGGATACCGAATCGACATATCCACTCTTTCACCAAGACGTCGGCGACGGTGATGGCTTCCTGGTTGGGCAGGGCATAGGCTTCTGCCCACTTACTGAAGTAGTCCATTGCCACAAGGATGTATTTATTCCCGTGGTCGGATACGGGAAACGGGCCGGCGATGTCAATGGCGATTCTCTCGAACGGGCTGCCTACGTTGTACTGACGCATCGGGGCCTTGGGTCGTATTCGAGGTCCATTGCTAGCAGCGCATACCGCGCACTTTCTGCACCAGTCCTGGACGTCAGCTTGACAATTGGCCCAGTAAAACCGTTGCCTCACTTTCTGCAGGGTCTTCGTCACTCCCAGATGTCCTCCAGCGACTCCATCATGGATTTCCCGCAGCACTTCCTCTCTTCTGTTCCTGGGAACAATTATTTGGCGTCTGTCTTCCCCACCAATATCGGCCTCCAACACACGTTTCAGGGTCCCCCGCGACGTGACTGGATTGTTCTCGAATATCTCCGGGGATGACCTCATCGTTGTCGATGGCAACGCGTGAGGCGACAGGTCCGGCCTAGGTTCGTTACAATACCTTCTTCTGCAAACCATCTGGGGTATTTTCGTCACAACCACGAAGCATATTTTGGAATTCATCGTACTTCAGAAAAACTGCACTTTCCTTTCTCTTCTCTGGATCTGTTCGTAGTTGTTCTCTCTTGGCATTTTTCGCATCTCTGGCTGCTTTGAACTCAATATTAGTAAAAGGGTTAAAATTGATGTTGTATTCAGTGAAATATTTTTCCATCAGTAATTTAGCGGTTACGTTCCAAATCGTTTTAACAGTAAATTCTTTGTACTCATCGCCATTCTACTTACGCATATTGAATGGCCAGTCCGTTAATATTTTTGCCAGAACATTAATTTGTGTTTTTTCATCCAAATTATAGTTTTTCTCAGCACAGAAGCTCATAAACTGACGCCACACGTATTTTCCGTTCTGTTTTGTGTTATTTGATTCGTTTTCTAACACATTTTCTTCGATAGCTTGTAATAAAGCTTGACCGAAACGAGACATTTTCAATAAATAATATGTTTGACATTACTTGTCAAACTGACGTTACTTATAAATTGTCGCTGTATTATCAAACATACAATGGAATTGCCATGGATATGAACTGTGCAATTATCGGTCTACAGTGCAATTATCGCAGGGCTCTTTCGCTTTCTACAATGCAATTATCAGTAGTAAAAGACAGACTTATAAGATAAATTCAATCACGAGTGGTATTTTATTAGACTATTTCACGAACAAAGTGAATGGTCAAAAAAATTTAATTCTGCAGAATGAGAGGAAGAAATTTAATAATAATAAATAATTCAAATTTAATTATAATCATGAAATATTCATTTTAACTATAAACAATTTGTTTAAATTATTATTTGTTACCTATAACAATAAATAATTTTTTATGAACACGAACATAATACATTACTCTCGACTATAATTATTATAAATGGTGCAATTGTAAAATTTTTGAATAGTATCACCGTTATTAGGTGGGTACAATGTATTGTTGGTATTATTACTTGGAGTACTCCTAAAAGTATTCACTATATTCTGATGATGTTCAGCACTAAGATGTAAATACGGTTTCATCGAGTTCGAACTTCCATGTCCAGTAATTTCCATAGCTTGTTGTTCACTAACGCCGAATTGTAGTAACTGACTAACTGCAGTGGCACGATTAGAGTGATTTATTTTTAGTTTTTTAGTGTCTAATCCTATCTTTTCTGCAGAGAGTTTTGTCCATTTTGACATTGTATTAATACCAATAGGGCAATTCTTGTACCAATTATTATTATTATATTTATTCCACTGGCCATTCACTGTCAGAAAAAGTTTGTCATTGGTATAATCTCACAGGACACATTTCAGGATTTTTAAAATTTTGGGTAAGCCGTTCAGACCCGATTTCACCACAAGACAGATAAACGGCGTTTTCATAAACTCCGTTCTCACTAAACTCTGATTTTAATCTTGATAAACCTCGATCCAGTTTCACCGACACAAACAGACGAAAGCTAAACCGAGTTTATTGAAACTTAGTTTAAGGACAGTCAAAAGCTGGCAACATAGTAAAATATGTACGTTTCTGTCATTTTTGCATAGATTTCGTTGTTTTGTAGAGGAGCCAAAGCCAAGTGACAATATAACCTAAAAATTTAAAACCGATAACTTTCGTGTTTGGCTCATGTTTTGTGATATTTTTGTGGGTGTTCGGTGTTCAAAGTTTAGTTTTTGAAGAAACTTGATAAAAGTGACAATATATTCTACAATGAATTTCAAGTTGGAATGTGAAAATATAATTCATCAAATAAATTCCTCCTTTGGACTTCATTCGGCACCCAGCTTATTGAATAAATTGGTACAACATATTTCCTTTACCAGAGTGAAAATGTCTGGATCAAACTCTACCATATTTCGTTAACTTATCAGACCAGTCTTTTCGTTTGATGGCATGTATCTAGGCTGCTTGCCTTCTCTGGGAGATTTCACAATGTTTTCTATTTCTTACAACAGCAGATGGAATTCTGATAACAGGGTCAAAAATACAAATATGTTCAATTTACCTGAAAAATCGTATTCGGCCGTCTTTTGATGCATTTTTATTGCATTTCAAAACAGAACAATATGAAGGCATGATCATCTACGAATTAAACAATAACACATTAATCCAACTACTGAATTCTTTTTGAAATAGTTAAAAATGTTCAATTCTCCAACATAAACAAATCGAAAAGTAAGGTTGTTTTACCTCCAATGTCAACCATTGTCAAACGTGCACGAAACCAAAGAACTAAACGTCGTTTAACTTCGTAACTGGCCAAATTCAGCCCGTTTTAATTGGAAACGCCGTTTAGAACTAAACGCGTTTTATAGTTCCTGGTGAAATCCAATATGACGTGTAGAAAGCTTAATCTAGTTTAATTTGAACAAAACTCGTTTAAAGAGGTTGGTAAATCGGGCCTTAGTATCTGCACAGTTTTTATCACCACCTTGGCGGGTTTTGGAGAATATCGGGTTATATGCAATTCTGTTTGTTAAACAGCCTTTGTTGTCAGTCTCTTCCTTAAAAAAATGTAACATGGAAAAAGTTGCTTCGTTACCTCTTCAAGCTAGTTCTACTGCAGCTATGTGAAAAACTTTTGAGTCCTCTGGCGTGTCTTCGTCCCATTGTAGCAATATTTCTATATTCTTCTGAAGTCATAGCGACAGAACTCATTTTCTTTTCGTACAGTTTGCAACAATTTTCTTATATCTCGAGCCGCCCTCGCCTCCTTGAACATTATATCTTGAAGGATCAATATGTCTCTGATACTCACAAAATATTTTCTTGTACTAATTTTGCAGTAGTGTTCCATATGGTTTTAATAACACTCTCCTTGTAATCACTACCATCAATTTTCCGCATATTGAATGCCCAGTCTTTTAGAATGAATGCTAATTCGTTGCATTTTCTGCATCTAATTTGTAGTGCGTTCCGCACAGAAAGTCATACATTGTTCCATATATAAGATTTTGATTTTGTGTTACTGGGTATATTTTCTTCAATATTTTGATTTATTACTTCGTTTGAAGTAGCACCGAAGGACTCATTTTGACGTTTGCAGCTACAATTATTTTGGTCAAACTGTCAAACTTTGCACGATCCGATCCATGGTTACGTCGTTGAAAACACGATGCTGATAGACCAATCAGAATTGAAAGACAGCTGGTGTTTTCGCGATAATACAAGCTGTCTTTGGTTTTTGATTGGTCAGATTTTGTGAAATTTCCAAGGTGCGTGGAATAGTCACTGTAATTTTGCGATAATTGCACTCCATTTACATGGGATTTTTGACAGGAGGGAAATATTCGCTATAATAAAGTTTTGATTGCCCAAAACGTACATGAATGTTTTGAATTGAAAGTTTCCATTGGTTTCTAGAAATGTCAAAGAATAATCAGTGCAAACATAAAGCATGGAAACGTTTTTTCCGTTCATCACAAAATTTTGTAGTTTGTTTTCATTAATGCTCTAACATACCATTGAAGTTTGAAAACTTTTGAATTAATGTGAATCGATTGTCTATATCTACTGGCCTACTATCTTTAAATTGCGTTCAGGCTTCGTGGAGGATATTTGATATTATCTCTTCGAATTTACCCAGTCCCCTATTTGAATAGGTGAAAACTTATTTCCATCTCGATTCCCATCCTCATGAAGAATCAGATTTAATTTCGATATTTTCAGTGGATAATTCGGGTGATATGGAAAAATATTCGTAAAAAAATATAGTAACGAAACTAAACAATATCAAAACTGATTGAAGTCGACTCGTTGTTCAATTAAAAACCAATTTTGTCCGCGCCGTATTCTATTTTCATTTTTAATTACCTTTACAAACAATGTGCCCGAGTCGCTAATATTTTCACGGTAAACATATTTGCGTTAATTACAACTATTACGAGGAAGGAAGTTTATAGCACTTATTGAATTACTTTCAGATATATGAATATTTAATTGTATACTATTTATTGCCTCTCAGTAACGATAAGATATGCGAGGTTACTGAATAAGACAAAGTTGTTTATTTTCAAGGACTACGAAATGGTGCTGATAAATCTGAAGTATGAGGGGCCGTTTTCAAGGAAATTGAAAAACATGATTTTGTTGGTTCTAGTGCCATAATTATCAGAATTATGGAGAAGTAACAGGAATGTGCATAACTGTATTGTATACAGGGTGTCCCACGACGATTAAGACAGGGAATATCTCTGAACTCGAGAGTAGTAGAGAATTGTAATTTTGGGGTTGTAAATTAACGCAATTGGTGCAGCTGTTTTTGATATTATGTTACCCAATGAGCTTTTTGTTTTCGGTCACGTGACATCAGATTCACAATTATTGATGGGATAACCTGTATATTTGGGCATTTCTATGTTCCTCCCGATAAAACGATTCCAACAAACACTTGTGGTCTAAAACGATTAATTATAACAAATTTTATTCCTGTATTTTTTGCAACTGGTGGTGAAATTTACTTTTTTTATTTTGACATTTAAAGTGACACTTTTCAAAACTCGTTGACGTTATCAAAAGTTTTACTTTTCATCACCAGTTGCGAAAAGTAAAATTTTTCGCAACTGGTGATGAAATAGTATATTATGCAATGAGCACAAAATTATGCCCATTTTGTTGCGAGTTGCATACTATACTTTTTCTATGACAACATATCTTTCACGTTTAATACATGCATACATTGCAAAAACTTTGAAAGAAATAAACTGATGATATTTCATTACTCCGAATTCGCCGCTAATGGGCTTTCTATCAGAATTAAAATATAAATTGAAGAAATATGTAAATATTTTCTTTATTGCTATTTCTAATAGGTACACAGAAATAGAAGCCTATAAATGTATGTATGTATTTAATTGAAGTTGAATGTGCAATTATTGAATATCATATTTGGAGAACTTGATTGCTGAATACTTAATTCTTTTCGAAATTATATTTGTCGACGTTGAAGTAGACGGCTTCTCGCGATTTTCCATTTCTAAATTCGTTGGTATGCCTGATGGTATGTTCTGTATTGCATTTGCAATTTTATTTGCTATGTCAAGCTTACTTTTCTTCGATTCATCAATATATCCCTCAGCGACTGTAGTAGATTTCCAGCCACCGTGGCGTTTTAACGTGGTTATGTCACCTCCAGCATCAACAAGAATTGTTGCGGAGGATCGGCGAAAACAGTGCCCAGTATATAATTCGTAATTTGGCAATTTTGAATACTTGGCAATGTCTTTTCCCATAGCTCCAAACTTATTCAGACCTATTCTCTGAATGGTACACTTCCCTTTTTGATAATTAATGAAAAACCCTAGACCATTAGCATTTTGAGGGCGAAGATTTGCGTATTTTTTATAAATTTCGTAGAATTTGCCAGTTACAGTAAAATTTCGTACTATTTTGGTTTTACTGTCTGGTATTGTTACTAAAACAGCTGAACCAAGATCATTGAAATGAGTAATTTTTATCTGATGTAATTCATGTCTTCTACATGCACCCATTACTCCCATAACTAATGCAACCTATGTAAATTAGTTTACTTAAACATATTTTTCATCAAATGGAAATATAAAACTTACTTTTGTTGCCAAATATATTTCATCTGGAGCCTGTTCAATGAAATTATCGATGTCATTTGCTGTAAAGATCTTTGACTTTTTGGGTTTGTAGCCGTTAGACTGCCGCTTGAGGAATGCTTTCAGTTTCAAATATTTGGCCATATCTATATCATTATAGATACTAAGAGTCGTTCTCAGGTTCGAGAAGTGTGACCACAAAGTGGAACTTTTAAATTTTTTGGCTAAGTCGCCAAAATAAGCCATTAAAACGTTCTTCGGAAAACGATTTTGTCTTTTGATCTACCTTCCATTCCAAAAAAAGGTTATAAGCGCGTTGATACATACTCTTCGACGTTTCCGGTAATAAATTCAGTGTTGTTACCTTCGCTGCTTCTATTATGTTCGGAGGTGTCAAATCTAAGTCAATATCACTATCAGTTTCCATTTTAATTAATAGTTTTTATAGAAAACAACTATGAAATTACTCGTTACCTACTAAAACTTTGACAGAAACGATCTGCTGACATTTCATCAATTTGTCGCTGGACGTCATAATTTGACAAGCCGTAGTCGTCGTGATTTTAGAGTGAACCTAGACCTAACACGAAATATTCCATTTCGCATTTGTTGCTTAGCAACTTGCCTAGCAACCGATGCAAAAATGAAATTCTGTACAAAATGTGCTTGTTTGTGATTGAAGTTACGGTTATAAAATGAACATTTATCGAGGTTGTCGTAGAAAAAGTAAATTTCAACACCAGTTGCAAAAAATACAGGAATAAAATTTGTTATAATTTTAAGGCTAAACTACTTGAAGTACTTCTTCATTGTTATTATATTCTCTGTACATATTATGAAGATTCGATTTTATTCGAATTCAATACATAATATGTATGGTAAAAACTAATTATAAATATTAATAACATAATTTGAACAATTGTGATATTGACCCCGGCTGACAACGTAGTTTTCTATGTAGCATTAATTTCAGTTTTTTCCATGGAAGTCTCTCCAAGGATGAGAACACGCTTTTAACGCACTAAAAAGTAAAAAATAATTGTAATATTCAATGACTATGCCAAAAAGCGTGGGATGTCGAAATCAATTAAAATAGTCCAAGATCCCAGAGCCGGCAAACCTACGTCAAAGCTGAAATTTTGAGTATGAGTAGTGTGATATGTAGTCAAGGACGTATGCATACTTGCTAGCTTCAAAGAGGGGCTCTTTTACGGGTAGCAGGTATAAAAGTACATAAAAAACTTTCTTACTTACGTTGAAGTATGGTAATGCGTTTGCCATTTAATATCGTCCAGTTGGCCAAGCGGTCTAAGGCGCAAGATCTAAGCTCTGATATCAAAAACTGGCGAGGGTTCGAATCCCTGCGCCTGACGATTTTTTTTTTATTTTTTCCATCGAAATTGATTGATAAATGATTTGTTTTTTTAATTTGAATATTCATCCCAAAACTAAATCATTTCTCAATTTAAAAGTGAAAAATAAAAAAATCGTCAGGCGTGGGGATTCGAACTCTCGCAAACTTTTGAGATCCAGAGCTTAGATCTCGCGCCTTAGACCGCTCGGCTAACTGGACGATATTAATTGCCAAACGCATTACCATACTTTAACGTTAAGTAAGAAAGTTTTTTATGTACTTTTGTACAAGCTAGCAAGTACGCATACGTTCTCAACTACATATCACACTATTCATACTTGAAATTTCAGCTTTGCTAAAATGAGGTAGGCTTGCCGGCTCTGGGATCTTACTCTAAAAGTGTTATGTTTCTCAAAGATACGTAACCAAAAAGCACCCCATGCTTTTCGGCATAGTCGTTGAATATCAAAAATATTTTTTAATTATTGTGCGTAAAAAGCGTGTTCTTTAGTTTTTTAAATATATATTTTTAATATTTTTAACTTGAATTAAAAATGATCACATATCAAAATTAGAAAAAATATTGTGTGAAACACGTTGGGAAACCCTAATTTTGGTAACTCGCTTTTTTTGCGGAACTCGCCTCGCTCGTTCAGCCGAAATTCGCTCATTACGAAAAATAGTGCTTTTCCCAACTGGTAGCACACAATAGTATATTGTTTAACAAGCACGGAATGATACTCATTTCCCACGAGTATGATGTTTGCAGCATGAGCCGTAGGCGAGTGCTGCAAATCATACGAGTGGGAAATGAACATTCCGTGTGAGTTATACACTATACTTTTTCTACGGCTTTAACATAAAATAGTGAAATGAATTTACAACAGATACTTGAACTTCAATTTTAATTGTATAGAACATTTTCATTTACAATTGGAAACATATTGAATAACTTCACAATGTTCTGATTCACATTTTTTTAAATTGACTTATTCGCAATATTTACAGTTATATTGTTACAATGATTAAATGTGATCTGTGAAGCATTTGGGCATTGCAATGGCACATTTGATATTTCTTCATTTTCAAAATTATATGACATTGAAGTAGATGGCAGGTTTTCAGATTTATTAATCGAACTCACAATTTTATTGGCGATGTCATATTTATTTTTCATTGACTCGTCAATATAACTCTCCGCAACTGTGGTTGATTTCCAACCTCCATGTCGCTTAAGTGAGGTGATATCTTCGCCAGCGTCTATTAGGATTGTTGCTGATGATCTCCTGAAGCAATGACCAGTGTATAGTTCATGATTTGGAAGTTTCAAGTATTCAGCTATTCGTTTTCCCGTATAACCAATTTTATTAATACCAACTCTTTGTATTGAGCATTTTCCTTTTTGATAATTTAGAAAAAGATAATCTTGTCCAACGTGTCCAGGACGGAGCTCCCTGTACTTCTTATAAATATCATAAAAAACACCTGTTATAGTGAATTTTCTTGAACTTTGGTTTTGTATTTGGTATTTGTACAAGAATTGCTGTGGAACCCAAATCTCTACAATCTGTTGTTTTCATTTTGTAAAGTTCATCCTTCTAGAAGCACCCATAATCCCCATGATTAAAAGGACCTGAAAAATTAAATAAATAATAACCTATTGAATAAAAAAATACTGCGTGGGCTCGAACCTTCAACTTCTAGTAAAGTGATAATTGCGCTAGCGTTGTACCGCTGAGCTACTTTGCTTAATGTCATATAATGTGCAGACATGATATAATAATGAAGTATTAATTTGATTTTTTTTTTCAATCTGGAGCCAATTCACTAAAAAAAAATAATAACTTACCTTATCAAGTAAATGTATGTCATCAGGAGCGTTTTTTATAAACTTATCGATTTCATCAGTGGAGAAAATTTTCGATTTCTTCGGCCTGTATCCGTTTGATTTTCTCTTTAGGAATGCTCTAAGTTTTGAATAGTTGCCAATGTCTACAGTTCTGTTGATATTTATCATGGCCCTCAACATGGAATATTGCGCCCATAAAGTTGAGGATTTAAATTTCTGAGACAATTCATCAAAGTATGAAAGTAATACATTTTCTGAAGTTGACGCGGTGACCTTTTCCTTTTGCCAATATGTGAAGGATTTGTAGGCTTTTTCATATTTCTCTTTCGATACTTCCGGAATCAAGTTTATACATGCCTGATTTGCGGCTGCAATTATGTCTGGAGGAGTTAGTTCGTCAATTTCACTGCTCATCATACATTTAAACTTTGACAAGTTTTGATGAAACTGAATTGACATGTGTCTTCAGTTGCTTTCCATGGGAGACGTGATTTAATGACCAACAATAACACAATGACTTCATTGTGTTATCAGATAAGGAAATGAAATTGAAAACATACAATGTACTTCATTGTTTAGTCAAAAACAGTTTGAAAAAGGCAGTTTAGTATTATAGCCGTAGAAAAACACTATTTTACACAGTTGCGAAAAATTAACTTTTCGCAACTGGCGATGAAAAGTAAAACATTTGATAACGTCAACGAGTTTTGAAAAGTGTCACTTTAAATGTCAAAATTAGAAGAAATATGTTGTATCATTCACTGGAAAAAAAACGAAAAGATTGAAAATTAAAAAAAGTTGATAAGGCAGGTAGAGTAGTCCCGGACTTGATTATCAAGAAATTATCCGACTATCCCGAATATACCTTCCAAGCCCAGGGTGATATAAAAAAACTGTTACAATATTTTTGCTTAGATACAACAAAATATAATTATTATTACTTTCGCACCGTTTCACCCAACAGACCTACCAAAAAATTTTATTAGTGTAAATCCCTTCTAAATCCTTTAATAATCTCCTTTTCCAGATAGTTTACTGTAATTGGTTTTTAAACAAAAATAGACAACGTTACATTTGAAGTAAAATAATAAATACCCGCCTATGGTCGGCATTTTCGACCCAAGCACAAATCCTATTATGTTTTATGAGGGGTTGATGATAAACCCCATCCTCATCCAACTAAGAATGTATATACTCACAAGTGCAAGTAGGACGTGCGTGAAAACACGAAAACTCGATACATTATCATCGTATTGCAAATTATTCGAAATATTTTTCTCGTTATACCCACCAGTACATCCGAGTCGTTTAAAAATTAATTAGAGACGTGCTAATAAATCATGAATGCTGTCATAACTGAGCGACCATTCATTCCAAAAGTGTAATGATTCAAGGTCAATATTAAGGACGGATATAAAGTTTTGCTGTTCACCGTTTTTCCTTATCGTCATGAATACTTCGTGCCGCAAAATCGATAACCAATAATTATGATCATTTGATTACGCTTTCAACGATCGTTTTTATGACTATTAAATTGTGTTTGCTTATACTTGGGTTATCAGAAGTATTGAATAATCAGCGTTTTGACCCAAATCGGAATGCAAATATGCAAGGACATACACAAACCGTGTGACACAAGATAATGGCACAGAACACCCTAACCAGAGTTGTTCCGGAGCCATTTTAAATTGTGCTCAAATTGGCCACAAAATAGTGCTCGATTGTGCTCCTGCTTCCGCGCATGTTCAATTGATTGTTTGAAATTGCAGACATAAGATGTCGCCACTCATGTCCCTTTTCCAGTTTATATAAATTATAGAAGATACCTAATTCTTCATTTTACTGGGCTACTTACCTGTCCATTTTATATAGTTATCTATGATGTTATGGTGGATTTAAGAAGTAGCTTCAAGTATTTCAATGAATATGGCCAATGGGTTTGTTGTTTCCAAAATCACTGTTCGAAAGTTTTGTTCTGACATATCACTTCTTGTCTTTATATTCGGATATAACTAATATAAAAGTATACTGAACGATAAAAATACAAAAATGGTCAAATTTTAAATATATGTCAATGAAATTGCCAATTGTCATTATTGTCAATGTCATTTCAGAATTATATACGTATCTCTCTCTATAATGGTCTATGCCATGCATTGAACTCAATACTACATAGTATTGAGTTCAATGATGCCATGCCACATGTCACGTTTTGTGCCCTATCTCCTACCTGTCATCGACAAATATGACAGGTACTACATATTTTTCAGTCTTCTTCTCTTGTTGTTCTTATTTCTTCTTCCCTAGAATAACTTACTCCATTTTAATGAAATAGTGCACTTTTTGTCAAATTTTCCAATTGTGCGTGCTCGGTGCTCGCTTGAATCAAATAGTGCTGCATTTGGCACAATTGTGCTGCATATAACAACCCTGACCCTAACTACACAGAAGCGAAGTCCGCATTCCCGCCCAAACTTTATTTGAGAGCGCTTATGCTATGCTAAGGCCATGTTTCGATATTCCCGATCAGTACTGCCCAGTAAATTTAATCGTTCTGATTTTACTGAAATTTACTGGCCATATTTTCGCGCCACTTTTAAAGGAACCTTGTTAGAGGCTAAAGATTTACTGGTGCTACTGGAACAAAAAAGGTCATGTAATCACAGTATCCCCTCCCCAAATTGAAAAAAAGGTAGGTTATGTTATGATTCAAATATTTATAATCTAAACACAATCAACAGTGATAATTTAAAATTATCATTGCATTGCATTTCAATTGATCCTCTCTAATATTGTCAAGAACGATTATTAAATTCGTAGAATCCTCCATAGATCCACTAGAGCTCAAGGTACTTGAGCTATCCGATGAATCAGAATCGGTATCGCTCAATATTTCATCGAACAACATTTGATTAATTCTGGCCATCGTTTCACCATGAAAAGAATAGGTTATGTTATAGGATTATTTTTCCCTTACTGGCCGGAATCGTTCCGAAAATAATCAGCAGTTCAACATTACTGCCACTGTGAAGCGTTCCGAAATTGGTTACTGTGGCCAGTATTTCCAGTAATATCGGAACATGACCTAAGTGGTACACTTGTCAACGTCAAATTATAGACTAGGAGGAATCGGCGCATGATTACCGAAAACTATTCCACCTCAATTTTTTTATGCGATCCTCTTCAAATTGCCCTACTGATGATACAAATGCATGTTGCCATGGGGCAACCCCGTGCCATACTGTTTAAACCGAAATTGTTTAAACAATTGCAAGGAATTGTTATTTTTCAACCGGACAATTTTTTTTATATTCTTTATTAAAATACAAATAAAAAAGGTCCTATGACTTTTCACGATAAAGTTAATATTTTTAGAGATATGAATTTTTAAAGGTTCAAAAAATCTCATATTTGGGTACTTTTGACCCATGAAAAATATATTAAAAAATAAAATAAAATCGAAATAATATTTTTTTTTAAATTCTTTATACAATAGTTAATAACATTCTTAATAGAGATTTAAAAAAATTTCATTGATTATACCTGTTTTTTAATTATCAATTTCGCGGCTTACCTTTAAGTATCGCCGTCTCTCTCTGACTCATGCGCTGCATCGGCCTCTCTGTTTCCTGAATCATTATTTATCATTTATCTTAAAAACTATTAACTTTTTTAAGATTGTTAAAGAGAGCAATGTTATTAACAATTAAATTGTCTACAATTTGTTTTTGACAAATTTTTTTCTGGAATCAATTTTACAAACGTTATTTAAGCATGCATTCGATTGCAGCTATCTAAACATGCAACGTTTGGTGAATTTGCTACAGCATTTTTTAATTATGTTACATCATATTTTAAAAAGCCGAAAGTTACGCGTGATATTGTATTTGATCGGTATGACAATCAAAGTATCAAGTATTTAGAAGCTGCATTAAGAGCCAAAAATATAAAAAAATGTGAAATAGTTATTCAAGGGCCCAATACTAAAATTCCGAAAAATATTTCAACATTTCTGACAAATAAGCTAGAGTTAGTAAGATTTCTGTGTCAGAATGTTTTACAGTATGTTTCACTAACTGATAATCAAGAATTAATTATTTCTGGCGGCTTTGATGATGTTTGTAAATGTTATAGTATTCAAGGTGGAAAAATTGCCGAGGTACCGGAATTACTAAACAATCACATTGAAGCTGATACTCGAATTTTTTGTCACGCTGCTTACAATGTTCAGTTGAATTCTGAAATAATAATTCACAGTGTAGACACTGATATTTTTGTATTAAGTATTTATTATTGGTCACGGTTGAAAAAAAGTGGTTGTTCTGGACTATGGATGGAAATTAATAATAAAAAATCACGATTTCTTTCGTGTCACAAAGCAGCTGATTCTCTAACGTACCCGGTTTGTGAAATTTTACCTGCTTTACACGCATTTACGGGTTGTGATACGACTAGTAAAATTGGCACAAAAAAAAAGCTTTAGAACTGATACAAAAAAAGAAAATCGTGATGTCTTAGTCCCTCTTGGCAATGGTTTAGAATTAAGTACTAAGGAGTTGAAAGGCTTAGAAACATTGTATTTAAATATTTTGGGTAAAAAAGGTAACTCCGCGGATGAAGCTAGACAAATTATTTTTTCTCGTTGCTTTGGAACTGATATTAATTTATCGAAAATTCCGTGCACATCAGATGCCTTGCATTTGCATGCACTTAGAGCTTCTGCTCAAACATACATTTGGAAAAAAGCGTTGAATCCCCAATATAAAACATTAGATTTTACGAATTTCGGATACAAACTGGAGAATAGTACTTTGCTACCTTTATTTATGAACAAAAGCCCATTTCCAACTGATCTTAAAAAACCGTGCAATTGTAAGAAAGCCTGTAAAACCAAAGTTTGTTACTGTAAAAAAAATAATATTAGTTGCATACTTCTATGTGGCTCTGATTCAGAAGACTGTAAGAATCTAATATATAAAAATTATATTGATAATAAATAAATACCTTTTTTTTAAATCTTGTTTTATTATTTCATACTTCTACATCTATAACCTTCGTTAGAAGAAGTTATTCAATGTAATTACTTTCTGTTTTAATGACAAAAAAATAATATAAACTTATAAAAAAGTAATTTTAATTACATGTTCCGATTCATGCTTAAATAACGTTTGTAAAATTGATTCCAGAAAAAAAATTGTCAAAAACAAATTGTAGACAATTTAATTGTTAATAACATTGCTCTCTTTAACAATCTTAAAAAAGTTAATAGTTTTTAAGATAAATGATAAATAATAATTCAGGACACAGAGAGGCCGATGCAGCGCATGAGTCAGAGAGAGACGGCGATACTTAAAGGTAAGCGATGCATACTTGTGAGCGCGCGAAATTGATAATTAAAAAACAGGTATAATCAATGAAATTTTTTTAAATCTCTATTAAGAATGTTATTAACTATTGTATAAAGAATTAAAAAAAAAATATTATTTCGATTTTTTTTTTTAATATATTTTTCATGGTCAAAAGTACCCAAATATGAGATTTTTTTAACCTTTAAAAATTCATATCTCTAAAAATATTAACTTTATCGTGAAAAGTAGTAGGACCTTTTTTATTTGTATTTCAATAAAGAATATAAAAAAAATTTGTCCGGTTGAAAAATAACAATTCCTTGCAATTGTTTAAACAATTTCGGTTTAAACAATATGGCACGGGGTTGCCCCATGGCAACATGCATTTGTATCATCAGTAGGGCAATTTGAAGAGGATCGCATAAAAAAATTGAGGTGGAATAGTTTTCGGTACTCATGCGCCGATTCCTCCTAGTCTATTAAAACTTCCCGCTAGTTTTATTCGTATTTGCATTTGAAGTGCCCGTTTTGATTTCGCTCTTCGCAGTGATTGTTAATAAATGTATTGCGACTGAGAATGAAACCCAGAATATATTTTCCAATCGAATCGATAAGCAATCTGAGAAGTATGCTGAAACTAGGTGCGCCTAGAACTTCATTTAATTCAAATTTGCCACTCAAGAGTGACAGATGTATAAAAAAGTCCATCCATTATCAATTGCAGAAGCATAAAAAACAAGTTTCCCAGTCTTGCGGCTGAATCCTTTGAGCAGCATCTAATTTTATTTTGGATATTTAAATATTTTTAAAATAAAAAAATATGCCATAAACGAGGAAGTATGTATCAATAGGATCATAATTTCATTTTCCCATGGTCGAAAAAAAGCCATATTTTCCATCAAAACACAACACAACTATAGAATATTTTGAAACCTATTTCGATCCCAGACCAGAGACGCTACTGGCTTTCATTTACTCAGACCTCCAGAAACTGGTGATTTATTAGTCTCAACGTATAGACACACCTACAAGCATTATCATTGGCTTGCGGTCACTCAAACAACTGTCACTCAAACCCACGTTGACTAATCGGCTCTTTTGTTGTTTTAAAGATAACTTTTATTTAAGCCGTGTACTAAAACGTATAAAATAAGTAAGTCATCGTTGACAAAATGATTTAATTATTTTTTGTTGAATTAGTTTTCAAAAAGTTTGACGCGCGAATTGTTCATAAAAGTAGGTACCAATTAATTTGATTGGGCGGTGATTAGTTGATAAGTAAGAACTTGTCGAAGTATTTGATTTTTATTAACCGACGAAATCAAAAAAGAGGAGGTTCTCTAATCGACTCGTATTTTTTTTATGTATGATCACGCCTAACTTTTTACAGAGCAGTTTGATTCCGATGATTCCTTTTTCATTGGATAGGCTGTACTTCGAAGTTGGTCCCATTTGAATTTGACCAAAAAAATCCATCCCTAAGGGTAGCAAAATGAAGACCTATATGAAGTTAGGAGACAACTCCAAAAATAGCGAGACAACTCCGAAAAAGTTGATAGCAGATTATTCCATAATTTGCCGCCTTTTTGTCGCTAATTAGTAGCGGAGAAAAAAAAATTGTCGCTCTATTTATAAAAAAAATATGCGATGTTTCGCTAACTTCATATGAAGTTAGCGAAACAACTTCTGTAATATCTATCTTTTCTCAGTTCTGAAGTATCCAGAATCTGCCGGTTTTTTGTCGCTAATTAGTTGCGGAGAAAAAAAACTATTTTCTTAAAAATTATACGATGTTTCAACAACTCCCGTTATTTTTATCTTTTCTCACATTTTAGGCACAAATTGCTGCTTTTTTTCGATAATTAGTTGTGGAAAGAAAATATTTGTCTATCCTTTCTTTCAAAAATTTGCAATGTTTTGATAACCTTATATGAAGTTAGCGGGACAACTTCCGTCTTTTTTTATTATTTTAAACGGTCTTATTCAGCTTACAGTCTTGTTTATTTGTGTGGGTTGACTCTAGTAATTGAAATTGTATTCCTTTCCTGTTGAGCTATTAATCTGAAATTTGGTACACACCTTTAGTTCTGATGACAATACAATTATGTATATTCAGTATCATTGTAAATCCAAGATGGCCGTCGCCACAAAATGGCGGATGACATATTTTGTTCAACTCCCTCAATATGGGTATCAAATGAAAGGACTGAACCAGTACAAAGATAGTACTCCGTGAAAAAATTTCAAATCGAAGATGGTCGCCACCACAAAATGGCAGATTTCTTTGTTTTTCAATCCCCTCAATATGGGTATCAAATGAAAAAAAAAAATTCTCGAAACTATACTGAAACAGGGAGAAGAATTATTGTGTGGGGTATATGAAGTATTCGAAATTGGAAAAGTGGTTCCTAGAAATTGATTATGTAGCTATTTTTTTTTTAATTTATTCAATAATTTATGTTTTGTCGAGTTTTACCCATTATAGATATGAGAATAACTTTTTCATACTTTTCAGTCACGATAGATATAAATATAAACATAGCATTGATGCCTGTTTTTGATTTCTCACAGTGTCGACAATTGGTCCTCATATATGTCGGCGATTGGTTATTCATATTTTTCAGGTGTCGAAAATTGGGGCATCTGATATGCGTTTTCATTTATTTAATTTGAATTATTTCACCATGTTATGATAAGTTTTTCTTGTCTGTTGAAATGGAAGTTACAAAGATTCAGAAACTGAATATCGCAACCACGTAAAAATTCCCCCTGAGTTCGAAAAGTATTCGCCATTTTCACGAATACCCTATTGTATGGATATTTATGACCAACCTGATAATTAGTGGGAAATTTGAAACTTTGATTATGTTGAGTTTTGTTCATATTGTGGGAATTTTGGGGAAAAAGTTTTAGTTTCAAAATGTTATTGTAAATATTGCTCAAATTATCCAGGTCTGTATTTTTGTTTATACTGTTGGTATCATTCTTGATGGAAAACATTTCTTTAAATAACCATTTATGTAAGTTATTCTCTGTGCAAAGTACTTCAAAATGGTTGTAATCCAAAATGTGCTCACTGGAGATGACATTCTCAGCCAGTGCCAAAGTTAATTTCTTTGTATTGCTATCACTTTTATGGGACGTTAGGCGTCCAGACAAAGTTCTTGATGTTTGTCCAATATATGCTTTGTCACAAGTCTGACAGGGAATTTGGTAAACGACATTTGATTTTTCCATCCTTTTCCAAGGTTTCAATTGGTAAGTTTCTGAGGGGAGACTATTAGTAGTAGTGACGATGCGTTGGGCAATTTTGATATTCTCATTTTTGAAGACATTTATAAGCTTTAACGATTGAAAATATGGTAACAAACAGAAAAAATAAGTGATTGAAACACTTTTGGTTGGGAGGAAGAACTGAGAACAGATAGAAATTACGGAAGTTGTTTTGCTAACCTCATATGAAGTTAGCCAAACATCGCAAATTTTTATTTAAATAAAGAGCGACAATTTTTTTTTTCCGCAATTAATTAGCGACAAAAAGGCGGCAGATTCTGGATACTTCGGAACTGTGAAAAGATTGATATTACGGAGTTGTTTCGCTAACTTCATATGAAGTTAGCGAAACATCGCATATTTTTTTATAAATAGAGCGACAATTTTTTTTTCTCCGCAACTAATTAGCGACAAAAAGGCGGCAAATTATGGATACTTCGGAACTGTGAAAAAATTGAAATTACGGAAGTTGTTTCGCTAACTTCATATGAAGTTAGCGAAACATCACATATTTAAAAAAAAAAGAGCGACAAATTTTTTTTTCTTCGCAACTAATTAGCGACAAAAAGGCGGCAAATTATGGATACTTCGGAACTGTGAAAAAATTGAAATTACGGAAGTTGTTTCGCTAACTTCATATGAAGTTAGCGAAACATCACATATTTAAAAAAAAAGAGCGACAAATTTTTTCTTCGCAACTAATTAGCGACAAAAGGCGGCAAATTATGGATACTTCGAACTGTGAAAAAAATTGAAATTACGGAAGTTGTTTCGCTAACTTCATATGAAGTTAGCGAAACATCACATATTTAAAAAAAAAAGAGCGACAAATTTTTTTTCTTCGCAACTAATTAGCGGCAAAAAGGCGGCAAATTATGGGTACTTCGGAACTGTGAAAAATATGAAATTACGGAAGTGTTTCGCTAACTTCATATGAAGTTAGCGAAACATCACATATTTAAAAAAAAAGAGCGACAAATTTTTTCTTCGCAACTAATTAGCGACAAAAGGCGGCAAATTATGGATACTTCGGAACTGTGAAAAAATTGAAATTACGGAGTTGTTTCGCTAACTTCATATGAAATTAGCGAAACATTACATATTTAAAAAAAAAAGAGTGACAAATTTTTTTCTTCGCAACCAATTAGCGACAAAAGGCGGCAAATTATGGATACTTCGGAACTGTGAAAAATTGAAATAGGAAGTTGTTTCGCTAACTTCATATGAAGTTAGCGAAACATCACATATTTAAAAAAAAAAAAGAGCGACAAATTTTTTTTTCTTCTCAACTAATTAGCGACAAAAAGGCGGCAAATTTTGGATACTTTGGAACTGTGAAAAAATTGAAATTACGGAGTTTATTTCGCTAACTTCATATTAAGTTAGCTAAACATCATTTTTTTTAAAAAAAAAAGAGCGGCAATTTTTTTTTCTTCGCAACTAATTAGCGTCAAAAAGGTGTTAAATTTATGGATACTTCGGAACTGTGAAAAAATTGAAATTTCGCGAAGTTGTTTCGCTAACTTCATATGAAGTTAGCGAAACATCACATATTTAAAAAAAAAAGAGTGACAAATTTTTTTCTTCGCAACTAATTAGCGACTAAAGGCGGCAAATTATGGATACTTCGGAACTGTGAAAAATTGAAATTACGGAGTTGTTTCGCTAACTTCATATGAAGTTAGCGCAACATCACATATTTAAAAAAAAAAGAGCGACAAATTTTTTTTCTTCGCAACTTATTAGCGACAAAAAGGCGGCAAATTATGGATACTTCGGAACTGTGAAAAAATTGAAATTACGGAAGTTGTTTCGCTAACTTCATATGAAGTTAGCGAAACATCACATATTTAAAAAAAAAAGAGCGACAAATTTTTTTTCTTCGCAACTAATTAGCGACAAAAAGGCGGCAAATTATGGATACTTCGGAACTGTGAAAAAATTGAAATTACGGAAGTTGTTTCGCTAACTTCATATGAAGTTAGCGAAACATCACATATTTAAAAAAAAAAGAGCGACAAATTTTTTTTTCTTCGCAACTAATTAGCGACAAAAAGGCGGCAAATTATGGATACTTCGGAACTGTGAAAAAATTGAAATTACGGAAGTTGTTTCGCTAACTTCATATGAAGTTAGCGAAACAACATATATAATTATTTTTTTATTAGGATATTGATCGATCACCCTCTGAATTTTGGTCCGTTAACCGATTCTATCAGGCATAACTTTGTAGTGGGTTTTCCGATTTGGATGATTATTTTTTTATTAGATAGGGTATACCTCATAGTTGGTCATATTTTAATTTGGAATGAAATGATCCACCCTATGGGTAGACACATGGGGGATGATTGATTTTTCACTTGTGAACATTGGCACACATATGTAGTTGACATTGACAGATCCTCCTACATCCGTCACAATAATTACATTCTATGAAAGGATGGAATTATATATAAAGTGATGAAATTAACTAACCAGTACTCTCAAAAATAATTTATATTATATAACAATAAATAGTTGAAGTATATAATCATATTATTTAACAGTTAATAGTTGAAGTAAGCTAGGTAAGTAAGTATTTTGGAAGTAATCAAAAATTAAGTAAGTAGTAATCAGTAGATTTCAGCCACAAAAAAATGAAAAATAAAAACTTTATATCAAAAAATTGAACCGACGAAAAAATCAACTGAAAAGCAAAAAATAAAATAAACCTTCTTAGTCCTAATGATAATTGAGCTCCTAAACTAATGTGAGTAATTGATTTTGAGTCGGCGCCAAACAAACTAGCAATTGAATTAGGTAAAGCGTAAAATGATGACAGCGAGATGCACAGAGTCGTTTTGATTACTTCTTCAAAGTAATATAATAATCTTCGATAATTGTTTGTTTGGCGCCGACTCAAAATTAGTTACTCACATTAGTTTAGGAGCTCAATTATCATTGAGACTAAGAAGGTTTATTTTATTTTTTGCTTTTCAGTTGATTTTTTCGTCAATTTAATTTTTTGTTAAAAGTTTTAATTATAAAATAAAAAAACTTACCTGACCGAGATTTGTACCCGTGACCTTCTGCTTGGTAGGCTTGCATGAAACCGCTATGATAATTCGAACTCGGTAATAGCTGAGCCGACACACCTTTTGTTGTCCAAATATCTTATATTCCCGAATTTTCCGGGCAACTTTTCAAATTTTTCTTTGCGTTAAAACCATCCTCGGGCTGTATTACGGACATTTAAAAAAAATCGATCCAGCCGTTCTCACATTTTGCGCTTACACAGAATCGAGATTCATTTTTAATATATGGATGAATGTCTTGTGATGATTGTATTTATCAAATAGATAGGAAAAATCCAGTTAAAAAAGGGGAATGTAGATCCAAAAGGACTTAGTTGAGGAGAAGAAATGATATTTTGGGATCCCGTGGAATTTGTGTACCACATTGGTTGTAAACATATTTATGTATAATCTATCACAACACAACAAATTAAGTAGGTAGTAATCAGTAGATTTCAGCCACAAAAAAATGAAAAATAAAAACTTTATATCAAAAAATTGAACCGACGAAAAAATCAACTGAAAAGCAAAAAATAAAATAAACCTTCTTAGTCCTAATGATAATTGAGCTCCTAAACTAATGTGAGTAATTGATTTTGAGTCGGCGCCAAACAAACTAGCAATTGAATTAGGTAAAGCGTAAAATGATGACAGCGAGATGCACAGAGTCGTTTTGATTACTTCTTCAAAGTAATATAATAATCTTCGATAATTGTTTGTTTGGCGCCGACTCAAAATTAGTTACATTAGTTTAGGAGCTCAATTATCATTAGAACTAAGAAAGTTTATTTTATTTTTTGAGTTGATTTTTTCGTCGGTTTAATTTTTTGTTAAGAAGTTTTTACAAAGTATTCATGAAAGTAGATACCAATTAATTTAATTGGACAATGAATGGTTGGTAAGTAACAACTTGTCGAAGTATTAATTTTATTTTAATAGAATGGGATGGCGACCGTTGAATTAGTTGAAATTGGCAGGAGTTCGGTCAGTGTTTTGAAGAAAACCAAAGATTTGAAATAGTCGACGTTTCGAAACTTGTATTGCTTCATCTTCAGGACTCTGAAGTAAAAATAAACATAATTAATTTTGTTAATATGTTTTCGAGTTAGAAATATAAAAAATTATATTTAAAAAAAGGGCCTCGCTTTCAAGCTAACAAGTACCCATACTTTCTTAACTACACATCCCACTACTCATAGTCAAAATTTCAGCTTTGCTAAAATGACGTAGGTTTGCCGGCTCTGGTATCTTGGACTATTTTAATTGATTTCGACAAAGCACCCCACGCTTTTTGTCATAGTCGTTGAATATGAAAATTATTTTTCACGTTTTAGTGCAGTGAAGTAGTTTGGCCTTGAAATTATAACAAATTTTATTCCTGTATTTTTTGCAACTGGTGGTGAAATTTACTTTTCATCACCAGTTGCGAAAAATGTTACTTTTCGCAACTGGCGATGAAAAGTAAAACATTTGATAACGTCAACGAGTTTTAAAAAGTGTCACTTCAAATGTCAAAATTAGAAAAATGTATTTAACGGAGATCTTTGTGAATGCATTTCTGTATCATTAATCGTCATTCAGAATTTGTTAATGAAATAGACAAATGAATAGGGTTTGTTTGTTACAACTTTTTTTCATCTTTATATTGATCTCTTGAAGTCGAAATTTTGTTTAGTGTGATATTTTCTCTATATGGTCGTTATTTCGCCATGATCGGCACTGCCTAACGTAAAGTTTTCCACCCCCAAAAGTGGAAATACCAAAGGTCCCAGTGAATTGTGACCATCTTGGTCCTGCAGGAGACATTGGATAATTCACAACATTCCGGCGGAATATTAGATTTCGAGAGGGGGCGTCCTTAGGAGGGTCAAAATTGGGATTTGAATTCAACCAGTCAGTTGTAATTCATTTGTAATAAATTCTGGTCCAAATTCCATTCCGCTATCACAATTGGTTGAAAAGTTACAAGTGGGTGGTGTAGCTTTAGATCGAACATCACCACCCAGGCATTACTCGGAATTGGCAAGTGTAATAAAATTCGGACCTGGTGTGATAAATTGTAATATAACCGAAAAGGAGGAAGTTCTCTAGTCGAAGCGTATATGTTTTTTTAATGTATGACCACGCATAACTTTTTACTGAGACGTCCGATTCCGATAATTCTTTTTTCAGTGGATAGGGTGTACTTCGAAGTTGGTCCCATTTGAATTTAAAAGATGAAATTTACCCCTAAGGGTAGCAAAATGAAGGATTTTGATCACTCACCCTCTGAATCCTGGTCCGTTAACCGATTGATTCTATCAGGCATAACTTTGATGGGTTCTTCGATTTGTATGATTCTTTTTTTAGATAGTATACATAGTTTTCATATTTGATTTCGAATGGATTATCCACCTACGTAGTAGGATACTGATTTTTCACTTGAACATTGGCACATTAGTTGAAATGACAGATGTTTGTCATTATTTTGTTCTCCTACATCCGTCACAATCATTATATTTACGAGAGATGGAATGATATACAAAGTAATGAAATAAACTAACCAGAACAACAAAATAATTTATATTTAACAATAGTAAAGTAGATAATCATATTATTTACCGGTAATAGCTGAAGTAAGGTGGGTAAGTAAGATTTTGGAGGCAATCAAAACAAATAGGTAGCAATTAGTAGATTTCAGCCATAAAATTGAAAATAAAATCTTTTAACAAATTAAACCGACGAAATACGGAACTGAAAAATAAAAAATAAAGTAAATCTTCGTAGTTTCAATAACTAAGCTCCTAAACTAATGTAAGTAACTAATTTTGAGTCGGCGCCAAACAAACAAGCAAATGAATTAGGTAAGGCGTAAAATGATGGCATCGAGTTGCGCGGTGATATTCTGATAATTTTTTTTTGAAGTAATTTAATGATGTTCGTTGATTGTTTGTTTGGCGCCGACTCAAAATTAGTTACTTACATTAGTTTAGGAGCTTAGTTACTGAGACTAAGAAGGTTTATTTTATTTTTTACTTTTCAGTTCCGTATTTCGTCGGTTTAATTTTTTGTTAAAAAGTTTTTATTTTTCAATTCTTTGTAGCTGAATTCTACTAGTTACTACTAACTTGTTTTTTTATTACTTCCAAAAAACTTACCCACCTTACTTCAACTATTACCAGTTAAATAATATGATTATCTACTTTTACTATTTGTTGTAATATAAATTATTTTTGTTCTGGTTTATTTCATTACTTTGTATATCATTCCATCCTCTCATAGAATATAATGATTCTGACAGATAGAGGAGAACAAAAATAATGACAATAGCGATCTGTCATTGTCAACTACATATGTGTGCCAATGTTCACAAGTGAAAAATCAATTATCTCCTATTTTTCTACCCGTAAGGGTGGATAATTCCATTCTAAATCCAAATATGATAAACTATGAGGTATACCCTATCTAATAAAATCATCCAAATCGAAGAAACCAGTACAAAGTTATGACTGATAGAATCGGTTAACGGAATTCAGACGGTGAGTGATCAATATCCTTCATTTTGCAACCCTTAGGGGTGGATTTCATCTTTCAAATTCAAATGGGACCAACTTCGAAGTACACCCTATCCACTGAAAAAAGAATTATCGGAATCGGACGACTCAGTAAAAAGTTATGCGTGGTCATACATAAAAAAAATATACGCGTCGACTAGGAAACCTCCTCCTTTTTGGTTCGTCGGTTAAAAAATGGTAACAAATGTGCCATACTTTCGGATTTGGCTGGTGTAGCTTCAAGTCACTCTTTCATAGACTATCCCTTGTTTTTGGTATTACGAAAATAGTTTTTTTTTAATTTTCGGACACCCAAGTAAAATTAAAAAATCTCTAAGACATTTTTTGTTTTCATCTAGGCTAATTAATAAGTAAAATGAAAAGTGTGACTGTGTGCACGTATCGTATATCGATGAAAGAGTTGTCATAAATTTTATTAAATTCTTAAAGTTGACGTCATCATGTTACTGAAGTAAGTACTATTGATAGAGACTACTTTTCAGTAACTTAGTCTCTATCAATAGTACTTACTTTCAGGTACGCACTGATGATGACCTAACGGTCGAAAGCGCTTTGCTACGAATTTAATAAATTATTTTATGCACGAAATACAATTTTCTTTCATCGAATTAATAAATACTCCAACAGCTGATGCAAATATTTGTGTTTTTGTCCGCCCGCGTTACCCTCAAAAGAGTCCTTTTATGTCTGATGCAGTGCTGCCAATTGAAAGTATACAATATGCTCACTTGCTTCTATCAAAATGCGGAGTTTTACTCCCAGAATTTTCAGAATGCTTACAAAATGCTTACAAACTCAATTCATACGTAATCTATAGTATATATAGATTTATATTACTGATTCTGAATCGAAAACAGAACAAACTAGACTAAAATACTAGAAGAAGAGCTAGTAGATGCACATATTCACAAATTTACAATGTCCATTGAACTGAAAATGCAAATGTCAAATGTCAATGTCTGTCCACTCTGTGCTTGGTCAATAGGGTGGGTTGGTAGCATTGAAACCCGTTGATAAAACTTTTAAAATATTATGAATAACTTTCATTGGTAAGTCGTTACTCTTTTCGTTAAGTCATCGGACGTAATATACATCAAGCTGACGTAAAGCGTTCTGTGTATTAATATTATATAGAGCTCTACCATAGAGTAGAAATACACAGAGGAGGAGGCTACACAAGACTAACAATTTAGAAAAAGATGGAATCCTATCGCGATTCAAATACCCCGGGAGAACTGTCAGAATAATGATGTCCTGCATCAAGGTTATTTTAAATATACAACGGAAGGGGTTACGATAATACCTCCATTTTAAATGATGACGTTTATTATGACACATAATTGCCAACTTCACAAAATCTCAAAATTAATCAGGAAATTCGAAGAATAAATGATATTCTATGGTCAAATGCGCCTGAGAAGGAAGCAACGACCAACCAAACACAGAGAGAAATGATATTCTACATAAACAAAAGTATATACGATTCCGAAAGCGAGTGATCAATCAATTATTCATTAATTTTTTCGACCTTACCACTTATGTTGGTAGTATTGTCCTAATTCCAAATTAAACACAATTTAAAATTGGTAAAGAAGCGGCAAAACAAAAATCATAGTGTGTATAATCTGTGGCTCCACCAATCTGTCTCAATCGAAAAGATAGACAATTATTGGCGTGGTGAGAAGCTCAAGCTGTTCAGTGTTACCCTTAAAAATTAATTGAAAAACAAGAAAAATTGTAAAATATTTGAATTATTTATTTACAACGAAAATAATAAGATTAGAAATGTAAAAAAAAATAGTTAATAACTCAACAACATAAATTCATAACAACATAAATTCTTAACAACATAAATTCTTAATATCAGACTTTTTTAAAGGTGTATCACAGGATGGATTTAACCAAGGATCATACCTAATAAATATTTAGATAATTCTAGCTACTTATATATACTTTTTTAAAGGTGTATCACAGGAGGGATTTATCCAAGGATCATACCTAATAAATTATTAGATAATTCTATCTACTTATATATACTTTTTGTGTGTCAGTACTAACTCATCAGGAAACAAAATATCACATTCTCAATAAAACAATAAATATACGAAAAATAATATCATAAGTAGGTTGCAGGTACTGAATTAGTAACTGACATAAACTATATTTTTCGATATATATCACATGATAACATTTTTTTATTTGGGGTGAATTTGATGCAACCTCCCTGTTCGGCTATTGCCTCACTACTCGTTATTATGGCAGCTACTGTGTCGGTTTTCAGAGAATTTATGTGGCTGGTTTTGACATTTTTCAATTTACTGAAAATCCGTTCAACAGATACATTGGAAAAAGGCAGTACTAACAATAAACTGATTACAATTCTCAAATTAGGGTAAAGAGGCTGATCAGCTGCATTTTTCAATGCAAACACTTTCGACCAATATTCTTCTACGGAATAATTGGGGGATAATCCCAAATTATCAGAATCAATTAAATAACAGCCTCTCCATTCATTGTCTAGTTTTTGTATATCAATAAAATCTTTCAAAAAACCGAATCTTTTAATAACAGGCAACAAAGAATTGATTTTTGAACATTCTCTTGGATCAACTATTGAAATGAAGTCGAAAATAGGATCTGTGAACATAAATCTCTTCTTGATTTCAGATATAAGCTCTATATAAAATTTTAAACAGGACTTCAGGAATACATCTATTTCAGTTTTATCACACTTATTTTCAGATTTTAAAACTTGTATAGTTTCAAAAGCTGCCACACCTAAGTAAATGTTCTCTAGAGGTAGGAAATTATGTGGATTAGTGTGATTGATATTGAGAATATTTTTTTGCTCTTGAAGTATAACTTCCCTATTAATGAAATTGCAACATAGCATTTTTAGCATTCTCATTATTTCTGGTTTTAATTTGTGAAGCAATGATGATTCGCTTCGAAACATTTTATTGAAATCGTTTAATATTTCCAGAATATATGCCATGAATTGGAAATATATTAATGTATATTTGTTTTCCAAAGTATTAATAATCATCTCAGTAGTTTTTGAATGGTCCTCAAAATTTATCAATCTGAAATATGCACAAAGTGGCTCATATTGCTCCAAAACCCTCTTCACACATTGCTCTAATGACAACCATCTGGTTATACTAGGCATTACAATTTTGTGAATGCCAGTATCAAAGAAATTTTGGAACTCCCTAAACTTTTCCTGCCTGCTGTAGCTCTTACTGAAATGAGCTCCAATATTCCTAAGCACATCCTCAACAGACCTAGGCAACTGCAAACATGCTGCAGAAGCAGCTAAGTGTATCATATGACATGAACATTTGATACATACGATTTCAGGCTTTTCTGATTTGAGGTGCGAGAATATTGAATTTTTTTCACCTACCATAACATTGGTTGTATCACTGGAAAACCCAACTAAATTATCCAGAGGAATTTGGTGTTTTTTCAAAATGCCTTTCAAACAGTTATGTAGGCTAACTGCATCACCTTGTGCAACTTCAGCCATATCTAAAAACCGAGTTTTTACTTTATTGGTGATGTCATAAAAAATGATAGTAAATGCACATTGCCTAATGGTTCCCACATCGGTTGTTTCATCCATTATCAATGAGAAAAATTGTCCAGGAAATCGAACTTTGTCACAAAGTTCCTCCTGAAAATTCTTTCCTAGTCCTGCTTTCAAAATTGCTGTTGCTTTTGTCCTTTTGCATGACATAGCTTTGGCAATATCCGAATCTGAGAATATGTCAGCACACAAAGGAACAAGGGTGTCCATTAAAACAAATGGTAAATTATTAGTTGCCAGTAAGCCAACTAATTTCAATTCAGCAATTTTCACAGCACTAGATTTGGGCTGCAAGAGCTCAACAATTGGCTTACAACCACCTATCATTCTGGCATTTGTCATATGTTTGTCAGATTTGCTATGTCTGTATAAATCGCTTTTATGAGGGAAAATTTCACGTTTGCAAAGCTGACAGTATGCGAATTCTATATTATTTCCTTTACAGTTCTTTGACTGCACAAGCCAGCCTTTGAATTCTGGAATTTCACACCAATCATTTTGAAATCTGTAAAGTCTCATTGATTTTCTTCGTTTCTTCCTTGGAACTTCGTCTTCCTTGTCTTCATCCTTCTCTGAAATCATTTCCTGAGAATTCTGGGGTGCAATGATTTCAACACTTTCAACATCCTATGAAAAAAAATATAAATTCACAGTGGGATTGTACTATTCATTGAATCATTACCTTCTCATAATTTCGGCGACAGTAGATATGATCTCCTACTGCACCCATATGACTTGTATGGGTGGTTATTCCACTGGTTGAGGGTACTTCTTGGGCTTGGGTGACATCCACATTCAGGTCATTCTTATTGGAATCGTTTTTTTCCTGATGAGTGGAAAAAAGTATACTGGATTATGATGCAGATTTGTTTATCAATAAATAATTACCAAATTCAGCAAACACTTTTTCATCATTTTTAACTAGGAACGAAGGTTCCAGAGTTTATTTATTTATTCCTATCCTACGACACTTACACTACGGTTAAATTTAAAAAACAATGAATTGAACCGACAATTATTCTACTTATTTATTCTGCCTGAGTCTGGGATGAGATTTCACTAATTTATTTCTTATTTCAGATATGTGATGTGATATGTCATGGTTCATGATTCATGATGTCAATTTTGAATTTCGATAAACAAAAACAAACTTAACACAGAACTCAAACTACTATAGACAAAGAGGTGAAGAGTTAACGACGAATGAGTTCTGTGCCATGACATGACTGTGACTGATGACTGGCCATTAGCCTAGCCATGTGCCACACGCCTTAGTGCAAAATGCTTACAAAATCCTCACAATGCTTCATTACTCCGCGATTACTCCAAAGCTTTCAAATTGCTTACAAATGGAGTAATTACTCTCAAAACGGCAGCGCTGGTCTGATGCCACCTTCATATTATCCTTTTTACGTATATTGATTCAAAACCCTTTTTCCTACCCCCTCCTCCAGTTTCGTCGCCTATTTCATGAGTTCCTTTTTACGCCTCGTTTCCTAGGTATCCACGTCTTACGCCCTTATAATCTCATATTTCACGTTTTTGATGTCTGTTGACATCTTCGTCGACGGCCGGCATACCAGGTGCTAATGGTGCATGCGCCGGTTTCCTTTGCCTCGATTAATCCATATCGTAGACTAGGACGGCGTTGCCAGGTTTCGTAATTCGATTAGGAATATTTTACTGGTTTTTAGAGTGCGGTACTCCAAAAAAACTGAATTCTTATAAGATCACCAACGTAGCCGTTTTCTTCAGATGGAATTTGTTGTACTGACCAGTATATTTCCCAATAGTAATAGTAGCATACAAAAATATTCATTTACAAATTTTGGAGGGGGCAAGAATGCGTAAAAAAATAATCTATATTTCGAAAACTACCTAGTGTGAAATTGTGAGAAAAAATCAATCTAAAATCTATTAGAAAAATGGGTTTTGTTTCAGTTTGAATTTAAGTGAAAGCAATATGATCCTTCAATACACATTTTTTTCATATTCGAACATTTGCAAATATTAATTGGCCCGTCACTGGAAAAATTATGTATGTATGTATAAGTATGTAATAGTTAATTACTAATACTAATTGCAAAACTACTAGAAAAGTTGAACCTTTTTCAGCAATTATGTTTTTAAAAGAGATAAAATGCATTGTTAGTGCTATACAAAAAATTAGCAATGTGAAGTTAGAAGGCAAACGACCACTGGCGGCGGTTACGAAGAAATTATATTTAAAATATATTGCACAATTGGTTTTTAGAAACTATCACAATGCTTAAAATTCATATTTTTATGTACATTGCCTTGAGCTGTTTGAACAAATTACTCAAAAATACTGAAAAAGTTAAAATAGTTTTTTTTCTGCGAAGGAAAAATTAGCTGCCCTCCCTTTTTACAGAGAGTATTTTATGAATAAGAAGAGCACATTGTAAGACAACTTCTAATTTGGAAATTGAAAGGGAACAAATGCCGCGTTCTTACTTTTCAGAGAGTCTTCTGATAGAATACTCTTTTCTTTGATTTTTGATCCAATCATGACTCAAAAATCGCGCTAAAATGCACCCAAAACGTTCTTGTTCTATAGACTCAAAAATGTAAATTTTTCGATGGATTTCTCCGCAGTATCGACTGTAATCGAAATGGTAAGGACGATTTTGAACTTAGAGGGTCGAGTTACATAAGAATGAATGTTTCTTAGGTTTAACAGGAAGTAGATTTGGCAAATGTATCCGAAAATTTCGGGAAAATTTCACACCTAAAGAAAGAGACAGACGATCATTGACCAATGAAAATAGGCCTTACTCTCTCTAACGGTAAAAATAGAACCATACTTTTGTACATTTTATAATGTTGGCCAAGTTAAATTTAAGATACCAATAGGCAATAGAAACGAAAAACTGTGTCAAATTAATAAACAAACATACATTTTTACTGCAAGAATCTATTTTCATGACATGGTGATTGTAACATGAATGTTACATTTGTAACACATAGAACAACGCTGACTGCGAGCAGACGGCCACGTGAAAAGAAGCAATATAGTGCCTTGTTTTTAGAACAGGACGCATGCGTGTGTTCCAGAGCAGCGCCATTAGATTGCCAGCCGCCGCTCACTAATTTTATACCTGAGTTCACTGGCCTTCTCCTTTTTTACCCGACTACGGCACATCCGAAAAGGAAGGGCTAATGATTTTAGCAGTCTATGTATGTCTGTATTTACGAATGTTCGACCGTAGCGCCTAAACTACTCATTCGATTTTTAATGAATGAGGTGTCAATCGATTCTTCAATCCGAGTAACATACGCTACATTTTATACGAATAAATTCAAAATGGCGGATGTTACATAAAAAAAAGTGCGGCTCTTTTTTTGCTATCGTATCGAGTGGGATGTCAAATGAAAGAGGAAAAACTTCTTAGTTGATAAATATAGTACGATATTAATTAATATAAAAACAACAAAATCGCCACTCCCACCTGTTTCTATTAGTTAGACATTAATTTTAGAAACTCACATATTAATAATAATGATAATTTATTTTCTCTTGTTAAAAAGTTTAAAGTAGATAATATTCTATAAATACAATAACAAGGAAAGCGTCAGGAGATACTTAATATGTATTATGTGGTGAAATAAAAGATATATCTTAATCATATCACACCATATCATAAAGAAAACAAGTACATATACAGGGTGTCCCCGGACTTCCTCTTTTCCTCTCGGGAATGTATAAATGGGGTCAAAATATCACCAGTACTTCATATAACTTTTGTTCCTAAAAGCCTTCGTTACCAAGTTACGGGCCCGCAAAGTTACAAAATGAAAAATGTTTTTCTTTGATAACTTTCAAAGTGAATATTCAAAATCATCTAAATTTTGGTGATTGACTAAACAAATGAATTCCTTCGATGAGCTTTCATGCAGGAGTCAGTTGTTTTGCTACAAAGTCAGGAACGGACTACCCCCGATGGTCCACACCCCAAAACTTTGAAATGACAGATAATTTTTCAATAGTTTTCAACAAAATAAGGTTACGTAGACAATTTTCTGAATAAAAGTACTCGTGTGGAAAGTCGATCGGAGCAACGATTCTTAATAAAAATGCAGTTTTACTCGACGACATCAAACCCGATCGTCCACCATTATTTGAAATGAAAAATGTTCACAGTAGAAATACAAATGCTAACGTTAATTCAACCACATTTATAACAGGGATAATACAAAATATGCTAAAATAAAGTCGCAAACAAAAAGTACAGTACCTAGTTGAAAGTTTCATTCACAATGTAGATATTTTTTCAAATGAAATATCAAGTTATGTAGATTCGTGGTGTTTTTGAACTAACAAGCTACTCCACTATGAAATATCGAATTCAGTCCATATTTTGTATGTACGCGTGGAATAAGCACGTTTCGTGTTGTGTTATCTGAATCTCATGAAACCAACATTTGGATGTTGCAAATTCGTATTCACAGCTTAAATGTTGAGGAGTTTCACTGATAAGTATAATTTCATGGGAGAAAATCTTTAACCTGAAGATAAATTTAGCTGAAAAAACGCACATCGGAAGACATAACTAATAAAAAGCAAACGAATAAACTACAAAAACGGCTGCACATGAATAGGTGAAAAATATCCGGTGAATAAATTTATGTACCATTTCTTCCACAGATGTTGACAAAAACACCTTATAGAAAGAAATAAAATTAGTGTGGATAAAAAATAACAACTGGAATGCGATTTTGTTTTGTTGAGTGGTGCGTTGTCATTGTATTGTCAATATTCTAATAGGACAGTTTGAAGTGTTTTGATATGGCCGAACAGTTTACATTCAACGAATATGCAGATATGCATGCATTGTATGGACGAGCATTTGGTAATGCTGCAGAAGCCCGTCGTCTGTATGCCGAGCATTTTCCCTATTGAACGTTACCGGCAAGAGAAACGTTCGAGCGTGTCGATCGCAGCTTGAGGGAGACAGGTATGTCTAATGGATAATTAATTGGAGCCTCTTGTTTTATTTCGATATTATTGTAGGTTCAGTTTTGCCTCATTTTAGTTTGATTGTGCGTGACCATCTGAACCAGATTTTCCCCAATAGATGGATTGGTAGAGGTGGGCCATATTCATGGCCACCGCGGTCTCCGGATTTAAATCCATTGGATTTCTTTCTGTGGGGGCATCTAAAAAGCCTCGTTTACGCTACACCTATTCACACCAGAGATGCCTTGTTGAATAGAATTACATTACATTGTGAAGCCATACGAAACGACCCTGGCATGCTATTTCAAGTGCAGAGAGGGTGTTTGCGCCGACTAAGAAAATGTATTGAGAGAGACGGGGGTCATATCGAGCAGTTTTTGTAGCGGATTTTGCATTTCTGTTTGCTCTTGAGGCTTGCGATTGATTATTTACAACATGAGTTTTGTAAGGTAAACGTGTTTGCATGATAAACATTCGTTATGAACATAGTACCTATCATTTCTATTTTCATTACGAATTAATCTTTTCGAATAATGGTAGACATCTCAGGTTGGATGTCGTCGAACAAAAATGCATTTTTATCAAAAATCGTTGCTTCGATCGATTTTCCACACGGGTACTTTTATTCAGGAAATTGTCCAGGTAACCTTGTTTTGTTAAAACATATTGACAAATCCCAGTCATTTCAAAGTTTTGGGGTGTGGACCATCGGGGGTAGTCCGTTCCTGATTGTAGCAAAACAACTGACTCCTGCATGAAAGCTCATCGAAGGAATTCATTTGTTTAGTCAATCACCAAAATTTAGATGATTTTGAATATTCACTCTGAAAGTTATCAAAGAAAAACATTTTTCATTTTGTAACTTTGAGGGCCCGTAACTTGGTAACGAAGGCTTTTAGGAACAAAAGTTATATGAAGTACTGGTGATATTTCGACCCATCTATACATTCCCGAGAGGAAAAGAGGAAGTCCAGGGACACCTGTATACACATACACACACATATACATATAAGAGGATTGTTGATTCTTAGGAGTTAGGTTCATTCATTGATGGGATTCTTCAAAATTAATACATTTTATTTTGCCGACGTTTCGATTGCGACCGCAGTCTCCTTCAGGGTTTTTTTTGCTAAAAGAGTTTAGAAATACATGGAGAAATTAGCTAGGCCATCATTTTGACATTTCTTCCTCTTCTTCATGGCGAGCACAAACAATAAATAGTTCTTTGTGAAAAGAATTTGATAAACACACAACTTTACGTGTTGGTATTCAACATGCTAACAAAAAAAACATGAAATGGTGCCATCTAAGAGGATCTGGCAACCGCGCCTCCAACTCCAGTCAGTCGTGTGTCGTATAAGTTGCGGCAGTAAAAATACAGGGGTGCGATCAACCGACCTAGAGAAACTATGATACCCAACGACGACAGTCCGCCCTCATGACATCGGCCTAAAATGTCATAACAATACAGACAGACATAATCCGCCCGAGATATCGAGCTACTGCACCCAGACCGACATTAACTTTGAAAAGTGTGCGTGCGTGTGTGCATTCGTTTGTTTATGTGCGTAAAAGTGGCGGCGAGAGCGGTGGAAGTGCGTTTTCGGCGGGTCGAATATGGTTCATTCAACCTACGCCCAAGGTCATGTTATGGGAGGTCGTGACACGAGCCCCTTGGGCATCCCTAAATCGCCGTCCTTCCACAGCGGTTTGGATCTAGTCGCCTCTGCGAGCGTCGATTCCTTGAAGGCCGTCCTCGACATGCAGCAGCTGGACAACACGGGCTTTCCGAGCAAGGTGTCTTCCGGCGGCAGGGCCGGCGCGAACGGGGGGGATTCCGCGGGGGTGATAGTAGAGAGGAACAACGGAGGCGCCGCGGGCGGTTTGGCGCATTTGGTGCTGCAGAGGAATTCCACGGCGGTGAGGACGATGCAGGCCTTGGGGCCGGTGCCGTCGTTAATAGGTGAACGTGTGACTAACTAACCTTTGGACTGTGGAGATTCTCGTTATTTATTTTTTGTGAATCTCGGGAAATTATACACGTTTATTTTCTCGAGTCGCTTCCACATTAGTAATAAAATTATAGTTTGAAAAAACACGCATATATGGCAATAAGGACTAAAAAGTTGAAAATAATAAGAATAAAGTGATTGACCAATAAAAATAAGTTCAAAAACTAAAACCCGACTACTGAAAAATCACGCTCTAAAAAGTATGAAACAAGAAAATATTTTCATCTGAAATTGTTATGTTGAAACTAGGGTAGGTTCGCCAGTAGTCGGCCTTTTTTGTTAAACTTTAACTTACACCTTTAATTTTAGACAGCTCTTTCAAGTTAATTTAAAAAATCTTATGTTAGCGTGTAGCACTCAAATTAAGTTTTTAAAGGGTGAATAAAAAGAAAGATTGAATTTGAAGAGGTTTTCTGTTTAATTTTTTTTCTTAAAATTGAACACTTTTGCCAGTAGTCGGCCGTTAATATTTCACTAGTCGGCCAGGCGTGGACCAGTAGTCGGCCCTGGTAGTTTTGGCAATTAATCACCAGGTCCGTACAGAAGTATTTTGCCACTCGTCACCTGCGGTTTACTTATTCATGAAAATTATTAAGAACAAATATCCAAGTGTAGGTAAGTAATAATGACAGTGAAAAGAAAATAAAAACGAAAAAAAAGCTTAGTGCGAATTTACACGATCCAATAAATTGGTCAATTTTGTGACCTTGAATTTTATTGATAGGTGTAAACAGAAAATTGTCGTCAATTTGAACTTGACCAATAAATTGATGAGTTTAGAATCGGTTCTAATTTTTCAACAATTTTTAGTGATAATTTGCAGTAACTTTCGGCCATGAATTGGATGCCTGCTAGAACAGAGATTTTCCGGTTATGTTATTATTTACGCGATTTCACATATTATCTATCCTACCCTGACCGCGAGAAAAATTATTGTTTGAAAAAACCATAATTTACGTTGCATTACATTCGTAGCAATGTGCATTGCTGAACATAAAAGAAAGAGATGTAGAAGATGGTGGATTTAGACCTTGGATTGAGAAAAGAAGGAAAGGAAACTTGACATTAGTCCACGAAGAATTTCTGAGTGCAGATCCTGATCAATTCAAACGATATTTAAGAATAGATTAGAGTCAATTCAATAAGCTATTGAATAATATTCGGAACTTTTCCTATATTTGAACCATTTCTTGTCAGTAGGTTGGTATTCCTGAGTAAAAACTGTTTCCAAAATTGACCAATAATTTGTCAGGTGTAAATATAACCCATATTGGTCAATTTAATTGTTCAATTTATTAATCAATTTTATTGGATCGTGTAAATTCGCACTTAGAAAAAATAAAACAAATAACTAATTTCTTCAGCAAAAATTTTTATCCATGGGTAGGTAGAGTCAATTTCACAAAACTATAGGCAAAGAAAATAATATCACTGTCTTGTAGGTGAATTGTGCCCGTGATACAAACAATATATAAACGATTTGTTTTTTAATAAAACTCCTTATTAAAAAATGCAAAAAAATGAAACATTTATAATAATAAAATTAAACAAAAGGGTGAAATAAAAATAAAAAAACTTTTTGAACTGTTACTGATTAGGTATACTGATAATTTGTCCGGGTTTCCCTTCTTTAAATGGCGTTTTTATTTTTTCTTCCCCGATTATTTTTTGGACAGTTTGAATCAATTCTTGTTTTTTAACTGGAAACCCACATTTAGCTAAATTGTTTATCCATTTAACCAATTTATTTTCGTTCTCCAGACTTAAAATCGGATCTGGACCAATTTTATGTGGCTTGTTGGCAACTCGGCCCTTGATCCGATCCTGTTGTGTTGTATGCGGAATCCCATAGTTCCGAGAGGATTTGCGAATTTTAGCACCATTTCTTATATCTTTGAGCGCTCTTTGCAAATTTTCTTCAGAATATTGATGAAACTTTCGTTTTTGCTGGTTTTCCACCATCTAAAAGCTGAAATTTCAAATTTTAACCGAAAAAATGAAACTAAAACCAGCTTAAAATGTTACGGCCGACTACTGGAGAACTCAGCGATTGATGTCTATTCCAGTAGTCGGCCATTCAATTCTATCCGGTGTCACCTTTTCATTTTCAAAAATCCTCACGGCCGACTACTGGTGTAGATAATCAGCTCATTTCGTACTGTATAATGATGACGGAAATAAATTGATATCTGAATGGACAAGTGTGAAAGGGACAGAAACAAAATATAGCTCATATTCCAGTAGTCGGCGGGGGTGGCCGGCTTCTGGCTACTCTGACAAATCTTTATGCTAGTGGCCGGCCCCTCTGTTTTCAAGAAAATATAAATAAAATATGGCTGTACGAATGAAACAATATAATTTTGAAAGTATATTCCACCATCTAAACACTCCAGAATGAATTCAACAGTTATGTGTGAAATTAAACTCACCTCCAAACACTTTGTTCTAGATCTTGAATCAAGTTTACTAACTACTTCAAACACTGGGCTAGTGAACACTGTTAACTTTGAGCGGGAATCACAGGAATAAAGATGGGTTTGTGGAAAAGAGAAAGTGATAGTTTTATTTCAGATAGGCAACAAATGATTTTTAGGTGTGCTGTCATCTCAAAATTTGCACGAATTTCAAAATATGATAAAATAAAGTCGATTCTGGTCGACTACTGGAGGGGGCCGGCTAACTGGCGAACCTACCCTATTCAATATTTATCGTCTATTAAATCTTATCTAATATATAAAATTCTCGTGAAACGGTGTTTGTAATTAAACTCCTCCGAAATGGCTCGACCGATTCTCATGAAATTTTGTGTGCATATCGGTTAGGTCTGCGAATCGGACAACATCGATTTTTCATCCCCCTAAATGTTAAGGGTGGTCCACCCCTAAATTTTTATTTTATTTTCTAGATAAAATTTGTTGTTTTTATTTTTTTATGATACGTCATTCAAAAATACATACCACCCTAAATTTTCACCCTTCTACGATCAACCCCTATTTTTGCATCGCGATTTTTATTTTATTTTATTTGTCCACAGATCCGCAATAGGGTTGCAAGATGGCAATCGAATATAATAATTGTAGTACGATAAATTGAGAACGGGATAACGGGAGAAAGAAAAACCGGGATAACAGGATGACAGGATAAGGGAATAACGGGAAAACGGGATAACAGGAAAACGGGATAACGAAAAAACGGGATGACAGGATAAGGGGATAACGGGATAATGAAAAAATGGGATAACAGGAAAACGGGATAACGAAAAAACGGGATGACAGGATAAGGGGATAACGGGATAAAGAAAAAAAAGGGATAACATGAAAATGGGATAACGGGATAACAAAAAACGGGATAATGGGATGACAGGATAAGGGGATAACGGAATAAAGAAAAAACGGGATAACAGGAAAACGGGACAACAGGAAGCGGAAGGAGTTAAAAGCATAGTCTAGATGGAACAACATAAAGGAAAACATAGAAAAAAAGAAATTCTACGCGGACAAGAGTTTTCGGGAAAAACAATTTAGGGAACATAGAAATTTGGACAGGACAACGTCTGTCGGGTCAGCTAGTATCTTTATGCGAGCAACTCTTATACCGGGTGTCCACGGAAGATGGCTCGCCCCTTATAACTTTTTTGTTTTCTGATATAATGGAATGAAATTTGGAGGATCTGTTTAATGCATAAAACTTCATTTTTTGACAAGTAACTCAACTTCATGCAAATTCCGATTCACCGGAAGTGACATAAACTTTCGATTTTTAAATGGGACACCTAGTATATTTTCAGTTTTTTTGTCTCTATATGACATTTAAAATACAACCATGTATCATTTGTTACTGTTTGTAACCGTTTTTTTTATTTTTATTTTTCGAAATAATTTTTTATTCTAGAGGGCTATGGATACGTTCAAATAACTAATTTCAGTCCTAAATTGTTTGTGAAAATACAACTTTACTGTTTTCGATCAAAATGTTTCAACTCTGTGACGTTTGATTTAAAAAAATTTATTACTATATTTTTTCAAATGGCAACATGGTGTCTTGTCGGGTTTGAAAAAAAGAGCATTTTATTACGATTAATTTGATACCACACTCTATAGTAAGAAAACTTTCGATAAAAAACTGAAAATACCATAACGTTAGAACTTTTCTAAAATGAAGCACCTGTTGATAATGAAATAATTATATTGAAACTACCTATTTAGGGTTCCAGGTGTTCAAAGTGACCTCCATCTTGTTGATGACAAAGGCAAACTTTTCTTATTGTTGCTCTTCCAACGTTTCTCAACTGTCTTGGTGTAATTCTATGAATAGCTGCCCTTACTTTGTCCTCTAATTCATGTTGTGTGGCAGGAGGTACATCATAAACCTCGTTTTTAATAGATCCCCATAAAAAAAATCTAGAGGCTTATGGACGGGTGACCTGAAAAGTTTTTTAAAAAGGAATAAATAAAGGTATAAATTGAAAACAACCCTATTTTACCTCTCCGGCCACCTAACTGGACCCATATTTCCAATCCAGTTTTCGTTGTATGTTTCATGCAGATATTCCGTAACTGTCCTCAGGTTCTGTGGTGGAGCACTATCTTGTCGATAAAATAATCCAACTCGATTTATTAATGGAACTTCGTCCAAGAAATGCTCAATTCTTGCGTGAGGAAACTTAGATATCTAGCCCCTGTCAGGACACCGTCAAAAATTATAGGGCCTAAAATTATGTCCCCTAAAATCTCAACCCAACAATTGAAACCAAACTGTTCTTGGAAATTTCCTTCCTCCATCAAGTGTAAATTTGCATCGGACCAATATCGCCTATTATTTCTGTTCAAATGTCCCAAATTAGTGAAACGACTTTCGTCAGTATACAGAATTTTAAATGGAAATGTGTCATCCTCCAAATATTTTCCAAAGAACCAATTGCACTACTCAAGTCTCCTTGCATCATGGTTTTGGTACAGGTGCTGGTGTAGTTGATATTTAAATGAATAATATTTATGTTTCTTCAAAGTGTTAAAGTGAGTTTATACAGCAAGTAAAATAAAATAAGAAATAAAATAAATAATTTAAAAAGTTAAAACTACACAACATCCATAACAGGTTTATACAGAAATAAAATAAAATAAGAAGTAATATAAAAAAAGAAGTAAAATAAAAGATGGTTAACTTTTATCTTTTATTTTATTTTACTTGACAAGTTGTTATGATGATACATGACATGATATAAATAGCAGTCGTCATCATATTTTTGTTTTCATAATCGGAAAACGGTGTGTTTACTGCCATTTTTTTAAATTTCTTTTTGTCTTTGAATGACTAGATTTTATAATATTGGTAGTGTTGTCAACAATGGCTTATATTTTACTCAATAAACAATAACGGGGACCAAATTTTCGAGTATTCATCATTGAAGTTTGAGGTATAGTCCATTCAATATCAATTGCAGAAGCTGTTTCTATAGGGAGCAAATGAAAACTCACTTCGCTAACACGAGCGTATATGCGAAGAAACGGAACGAAAAATAATCTGTACTACTCGTAAACATTTTCCGTCGGTAAACGGTACATCAAAAGAGCCCATAGTCAACGTGGGCTCGAGTGAGGGCTGTCAGTTGTACAACCGATTCGTCTGGACCAATCAAGTTGGACATAATGCTGGCAGCTGTGTCTTTACGATGGGAGGTCATAAATCACGCGTTATATTTGTGTTTTAATAGCTCTGAAAGATTAAAAACCAGTAGCGTCTATGGTCTTGGTGTGTGCCGATCGAAATACGTTTTAGGATATAATAATAACCTACATCAAACAATGAAAGAAATTATTTTTCTTTCTTAATGTATTTGTATAAATAAAAGCTTGTCTTTAATTTTTTTTCATTTTTCATTATTTATGAAGTATTTTTTAAATCTTAAAATATCTAAATAAAATTAGTTATCTCCGCCAGTGCTGCTCACACAATTTCGCCGCAAGACTTTTTTATGCTTCTGCAATTGATATTGGGAAAACTATAACAACATAAAATCCCAAATTTCGATTGACAGCTTTCTTACTTCTTACAATAATTTACTCAGCTCTATAAACACACTGAAAATTATTACTTCTTATTTTACTTCATTTTATTTCTTATTTTATTTTACTTTCTGTATAAACTCACTTTTAGCTGCAGAAGACTTCGAAATGTCACATTCTCTTGCGATCTCCCTGAGTGACGTATTCATATTTACTTGAACGTATGCCAGAACATCTATTTCGTTTTCTTCACTCACAATAAACGAATCGTTCCTATCATTATCAGGCTCATTTCGCATTTTTTGAACCAGTTTTGGAAAATAGTGCCGGGTCGGGTGACGCCGATCAGCGTAGAGATGTGCAGCATCGGTTGAATTTTGCCTACACTCTCCAAAAACTAATAAAATATCAACTTTTTCAGTTCTTGTATAAATATTGTTATTTTCCATGATTTACAAACAATGAGGTACAAAATAACTACCTAATTGACTTTGTAGAGATGTAAAATAATATGTCCACACGTCAATTTTTACCGCAACAATTTAATGATTTTGTTTCAGTTGTGTTGGTCACAGGCTACTCGATGATTTTAAATCTAATTTTAATCTCAATAAGATTCTTCATTTAACGAAAGTTCTAACGTTATATTTTCAGTTTTTTATCGAAAGTTTTCTTACAACCTAATAGAGTGCGGTATCAAATTAATCGTAATAAAATGCTTTTTTTTTAAACCGACGAGCCACCATGTTGCTACTTGAAAAAAAAAGTAATAAAAATTTTAAAATCAAACGTCCCATAGCTGAAACAGTTTGATCGAAAACAGTAAAGTTGTATTTTACAAACATTTTAGGACTGAAATTAGTTATTTGAACGTATCCATATAGCCCCCTAGAATAAATATTTATTTCGAAAAAAAATAAAAAAAAACGGTTACAAACAGTAACAAATGATACATGGTTGTATTCTAAATGTCATGGAGACAAAAAAACTGAAAATATACCAGGTGTCCCATATAAAAATCGAAAGTTTATGTCACTTCCGGTGAATCCGGAATTTGCATGAAGTTGAGTTACTTGTCAAAAAATGCAGTCTTATGCATTAAACAGACCCTCCAAATTTAATTCCATTATCTCCGAAAACAAAAAAGTTATAGGGGCGAGTCACCTTCCGTGGACACCCGGTATATATATATATATATATATATATAGTGAAAGATAGTCGTTGCTGCCAATAATCAATTTGTTTATATATATATATATATATATTTTGGTTGGAGGTTCTTAGGTTTGGGATTCTTGTGTAAAAATAGAACTATCTCATATCATGCTAGACGTTTCGCCCCTGGCCGGAGGCATCTTCAGTAGGGGTTTTTTTAATTAATTTTTTATTTTTTGTTCTGGTAATTAACAATGACATTTTGGCGATCATCATTGTGAAGATGACTCATTTTGTATTATTTATATTTGCTATTCCTTAGTGTGGGTCCCCCATAAACACATTGATCTCTAGCTGTCGAATACACTGCCAATGCCACGTTGCTCTCTAGCTGTCGAATACACTGCCAATGCCACGTTGCTCTCGACATTGTGTTAGAAAAAAACCTTTAGAACTTACCACACTAAGGAATAGCAAATATAAATAATACAAAATGAGTCATCTTCACAATGATGATCGCCAAGATGTCATTGTTAATTACCAGAACAAAAAATTAATTATTAAAAAAAAAACCCTACTGAAGATGCCTCCGGCCGGGGGCGAAACGTCTAGCATGATATGAGATAGTTTTATTTTTACCCAAGAATCCCAAACCTAAGAACCTCCAACCAAAAATAAATATAGCAGGATTCAAGAAAACCCACACTTCAAAATATATATATATATATATATATATATATATATGTACAGTAACCGTCATAAAGTTGGCTACATATGGGAAAAAATTTGTTATTGAAATTTCTGAAAAAGTCTAATGACGGTTCATTTCTGCATGTCTGACAACTGAAAAATCCATCGCGACTTATATCACGTGACCTCAGATTTGACGGGAATTTAAAAAAAAGTTGTCTGTGGTTCCGAAAAATTGGTCAAATTGACAAGATATCGAAAAATGTTATTGAGAAAATGTGTTTGGAATCCAACGAGGACCCCATGTACCAGATTGAAAAAAGAAAAAAATACCATTTTATTCCTCTACCCTTACTAAGAAACATTATACGTATTGAATGAATGTGATTTTCTGTAGAGGAAGAACGTTTCTTGACATATAGAGAATTTTTACTATTTTTTTATAGGCAAATTCAGGAAACGACAAGTTACCGACAAATTGAATAATTTTATCTATAGGATATTATATAATTAGTTTGCCCTTTCTACACTTATAGATTTTCCTGATTATATTTTCTTTTTCAGGATACCCAAAAAAACATGTCAAGAAACATACATACATTCATACATTCTTGTTTTATCTGGAAACAGCTTCAATAACCTAAATCACATAATTTTGGTTCAAAACTAATCAAACATTTGTGGAATAGACATTTTGCGGGACACTTAATAAACAAACAATGTACAAATTTTCAATATTCTACGTGACGACATTCGCGCTCCATACATACAATTATTCTGGAAAACATTTCGCGGCGAAAATTTTTCAACATAGTTCTGTTGATCAGTGCTGCACAATTCCTTATACAAATTTCTAAATGTTCTACATTTCGAAATGGGCGTTGTTTATAAACATTGCTTTTCCGGTAACCAATATCAAATTTAGCAAGGTTAAATAATGTATTATTACGTTTTATTTACAAATATTAGTTGATTTAAATTTTATTTAAGGGTTGAGAATATTGAATAAGCTCATGTGCATCAATATACAGGGCATGACTACACCTAGTGAAAAGACTTAATCGTGTTCTCATAATTAATCTCCCAAAAAATGTCTATTCCCCAAATATTTGATTAGTTTCGTTCCAAACTTATGTGATTCAGGCTATTCAAGCTGTTTCCAGATAAAACAAGAATGTATAATGTTTCTTAGTAAGGAATAAAATGGTATTTTCGATTTTTTCTCAATATGATTCAAAATCAATACATGGGGTCCTCGTTGGATTCCAAACACATTTTCTCATTACAATTTTTCGATATCTTGTCAATTTGACCCATTCTTTGACACCACAGACAACTTTCTTTAAAATTCCCGCCAAATCTGAGGTCACGTGATATAAGTCGCGATGGATTTTTCAGTTGTCAGACATGCAGAAATGAACCGTCATTAGACTTTTTCAGAAATTTCAATAACAATTTTTTTTTTCCATATGTAGCCAACTTTATGACTGGCACTGTATACATATGAAAAAGGAAATTGTGGCATATTGGACAAATTTTTAAATTAAAGAAAAAAAGCATCATCAAGTGGGAGTCGAACCACGACCTTATCATCTCTAGTCATACGCTAGATGATGGTTCGACTCCCACTCGAGGATGCTTTTTTCTTTAATTTAATAATTTGTCCCATATGCCACAATTTCCTTTTTCATTATTTCTCTCGGACACAATTTTCCACTTTCGTATTATATATTCGGCAAAATCTTAGCAGTGGTTGGAGATCATCTTCCTAAATCTTCTATTGAAATCGTCACGTCGACGATTATGTTAAAGTGATGGGTAACTGGTCTTGACGGCCATTGATAAGAACTTTCGACCTTCGATTCATTCTAACATTAATATTAAATTGTGAGAAGAAATGATTCACAAGTGGGTGTCGATTCCTATGTCCTCAAATAGCTCAGTTGGTAGAGCGTATGACTAGAGATGATAAGGTCGTGGGTTCGACTCCCACTTGAGGACGCTTTTTTTCTTTAATTTAATAATTTGTCCAATATGCCACAATTTTCTTTTTATATATTTCTCTCGCACACTATATATATATATATATATATATATATATATATATATATATATATATATATATATATATATATATATATATATATATATATATATATATATATATATATATATATATATTTCGGCTATCTCGAAAACGGCTATAACGATTTGGATCAAATTTTATATTTAGATACGGATTTTCTTTTTAAGTCTATCTATACCGGGTGACAACGAATCTATTAGACAAGTCACAACTTCTAGAATATTAGGCGTATTAAAATGAGATTTGGTATAGGTAAATGGTATGTGAAGAGAAGAATTTTCGCATATTTTTCACTTTCCGGTCACTTCCGGTTTCACCGGAAATGGCTCTGGTTTTGAATTTTTAAATGGAACACCCTGTAAATTGTAACATTTTTGAATTTCTGAGACAATTCTGGATAATAATGTGACATTTTAAAAAGTTTTTACGCCTACATAATTTTTTTAGAGTCACTTTTAATATTGCATCTAGGTGGCCATGATCGGACGTAAACTAATCTGAGGACCTCAGGCGATGTCTGAAAATTACAATCGCAAAGTTTCAGTGACTAGTATGGTAGATAGGAATATGACAAGTTGGCAAAATTACGTTTTCGTGTCTAACTATTATTTTTCAAATGGCGAATATTTTTTGACACAAGCGCTTTCCGAAAAATGGATTTTTTGACTAATCTAACGATACTAATTTATTTGCGATTGGATTAAAAATAAAAACAAATTAAAATTACTAAGGAAAATACTGGATATTAATTTATTACTTTTGTCGAGTGTGCCATGGATGATAATTTATTTACTTTCACTGTAGTAAATTTTCAAAGTGCATTCCTCCTTGTTCAAGACACATTTCAGCTCGTTCAATTGTTTCTCTAAACACTTCTAAACGCCCGTAGAATTCTTTCTTCTAAGATTCCAAGAGTGGCTGGGGCTGTTGCATAGTAAACCTTTTCTTCAACATAACCCCAAATATAGAAATCGAGCACTGTGAGATCCGGTGAGCGGGCAGACCATCGTACTGGAGCATTGGTTGCAATAACATAATTATTAAAATGCTCTATTAAGTAATTAATAACTTCTCTGGTATTATGAGGGGGTGTTCCATTTTGTTGGGAGTAAATTCGCCGTAAAACTGCTAAAGGTAGATTATTAAGATGATCCTCGATTTCATTTTGAAGAAAACCCAAGTACCCAACCCCTGGTAACTGACCTAGCAACAAAATTGGCCCAATTAATCTGTTTTCAACGATACCAGCCCAGACATTGACGCCAAACGTTTCTTGAAAATTGCCCTCTCTCATTGCGTGTATTTTGCTTATTGAACATACCATTATTTGTTAATCGTGATTCGTCGGAAAATAGAATAAAGTTGATAAAATTTGGGTTAACTCTATGATTTTGAAGCAGCCAATCATAAAACAGGACATCGTCAGCATACAAATGTTGATGTAACTGATATTTAAATGCTCGATATCCGTGATTTTTCAGTATTTTTCTTGGTGATTTGTGACTTGAGTGCATTTCTTGACTAATTTCTCTTAAATAAACCTTTTTATCAACCTCAACCATAGCGAGAACGTTAATCTCAGTCTCTTCATTTGTGATAAACCTCTGTTCCTCCTCTCGATTTTCTTCTTGCCTAAAACTATTCTCAACATACGGAAAATACTGATGGGATGGATGTTGCCGATTGGGATATCTCTGAGCATACAACTCAGCAGCATTCCTTGAATTTCTATGACATTCTCCAAATATTGATAACATATCCACTTTGAGTATACATTATTTTGAAGAAAAATTAAACTGAAATTTAACGAAAATTAAGAAACTTTTACTGTCTGCTCATGAAGCGTATGTCACTGTCATTACTAAGTGAGTATTTTGTTTTCCAAAGAAGACTTGATAAAAATAACTGCAAAATATTATGCATCATGGCTGTCCATGGCACACTTGAAATAAGTAAATAAATTATTATCCAGTATTTTCCTTATTAATATTTAATTTATGTTCTTATTTTTAATCCAATCGCAAATAAATTAGTATCGTTAGATTCACCAAACAATCAAAAATCCTTTTTTCGGAAAGTGCTTGTCAAAAAATTGTCGCCATTTAAAAAATTATAGTTAGACACGAAAATGTAATTTTTTCAACTTGTCTTATTCCTATCATACTAGTCACTAAAACTTTGCGATTGTAATTTTCTGACATCGCCTGAGGTTCTCAGATTAGTTTACGTCCGATCATGGCCACCTAGATGCAATATTAAAACTGACAAAAAAAATGAAGTAGGCGTAAAAACTTTTTAAAATGTCAAATTCTGATCCAGAATTGTCTTAGAAATCCAAAAATGTTACAATATGTAGGGTGTTCCATTTAAAAATTCAAAACCGGAGCCATTTCCGGTGAAACCGGAAGTGACCGGAAAGTGAAAAATATGCGAAAACTCTCTTCTTCGCATACCATTTACCTATACCAAATCTTATTTTGATACACCTAATATTCTAGAAATATGACTTGTCTAATAGATTCGTTGACACCCGGTATACATACCAAGTTTCATTTCGATACGACATTTAGAAGTAGTTTAAAATTGACTTCCAAGAATTGATTACATTGTTTGTTAGTTACAAGCGAAGCTAATAAAAGCATGTTAAAAATTCACACTGTGTTTCGCACGTAGAATTCGGTAATAATTTGTTTTCCACAAATTAGTAATTTTTGCTGCAAGTACTCGGGCGTGAAAATGTCCCAAAACATCGATAATATCATTTTTTCATATTAAATGTAGAAGTGGAAATAAAATATTTTCTTAAATCTTTATTCCACCCATAAAATATAATTTCTTTATTAATTGCAGTTTGTTCTTTTACACACAAAATAGCGTTTTAATAGCAGGATCGCTAAACGTAAAAAAATAATTCGTGTTTAAAAATATTTAAATTTCTGGCAAAATTTCTGGAAGAAAAAGGCAATATTTCCATGCATCTAGCCGTTGCCAGGTAACGAAAAATAACTTTTGGTAAATATTTTGGTGCATTGCTTATTGACTGAAATTTTCTAGCAGATCCACCGCTGGAGGGCAGTATTATCAGCAATTGTAGCTAAACTGTAAATAACTGTATTAGTTTCGTGCAGATTTGACAGATGGTTGACATTGGAGGTAAAACAACCTCAAATTTTGGCATTGTTTACTTTTGTAAAGAACGTTTATTCGACATTTTTACTGTTTTTATTGTGTTTCGAGTGAAATATTGTGACAATGGACCTGACAAAATATTATTCAAGTTAAGATGATGTTCACCGAGAACGGTATAAAGAGAAAATTGCAGTATTGGGCATTGAACCCTATCTTCTGAAAACTGAAGAATTATCAACAGATATTTCACTTTTTCCCAAAATAATGTATCCTGATATAGTAAATTATTTAGTGGAAACGAAGAGTGCTTTCACAATGACTGAAATGAAAGCATATAGAAGTTTAGAAGCCTACAGTCTAGCAACTTGTGGATGGGGGAAAAGAATATATGTTAAGCAGATAAATTCTCATATCTTACTCATTGGAAAAGTGAACCATCATACCTATAAAAATACTGATAACTTATAATGCGAAAACAGGAGGAAGTTACATCGATAGGTAGAAAAGCATTTTGGATGCCACCAACTAATAAGCCAGCTGAGCCCTGCAGAGTCTCATCACACCCAGTTGACAATTGTTTTTACGACATGTAGTGTTGTTTCCTCATCCTAAGACCCTGTTGCGAATGTGTCCTTTCATATCACGTGAAACCAGTTTTGGAAACTATGTGTTTTTATATATACATTCATATTAAAATATATGTTAGTATTGTTTTTCACATGAGATTCTAGTTGCGGTATCATTGTTTGAAAATTCTGTTAAATTTATGTTTTAAACAACTTTATGGGGAAATACAAATTTTTCCATATTTTGTATACTGATGACTAATTAACTTGCCCTTATTTCAACTGTTTTAAAATTCCTTTCTCTTACATCCTTACAACTAGTTGTCCTTTTAGTCCCTGATGAAGTTTATACGCAAATAAATGAAACGCTGGCCAATAATTAGAAAGTTTGTTATTTGTCCGCTTCCGACAATCCTATCTATATACATATATATTTTTAGTAGGAAGTTCTTGGGATTGGGATTCTTTTTTTTGAAATCAAACTTAAATTAGTGTTATAGATGTTTCACCCTGGCCAGGGGCATCTTCAGTATTTTTTTTCCTTTTTGGTTTAATGTTTTTTCATTTTATACCTTACCAAATAATCTTGGTGATCATTGTACTCAGGAAATATGATTTCTTTATTGTGGTATAATATAATTATTGGATATCGATGGCTGTATATGTATTTATATATATATATATATATATTAGTTCTTGTGATGAAAATCATGTTGATTATATGCATAATTATTGAAAATAAAACATTTATAATGGTTGAATTATTTATTTCATAAAAAAGGCAAGCCACATATTCTACAATGAATTTCAAGTTAGAATGTGAAAATATAATTCATCAAATAAATGCCTTTTTTGGACTTCATTCGGCACCCAGCTTATTGACTAAATTGGTACAACATACCCTAATGAAGGGGCATAACGCTTTTTTCTTATATGACGATTTCTACCAGTCCACACCTACCACAAGCCGCGTAAAGGAACTTCGTTCAAAAATCCATCATCAAAAAATGCAAAGAAAAATTCCATCCTTGGGTTAGCAAATCCTCAGCAGACCACCATATCCAATTTATCCATATGAAATACCTGTAATCTTTTATATTTATGACATACATGGCTATTGCCATGATTGATTTCATATCCCATATTAATGGATGGTACCCAATCGGGATGGGTTTCTTTCCTCAAGGAAGCTGGCTCTCCTACAATATTAGGAAGTCGTGTTTATTAAAATGTGCCAAATTAAATATTATTTTTATTGTGGCTATCTCTTCATGACTGACTGACTGAAATATATTATAAATAAATTAAATAGATTCAACACATTCCCTTTACCAGAGTGAAAATGTCTGGAACAAACTCTACCATATTTCGTTAACTTATCAGACCAGTCTTAGCGTTTGATGGCATGTATCCAAGCTGCTTGCCTTCTCTGGGAGATTTCACAATGTTTCCTATTTCTTACAACAGCAGATGGAATTCTGATTACAGGGTCAAAAATACAAACATGTACAATTTACCTGAAAAATCGTATTCGGCCGTCTTTTGATGCATTTTTATTGCATTTCACAACAAAAAAATATGAAGGCATGATCATCTACGAATTAAACAAGAACACATGTAATCCAACTACTGAATTCTTTTTGAAATAGGTAAAAATGTTCAATTCTCCAACATAAACACATCGTAAAAGTAAGGTTGTTTTACCATCTGTCAAACGTGCACGAAACCAATACATAATACATAACCTGAGGCATATACATAATACATAACCGAGTGAGGCACACCAGCTTGCATTTCTAACTTTCCTACATGTTATCAGCTAGAATATCAACGTATCGTTCTGGTAGCATTTTGTTTAGTTTATAAATTAAGCCTTTGTGCCGTACTTTGTTGAAGGCTTGTTCAACGTCTAAAACTGCAGAACATACTTGTTTTTATTAACACCCTTTTATTAGCTGCACTTGTAACTAACAAACAATGTTATCAAATCTTAGAAGTCAATTTTAACCTACTTCTAATTGTCGTATCGAAATGAAACTTGGTTATATGTATAGGAAGGTTTTTTGGGTAAAGCAACAAGCAAAACGTGTACTGTTTCAACACTATAATTCCGATATTTCGACAGTGGATACTGTCATCTTCAGGGAAGCTACAAAAACAAGTAAAAATAGTACAAATTAATGGACAGAGAACCACTAAACAACAGTACTTACTGTGTTGATGAGATTAGATGCTATGGATGTAAGAATTGAAATATAAATAATGCACATTAGGATTACATATGTTAATAAAGAACAAATCAACATTAAGAAACATCTAACAATTAAAAAAAAATTGAGGAAAAGTGGTGAACATTACATTTTTTTAATATATATATATATATATATATATTTTTTTTTTCTTCAATTTCTCGGAATAAAGGTCTGATTCGACCTACTCGACCTAGTCGACCTACTCTTGTAGGGGATTGTTTGTCAAATTTAATATAATGACACTTTATTCTATGTACATCTATGAAATTTGCACTTTTATTTTCACGAACAAAACTAAGTTTACTCTGAATAAAAACTTGCATATGGTAAATACACGACAAAAGAATAATTTCCATATTCCATTTTATAAATATAGAGTTTCGCAAAACTCACTTTCCTATTTGGGTTTGACCATTTATAACAGATTGCCGCATGAAATTAAAAATATTAATGAAAGTAGAAATTTTATCGCAGCGCTGAAAAAATTCCTAATTAAAAATTGTTTTTATTCCTTGGACGAATATTTTAACATGTGACTATGTTGTTCTGTTCCGTTTTGCCTAATGTTTCTCTCTATGTGACTATTCCTATACATATGTACTTGTGTCTTACTGGAAAATAAATATTATTATTATTATTATTATTATTATTCAGTCAATTCATATAATTTCTCCTAACTACGTTTCGACATGGTATTTGTCATCAGGTTAACACTAAAATTAAAAATATGGAGTTTGAGACATATTTAACTTAACACAATATTGAAATGTATGCACTAAAATAATTCTTTAAAAACATATGGTTCGAAATATAACACGTTATTTAACTCAATATAAAAATATCTGTAACATTTATAAGTATTCACTTACAAATGATTTTATTTGAATTCTGCGTTCGCATCGTACGAAAGTTATTGTAGGTATTGGTAGGTGACTGTGTCGAAGTTATCGGGAATGGTTTGTTTATCTTTCATGCATTTTTACCCTCTTCATAAGTACATGGGATTGTTTATATTGAGTTCTAGTAGGTATATGAGCCGGACTGTATTTTTTTGGCAGCATGTAAAGATCAGTTTTCATTATTATTACTAAAAGTTAAAAAAGGTTGTTATATATATATCTGGCTTAAGTTTTTGATATCATTTCTATTGTTAATGCTATTGGGGTCTTTTTAATATGTATCATTTCAAGGAATGTTCTTACTCTTGGATTCCTTTCTTTGGTCAAAATTTCAACGTTGTTAGTGTCAAACTTATGTTGATTTTCTTTTTCGTGTTTGGATAAGGCTGTAATGTCGGTTTTTGAGTATTTGTGGGCTTGTACTCGTTTCTGCTTTTTGTATAGTTTTAGTTATATACTGTTTTGGTTGACCTATTTATGTTTTTGGTTTTAATTTTGAATAAATAGTTTTGTTCAATATTTTCAGTCGGTGTGAAATAGTTTTGTTGTGTTTTTCCATTGTTTTATTAATTTCATTCGATAGTTTGTCTATGTATGGTAAAGGTATGTATGTTGTTGTTTTCTTTACTTCATTATCATTTTTATTGTAGATCGCATGTATTCGTTTTTTTATTGTTTTTTCTGCAAAGTGGCTGGGGTAATTATTTCCTCTCAATATACTCTTGATTATTTCTATATTATTTTTCCTGAATTTTGGGTGAGCAAGCTTTATAGCTCTTATCAGTTAAATTTTGAATAACATTTTTTTTGTAACTAAGGGGTGCGTTTGACAAATAGTTTGCGTAACGATTTGATGCATTTGGTTTAATAAAACAGTTTGTGAAAATTTGTCCAGTATTGTCGTGTATTATTGTTGTGTCGAGAAAGTTTATCTGTTTTTCTATTTCTTTTTCTATTGTAAATTTGAAATCTAGGATGATATCTATTTTCTAAAATATAAAAACAACAATTGATACACCTGTTATAATTTACGGAGAAAATGTATAAAAAGTCAAAATGAATTTGAATATAAATTAAACTTGAATGAGAAACCAGTATGGAATGCCAATTAAAATAACTGTTCTTCAGTTATTTTGACGATTGATAATATTTTTACTTTTGTCAAATCAATAGTTGATTTTACTATGAAATCAATAATGGAATATTTCCTTATTACACCATACATATATACCTTGCCAAATAAACAGTTTTATTTTCTTACCCTCAACTGGAGAACACACCACGTTTTTAAATGTGGGATAAATTAAATTGTGTAATTTAAGGTAAATTAAGAACGTTAAATTAAAATTTAAAATTTTATTGGGTAAATTTAAGCCATATTCTTTGTTATTACCGAGTTTAATTACGCGTTCACTGGTTGTAATATGATTAATTAGCTCCTTTGAAAAATATTAATTCCATTCATTTAGTTATTACTGAGATGATTTCTGAGAGTTACTTACACTTCCACTATTTTTCAAAGTTTTTGAGGAATTGGCTACTTTAAGTCTAGAATACGAAGTCTACATTTACTTCGCATCAGAAGATGGGAATGCATCTTCTTTAGTTGAAACTAGACTTTACTTTAATTCGCTTCATTACTATGAAGACTTACTGAAACAGAACGTCGCTCTGTACTGGCTGAACACTGAATGAATTCTGATTGATCCCCGTTATGGAGAGTATTTTATATATATATATATATATATATATATATATATATATATATATAAAATGGAAGGAATTTAATGGACATAGCCCTCAGAGAAAGTGCTAACCGTAGACACGTTGGCTTTCGGCCTCATCAGTACGTGGAAGTGCAGGATGACACACTTGGTGGAAACGACAAATCAACGGAGTCAGAAACAGAAGCCAGCCGCTCATTTGTGATTTCGGTCAGCAGACCCTGAATTCTGTTTCTGACTCCGTTGATTTTCGTTTCACCTGTTGTATCCTCACTCTCCACCGTACTGATGAGGCCAACGTGTCTACGGTTAGCACTTTCTCTGAAGAGCTATGTCCATTAAATTCCTTCCATTTTGTTTTTAACCGTCCCCTCTATATTACTCTCTTTCATATATATATATATATATATATATATATATATATATATATATATATATATATATATGTATATGTATATATAGATCTCAGTAATCAAACGAAGCCGCAGAGGTCATAAATTTTATGTTATGTGTCTGAGAACACCCCGTCTCGCCTTTGATTTGAAAAGCCGCCAGGATATATTACAGTAATAGGTAATATATCCCTATAGTTTACGTAACCCCTTAAGTTCCTTCCCTCTATCGCCGCACCTATTATCGTTTCAGAAAGACCGCCAGTGACATATGAGCCATGTGTCAATAGCTGCCCACGAATTTATTTATTCTTTACTTTGAGATCGTCGGCGCGCAGTTACGATTTAATTCGATGTGAAGGGAGGCATTTCTTGTGTGAAGTCCCGCTTAAGGTGATTCATCTGTCGAGACGTACTATAAAATTAGTTATGAATGTCTGAAAATATAATTGTCGATTCGTTTTGTGTCCGGTGCAAGTGATATTTTACGAGATGTTACATTTTTTGTCAAACTCTCCCGCTTTCTTATTTAATTGCGGACAAAAATAAAACGTTGACTTTTATAGCCGCATTCTTCAGTCAAGGGTATTACACACGGATACATTAAAATACTTGATTGATCGTGATCATCACAACCTGTGGATGTAATTTATGTTATTTTACTCGTTTTATACTGTACTTCGTGTGTTTTTATTTTTAGTTTATGTATCTACCTATTCTACCATGCCTGTCTATGAGATTTTATCTTTTGTGACAATAAATATTTTTTGATTGATTGATATGTTTCTACATACATGTTGGACATTTAATTTTAATTGACATTCAATCACAACGCGTCAAAAGTACCTAAAAGTATGTCGAACAGTGAAGAATTATCTTGGACACCACCGGAAATTCTTGTTGTTATTTTATTATTTATTGGTCGTATAAAAAATAGTGTGTGCAACGATCATGTAATTACCTCGAGCTCATGTATTAATAGCTATCCTTACCATAATATACTATTTTCACTTGAAACAAGAATGTAATATTATGAGAAAAAGCAAATTATAATGAATGGTTTGAACTTAACGAGACAATTTTAAAGCTGAACATGTCGAACATTCACTACCGTGCGCGTTTCAACATCCAAATATTCATATTAGAACTAAAGGGGAACTTGATTTTTTTTATATATTATCATGTGTACATAACGCTGCCTGGCTCAAATTCTCTAACAAAACAGATGATGCAGGTCGTCAAGCCGAGGCCTTCGCCATCACTCATGGTCTAGAACAACTGGTCGAGCTACCAACCCGCATCCCTGATGTCAACAACCAGTCTGCCAATACACTAGATCTTTTCCTCACCACCAATCCTGACCCGTATAGAATAGAAGTTTGTGCCCCACTTGGAAACTCTGACCACACCTCATCTCCACAACATGCTCTTTCCATTTACCATTGCGCTGCACAATACCACCCGCTCATGTGGCATTACAATTCGGCCGACTGGGAAGGTCTTCGTATGTTTTTCTCAGCGTTTCCATGGAAGAGAGTTTGTTTCTCTTCAGTAGATCCAACACGATGTGCTGAGACAATTTCTGAAATCATCATGTTGGGAATGCAAACTTACATACCGAATACCGAAAGAAGAACATCATCCGATAAGACCTGGTTTAACAGAAACTGCTCTAGAGCTGTGGCTTCCAAACAGGCAGCATACCATCGATGGCTAAAAAATCCGGGCCCTGAGACCAGAGCAGCATATGTCGAGGCTAGAGGCATATGTAAAGAGACAATAGAATGCTCAAAAGATGCCCACAAAGCCAAAATAAGATCAAAACTTGCTGAATGTCCTAACGGATCCCGTTCATTTTGGTCTTTCGCCAAAGCTGTGGAAGAAATTTCACTTCCAGCTCATTTCCTCCCCTAACCAAAGAAGATGGAACACTAGCAACGACTGCCCAGGAAAAAGCCAATATCTTTGCGCACCTATTTGCTGGAAATTCCACTCTGGATTCATCGGGAAAACAAACCCGAACATTACACCTATTGACAGTCACATGCCCGAGATCACCTTTCGCCAACGTACTATCAGAAAGATTTTGCTGGGTCTCAACACCAACAAAGCCTGTGGATCTGACGGAATCCCGCCGATTGTTCTCAAGAAATGTGCCCCCGAACTAACACCTGTTCTTTGCAAGTTGTTCAACCACTCTTACAATTTGGGGTATTTCCGTCCAATTGGAAAATTGCAAAGTACAGCCAGTCCCTAAAAAGGCAAAAGGCCCTACCTAGCAACTACAGACCTATCGCACTGCTATCTATTATTTCAAAGGTCATGGAAAAGCCATCAACATCGAGCTCATGAAATATCTGGAAGACTCAGGAATTGTCAACGATAGGCAATATGGCTTCCGCCATCAGAGATCAACTGGTGACCTGCTCACACGCTCTCACATATATGGCAGCTATCTATTGAAAAGCATGGAGAAACTTTAGCTGTGGCATTAGATATCTCAAGGCGTTCGATCGAGTTTGGCACCAGGGACTCCTGCCAAGCTTCCGTCTTATGGCTTGCCCCTCAGCTGTGTTCTCTGCTTGCTAGTTTTCTCTCAAACAGGTCTCTCCATGTAGTGGTCGATGGAGTTTCATCTGACACTCTACTCATAAATGCTGGTGTTCTGCAGGATCCATTCGCAACACTATTTCTACTTCACATCAACGACCTGTTGAAAGCAACTTCATGTCCAGTACACAGCTTTGCCGATGATAGTACCCTCCATACGCTTCTCTTCCAGGGCCCCTATATCAGCCCGTGAAACCAGAAATGAACGAGGGAAGAAATGTTAATAATATAAATATGGACTTGGCAACAATTCTCGAATGGGGATCTAATAACTTGGTAGAATTCAATGCAAACAAAACACAAGCATGTCTTTTCTCTAGAAAAGCCGATCTCACTGTGCCTAACATAACTTTGTCAGGGAGTAACCATACCACTGAAGCCATCCATATCGATGCTTGGTATTACTATCAGCAATAACCTTTCCTGGGAAAATCACGTGAGGTCCATTGCCAAAAGTGCATCCCAAAAACTTGGTTTTCTGTTTCGTCCAAGAGCTATTTCACCCCAGTCAGCTGCTTATGATCTATAAGGCACAGATCCGACCTGTCCTGGAATACTGTTCCCATATTTGGAGTGCGGCACCTAAACATATCCTGAGGCTATTGGATTCTGTCCAAAAGGGCAATTGTCCTGCGCGGTGATGCCTCCTACAAACTCGCTCACTTGTCTGGAACACCGTAGAAAAGTTGGCGATTTGTCTCTATTTTATAGATATTTTCATGGGCGATGCTCTTCTGAAATATCAACAATCGTTCCTGCTTTGGCAGTCTCTTCGAGATTAACCCGCCAAGTTCAGTCATCACACCCATTCGTTTTCACTTTGGAGACCTTCAGAACATCACTTTCCAAAGACTCGTTCATCCAACTAACAGCTTAGGCTTTGGAACTCATTGCCTAGGAGGTGTTCCCCGAGGCATACAACCTTCAGAAATTTAAGAAGAACACCAACTCCTACTTCTCCCAGGTTCCCCGATGTTCTCTGAACATTACAGGATATCCCTTTTCGTGGGAACCAGAACATAAAAAAAAAAAAAAAAATGTGGAGTGCTTCAAAATTTTGCAGGGCTTCCTCGAATATTTTCATTCAGAGCAATAAATAGGTATTAATTATTTATTCGAATATTTCATGTATGTGGAAAATGAAATGTTTCATAGTGTTATAAAGATCTTTAGAAATAATAATAGGAAAACGTAAAAATGTCATAAGATCATATTATGAGTGAGAGGCATGTAAAACATTATTTAAATATTTCTTTCCAGATGCCACGGCGGACGATAGGGAAGAACTGTTTGTCAAAAAAATCAGGCAGTGTTGCGTTCTCTTCGACTTTGCGACAGATCCTCTCTCCGATCTAAAATGGAAAGAAGTCAAAAGGGCGGCTCTTCAGGAAATGGTCGAGTATGTTACACAACAGAAAGGGGTCATCACTGAAAGCATATATTGTGAAGCTGTGAATATGGTGAGTAAAATAGTTGTGTTTCCCCCAGTTTCTAAAGTGAAACTTTTGAGTTCGACAGATAATGCGCATTTTCCTGAAAAAGTTAACATTTTCTAAAAATAAGATTATCAAAGGAGATAAGTTTTTGTTGGGGCCTTGGTTTTTTTGTTCCATAGACCTTTTCTAATTTCCAGTTAATAAATTGATTTTATTAACTTTTTCTCTGAAAATCAATCTTTTTTTTTTGGTTAGGGGAAAATTCTTTATGAACACCGGGTACAGGTTTCTCCTTCCCCGGTAGTGTAGGACTCCGACCGTGGCCTTCTACCCACTAAAAACCACCTACTTACACTGGCTACCCGGAACTATCCATAGGACAAAACATCAGGAGAGCCAAGAAGATCTACATTATATCTGTCCGTCACACTCACGTCTCTGGAATTCCCTTTCCTCGTTTCTTCAACTCTCAGTACTCTTTTCAGAAAAGTGGCACCTTTAATCCATGCATTTTGGCTAGTGGACGTAATCGGAATAAGATTTTCGATTCTCTTGTCAGTTCCATGTTCTTTCATCTACAACTCTCTTTTGGAAATCCATTATAGGAAACATGCACTTAAAAAAATCAGATTTTCATCGTTACCCAACTAGAACTGGTAACCTTTTGAGGGCTTAGAAATTTAGACTGGAAAAATCACGCAATAACTCGCGAAACCTCAATCTCTAGGATAATTTAGCTGATTACTTAAAAAAATAAGTTTTGAATGTCTAAACAGGAATAAATCCCAATAACAAGACATAAATCGTTATCACTAGGCGAGTTTACAGTTTTATATACCAATACATATAAAAATAACCAATATATACCTGTATACACATACAGACATATATACACACATAGGTACATGAAAGACCTTCTCACAACTTTTAAAAATTATACAATTTTTTCTTCTTTTTATTCCATGCAAAAATATCAAAATTTTCAATTTCCGGAAATGTTGAAATTATCTGATCTTATATGCCTATTCCCAATTACCCTGTGTATTATTAAATATTTTTTTATTTCATTTGTATCCATCCATCTGAAAAGTGTGGCTCATCAAATTTTAATGTGTTTGCTCCATTGTACCTCTATCTTTTTCTTCTTTTTTATTCTATACACTTGTATGACCTCCTATAATTGAACCGAAATGTATAAAACATGGTCAAATAAATTACTACTACTTCTACAAAGATGGTGTGTTCGACGTCATCTTGCTCTCCCCAATAGATAATAATATAAAATATTTAATATAATAATAATAATAATAATTTATTGGCCCAAGTTATGTAAGTTACATTTAAAAAAAAAAAAGGTATATACAAGACACGTCGACAATTATAGTAAAATTTTGAATATAAAACTATATGTATACTTAAGTTCAGTCACCTGAAATACATAAAATTCAATAAAATATATATACAATTTAAAATTAGTCAATATTACATCACAACAGAAGATACATAGATAAAAATATGCCTGTTTATATCTCAATCAATTGTTTCGTCAAAATTAAATTCGAAGTATTCTTCTAGAGAATAGAATTTATTTTTCAATAAATTGATGATTGCTGCCTTTAACTGTTTGGTACGGGCATTTTTCAGTGCATCCGGTAATTTGTTAAAAATTTTGATGGATGTGTGATTTATTGGCTGTTGAGTTTTTTTCAGGCGGTGATAGGGAATGCTCAAGGAATTTCTATTCCTTGTGTTATGAGAATGGTAGGAAGAATTTGAAAATAGAGACTTTTCGTTTTCTTTCACAAACATCACACATTGTAGAATGAATACTGAAGGTAAAGTTAAGATGTAAATTTTGCATTAACCTTTGCTATTATTCGTAAAACTTTTTTTGTAGTTTAAATATTCTTCCACTTTCTACGGAGTTTCCCCAAAGAAGAAGTCCATAAGAAAAAGTTGAATAAAAGTTACTGTAATAATATGTTAATGCGGTATCTACAGTAGTAAATTCTATTAGTTTCCTAATTTGATACACTACTTTATTTAATTTTTTAGATAAGTAGTTGACATGTTCTTTCCAGTTCAATTTCGTGTCAATATGTGTACCTAATAACTTAACTTCTTTGACTACCATTTGAGAACATAAGCTCCTTTTTTTTCTGTGTTTAGTTTTAAATTATTTGTCGAAAACCATTCTGAAGCCTTTGCTATTGTTTCAGTATTTCTGTTTAAGGTTTTTAATATCAGGGCTTATATTTAATACATTTTTCTTTCTTTTCTTTATTTTTCTTTATTTATTTATTGAACCCCATTGCATAGATTCAATACAATTAACAATTTCAGTTAACAATTTACAATAATTACATGATTACCATGTATAAATGTTCGGTCCATTAGTATTGTTTATGGGATAATCTAATAATTTATCAATCTATTGTATGCACCTAGGTGTTACAACACCTGTATGTGCCTTAAGATTGCATACGGAGCATATAGTTAGTTAATTGAATTGCAATCATAAACTTAATTTACCATAAAATAAATATGTGATTAAAATATAAAATTTATAGCCAATATAAATTAAAATTTGAAATATTTTATTACTGCTTGTTAAAAGGTATTAGAGGATATTTCTGAATGTTTCGAGGTTGGTTTTAAAATTTAGGTTTAAAGTGTTTAATGAATTTCAGGTTAAGGGTTGTATTGCATTGTGGAATTTTCAATAGTTTTTTGGTTTCAAATGTTTTTATTATATTTAGATTGACAACATTTAAACTGCTTTTCTTTGAAGATATATTCACTAACTTTGCACAACAGTTTTACACTGCTTTTTTTCTCTATGCGCCATCTTGAATTAAAAAAAACAATCGCTTAAGATTATTAAAAAGGATTCTTGATTAAAGGGAATTATTATCACTTGAAGTATTTTTTTCTTTTTATTTTATTTGTTTCAGTTGCTGTGAACCTGTTCCGCACTTTGCCGCCTTCTTCGAACCCCAACGGAGCCGAGTTCGATCCAGAAGAAGACGAACCGACTTTGGAGGCCGCCTGGCCTCATCTGCAGCTCGTCTACGAGCTATTTCTCAGGGTATTAGAAGCGCCGGATTTTCAACCAAACGTGGCCAAAAGATACATAGACCAAAAGTTCGTTTTGCAACTGTTGGATCTGTTCGATTCCGAAGATCCTCGGGAGAGAGATTTACTCAAAACGACACTGCATAGAATTTACGGCAAATTTTTGGGTCTGAGAGCATTTATTCGTAAACAAATAAACAATGTATTTTATAGGTTTATATATGAGACTGAGCACCATAACGGAATAGCAGAACTTTTGGAAATCCTCGGATCGATCATCAACGGTTTTGCTTTGCCTCTAAAGGAAGAACACAAGGTGAGTTTGTCGAATAATGTGACTGGACATACATATATGAGAAATATAAAGGGTCTTGTGATACTTCCCTGTGCCACCCTCTGTCATCTTCACAACTAACTCTCCCCTTTTTTCAAGGTATTTCTCCTGAGAGTTTTGATGCCCCTACATAAGGTAAAGAGCTTATCAGTGTACCATCCCCAGCTGGCCTATTGCGTCGTCCAGTTCCTCGAAAAGGATCCGTCTCTCACCCAGCCGGTCATGGGGAGCCTCTTGAAATATTGGCCGAAAACGCACAGTCCCAAAGAGGTTATGTTTCTCAACGAGCTGGAAGAAATCCTGGACGTGATCGAGCCGGCCGAGTTCCAGAAAGTCATGATTCCTCTCTTCAGACAACTGTCGAAATGCGTCAGCTCGCCCCACTTTCAGGTGGCAGAGAGGGCCCTGTACTATTGGAATAACGAGTACGTGATGTCTCTGGTGTCGGAGAACGCGGCTGATATTCTGCCGATCATGTTTCCCAGTTTGTACAGGAACTCGAAGAGCCATTGGAACAAGACCATACACGGTCTGATTTATAACGCATTGAAGCTGTTCATGGAGATGAATCAGAAGTTGTTCGACGAATGCACGCAGCAGTACAGACAAGAAAGGCAGAAGTGAGTCCGATCATTTTTTATCTCGGAAAGCGAATGTTGGGTTCAATTACTAACTTGAGGCACTACCGCTGATATGTAACTCGTAGTGTACTACTAGTTTATTTTTAATATTTTGTTTTCAGAGAGAGGGAGAGGGAACATCTCCGACAAGAGTTGTGGAACAAAGTAGAAAGTCTGGCATCACGGAGACCCGAATATGAGATTTTAAATTCCAGAAATTGTAATATCAGCGATATGATCACTAGTCCAGACCCTGACGAAGAAATTAACCTGGATAATTTAGATGCCGAAGCACTAGAGGTGAGATAACTTGAGTTAATTCAGAGTCTTTTCAATCCTTCTAAATTTCATTACTGGTTCTTTATTTTGGTAAGGAGGAAACGTCCATAGGGTTTGGGGTTGTTGAAATAATCGGCGCAGTGGGTTGGATTGCTTACAAGACTCAATTTCAGTTTTTTAAATGAACAACAAAATTCCATAGGAAATTTTAATTGGGATTAGGTAGAATTGGCTCGTAGTTTGGACTTACTTTTTTTTCAAAGAAAATTTCATAGGAAAGTAGTATATAATATACTAATATTTTAAATTTGAATATGCATTCAATTGGACTAATATGTATAACCTCATTGCAAGTTATACTTGTGTAGTAAGTTTTATAGTTTATTCAAACCCAAAATTTCAATTGAATATTTAAAATGTAATTGAATAAACTAAACTATTATTAATTTTATTAATATCTGTATGTTTTATAATTGATGCGTTACTATGGTATAGGAAAAATGTATTGTATAATTGGCGCAGTAGGTAGGATTGGTATTTTTTTTAAGAACAATAAAATTTCATAGAATTGTAGTGTATAACATACTAATATTATAAATCTGAATATACATATAACGGGACTAATATTTATAACCTCACTGCAAGTTTTACCCAAAATTACAATTAAAAATTTAAAATTTAATCAAATAATATTATTTTTATTAATATTTGTTATTTTAAAAGTAATACATATCTATGGTATAAGAAAAATGTGTTGTAAAATTGGCGCAGTAGGTAGGATTGGTATTTTTTTAAGAACAATAAAATTTAATAGGAATGAAGTGTATAACATACTAATATTTTCAATCTGAATATGCATTTAACGGGACTAATATTTATAACCTCACTGCAAGTTTTACCCAAAATGTTAACTAAATATTTAAAATTTAATTGAATAACATTATTTTTATTAATATTTGTGTTTTATAATTGATGTGTTACTATGGCATAGGAAAAATGTGTAGTATAATTGGCGCAGTAGTAGGATTGTTTTTTTTTAGAACAATAAAATTTCATAGGAACGTAATGTATAACATACTAAAATTTTAAATCTGAATATAATTTAATATTTATAACCTCACTGCAAGTTTTACCCAAAATTTTAAATACAATGGTATAGGAAAAATGTATAGAATAATTGGTGCAGTAGGTAGGATTGGTATTTGTTTTTAATAACAATAAAAGTTCATAGTAACGTAGTGTATAACATACTAATATTTTAAATCTGAATATGCATTTAACGGGTCTAATATTCATAACCTCACTGCAAGTTTTACCCAAAATTTTAACTAATATTCAAAATTTAATTGAATAATATTAATTTTATTAATATTTGTTGTTTTATAATTGATGCTTTACTATGGTATAGGAAAAATTTGTTTTTGTTATAATTGGCGCAGTAGGTAGGATTGGTTACAAGTACCGTGCTTTAATTTTGATTGAACAACGAAAGTTCATAAATTCCAACTTCTCCAATTGTTTTTCATATAAATTATAATAGGATATTTTGAAACTATACTAAGCGAGTTATATTTCATTAGTTTGACTCCGACTGTCATTGTAGATTAAAAAAACGCGCAACTCCACCAAACCCCTGATGCGTCGTAAGTCAGAATTGCCGCAGGACCAGTACACCATGAGGGCGTTGTCCGATCACAAAAGAGCAGATGAATTTCTTGTGACGCCACCTGATGTAAACAAGTGCTAGTCCAATTTCACACCTAGTGAGCTTAGTGCCAACATAATCACCGTTACACCTTTGTTTTTTTAGCTTTCGTAAGAGAATGGAGGTTCGGCTGCATGTATATTTATTTATTTCTCGTTAAGAACTGTACTTTTTTTAGTTTTAGAGAGGGGTTTTGTAAATAATTTTACAAACTGCAAAGGGTTTTTTGAGCAGATGAAAAACGGAGAGGCGAATGTTGTATCTGATTGTATATTGTTACGTTTTAAATAATTTTTTAACAATAAATACGTGTAGAGCAGCTGAATTTTTCGTTGATGAGATCGAGATGAATCTGAACCAAGATATATAATTGAAATTAAAATTGGCATCTATATTCGTTATTTGAAATAAAACTAGAAAAAATTGACGAGTTCCTGTACGTTGCAAAAAAAATATTGCCTCATTATCTGCGTCCTTATTCTATTGGAGAACTCCAAAGGGAAATTCACACTAGTGATGTGATTATTACTTGAAAAAAATACAGAGGGTGGTAGTTCTGAATTTAGGCGATTTTATTATGAACGTCCTTATTGACTCGGTGCAAGTTTTGCGCAAAGTTTCACCAGCCAGAATTTCCAGCCACTTATGGTTTACGTGCAATTATATTCGGCACAATTTGTCGTGTTTGGCCGTGAAATATTATTTGCAAGTGTTAAAGTAAAACGGCAGTTTATCTTATCGGCAGAATGGAGGTCGTTTTTGGGCCGCAAGAACTTGAAATAATAAATAAAGGAGAACTGTGTTGCGTGGGTGCAATCAAAAATGAAAAACGTCTTATTCCTCGAGGCTGCCGAATACAAATACCTAATAGGTGTATGTTGGTCGAATATCCATAAAAAAACAACTACTTCCCTGGCTAATGCCTCGACAGACTTTGGATACCATCCAATGGATAAACGTGCAAGTCCTACAAGGCACTTTGCAAATGTTTGTTGCGAAATGGATAAATATTAACCATTTTACTCAGGCTGACCACGTGTAGACCGGTTTCGGGGTATTTTCCCCTCATCAGTACAGGGTAGGTCGAGCAGACAATGCGGGGCAAATAACCCCGAAACCGGTCTACAGGTGGTCAGCCTGAGTGAAGTGGTTAATATTTATCCATTTCGAAACAAACATTTGCAAAGTACCTTGTAGCACGTTTATCCATCGGATGTTATTCAACGTCCGTCGAGGCATTTACATTTTTATGCAATTATCCTCCTGAAATTTTTTTAAATTAATCGATTTAACTGAAAACTAACAAGAGTTCGCGTGGAAAACCGAATGTTTACATTCACAGCTGGAGGGTGAACACTTGCGCTCAGCGTAACGTGATGGCGCTGCCAATTCTCATGCACGGTGTCAATATATTAGTTGTTACAGTACGATCCATACCATCGGAGATATTTGCAAAAATGTCTTAAAATTGCGATTCTAATATTTCATCTGTTTGAAATTCGTACGAAAATTTTTAATTTTGGCATTATTTTTGGTGTCATAACACGAGGGTTATACCATTTATTACACAAATAATCTTTTTCAAATTTGGAGGGGAGTGATGGCCGTGATCTCATGGAAACATTCCCGAATATTTCTAGGGAGTGAGTCAACTGTTTTATTTGTTAAATCATTATGAATCGTTAGCATGTTTTTATATTTTTATGATTTTATTTGAGCGAGTTATTTTCGATAAAATTTATTTTGACCCCCCCCCCACCTTTGTAGAAATATGCATAACTTATTTTTCGATAAAATGTTTCCCGAACACTTTTTGATAGAACATATCGTTTTCCTGTTATTATTGTAATTATATTATATAGCGCAGGGCACGAAGGGGGGGTCGTAAGAACATGGCAATTTTTCAAAAAATTAAAAATCGTGAAAAAGTCTTTGGTCATAATTGCAAAAATCTTAAAAAATTTCTTCACCTTGTAAATTCCTAGAAATGGTGTGGGGGGGTCGGTACCTATGGGAAAAAACGCATTGGATCCGATTGCAAAAAGTTGTTCAGATAACTTTTTTTATTAAATTAAAATTACTCTTGTTATTCAAAATAGTCCACAGGGAAACGCACATCACATCGGGGGGGTCGTAGAGGAATGCGGATTGTGCCAGGGCCAGACTTTTTAAAGGAGGACGGGGGACCATTTGAGGGTCTGAACGCGAAAAAATAATTCCTTCTCCTAGTTGACCCGATCGATTTTAATGATACCCCTCCCCCAAAAAAAGTTTGAAAAGAGTACTATAAAAAAGTCCAATGAAGTTTTATCGAAAAACGATAATTTTTTCCATGACATATAAGTTCTAGCGAGGGGGGGCCCTGGTCCGAAAATTTTTTTTTGGCTTCGCTTTTCGGGGATGTCAATTTTTAGAGTCATCGGCTTTTTACAACGAAGAAATTTTCTAGAGTCGATTGGGGTGGCAAGTGCCCCCTTTCAAAAAAAATATTTTTTTTCGTTTCAAATCGAAAAGTCTCATAAATTTTTCGATTCTGTCGAAAATAATATTTTTGTCGTAAAAAAGGGGGATGGGGGAGGCTGCCCCCCCCCCTCAAAATCTTAGAATTTCTCATAGATGATGAATATATAATCAGTTTTGCCCTACGACGCTCTCATGGAAACATTCCTGAATATTTCTAGGGAGTGAGTCAACTGTTTTATTTGAAATGGCATCCTGTATATTTCCATTGGTATCTGGAAGACTTTCAAGGTTTTCTTCTCAATCATTGCATGGTTTGATAATGTTCGTCCCCTAGATGGCATCGTACAAAACGACGTCAAGACATTTGTACAAAACAAATGGTAGTGATATTACGTTGACTTGTTTTTTTTCTAAATGGAAACTTTTTTAACTCTTTCCAAAACTACTAATAACGCACTGTTAACTTTTTAGACACCTATGTCTTCTACGAGGTGAAATTTGGCCATGGCTTACTATGATGCATGGTCTTTGAAATCAAAAATAATAATAATAATAATAATATTTATTTATTTCATCATTTAAATGCACACAGGTTACATAAATGATTAAAAACGTCAAAATTACAGTTACATTGGGAAAGGATAAGTTAACAATTACATGTATATATAAAAATACAGTACATGAAAGAATTTTTATACAAGTCAAATATCCTAAGTTAACACTTTAACAATAGAAGATATTCACTATAGTTGTATTATTAGTTTATTCATTTCCGCCATTACTAAAATTTACAATAAAATAATATTAGATTAAAATCCTTCTTCTGAAACATTTAGCTTTACCCATTTAAATAATGACAGACACACTTTTGGAAACACATTCCACATAGTTATAACTTTAAAAAAGAAAAAAATCATCACAGTCCAGAAAAATTATTTTGTTGATAATCCCTAATAGAATAAAAAGCGTTACTAGTCAGGTAACATTTAACTTTTAAATAAAACTATACTAGAGACTCGATAATTCGGATATTTTGCTAGTCTGGATTGACGCCAAGCTTAAATTATAAAATTATGTACCTTGTAATCCGGATCGCATGATTCGATAATCCGGATTTGCAATGATCATCGGTTCTAACTTGTCTGAAGGCGTTATTTCAAAGTGGTAACTCATTTAGAGTCATTTATATTTTGATTATTTGACGGCCGGACGTGTTTTAGTGAAGTGCAGAATGGCAAAACATAATCGTATTACTTTGTCTATAAAACAAAAGGGTGAAATATGCCAGACGCGATAATCCGGATTAGCCCTAGCTTTAATTGATCCGGAGTATCGAATCTCTACTGTATTCCAAATCTAGCACCCTCGCATGGTTTGGGAGGACTTAATGCAAAAATGATCAGTGCCCCTTCGTGTCCTTGCTAACCTATGAAAGTCAAGGAGTATGTCATTACGGTTACGAGTTAAGTGACTGTGTAAATCACGATGAGACAATTATTTAAACTCCCCGCTATTATTTAATTGAAAAATCATTTGTGGGGATGAAATGCATAGGACTCCATTTCAAATGAATGTAATGGTTCATGACAAAAAAAAATTAAAAATCATTGAAATTTTAACATCATTTTTGTGAAAAAAAATACTTGTTATGAGCATTTTCTATTCACAGCAATGATGAATCATTAACTTTTCATACGATAGTTTTATAGCTCGGTCATATTTTCCAGTTTCAATGCTTAATGTTATGTTATGTTATAATGAAAAAAAGTTGACATCTCTCTCGAAGTCATCCTGTTCAAATACTAACGAAAATATATAGGATGCCATGCCAAGATAAAAGCATTTTTTTTATAAAAAAAAGGTTTATTTCATTCATCTCGAGTATGACAAGTCTATACCATTTGTTGTAAATTCCCAGTATGCTGACATAACCACAAAATTTTGCATATGAAATTTAACTGTCTTTCAAATGTTAGTTCAAAATGAATCATTCACCAATAAAATTCGAAAAATGGATGCTCTTCTGGTCAAAATGTCAAATAAACTAACCTCAAATTCGTGATTAAAAAGCTGCGTGTGCGCCGTGGTTTTTGAGCACCCATATAAAAACGACAATCTGATTCTAATGACTTCATTTTGTTTACATTTGGTCAGCTCTTCTCTTTGTATAATTTTTGGAGGGCCACATATATAAGAAATATGGCCGCCATTACAGTTCAATTCAGTAATGCCTCCATGTTAACAACTAGATCTTGACCCTGTGGTTACACTCCCAAAAGGGTTACTTTCCCTAACTACTTGCAGTCGTATAATTTCACGGGTGACATCGGCAAAAATATACAGGGTATTTTAAATGAATTAAAATTTTCAAGTTATAACAATCCAACAAACTTCCTCAAATTTGAATGAAAAATGTCCTGTTCCAATTAGGACTGCTCTCAACAGGTGTGGGAACTCGAAAAGCCTGCAGATTACAACTGAATTCCTGGTTAATCGTGGAAAGTCCCACAAGGTTCGCTTTGCCAATGCTTTCCGCAAGTATCAGATGTAATGCAATACTCGTCTAGGTGTTAGCCAGGAAGGTAGTTGTTTTCTGATTAAATATATATATTTCAACTTCTCAACTAAGAAAGAGACGAAAAGAACCATATGTTTGTTTGTCCACTTCACAGATCCAAGAAGCCTTGTTTTTGGATTGTATAACATTTCTGATTCTTTGTGATTATGAGGGACTGAAATTCAAAAGTGCGCCCAAAAAATCATCAGGTACAAACCACTTCACTTGGGTGTTTTTTTTTCTCTATAATGGAACTTTGTGAGATGGGAAGAGAAAAATGAACCCTGTCAAAAGAGGAAAATTATTCAATCAATATTTTTCCGGAAATGAAAGAGAAAAAAATTGTGGATATTCCCTATTTCCGAAAAAAAATCAACTGAGAGATGGTTTTTTTCAACATGCACATCTTCTGAGAGGTTACCATGAACATTATGTTCTTAAAGTCGATCTTTTTGTGACTATGAACTTCCTGTTCACATATTCAAAACGAATTGAAATGTAACGCATTTCCGAAAAAGAGTAATGTCTTTCTGGGAATAGGAGTGGGATACTTATTTGCCGCCACCCTGTATAAAAACCTCTATTGAGAGATTTCATCCAGTTGGTCTGTAATAAAGATGAATACATTGTACATCTCGGAATGCTTTGGTCAAGTTTCTTCAGTAGAAATACCGGGTGTTTCTCAAAAGCGGCTCACCCCTATAACTCTTTTGTTTCTACAGATAAACAAGTGGAAAAAAAATCAGTTTGTAGGTATAGTACATAAATAAGCATTTTTTGACGTATTCATTATCTATCACTCCCTTTTTTTTTTTAAATGGGACCCGGTATATTTTTACTTATTTCAATAGAAAATCACATTGCGAGTACAATGACACCCCATTTGTCACTTTTTGGCATTTATCATCCTTTCCAAAGCCTCCTTATTTTTTAAGTGTCATTTCCGGTCAAACCTGGAATGATAGAAGACAATTGAATACGTAAAAAAATGCATATTTATGTACTATCATACACACTGAATTTCACCTGTTTATCTGTAGAAACAAAAAAGTTATTGGGGTCAGCCACTTTGGGAAAATCCGGTATAGGGTCGCCACTTTTTAATGGGAATCTTTTAACCATAAGCGTTGGCAGGTGGGTCATATAAAGAAAAAGTTTTGTGTGCGATTGAAAATATCAAAGCTTAAGCTCACAAAATCACTAGTATTTGGCATTATCAGTAATCGAATCTATTTTTACTATCTATCATTAGGAACCTGAATGTTTTATGCATGCAGCATTTAAGTTACTAGTTTTGAAGTCGCAATAAGTTGATTATTGATATGTACCAACCTCAGTCTATCTAGACTCTAGACGTTAATATGATAAAAAATCAATTCACTTACAAAATAGATTCATCCGATTTCTCAGAAACGATTTCTGATATGTTCCTTTTTTTTTAAGCTTTGGTGCTTTCAGACATGCATCTTTTTCGCCATTTGACCGACCCTCTGACTTTCGAGGTTTAAAATATACAGTGAGAGGAATAGATTTAAACAGAGGCCTTTTGCAGATTTTGAGCTTGGTAATAATCAAAATCAGTTGATTTATTTTGAATGTTTACATCTGTACAAGATTTTTATTTTCGATCGGTAAAGGAGGACTTACAATGATAGACTTTTCACGTATCTAGAACAGTGAATGGCACTGGTAAATATTTGACGATCTAAAAAAGTTAGTGACTTTATCAGACCTTGTTTTAGTGTTGTAATTCAAAGTACATTCAATAACTAGGTTTAAGAAATTACTTTTATTTTTTGGAGATTGAGAAAATGTATATATGGATTATTAGTTGATATTGTGTCTGTATTAGACAGTATTTTTTTAATGTACAGCTTTGCTTTGTCAATGATTTTGGATATAAATATTATAAATATATCATATTATTAGGTAAATTTTGTGAGTTTTATTTTTATTCAACAGTAGGTATATTATGTACAATGGTTATTAATATTATCAGAATACACTTTTCTGGTTATTTTAATCTGTGTTCATATTCATATAGGGACTTGAAACAATTTTACCGTCAGTGTGAATCGAATCCATGTCAGGAGAGATCTTTGATAGACATCGGACTGACCCAGGATCTCTATCTGCAAACAATTGTCAGTAACATTCCCCCAAAGAATCGTGGAATTTAGGTTTATTGAATTAAATCACCAACTATATGAACAATTTGATTTATTTCCTCATGGAAAATTCTCAAAAAAATTATCCGTAAAACAAAGTCCTCCTAAGAATAAGATCATCCATAAAACAAGGTAAGCTCCTCCGTAGAACCCTATAACAATTTACCTCGTTATACAGCACAGCTATATACAAAAATTTGCCAACGGCTTACCTTCGATGAAGGGTTCAGGTCGAATTCACGAAAATGTCGGCCATTATGGTAGCTGACCACAAGGAAAAATGGAGAATGATGAATCCACAACACAATGACGTGGTTTACAGGAATTCAGCCTTCGAGGTAGCAGTATCACACTTCTCTCCACCGTCAAATCCGGAATCCCATGGTAGAAATAGAAATTGAGAAGATAACAGAACCTTTCGTCGCCACGTCACCTTGGATTCTCTCTTCGCAAATAGGAAACCTAGCTCACGTGGTATGTATATTTAAAATGCTGCCAACAGAGGTGCTCAGGAGTTAGGTCTACATCTTGTACATAGATCACTATACTCAAGATAGAATTAGGTAACTTCTAGAATGGTTTTCAACCATTAACCTCTTGATGATAGTGCCGCAACACTCTTAGGTAAGCACAATTTAAATATATAATGCTTGAGAGATTTTTGTACATACTGGAGAATATCTCTCAAAGTACGTCATCATTTTCAATATACCTAGATATAGATAATATATTCATTAAGTTACTGCACACACAGTTTGTTATATTCTATCGTGCAGCTCATTGGATATAGAACATAATGTAACATAATAATGTAATTAATATTGTTTGGTGTTCTATATTATTAAATATTATTATTATTATTTTATATATCTAACACACATTGTCCAATGTGATCCAATTCCAAACATTTCAAGGTTGAATAACATTCAAACAAAATGAGTATGAAAATTATATGAACGTGCTAACCCTAATCAGGAAAATATGGGTCGATCAGCTTTGGAGGGCATATTCCTGACAATATGTTCTGACATTAGAAATACATGATGAATCAAATAATCCCTTAGCCTACAAGCTATGGTAAAATGATTCAACTACTTCAGACCTGCATTGGTTTGGTCGAATGTTTTATCCCATTTTCTTTCACAAAAATTCTCCACATTTTTACTCTTGGGCATAATATCCAAGGTTTTTCAGGAAAAGCCAAAATATGTATGTTACGTCATTGCTTTCATTATTCTCGTTGAAAGGTAAGTTTTACAAGATGAGGCGTCTTTCGATAATAAAACTATGAAATGGTCTGTCACAAAAAGTGCATAATAACAAGTAAAATTCAACATGGCAGGGATGTAACAAAAGTGATATCGTCACCTAATTGTGATATCTCAGAGTTGTCATGGCACATATGTGTTTACTGGGGTTGTAGCTTAAATGAGGACAAATAAGGCAATAAAAATTGAATGTATTTATTATTAAATTTTGAATTGAAGTTGGGGAAAACTTCTTTTGGCAATTAATTCCATAATTCCGAAAAGCTGGCGGAGATTTTGTAGCGTTTAAATCGCCACAGAAATAAATTTCGAATTTATTTCAAATCACTTTCTTATCAAAATAATCTAGCTATTCCAATCTGTATAAATATTTCAATAAACCTAATGCAAATATTCGAATTTCTTGCTGCACCGGGGCTAAAATCTGAAATATATTGGCTGGAGAGTCATTTCTGCTCGAATATTCAAAGTGTCGATTAATATTGACGTTTTGAGATCACACAAGAAATTTTAAGTTTTTGTGGTGTCATCATCTTGGATGGATATGTAAAGAATCACAAATTACGAGTCTTGTTAAGTGAATAATCTCAGAAATCACTTTTGAAGCAGTTCTTATTTTGGGGCCACCTTCCACCAACGGTAAGAGAACAGAAATCTCATTTCAGTGTGCAAATTAGCGAAAACGAATTTTTATTTGATTTTCAGGCCTCTCAATCTCACTCTGAATCCTTTGTTTGGTTACACGTTGTTTTCACCATTTGAAGGTGTCATGTACAAATAGTCCCAAAAGAGTATGTGTATCGTATGGACAATAAAAACCCTATTATCAATGAAAAGTCGAAGTTAAAGAAAGTATCCAGAGACAGATTTGAGAACTTTATTTTTGGGTGTTGGCTTTTATTCACGAACTTGGATGGATATGGGAATTCACAAACTTCTCCCTAAGAAAAACATAAAATATTAATAATATATTTATATGTTCTAGCACAATTTGGTTGAATATTTTACTGCCGGCAGGCATTTGTTCAGAACGTATTTCTCATAGTTGAAGTTATCATTTGATAAACTATCTCTCTCTTATAAAAAAAACTGAATGGTGCCCAAAGGTATGGTTATTGCTAAACTCGATCAACATCGAACTTCCAGAAAAACTGAACATAAAATTTCTGATCAATTGTTTATTGTTCATATCGATAAGTGAACATCTCCGATTCGTTTTTCTCAATATATGTAAAGTTGTGTCCAGAAATTTGTCGTTTTATTCCTTTCATTATTTCAAGAACTTGTTTCTCACAGTTCAAGTTATCAGTTGATAAACTATAAAAAAAAACTGATTGGTGCCCAATGATTGTCGGAGATGAGACAAATCAATTTAGGATAATACACGTATATATATATATATATATATATATATATATATATATATATATATATATATAGTATTGAATGCTTGAGTTCTGTTATGTAGAATATCATTTATTTCTTGGTTAATTTTGTGAAGTTGGCAATCCTGTGTCATAACAAACGTCATCATTCAAAATGGAGGCATTGCCGTAACCCTTCAGTTGTATATTTAAAAATACCTTGATCCTTGATGAAGGTAAAGCCATAGACAAATTAAAAATAAAGAGATTGAAACATTGGCGATCTTGACCACCAAGTTTTTGGTACGGCCAGTCGCGCATGGAGGCGCTGCCCGCAATCAACAGACGAATGATGAAATGATAATTTTCCAATTTCGACGTTTGTCAGAAAATGACAAACCACGTAATAATTTCAGAATAATTCTACTGTTATTGTCATCGAAAAATTAATGATAGAAATTATACTATGGACTTGAATTCGGAATCCAACATCGAACATAGAATGTTTTGTTATTCGAGTTGACACTGAAATTCCTGGAAATAGTCTTTTACAATGTAAAATATAAGCTGCTTTTCACAAACTGATACTTATTTCCATCCATCAGTTGCAGAATTTTTTTCACAAATTGGTACTTATTTCCATCCAAAAGTTTCCATTTCCTATCACCATTTGAGGAAGTACGAAGTACATGGTCTACTTAATGATTATCATCAAACTGGAGTATTTGTTATACCTACTCGTTCTCCTTTGTGCTAATAAATTAACAAAATTATTGAAGGTATGTTGTAAATGTAATTTGTTTTCATTTTGGTTGATCTCATAATAAGACTGAAGAATATTTTTAATTTTGCTGTTTTTCAGAGTTTTATTATTGTTTTGTCTGTAGTTGTACCTTGTCCTAGATAAAATAAAATGTTTTTTTATGATGTTAAACTTATTATTTTTATTTTATAAGAACTTTTATTTTGTTCTTGATATCATGAAACAAAGATTTATTTTGAACTTTATTTCAACCACGAACTAACAGTCTACGAATCGATTACTGTATATATTTTATTAGTGATAGATTTGCCATCCCTGTATTTCATATGATACAACCATTCATATGAAATACAGGAATGGCAAATCGATCACTTATGAAATATATACCATATCAACTATATAAAAGTAATACATTTAAAAAACCCGCCTGTACTAACTTAGTTCGGCCAGTTGCGAGCTATGTCGCCACTGTCTAAACGTGGTGCCAACTTTTTCTGCAGGTTTGACAACTCTCTTTATTTTTAGTTTCTCTATGGGTAAAGCAGGTCATCATTATTTTGACAGTTCTATCGGGGCATTTAGGTTGAGACACGATCCCATCTCTGTCTAATTTTGTTTGTATTGTTTTCTACTGTGTGGTATAGGTGACACCCAGGGTTATCATATATATATATATATATATATATATATATATATATATATATATATATATATATATATATATATATATAAATACTCAAAGAGAGTAAACGTTATCTGAGTAGGAGAGTCTATTCCCCATAAAACAATGGTGATACTAATAGAAAGAGATGAAAGATCATCTGTGAGTCATAGTGACGTATATGGACATGTCATGGCAACCATTATCTCTGGACAGTGGCGGACTAGCACACTACGCACGTTGGTATATGAGAGCTACACAAAGAGAGTAAACGTCACCTGAATAGGAGGTAGTGACGTACTTGGACATGAGAACAGGTGGCCCACGTAACACAGAGTGGTCCAATATACATTCAAGAGCCTGTAACTCTCAGATACCTGAATGCAAAGTGCGCCTGTCCGCCATTGTCCAGAGAGAATGGTGGCCATGACATATCCATATATATTTTTTATACGAAAACACCCGAAGGTCCGAAGCGTTTCTTGGTGTACGATCCCTGACACTTGATGTCACATGACAGGCTTTCCTGACTCCTAATTGGCTAAGCCCATTCTAAACCGAACTCTGATTTTATGAATGAAATCAAAAGTGACAGCATTTGGAGGGTTTTGAAACGATTTTACTATTTCATTCATGAATAGGGTTAGTGATTTCTCTTGTCCCCTCTACTCTTTGGTATTGTCCTATTTCCAAATGAAACATGATTCAGAACTGGCAACTGCGCATATCTCGAATTAAAAAGGTCCGAGACCAATGAAGCGGCAAACCAAACATCAAAGGAAATGGGTGGAGCTTCTTATATGTGTGTATAATCTGTGTCTTACGTCTGGTCACCCGAACTCTCAAAGCTGTTTTATGCCAAAGAGAGTAAGCGTTATCGGAGGTACTAATAAGCTCTAGCCAATCAGAATCTTGTAGCATTAACGCGTCGTAGTGACGTACATGGAAATGAGTACAGGTGGCCCACGTAACATACAGAGTGGTCCAATATACATTCAAGAGCAGATATGTCAACGTGAATATGTTATACCTAATCGAATTAAGCAATATGACTTGAAATAAAGCATGAAATGAAAATATAGCCAAACCTCAAACCAACGAAACAAAACTGTAACCCTCATATACCAGAGTGCGGAGTGCGCTAGTCCGCCACTGTCCAGAGAAAATGGTGGCCATGACATATGCATAAACGTCACTGACTCACAAATGATCTTTCATCTCTTTCTATTACGTCACCATTGTCTTAGGGAGAATAGACTCTCCTACTCGGATAACGTTTAAGCTGGATTTATAGTTAGACGGACTGTAAACGTAGACGCACTGCAAAAAGATCAACTATAGATTTTATGTACTCTTGTCTATAAATGAACGTAAACGCATGACGTAACGTAAGTGAAACGGACTGGAACGGAAGAGTTGGCCAACTTTCATCTTTTACACTACGTTTCTTGCGTCCGGCCAATCAAAATAAAGAATGATGTGTTATGTTTTTTACAAGACGTAATTATTCATTAAATACTGGAACAGTCATTCACGTATACTTAAAAAATTGATCTGGATCAGCAGTCTTCATCTTTAAAAAATTATTGTAGGCATTCTCTACTTTTCTATTACGGTTTATGGGTCTTGTTTTGTAACGTCTTAGTCGCATAATTATTGTTCTTCGAATTTGTCGACACTTTTCGAATGCTACTGCACACAACAACAGTCCCACAGCACCAAGAAGCATACCTTCATGTATTTCATAATCCATTGTGACACAGAAAACGGAGTATAGATAAATATTTAGAATATAATACAAATCCAAACCAACACAGGCTGTTTATGATTCGTGTAATGTGTAGGTTATGTTGAATATCACTATCACTTCTACCCGTCGATTTATAAATTCTATAATATTTTACAGTCCGTTTGTTACGTATACAGTGCGTCTACGTTACAGTCCGTCTAACTATAAATCCAGCTTTACTCTCTTTGAGAGCTACAGGCTCTTGAATGTATATTGGACCACTCTGTATGTTACGTGGGCCACTTGTACTCATGTCCATGTACGTCACTATGACGGGTTAATGCTACAAGATTCTGATTGACTAGAGCTTATTAGTGCCTCCTATTCAGATAACGTTTACAAAGAGTAGAGCAATAATCTTTGACGTTTACTCTCTTTGAATAATACTGACGGTTACGGCGAAACTTCCATTTTGATGAAGTCTGATGTGTGCCAGAATAGCCAATGAGAGAAGGAATAAATGAAAATTACATCAATGAATCATTTTTTGTAGAATGTATCGTTAAGGCCTCCAAGAACAATATGTAAGAAGACCAGGAAGATCTCTCACGTGGTATCAGTAATAAATAAGTGAAAAGTAATGCAATCAAATTTGCACTTATACGTATTTCGTACAGCTTTTCACACAGCATGTGGTCCCCAAAAACTACGAAATACAATTACTACTACTGCCCTATACACTGTCTTGGTAGATGATGATAAATTCAACACTACTGGAGTTATTAATCAACACTCCTTGTTCAAACCGAAATAAACAAAGTGTTTAGGGGCACCGATGGCTGGTCAGGTTGACGAGAGTCTTATCGATATCTGAAGCCAAGCATCGTCGGGGGCGGTTAGTACTTGAATGGGTGACCACCGGACAAGGAAGCTCTACGTTAAATGCCCTAACAACTGAAGCGTATTAGCATATTCGCAGCTGCAGGCGTCTTATCAATGAGCACGAGATATGTCGTCCTTCGGAGGGGACGTTAAGATGGTGGTCCCGAGTTCATAGATAGATGTTGAGCTCGTTAAAGAACCCTACCTCTGAAACAACAGAGGATTCGGCAAAAATTTTCTGGTTGGGAGGAGTGTGCTCACCGGCGTCGGTGTTCAGCCTTGGTAGCAGAAATAGGCCGACGTTAAATAAAGCAGGAAAAAAAAACCAAATCGTTTGAAAAACTTACAATCAAGAAGAACAAGGATAAATACAATACAAACAACTAAATAATTAGTATATGTTGGCAGCAGTGGCACACTTTCCTCACCTTACGTCTGGTCATCCAAACTCTCTAAAATGCTGTTTTATGGCGTAACCCTGTCAGTATTATATAGATATATATAATAACCCTGGCGACGCCGAAATTCTTACCTGCGCTTCAAGCGGCCAATTTGAAAGCTGCCTACAAACTACATGGCCTTAGATCATATATGCTACGGCATTTCATAGATTCGACTAGTTTTCTGATTGGCTGGTGAACAGTGCTGTCGTTTTTAGTACAATTGTACTTTTTTTGTATAATTCACACCGATTCAGTACGCTAGTACAATTTTATGAGCTTTGGTACAAATTCAGTTTTCCTGTGAATTTCGTTAGTACAATTCCATAAATTTCAGTACAATTTAAATTTCCCTCCAATCAGAATACTACAGATGCTAGATACTCGTATTCTGACAAAAATTGAACGTCGTATGTAAACTGTGGAACCTTCGCAGAGATACGTTGACAATTATTTTTTAAAAGAATTTGACATTTATAAGAAGCAATATCGTTGACCGTTCTGTTATTGTCTTCTATGCTGTTTTTCGTTCTTCCGTCCCCAAAGTGCGCCATATATTTCGGACTCTTTATACGAGTATAACCTGTTAATATGCGCTATAATCCCCGATACTGGTATATTGTCCGTAGTCTGCACGCTAAAAATTCAAGCAAGAAAGTTTGTGTCCGAAATTTTCAAATTACCCGCTTTTTTAACATGGAAAGTCATTGTTGATCAGTGCGATTCCTTTGATTTTCAATGTTGCCAACATGATATGAGCTAAAAGAGTGCTCTCTCTCTCTATGTGGAGTCCCGAAATGTCAAATTAATTTTTTTAAAGTCAATCGCAAAAGTACAATTTTCGTCAATTTAGTACATTTTCTTCTTCAAATCTGGTACAATCTGTCATTTAGGAAACGGCAAGCAATCAGACGATGAAATTAAAATAAATAAATACTATCAGTGGCAACACTGCCCAAGAGTTAGCTTGACTGTTGCAAGATTAGAAATAGTGACCATAAAACCTGGTGGGACATGAGCATATATTGTGATAATATGTATCTCTAATCGCAGATAAATGCAATCTTAATAGGCCTTTTCATTTAGATTTTTTAAGGCGCATGCGCTCGTTTTCAGACCCAAAGTCTGAAGTAAATTCAATTCAACTATCCATAGGAAAACTCGGAAATATTTAATTTCCTTTAAAAAAAATTGCCGTCAATGCCGTTGGGTCTGACAGGGTAAACAAAGTTAGTCATTTGTCATCTAAATGAAAAAGCCTATTATGTCAGATGGGTGAATATTGAACCGCAGTTTATCACAGGCCCATTAGCTCAGTTGGTTAGAGCGTCGTGCTAATAACGCGAAGGTCGCGGGTTCGATCCCCCCATGGGCCATTTTTTTTTCCAAATTTATAGTAATTTTAGAATAAAAATTAACTTGAAATAAGTTTTTTCTTTTGAAAATTCATACCAATCGGAGCTCAATGTTTAATTCCTAAGAAATTTATCAAAATTAAATAGAAAGCATAACAAAATTGTTAGCCTTTCTATGGATTCCCTAGCATCTCCTCTTCAACCCTTCTTTTCAGAGCTATTGATTGAATTTTTAAGCGCATTCGGTTTCCCTGAAAATCTCTTTGAATTTAAAATATAATACCGTGTATTTGTTTTGCGTTCCATAGTTGGGTAACATATTTTTACCTTTTTAATCCTACATTTCTATTTAAATTTCTTGGATAAACCCAAAAATATTACAATATACAGGGTGTCCCGTTTGAAATTTATATGGAACGTCTATTTCCAGTTAAATCAGAAGTGCTAAAAGATAAATAGATGTCAAAATATGCTATATATTGAACACCCAAAAAAAGGTATGAAAGCTTTGGAATCTATAACTCACGGAATAACCTATGTCGCACATCCAAAGCTATTATTTTTTACTTTTTAGCGCATTTGAATAAAAGCTTGTCTTTAAAAAGATTTTTTTTTGTTAATTATTTCTTCTTCCTTGGTATTGATTGTTTGGGAATAAAACAATCCATGTATTTAAAAAATTTATTATCAATAAAATTACAAATATGTTTTCAAAAAGAAGCAACACTGCAAATTTAGACACTTTGTTTGGTCCAAACTTTCATAAAACTAATTTCAGTAGGTACACTTCATGTGCCAGCTTAAAAATAACAAAAGAACAAACATGGCAATTTTCAAAGTGTAATAGAACTATCTATAACTAGGTTACGAGGAATGGAAATCTCCAAAATACAAAAATGTAGTTTGTAAGCTTTTGCAATATCAAAAAAAATCTTTATTGAAAATAAAAAGGAATTTAATATTGAATAAAAAGTAAATGATGTTCGACGAGATTTTCCAATTTCTTAAATTTGGTCCTCCCAAAGAAGATTCAAATGTATTCAAATCAGGTACTCATATAGTTTCAACAAAACTAATTGTTTTGCTGTAATAAATAAAAAAGTTGGACACTCTGTATTTTGGAGACAACCGAAAATTCTAGCACACAAATTAAAATCAACACCAACAAAATTCTAGCATTAATACTTTAACCAGCGACAACCTACGTCTAAAGAGAGCATTATGAGTTTTCTACTAGACACGGTATCAAAACAATACAATGGTACTTATCACAGATAAATAATAAATATTAATGAATTCATATAATAATTGGGAATGTGATATTATAAAGACACATCACCGTACTGCAATGACCACTTTTCGTACGCGACGAGACTCTGCGGAGATACACTTCTCCTGATCCGTTTCAGGGAATCCAGAAAGTCGGTGATTGTTATAGCACGCACAGCGTTCGGATCCATTTGTTTTACTTGTTCGGGCTGTAGCTCTACAAAAAATGTAACCATTGTTATACAGAACCCTAGAATGGAAAAAAAGATCACTTGATTATGATATATTTTTTACCTCTGATTGGTCCAAGAGCAGCATCTTTGGCAAGAGCAGTCAAATCACTTCCGGAATAACCTTCAGTCAGTGTCGCCAACCTTTTCAGTTCCTGCTGAGTCAGCGAACAACCCTGTTTCGACAGTAACTTCTTCAACAGCTGCGCTCTCGTTTCGAGATCTGGCAATGTCACGTACACCCTTTTCGTGAACCTTCTCAAAGCAGCCTCGTCCAGTTCTTGGGGTCTGTTAGTGGCTGCCATCACCAAAACCTAAAAAAAATCCGAACTGAAAAACAACTATTCCTAACTATATACCTTTTTACCTTTTCATTCTCCGGATTACTTGGCAAACCATCGAATTCAACTAGGAATTCCGTCTTCAGCCTACGACTAGCTTCATGTTCATTATTCGAACGTTCCGAGAGAAGAGAATCTACTTCATCGATGAAAATAATAGACGGCTGCAGTTCTCTGGCAATGGCAAATAAGGCCCTCACCATTTTTTCACCATCACCTACATACTTGGACGTCAAACTGGCAGCACTAATGGAGAAAAATGTGGCCTAAAAACATTTCATTTTTCCAATTTACAACTCTTCATGCCAGCTTCATAGGGTTCACAATAAGTTGAACTAAAAAAAATTGCTTCGAAAAACCCACCTGACATTCTGTAGCAACAGCCCTGGCCAACAATGTTTTACCATTTCCCGGAGGCCCGAATAGCAGCAAACCCCTTGCAGGTGTTCGTAACCCAGTGAATAGTTCTGGACGCAGAGACGGCAGTATTACCATCTCTTGTAGCGCCTGCTTTGCAGTATCTTGACCAACAATGTCCTCCCATTGGACGGGAGGACCTCCTTCGACGATTTCGTCAAGGATCGCTTGAGCCAGCTTGGGTCCACACCTCTTAGAGAAGGTGACCGGCCTCTCAAACCACCTGGTTTGCTGGCGGTTGCTGAAAATAATTACAACTTTAATCTTTTGTCGAATAAAATGAAACTATGGTAAGAGACGGGTCCCACGTTGGGCGCCAAAAGTGTTACCAAGATTCCTTAAGATTCACTTCACGATTCAATGTTTTGTGACTACCTTGATTACAAATTTCCAATCAGCAAAAATATATTCATTACTTACCTCCATTACTATTAGTTCTTCTAGCAGGAGATCCTGCATTTCCCGGTACAGACAGTTGCTTCTTGACTGCAGGCGGAGTAGAACAAATTTTGTTGAAGGGTCTAACTGGTTGCACGGGGGCACTGCGAGAACCCATTGATCGTGGCAGAGTTTGGCTTTTGGAAAGTGTCGAGTTGGCAGGACGTTTACTTGCTACAGTTAATTTCTTTCCAGAAGCTGAAATGATTCGAGTGAAAGACGTAACAGGAAAAACACTTCAACAGAAGAAAATATCTACAGATTTATATGCATGCAATATTAGTTGTTTACTGAAAAGTATGAGTCAATTAGTGAACTAATTTTATATGTTTGGACTTTTTTCCCCAAAAAATGAGACAGCTGTTTGTGTTAAATGACAAAGATACCACATAAAACATGCTGAAGGTTAGCTTCCTTTCGTTTACATCATAGTAGAGAACTCTACCACTCCTCGTGCTGAAAAATAGTATTTAGCATTAATTTGCAATATTATGTTTTGTAATAATGATTTGTTTGGTAGTGTGAAAATTATAGTCCAGTTGATAGAGACGTAAGGACTGAATTTTCGTGTTAGCAGCTATTTTATTGTGAAAACCTACTCAAAAGAGCAGTGACAGCAACAGGCACAAAAGTTATCAACAATTGAAGACACGGACAACCATTTTCAAGGCATGAAAGTTATCAACAATTAAAGGCACTGATAACCGTTTTCAAGACACAAAAAATATCAACAATTGAAGGAGCGCACAACCGTTTTTACAACAACAATTGAAAGCGTGGACAGACGTTTTCAAGGCAGTTATTCTTTCATAGCTCCTCAGGATGATTTCCTACAATGTTCATTATATGATTTGTTTGTAATAAAAATAGCTACAAAATAAATTTTCAAAATCGAAAAAAACTGACAAAATTACGTGGTTTTTCCAGTTGCCATAAAAATTTTAATAACTAACAAAAGCTGATAAAACTTGCGTAAAATTAAGCTTAAATTATGTACACGAAGCACTCAAAACACAAATGCCATGTATGCAAAACTTTTTCCCCATACAAACTTCCAAAAACACTAAAACAGGTATTTCTTCATTTGTAACCAATTTCCATGACCCCAACTTAAAAACTAATGGTATTCCTATACAAAATATAAAAAAACTTTAGTGATTATCTATCATCATAGAAATACACTGTGAAAATTTCAGCTCTTTAGGTCCGGTGGTTTGGTCTGGGTATTGATCGTATGTCAGTCAGTGAGGACATGTAATTATGTATAGATATAGTCATTTGAAATTTATGAATTTGAATGACATTTCACATCTGCTCATATTTTGTATGTTTTTATAAAAGTAAAAAAAATGTGTGAAGTGTGAAACATCACCAAAATTGAATTTTACAAATTTCACTAATTAATACTATATATATGTACGGTTCCAATACTGTGCGAAGCTCCAAACAGCTTTAGGGTCGTAGTTGAATAAAACTTTATTAAATAAAAAGTTTTGCATACCTGGCATCAGGTAAATATTTGTACATAATTTGAACTATATTTTAGTTTCTTCTTTGATTATTTTAATTCTTTGAAATTTTCAAAATATTTTTAATGGATTCTACAGCTTGTGAAAAGTCTGTTGGTAATTTTCTTCTTTTTTTTTATTTTCTAAAATTATTAAAAAAAAATTAAAGTCGGCAAAATTCAAATGGCTTCTTTCTAGCGCCATTGCAAAATGTTGTGACGTAATCACCCGATCAACCAATCCCACAGTTGACAGCTCAGACAATTTTGCAACGTTGCCATATTTTCAAATCATAGGCCGCGCCTCCATAACAAGAATAAATGATTGGCTTTCTCTTTATCAGAAATCGTTTTGATGGTCCATAACGATTCATAATATCAAAAATAACAAGGTTTATGTGCACTATAAAATCGAAATATATTGTTTTATGGCAGATCAAATGTTTTTACACCCTTCATTGACATTGCGAATAGTGTTTTAGTTCTGACATTTATAGTTTGAGAAACTTGGCACAATCAACCCAATTACGCCTATTGGCTGCTCGGTCGTTTACGTCGCCAATATTTGTAGCTCCAAAATTTGCAGATTTTTAAAAACAAATGGGAACTGCTATAATTGAAATTTGACTCGAAAAATGTTGTCTGGGTACATTTATATATGCGTTATGTATTTTAAAGCATATTTAAAGCGATAATTTATCGTGTCCTCGCCTATTATAAAAATCGAACTGATACTATTTTGTAGATGCTTTATTAAAAACAAATTATATATCGAACATTTTTTTCGTAGAAAGTCATCCTGATGAGATACAAAAGAAAAACCGAGCAGCTTTGCATAATAATAATAATAAAAGTACTTTATTGAACATAAATACAAAATGCTCAACGGGCTATTGACCGAGGTCCTTCTGCCCAGTGTGATAAAATAAGTTTGTTGATTATACTGGTTGCATATTTTGGGATAAGGGTGGTTTATCAAAGTCTATGGGGAAGAAGAATAAAAAATAACATTAAAAATTGTGTGAAAATTTAATTTTTCATCCTTCTTGCATGGCTGTGAGGCACTCATACACCGTTTGCGTTGGGTAGATGAACCTTTCAATGTTGGAAGTTGGATGGATGTATACTAACATTACATGTAACTTGTCTTTTGGAGGGTTGGCTTTTTTCATGTTCAGTTTTGGGTGAGTCTTCATTAGGCTGCCTCCTCTGACATTTTGATTCACTATGATTCCGGCTCTTTGATAGATGTTCCAATTTCGGTATTGAATTTTAGTGTCCTTTTCAATTTTTGTTTCTAAAAAAAGCTCGCAGTTAACGTCGTTGCCTTACATGTAATTGCATATAATGTGTTTTTTGGGTAGGTAGCTGTTTATGTTGGCATAGAATTTCAAGAGTCTTGAACATTAACGGCAACGATTTCTCCCAGCGTGGATTCAGTTGGTTTGTCTGGTTCATCAAGGTCGAACATAAAAACAAAGGCTTTATTTTGTCCCGGGAATACCACATTTGTGTCGATATTGAATTCTTTGACAAATCTCCTTTTCAATTTCTGTAGCAGTTCTGTCCTGTTCTGGTGTTTAGGTTTGTTCAATTTCCTGATATAAGTGTTCACTATGTGATCGTGTATTGTGTATGGAGCATGAATTTTGCATTTTTTCAATTTTGGTTTGACTTCTCTTGACATTTTGTTTAGTGGTTTGATTGTTGCATTGGGGATCCTCTCTATTGGTTGTCTTGGCTTTTGGGGCATTTAAATGACCATGCCTGGTGGTCTTCACTATTGCAGGCCGTGCATTTAGGTGGTAGGTTGGTTTTGCATTGGTTGGTTGTGTGGTTTTGTACACATTTGGCACATTTGATTTCTTGGTTGCAGTCTTCAGTTGTATGTGTGAACTGGAGGCACTTTTTGCATGGTATTGGGGCAGGTACTGGTGGATTACTGGTATATACTGGGTAGTGCCTGTTTTTGTAAAAAGGCCTTCGTTGAGCAGTTTCTCATAGGGTGTCAAAGAAGTAGTTATTATCCTAATATAGGAAGTTGGGGTGGTGAAACTTCTAGATATCCTTTTACAGTATCTGTGTTCGATTCCTTTCTGAGTGAGGGCAGCACTGATATTCTCGTCTGTTATGACCTTTTCAACCGACGAAATAACTGCGGAGTATGAGGGTTCTTGGACTTTTTGGGTAGGGTTAGATTTTTTTGATGGGTTGTTTTCGGTAAATTTTGATATGATATCTCGTTTTTTAGATTTTTCAGGTGGTTAGTTAGGAGCAGTTTAGGGGCATCAGATTTTAAAAGAAACCCTTTGGTTGTTTGGATAATTATATCTGTATTGCCTGGTTTTTCGTTCTCCCAAATGTCTGCCATTTCGATTCTATTAATGTTTTTAGGCACATTTATATAAAAAAGGTTGTTGTATTGTTGGTTTATAATCTCATTAATTTTGGTAGAGAAGTTTCGGTTGTTTTTATGGAGGTTGTTTTTGACAGAATCTCGAGATTGTTATTTTTTGTATGGGTGGTGTTTTTTGTGGGCTGAGTATTTCTTGTGCTGTTAGTATCAGCACCTGGGCTTGCACCTCCAATTATTTGTAGGATTTGTTGTTGTGATAAGTGTTTTGGTTTTTTGGATGTATTAGGAAGGCTTTTTCCTGCTTTTCTTTTTTTGTATCTGACCCTTTTCCAAACTCCATCATCCTCCACCTCCATCTCACTGTATGCATCCTCGTCACTGTCACTACTTGACTCGGACATAACTCGGGGTTGGCTCACGTACTATTCAACTTGTACAGTAGAACTGAATATGTCTTCACTCGACAGCTGCTGCTATTGAACTCGCTTTGCATAATAAAATAGCTGTTAACACGGAATATCCATAAACAGAACTTTTGATTCCTTTCCAACTGGAATAAACATGGAAGAAATTCCAATTCTTGTTTATAAGTTACATTTTAATCACCATCACTAATTTTGTCAAAAATGCCCTGCATAGCAGATGAAAGGACTTGATTAGAGCATTTTTTTACAACACAGCCCAAACTCTTTTGCAAACGAAAGAAACTTAATATGAATATTTAATGATCAAATCTGCAATTAAAAGCCTCGGAAGAAGGCTTAGAAAATGGGAAAAATGTTTTATATCGTATTATTACTTTAGGCAAAGCTATTAATGTCGCTATGTTAGAAAAGCTCACCAACTCTAACCACAAAAAAGGAAAGTTATGCTTTATACCTGGTCTAGGAACATTTACTTTTAGCTGGGGAATATTGCTACTATAAGACAGCTTAGGTGCTTCCTTCGCTTCATTTACCTCCAAATTATGCAACCTATCCATGCTTTCTATAAATAAAAATGTAAAAGTGCTACAAATAAAAACAAATTTTCATACAAGTATCTAGATAGTATCAATACAATAACTTTTTTCCAAATGGCCAGTATATTCTTTAAAGCAAATAAATATAAATTGGAGATTTTGAGTTTTATGATTATTCCAGATACAGGGTGACCCAGGGGTGCGTGCAAGCTCCATAGCTTTTTTTATATACAAGCTATGGACTTGTTTTTTTTTAAACGATAGGTCCGACAATGAGTCATATTCAAATAATGTCAGATGGAATTCGCTTGCCCACTGTTTAGAAGGTTTCGTTGAGTCATGTCCCATACTTTTCAGAATTGCTGAGGAGAACAAAAATGAAATTGACAATATTATAAGAGGAAAAATTTCAAACATTCACTTAAAAAGATTAGTCGAAGATTACCTAACAATACTTACCTATCTATCTCTATCGCAATAAATAGACTACAAAGAAACAGTGCCAGTCTTTCAGATGTGGAAGAATTTAAAATATTAGAAATCCATTTTGACAAAACTGACATAACTTTAAAACATCTGCAAAAATTTAAGAGGTGTTATGAACAGTGTATACCCCATATCATTTGTTGGCATACCTTCATGACCCAACAAAAACTCAGCAAACACTAACAGAGACTGAAAAAATGTTGCTTTAGAAACTGTTGAAGAATGTAAAACCCATAGATTGGTGGAAGTCGCAACAAAATATACCCATTATTCCAAAAGAGTTCTTCATAGTTAGACAATTATTTTGTGCTGCAGCATCTTTTGCATCAGTCAAGAGAATTTTCTCAACATTTGGTTTAGTCCATTCCAAACTCAGAAATCAATTAGGAACGGAAAAACCTGCAAAATTTCTTTTTTGTGCAAGCACTAAAATATTTAGATAGAGTGGTATAATTTTTTTGATATAATAAACCATTAATTAAACACTGTACTTAAACTGCCGTTAAACGGTAGCCTAACTGAAACGTTTTAAATCAATTGATGTAATAACATGATTTTTTTCAATTTAAATCATTATTAAAATAAAAATTTCTGATAAGTTATAATTGAGAGAAAATAAAAACTTTGAGTTTTAATTAAGGCTGAACTTAAACTGCCGTTAAACGGTAGCCTACTAAAATGCCGTTAATAGATATGACGTCATTGAAGTGACGCGTCGGACAGCTTTTTATTGGATTTGCTTAAACTGCACAGTCAAACGGTAGCATACTAAAAATGCCGTTAATCAATTATTGCGGTATCAGACATGCACTCTGAATATAGGGAAAAAACTTTTCTTACGTGTTTTTGCCTCCTGGAACGAATCCGGAAGAAAAATGCGGCGATCTCATACCGTTCCCGAGTTAGAGAAATTAAAAAAAAAATCAACCTCATTTTCAAGCACCGTTTTCTCGCACAAAAATCACTCAAAATGCCTCTTTCTTTTCACCAGCATAAACAATACACCCTAAATCACACTTTTCACAAAATATCGTCGTTTTTATCGAAAAAATCCTCCTTCTTACACAGTTCCAAATGAACAAATTTCACACTTTGACAGATAGAATTTAGTAACTTTGCCTTATTTTTCATGTTGGTAATAAATGAATCACCGCCCACAAAAATTGCACACATAAATGATGGGGGAACTATTGCTTACATTTGAATTTGAAAAGTTGGCGGATAACGCAATAAATGATTAACGGCATTTTTGTATGCTACCGTTTGACGGCAGTTTAAGCAAATCCAATAAAAAGCCGTCCGACGCGTCACTTCAATGACGTCATATCTATTAACGGCATTTTAGTAGGCTACCGTTTAACGGCAGTTTAAGTTCAGCCTTAATTAAAACTCAAAGTTTTTATTTTCTCTCAATTATAACTTTTATTTTAATAATGATTTAAATTGAAAAAAATCATGTTATTTACATCAATTGATTTAAAACGTTTCAACCCTGCTTATAGGGTGTTGCATTTGAATAAGTTCGAGTTATTGCCATTTGTAATTTTTCATAAAATCGTAGTAGGCGTTGGAACATCGACTCCCAGTTTGCCTGCTTCTGTGGGGCTAACCCATTAAAAAATTAGTTGTGTGTCTTGTTTTGGGACATCCTGTATATAAATATTTTTAGAATGTGCCTCATTGTCGGAACTATTGTTTAAAAAAAAATCAAGGCGATAGCTTAGATAAAAAAAAGTTATGGAGCTTGCATGCACACCTGTATATGGAATTGGGGGTATGGGAATTTTTACAAATTGTTGATTTTATATGCAAGTTAAATCCTATTTAAGGAAGGAAATGTTTTCAATACAAAAACTTCAAATGACTTGTTAATTTTTTATTAATACTATCTGAATATAAGAACACACCACTGCAGTACAGTGCAATGACAATGATGAAATGATAAATCAAGATATCTTTTCAATGACTCACTAATGAGCCTTTTTCCTCAAGTACGAAAAATTCCCCACTAGCAGCGCTAGTAGTTCGATAGGGACAAACATTACCTAACTCACATTAAAATACATGCAAAAATAAACATCAAAAAACGTTTTTGACAGAAGACGAAGTTCCAGGAGCCAAATTGAAATTTGAAATGTGAAGGATAATAATGTAGCAACATTAAAACGGTGGCTTGCTTGTCAAAATATTAAAATTTCCGGAAAAAAACATAAATTAATTGACAGGTCAGTACGCAAGGTTTAGTTAGTTATTATGCAGCGGTATTTTTGAACTCTGATATCAGAAAAATAATTATAAATTTTAAATTGATCAGAATAAAACTGAGTCAAATATATTTGGTAATTAGATAAATTTAATACATTACAGTGAAATGATTCAGTAACCAATAGAGAGGTTGGGTTAGGTTAATTTTTTAATTATTTTATAATAACCTACCTTACTAATTGTTGCAGAAACTGGATCAGGATTTTCTTCAGTTGGTTTTTTCTTTTGTTAAATCCACTCTCCTCGAGGCATGGATCCATTTATTACATCTAACCTCATCAATGTGAGGTTTTACGAATGGATATCGATTATCCGACGTACAATGTTTTGTTGGCATTGTGGTTAATAAATTTAATTTTTTTATTTACTTAATTATTTTAAATAATTAACTGTATCACTTAAATAACACTATCTTAAATGGAGAAGGATTGATGTTTGTCCCTACCACAAGTGCTGCCTCTCGTGACAAATTTGCCACACTATCTCAGGAAAAAGGCTCATTGAAAGTATTCATAATGATTTAAAAAACTTTCAATGAGAAAGGCTGTAGTGAGCAGTTGAAAATAATTGAATTCGTTTTAGTAATGATCACTGGTGCAAAAGAAAACTAGCTTCCAAGATTCATAAAAATCCCAATATTGTATGTACAAAAACCATTTAGGAAAACAAGTTGATTCAGGCGTTTTTGTGCATTTAGGTAAAAATGCAGTTTAGGGAGAATTCGCATATCACCAAAATTTTTGGTTTATGTGATAGTGATTATTACATCTTTTAAAAATTCTAATGCAAATGACCACTCTACAGTAAAGTTCAAACTAAATATATCACCATTATTAGCCCCAATAACTTATATAGTAAATTCAATTCTTTTGCTCGCATTTCCCAGTAAACTGACAATAGCTAAAATTATACCTATTACAAATCAGGAGATTCAGAAATAATTTCTAATTATCGCCCAATAGTCCTAATTCCTATCTTAGCAAAAATCGTAGAAAAAGTTATTGCCATCAGAATAGCAAATTTTCTAGAATCACACGAACTATTCACAGAAGCACAATTTGGATTTAGGAAAAACAAAAGCACTTCGAAAGCATTGCTTAAACTAGTCTCCTACATCCAAGAGAGTTTTGAAAACAAAAGGTCCACAATACGAATCTTTATAGATCTCGGTAAAGCCTTAGCTGTATTTCCAAGGATATTCTATTGAATAAACTGGAACACTATGGACTAAGATTTTGAAATCAAACAAAACCAAACAGAAGCCGTAAAATCACTGGGAATATGGCTTGATACAAATAACATGGCAAACTCATTAATAATCTGACAATCAATTTATCAAGGAAAATCTATGCTCTCAGAAAATTGAAAAACGACCTCGGCCAAAATGCCGCTATAGCCTATCATGCAATTTTCCATATTACCATGACATATAGACTGATGATCTGGGAAATGTCCACACACACGCAAAATGTGTTTACCATGCAAAAAAGAGCAATTGTGGGCATACAGAGCAACGACTCATGTAAACCATGATTCATAAAACTTAACATAATGACCCTACCATCTGCAAACATATTCTGTAATCTCCTAAACATAAATGAAAATGACTCCAATCATCCAACAAACGGAGGAAATCCCTCTTATAACACTCGCTATAGAAACGATATATAATTCCGAAACAAAGACTTGAGAATCGACTAGGAAAAAAAATTGGGAATAAACCTTTACAACTCATTGCCCACACAACAAAAAAATATGAATTTGATCAAATTTAAACTGACCTTAAAAAACATCTACGGTTACTCCGACATATCAGAATTCAAGTTTGACATTTTATTATGCTGTATTACTATACAGGGTGTCCCTGGACTTCCTCTTTTCCTCTCGGGAATGTATAGATGGGGTCAAAATATCACCAGTATTTCATATAACTTTTGTTCCTAAAAGCCTTCGTTACCAAGTTACGGGCCCTCAATGTTACAAAATGAAAAATGTTTTTCTTTGATAACTTTCAAAGTGAATATTCAAAATCATCTAAATTTTGGTGATTGACTAAACAAATTAATTCCTTCGATGAGCTTTCATGCAGGAGTCAGTTGTTTTGCTACAAAGTCAGGAACGGACTACTCCCGATGGTCCACACCCCAAAACTTTGAAATGACTGGGATTTGTCAATATGTTTTAACAAAACAAGGTTACCTGGACAATTTCCTGAATAAAAGTACTCGTGTGGAAAATCGATCGGAGCAACGATTTTTGTTAAAAATGCATTTTTGTTCGACGACATCCAGCCTGAGATGTCTACCATTATTCGAAAAGATTAATTTGTAATGAAAATAGAAATGATAGGTACAATGTTCATAACGAATGTTTATCATGCAAACACGTTTACCTTACAAAACTCATGGTGTAAATAATCAATCGCAAGCCTCAAGAGCAAACAGAAATGCAAAATCCGCTACAAAAACTGCTCGATATGACCCCTGTCTCTCTCAATACATTTTCTTAGTCGGCGCAAACACCCTCTCTGCACTTGAAATAGCATGCCAGGATAGTTTCGTATGGCTTCACAATGTAATGTAATTCTATTCAACTAGGCATCTCTGGTGTGAATAGGTGTAGCGTACACGAGGCTTTTTAGATGCCCCCACAGAAAGAAATCCAATGGATTTAAATCCGGAGACCGCGGTGGCCATGAATATGGCCCACCTCTACTAATCGATCTATTGGGGAAAATCTGGTTCAGATGGTCCCGCACAATCAAATTAAAATGAGGAGGAGCGCCATCATGCATAAACCACATATCTCTTCGGGTTTGCAATGGAACATGTTCCAAAAGTCCATTCAAATCGTTCTGAATGAACTCCAAATAACGTTCTCCATTCAATCGGTCATGTAGAACGAATGGTCCTATAAGATGGTTTCCTATGATACCAGCCCAAACATTCACGTTGAATTTCCGTTGGTGTTTGGTTTGCAATATCTCATGGGGATTTTCTTCGGCCCATATGTGGAGATTATGAGAGTTGATTACTCCATCTCTACTGAAACCTGCTTCATCAGTGAATAAAACTCGAGTAATAAAAGTCATATCCTCTCTTTGCTTATCCAGGAACCAATTGGCATATTCCAGTCGTGCTGGAAAATCTTCAGGTGTCATGGCATGTACCTTCTGGATGTGATATGGGTGGAGCAGTTGTTTCCTAATTATACTATGAATAGTGGACTTGGATGTATGGAACTGTTCTGATAGGTTTCTGATGCTCATTGAAGGATCATCAGCGACAGCTTCCAAAATATTTTCTTCCAATACAACGGTACGCACAAAATATGGACTGAATTCGATATTTCATAGTGGAGTAGCTTGTTAGTTCAAAAACACCACGAATCTACATAACTTGATATTTCATTTGAAAAAATATCTACATTGTGAATGAAACTTTCAACTAGGTACTGTACTTTTTGTTTACGACTTTATTTTAGCATATTTTGTATTATCCCTGTTATAAATCGATCGATTTTCCACACGAGTACTTTTATTCAGGAAATTGTCCAGGTAACCTTGTTTTGTTCAAACATATTGACAAATCCCAGCCATTTCAAAGTTTTTGGGTGTGGACCATCGGGGGTAGTCCGTTCCTGACTTTGTAGCAAAACAACTGACTCCTGCATGAAAGCTCATCGAAGGAATTCATTTGTTTAGTCAATCACCAAAATTTAGATGATTTTGAATATTCACTTTGAAAGTTATCAAAGAAAAACATTTTTCATTTTGTAACTTTGAGGGCCCGTAACTTGGTAACGAAGGCTTTTAGGAACAAAAGTTATATGAAGTACTGGTGATATTTTGACCCCATCTATACATTCCCGAGAGGAAAAGAGGAAGTCCAGGGACACCCTGTATATGTAATCATCCTAGGTTTTTAAATTATATACTTAAATTTAATTCAATTCAAATTTCATATTGTTTTGTTATGTATACATACTGACCTGTCAAAACACAACAGTGTATGTTAGACCAATAAAAATTATATTCTATATTCTAGTTCATTATTCTAGAAGCTTGAAAATGAAAAGTATTTTGAAGAAATTATTCAATTTTAAAATGCCCCCATTTGATATGTGCCTGAGAAAGAAGAAACAGCCAATTATGAGGTTTCAATTAGTTGGAGTAGGTGTTGTCTATTGGTCGATGTCTGTGATGTAGCGTCTACTGGCATCTAGCGACTGATTGTCACTTGTCCCTCAATAATAATTCGAAAAAAACGAGAAAAGTTTATTTGTCGAAAAAAAGCAATTTTTCTGAAAGTGGAGATGGTAGAAATTGGAAATCAGATGGGAGTTGCCTCGAAGTCGTTCTCCACAAGTAGAATAAAACAAAGTAAATTAAGAAAATTCTGTATGCATTTCAGGGATTGTAATCCCTATCTTCAGTAGACCTACAAGATCTAGAAGGGTACAATTATAATAGGAAACCTATACTTACAAACATAATATCAAGTGAAATATATATATAAAAAAAAAAAAATCCAAACAATCTTCTAATTCTGGTTTTTTATTTCTCTTCAATATTTCCTCCATTTTGTAACATGCTCATAATTATAATTGTACCCTTCTAGATCTTGTACGTCTGCGCTGAAGATGGGGATTACAATTCCTGAAATGCATACAGAATTTTCTTGATTTATGTTGTTTTATTCTACCTGTGGAAAACGACTTCGAGCCAACTCCCATCCATTTTCCAAAAAGTTGATTGGCTGGCCATCAACATGGATAGCAAGGTTAGCCAAGATAGGTTAACATAAGATATTGACCAGGTTCGTTTTTGTGCGGCATGTCTTGGGCTGTAGACTAGAAATTGGGAGGTCAACAAAACGCAGCTATTGTATCGTTTGACTTTTAACTGTCGAGTTAAGGCAATCAACATCGTAAATATAAAAATTACTATGTTTCTGGTGGGTAAAAGTAAGAAATGTGGTATTTACATTCTGAAGAAAAGTGGATATTTTAGAAAACGGCAGTTTTTTGTACAAAAAGTACTAAAAACACGTGAATGAGGGTGTATGTGGTGTTTCTGTAAAAAGAAGGACAAATGGTGAGTGTTCTCAGTGGACAAAAACAGTGCTGAAAAATAAAGCCTTTTGTACTACTAGGAAGCTCGTATCTCAGAAAGTATTTGAGAAGGGGCACAAAAAAGACATTGGAAATTACCGACAAATATCTCTCCTAAACTCGTTATCTAAAGTACTAGAAAAAATTGTTGCAAATAGACTTATACAACATCTGAACCTCAATGATTTGTTTTGTGAATATCAACATGGTTTCAGAGTAAGCAGATCTACTGAAACAGCATCATGTCATCTGCTCAACTATGTTCACCAATAACTTGATAAAAATAAGCATGTGATATCATTCCTTTTTGACCTCAAAAGCTTCCGACACGGTGAGCCCTGAGTGTGTGAAATCATATATGACAGATCGGAGAATGACAGTGAAATGCAATGAGAAAAGATCAAAAGAACACACAGTACACACACAGGTGTCCCCCAGGGATCAGTTCTTGGTCCTCTCCTCTTTGTATTATATGTCAATGATACCTCAATACATCACAAATGCCCATGCCACAATGTATGCTGACGATACGACAATCACAATATTAGGAGACAACATAGATGAGCTGGAAAAATAACGAACAAAATGATGAATGAGTTCAGCTCCTGGTGCCAACGCATTCGACAGATTCTTAATGCATAAAAAAACAGTGACAATCAATTTCTACCTTCGGAGAGTCATAAATATCAACTTAAATCTCGGACAAACCCCACCTGCAAAAGAAGCAAAATTTTTAGGTCTACTTCTAGATAATAAACCCACTTGGGACGCTCAAATAGACAGTGTGTGCTCAAAAATAAACAAAGCCCATTTCGCCATAAAACAAATGAAAAAATGTCTGGATGTCACAGGCTTACTAAGCATTCACTATGCTATGGTACACTCTCACATATCCTCAAATATCATAAACTGGAACTGGGAAGAGCAAAAAACGTCTCCAGAATCTTTATACTACAGAAGAGAATAATCAGACTAATATTCGGAATGACTTTTCAAGAAAGCTGCAAGGCAGTGTTCATAAGAAAAAAAATCCTGAGCATCCCTTCTATTAACATTTTTAAATGCATTATTCATGTTGAATACTGCATCACCTCCTTTGAAACAAACTCGAACTCACATAATTACAACACGAGACACGGTAATTTTATCAGAATTCCGAAACATAATACCTCTCATTTCGAGCACTCAGCCCTATACAATGCCATCACACTTTATAACTGCCAAATGATATACGAGTAATCTCAGACGCAAAAACTTTCAAACATAAAGTCAAATGTCTACTAACGGAAAATTGCTACACTGCCGTTCAAGAATATCTATGTAACAGCCTAGCTATAAGTCCCTGACTTTGCATCTAATTTTAACTTTAGTTTAATTTTAATTCATTATACACCTAAACATCTATGTTTATATATATATATATAATATATATATATTTATTCTATGTAATAATCCTTAGATTGACCTCCTCATGTACTATATGTACCCCGAATGGCCAATAAATTATTTTATTACTATTATTATTAATTTTGACTTTAGATTTGTGTTCAAAGGCAAAAATATGATAGTTTCACCAAACGGCATGTCCCAAATCGTGTTCTCTAGTCGTCAGGTATATTTTTTTTATTTTTATGTATGATCCTCATAACTTTTCACAGAGCAGTTCGATTTTAATGATTCTTTTTTTATAGGATAGGTTATACTTCGAAGTTGGTCCCATTTAAATTTGAAAAAAATTTCAACCTTAAGGGTAGAAAAATAGGGGATATTTATCGTTCATCCACTGAATTTTAGCCCGTTAACCGATTCTACCACTCATAACTTCGTACTGGGTTATCCGATTCAGATGAATCTTTTTTAATGGACAGGGTATACTTCAGAGTTGGTCATTTTTGGATTTGAGAGTAGAAAAATAGGGAATTATTAATTTTTCATCTGTACACTGATTCTGTTGGGACTTGGCACACATATGGGTAGTTCTGATGACACTACAACATAATGGATACCTGGAGTCGATTGAGTAGATAGTTATTAGTTGATTTTTGCCACAAAAAGTTAAAAATAAAAACTTTTTAACAAAAAATTAACTGAAAAGCAAAAAATACAATAAACCTTCTTAGTCTTAGTGATAATTGAGCTCCTATTCTAATGTGAGTAACTAAATTTGAGTCGGCGCAAAACAATCACCAAAGATCATTAGATTTCTTTAAAAAAATTATCAAAACGCCTCTGTGCATCCTGCTGCCATCATTTTATGTTTTACCTAATTATATTGCTAGTTTGTTAAGCGCTGATTCAAAATTAGTTACTCACATTAGTTAAGGATCTCAATTATCATTAACCCTTTCACTGCGGGAAGCAAATAAAGTTGAAAATTAAAATGGTGCCCACAGTGCGGGAGTCGAATATACTTAAATGCATTGTTTGGGGGTTTACTGCGGAAATCAATTATATTGAACTGCTAATATAGACAACTGTATATACAAAGAGGTGTTTGGTAGGTTGCAGGAACCGAATGAAATACATGAACTAAAAGGGTTTCTACACTGCGGAATCAACTATATTTATGCAGTGTTGCGGCGCTTCCACTTTAGTTTCTGTTTACGTTTGTGATTGTGTCTGTCATGTTTGTGAAGTATTAAGGTGATTTTTGTAGTTTAATTGTTGAAATGGCTTCTGGAAGCAGAAGGGGGCTAGCATGATTACTTCTTATGATATGTATGAATAATATAATATTTTCTGTGTTTGAATTTTTCTTATAACAATTTAAGACGGGAAAAGTCTGAAGAATGTACGAATTTTGTTGTTTTTTTTTATGCAAACTAGATTTTTTATTTGTTTTATAATTACTTTTCATGATATGTATGAATAATATAATGTTTTCTGTGTTAGTTTAAATTTTTCTTATAACAATTTAAGAAAGGAAATTTTGAAAAATGTTCATGTTTTGTTGTTATGAAAGATTTTTTATTTATATGCAAAGAGGTTTTATTTATGTTTTAATAACTCTTCACAATATGTATGAATAATAAAATACATTTGTGTCAGTTGGAATTTAAATTATAACAATTCAGGAGAGAACAATAAATAAATTAACTGTATATATTATCATACAATTTTGAACATCAATTGAATTGCCAATTCCAAAATACTCGCAAGCACGTATAGCTACTTTCAATCCACATTTCTTTCATTCGTGACATTTTATAACAATTGGCAACACTGTATGCTGTTGTTCTGCAGTTAGCTGCGGAAGAAATATATTTGCGCATTACTCCAGGGAATCAAATATAGTTGACAACGCTTCCGCAGCCGCAGTGACGGTACTCCTAATAGAAACGGCGGCCGCAGCGAAAGGGTTAAGACTAGGGTTTATTTTATTTTTTGGTTTTCAGTTGATTTTTTTTGTTATTTTTGGGGTTAGGGAAGCTTGTTTATTTACAAAAAAATATTTTACAAATCAATGGATTTTCCCTAAACTGCATTTTTCCCCCATTTACTAAAAATAATCCTTCCAAAGGTATATTTACCCAAAAACTGCAATCTATCCTTAGCCATAGCTAGATTCGTTTTCATTTTTTCATGTAATCTTTGAGCTCTCTCCCAAACTTCACCTCGCCCTCCCCAACACTGAACGGCGATGCCCAGTTCGAGTTCTGTTATGCCTTTTCGATAAAGGTCAATGGCCAATTCTTTCTGACCTGCAAGCAAATCTGTAAGCAAAACGTGATACCGATTTTTTTAGGCATACCTTCATTTTCCTCGTCGATTTTCAGAGCCTTAGATATATATTCGAATGCTCGTCGGTGGTGATGTTTTTGTTTAGCCAACAAAGGATCCCCAGGCCCGGGGCCCGTCGTTCTTACCTGAGCCATTTCCGAAATCTCTTCCACTATTACACAACCATCCCTGTCGCCATTCTCGCAATCGGTTATTTGACGCCTTAATAAATAAGTGGAAGAGCTACAGTAAACAAAACGTATAATAACAAATATTTGGTAGAGCAAGGAACGCAGAATGTTGAATAAAAATATTATGGGAAAGGAAACAATGCACAAATTTCTCTTGTGGACAGACGTGGTCGCATAAGAAGTGAACATCACATTACTGTGGGAAGCATCAGGGTCACTTTTTCGTGATTTTTTGCTTGGCGATTTTCCACTTTGACTTTTACGAACCATTCGGAGGCCATGACACGCCAAATGTCATTTGATTTTCACTACCGCCGGTGTTGTCATTTTTTTAGTAACGGTAAACTTAACTAGACCACAGAGTAGAAATGTCTCTACACAGAAGCTAGACAAGACGAACAAAATTAGACAGAGATGGAATTCTATCTCAACTTAAAAGCCCCGGGAGAACTGTCGGAATAACGATGCCCTTCTTTACCTACATCTGGGTTATTTTAAATATTAAATATGCAACTGAAGGGGTTTCGGCAATACCTCCATTTTGAATGATGACGTTTGTTATGTCACAGAATGGCCAACTTCACAAAATCTCAAAATTAACCAGGAAATTCAAGGAATAAATGATATTATTCTACGTAAAACTCAAGCATTCAACACTATTCGCAATGCCCTCTAGTGACCTGCTAGCTGAAGTTTTCCCATGTATTTCCAATACTCACTGTAGAACAATTTGATTTTTTTAACAATTACTAAATAATCCACCACGATGTAACAATTTTGTGCTCACTACTAGTGCCAGATGAATCGGAAGTTTTTTTCTGTCAAAAAAAATTAAGTAAATTAAAAAAAATACGAAAATTCACCGCATTTGGAGGTTATGCATGTCAAGTTATAGATATTTTGAATATCATAAAGTAATGATACTTCTGTGTACATTTAGGTACGGCAAGTAATGTGCTTGCTTGTTAGTTTATCGAGGTCACAGGTTCATGAGGTCTTGTGAACATAAAAAAGTGAGGGTGCCAAAAGTAATTTATCAAATTAAAAAAAGTACCCATATAACCCTGGCTAGCTTAAAGCTGGATTTATAGTTAGACGGACTGTAACGTAGACGCACTGTATACGTAACAAACGGACTGTAAAATATTATTGAATTTATAAATCGACGGAACGGAATTTTTGCGCATGGGTAGAAGTGATAGTGATATTCAACATAACCTACACATTATACGAATCATAAACAGCCTGTGTTGGTTTGGATTTGTATTATATTCTTAATATTTATCTATGCTTCGTTTTCTGTGTGACAATGGATTATGAAATACATGAAGGTATGCTTCTTGGTGCCGTGGGACTGTTGTTGTGTGCAGTAGCATTGGAAAAGTGTCGACAAACTCGAAGAACAATAATTATGCGACTGAGACGTTACAAAACAAGACCCATAAACCGTAATAGAAAAGTAGAGAATGCCTACAATAATTTTTTAAAGATGAAGACTGCTGATCCAGATCAATTTTTTAAGTATACGTGAATGACTGTTCCAGTATTTAATGAATAATTACGTCTTGTAAAAAACATAACACATAATTCTTTATTTTGATTGGTCGGACGCAAGAAACGTAGTGTAAAAGATGAAAGTTGGCCAACTCTTCCGTTCCAGTCCGTTTCACTTACGTTACGTCATGGTTTACGTTCATTTATAAACAAGAGTACATAAAATCTTAGTTGATCTTTTTGCAGGCGTCTACGTTTACAGTCCGTCTAACTATAAATCCAGCTTTAGCCTGAAGGGAAACCACTAAATAACATCAGATTCAACGCAAAACTATTTAATGGTATTCTCAACAAAATATTGCGTATTGCTTATACAGTACAAGTTCACTTAAAGTGCATCACATTTAACATTAGTTCATATATAAGGCCCATTGCTTTTGTAACCGAAACCAGTTCGTGAAAATTAAAACACAAATCCTCTGCGAGATACCCCGTCCCGATAGAATGCCAGTGTATGATGGACAATTCGGAAAAACATAAGAAGTACCTTTGTCCCCTGTTCATATGGCTGATTAGTTTACATTACAACACCGTCCAGGCGTTCCCCCGAACTCGCAGATTGAGTCGCTATTTGCTTTTTATCACCGGCTCAAAACCGTCCCACGAAACTTGGTTATACTTTTACTTTTACTAGAAGATCAAATGGAAAACGGAAAACATCTGAAATATTTATCGGATGAAAACCTCATGTACTGGAATTAGATATTGAAATCTCGTGGAATAACAGAACACTTATCCCTTTGCTGCAGCTAATGTGGAATTGTAGGAATAGAATTTACACGTACTGTTTTTGGTACTATTTTTGCAATCGACTAGACAGCAATAGCGAGGGCTCATTGCCACTACAATTACCAGGATTATTACCTACTCCTGCCACCACCTGCGCTGTCATCTATCCCCAGCGAATAGATGGAGCCCTTTTGTAAGTGGCGCCGCAGTGACGGAATCGGGTGAATTTGTCAGTTTAATGCGATTTATCTGCATTTGCCCCATTGATAAATAGACTCTTTTCAAAGTTCGACAGTTTAATTTTTTTACAAACGTGAAAACTGCAATTGCGTTGTGATCCGGCGTGTATAAACTTCGAATTAAATTGAGCCCTGGAAAATTGCGCTAGTAATGAATAAAAAGTAGATTGAGACAAGGCTGCATTGAAGGGCTGAACATGCGCACTGCGAATATGTGATTTGCCTGCCATCGTAGTGTTTATATGTAATTTATTGTCTTATATTCGTGATGGAGCTAATGATTGTAACTGGGTTTTTACCCAGAATCAGTCTGTAAAAAAGGAACAGCATTAGTGCGTTCGTGTTTCAGGTGCGGGAAGTGAAAAAAATTATTCCAGCATACATGCATAAGTGATTAACCAAGTAGCAGCGACTACGAATCAATATACTCTGTCGAATTAGAGGTGAATAAATACTTTCACAGACAATTGATAACATTTAATGAAAACTTCTAATGTACATAACATGAATAAAAAATATTAAAAAGATATGAAAGAAATAAAAATAAATATATTGAGAATATTGTAATTTTTCTACATACATACATTTTCACATTTTTGTTTTCATAATGTTCGTTTCCTGTCATCATTTCACTTAAAAAATAATTTTGAATGTGTATTACATGTTTTTTTTCCATTTGTTTCATTTATGCTGTTTCAGATTACTATAATTAATTAGTATGAAAAAAAAATGTTGTTTATATAAATGTGAAAATTATCAGAAATATTTATTAAAAAAATTGTCAATTGACTTTTCCTTTTGTTTTTAAAAATTTTAAAATTCCAAAAAAAAAAAAATTATTTTTTAATTTTTTTATAATTAAATAAAATATAAAGAATACATTATATTTTATAGTTGGTACCTATTGTACTTTTTTAAGATTTTTTTATAGATGTCGCTAGAAATGTGAAGGTTTCAATCATTTATTTATTAACTACGAATAATGATAACTGGCCATAACAGCAATGCAATGAAAGTGAAGTTGGGTTATATATGGTTTTTCTTGTCATATTGGCAGCGCGTAGTTATGACAACCGAACATCCACCAATATATGTCATTCCTCTATTTTCGCGCATGCGCATCAATTGAACGGTGCCGTTAGAAAGAGTCCGAGCGATGTTTTGGCTTCACATTTGCTGTCTTTATTATCATGGTACTTAATACATATATGGTTTCAATTAACAGTAATAAAAGAAGAAGACAAAATGTCGGATTTCGGTGCCTGAAAGTCAAAGCATGATATTTATCCAATATTCAAAAAGTGTTATTGTTCTTTTAGTTTCATGATTATATTCGAATAAAATGGCTCATCATTACGTTGTAACGGCTCACAAGCCGACTGCTGTTACTTCGTGTGTCACTGGTAATTCAGAGTTGATTGCCAGCATCCGCCAAAATAACCCTATATATTTCAGGTAATTTCACCTCTCCGTCCGATCTGAACTTGATCGTGGCCAAAAATACCAGATTGGAGATATATCTAGTCACTCCTGAAGGCTTGAGACCTATCAAAGAAATCGGACTCTATGGAAAAGTGGCCGTTATGAAGTTGTTTCGCCCACAAGTAAGCATAACATACAGAGTGGGCCATTAAAGACGGCTCTGTGGTTACAGAGAATCGGAGTATCAAAAACGCTCGCACCCAAATAGTCTCGCTTAATTCCAAGTCCCACAAGGTTCAGTGCTCGGACCACTTTTATTTTTATTATACATCAATGATCTAGCAAGCATCGATATCAGAGGAAAGTTTAGTATGTTCGCAGATGATACCACAATACTGTGGCATGGCAATAACAATGATGAACTGAGTAATTATGTTGCCAAGGACATATTGGAAGTTAAAAATTGTTGCGATGCGAATAAATTATCATTCAATATCTCAAAAACATATATTATGTCCTTCAGATGCACTCTGAATGATATATATCTCTGCTGAAGACTTTGCAAAATTCTTCCAGGATACTATACCAAATCTAATTGAGGACTATAAACTTACTGATGTTAGAACTAAAGATCTTAATTTTAATAACTTCCCATAAATTACAAGTCTCTCTATTTGCAACCAACAGATGCACAGGAGGTACGCTGGATTATTGGAAACATAAAGAACACAAAGTCAAGGGACTCTTATAGTCTAAATGCCAGTCTACTAAATTTTTTCGTGACAAAAATAGTACCAGGAAACTGACTCTGCCATGATACGAAAAACGGTCCGCAGTTATATCCTATTATGTTTCCTTCTTGTAACTATCATGGTTTAATTTTATATAAACATTTGAGAGTTTTTTGTTGTTTTTTGCTTGTAACATGAAAACTAATACGGCAATATCGATGTTGTCAATGGATGAATTGTAGAAAATCAAAATGTGAAAAAATGGGCCCTGGCACAACTAAATCGGATTTTTAGTAACTGAGAAAAATCAGTGTTTTACAAAAATTCCCAACATTGTAATTTTTCAAGTTGCAGCTTAGGCTCTCCGTGACATACTAGTCATTGATATGTACTTTATCATCCAAAATTTACTTTATTGTCGAAGACAGAAATCTTATTTGTCAATAACATTTCTGTCTTTGTCAGCTCCGGTGCCTATTGATTGAATAAAGACGAGTTATTTTCCAACTTTAACTTTGCATATCACGAAAACAAATTGACAGAATTTGATTTTTTTTGTTGCTTTATGTTCGGGGGAAAACTACCTTTTACATGAGGTATCACTTGCCATATGTTACATGTACATTTTTAGGGGTGGCGGCCCCCCTCGAAACTGGAGTTGACGTGTTCGAGCATTTTTTGATACTCCAATTCTCTCTACCCACACAGTCGCTGTTTCATTTTTAATTGCATAATACACGATATAGGAGAACAAAATTTTGCAATATCGACAATACTTTCTATTGCTGGTTCATTTGTATAAATGGAGTTGATTTTCAGCATGAGAAGAAAGACCTACTCTTCGTCGTGACAATGAGATACAACGCAATGATATTGGAATGTATTAGTGATGGTGATAACATTGATATCATCACCAAAGCTCACGGTAATGTGGCCGATAGAATAGGCAAACCATCAGAAACTGGTATTTTAGCTGTGATTGATCCAAAAGCGAGAGTTATTGGCTTAAGACTGTATGACGGGCTATTCAAAATCATACCTCTTGAAAAAGATAACTATGAATTGAAAGCCTCCAACTTCAGGTAGGACCATCATAATACCTAATTCAAATCTTCATCCTAGTATATTAATGAAGCAATTAATTGCGAAAAAATGCAGTTCAGGAAGAATCCGCAGATTTGAAAAATATTTATTTTTTGTAAATAAACCAGGTACATTCAATCAAAAGGTAACATTTTAAAATTGAATAATTCCCTCAAAATACGTGACCGCCAATATTTTATTTTTATTTTCAAGCTTTCAGAGAAATGAACTAGCACAAAAACCAAAAATTTTGGTGATCTGCGAATTTTCCCCAAACTTCATTTTTACCATTAATTGATTTTTTTGTAGAATGGAGGAACTCCAGGTTCATGATGTTGAATTTTTACACGGCTGTGCTAACCCTACACTCATTTTGATTCATCAAGATGTAAATGGACGTCACGTGAAGACCCACGAAATTTCTTTGCGAGAAAAAGAATTTGTGAAAATACCTTGGAGACAAGACAATGTGGAAACCGAAGCTTCCATCATCATACCAGTACCCTCCCCCCTGGGTGGAGCTATTATCATTGGGCAAGAAAGCATTTTGTATCACGATGGCATCACTTCTGTTGTAGTAGCGCCAGCTGTTATTAAGGTAAGGGAAGCAAAAAAATGTTTTTGTAAAAAATTATCCGAATATTGAGATGATGCGAAAAGCAAACAACTAAGTTAGAATTTCAATGATTCTTGAGAAATAGAAATATATTTATTCATCTGTTAAAGTAGCAATACAAATATGTTGTAACAAGTATCAATACACAGATGTAACTACTTTATTAGACTAGTCATACAGGTAGATCGAAGATGAGTAAAAGATCGGGATGAATAAAATCATTCACCGGACAATCATACATTTACATTTGTAGTATATCTAATTTATCATATTATATCCAAGATTAAAATCAACAACACTTAAAAAAAAACCATTAACATTTTCATAAAAAAGTGTTAGGTCTTTTTTTTTCGTCATCTGCCTGTTGAGATTGATGTGATTGTCCAGAAAATGTTGTCCCAGCTTGAAATTGAAACGACTGTATATGACATTTCTTGGCCAAAAACTGTTTTCATAGATTTGTTCTCTGAGATGAAGTTCTACTCCGACCATGAAGGGTTGGTTGTCCCGTCTGGAGCTTCTGGTTGGTAGTTGGTGCGGCTTCTTATATATTTTTCTATGTTCTCTTCCTTAATTATGACTGGAATTCTGGTTAGGAACAGCCAAATTTTCTTATCTTTATCATCCCTTCCATGGAACTGATTATCTCCGTTTCAGCTTCCTTCCATGACTCTCCTCCTACGTCTGGTTACTTTTATAAAATTATCCTCATCATCCATGTCGTGATTTGCTAGGTTGATGATTTCATCCATTTTTTGTTTGGTTTCTTTGGTTTCGGCTAAAAAAGTATTTGTGGAAGTTTGTTTATTGATGTTTTGTGTTTTGATCATTTGTGGTACTATTTCATTGTCACTTGGATCACCCTGTATTTGTGGACGACCTACTGAGATAGGATCTTTTTCAGAGTGAAAGAAAGAGTAGTGATTTTAATTTTTTGTATGGGATTCCTTTTGGTTGTAAACATAGGTGTTTTTATTTCCTATCTTAGTTTTATCAGCTTCATTTTTTGTTTCCAGCTCTTTTTTTAACTGTTCAAGGAGTGATTTCTTCAAGGAGTGATTTGTTTTCTTGGAGCAATCTGATATTGTCTTCTAATAATTTATAATTAAGTTCTTTACCTTCCAGGAGCCTTTTGAGGCATTCATTTTCAATTATCAGTCTTTCCATCTTTATTTTTATTTCTAAGCTGGAATCCATAGCCATACTGATATTATCATTAGATTCCTTCTGATCCCCATATACGGGAGTATTTGTTGTGTTCTCTTCGTCCATCAGTTTATTTTCACAGCAAACTACACAGCTTTTATGGTACACTTTGCCACATTTTATACATTTTATTTTTCTCAATACATTTTTCTTACAGTAATTGCAGAGATCTTTACTTTCGGGAGATTTGTTATTTATACTTTCGGAAATGTTTAAAATAATATGAGTATAATCAAAATTACTTTAAAATCTGACCAGGCAAGTGGATGTGAAATATCTACTTTAAAATATCTCTAAACTGTGATTTTAATTTTGTTTTCTTACCAAACTATGTATCCTTCAAGAACTGACTATTTTAAATTCAAGGACTTTTAAAACCAGTTTTTTTGAATTTCTTAAAAAATTCTGTGAAATTTATAAAAATATATCATAGATATTTAATTATATTTCTCATTTAATTATATTTCTCATTACTTTTTCTTTCCAAATTTCTAAGAAAGTCAAACTTAATTTCAAAAGAAAAACTGGATAACTGAAACCCTACTACGGAAATTCTATTTGGTTTTGTATATTTTTTTTCTTCAATTCTTCTGGTCGTTTTCACCAGTATAATTTGTCTTTTTGAGAAAATTCACTCAGAATAGGCTCCTTTGTAAAAGAATTATAATTTTTCTAAAATAGTACAAGCAGAATTTTAACATATGATAATTAACCTATTATTCTATGTATTCTCTCAGAATAACAAATCGTGGGCCTAATTCGTTAACCTGCTAAGTCCATTTCTGTATAGTTTACAGGAGGAAGGAAAAACCGAATAATATCAATTAATTTTTAACAATCAAGATTCTGAAAATCCCATTGATTCCTATAAGTTTCCTTGACATTTTGTGGGTGTTAATACTTGCATGTCTTAGGCACAGCTTGAAAAATTAAGGAAAACAAGTACTTAGCAGCTTTTCATGGTGAAATTCCAATTTGGTTGAGGACATAGCATTTTTCGACTTAAATGAGAATGGAATGCTAGTTATGTTAATAATCAAATTAATTCAATTAGTCAAATTTATATTTATTATCAACAATTAAACAATCAGTCTTCTTTAACAAGGAACAGAATTATATCTAAGATAGATTATTTTATAAACAATATGTAATCCAACATTAAGTGTAGTATTCATCAGTAGTTTATCGTTCTATTATTATAATGACATCCATTAATTATTTTACTATTAAGTGTATCACAGGAATAATTCAGAGTTAAATTATAAAAATTCTAGAAACTGAAACATAAACAATGTTCTGAATACTCTAAATTAACAATTCAAAATCACAAAAATTAGTCAAACAAATCTCAAACTTTGGTTAAATATAAAGTTGTAATTAAATTTAATGTATCCTCATTCGTGCCTAGTTTCTCATGAGGTAAATCATCATAATACTTATGATAGTCAGATGGAAGAGTCTTTTTCATTTCCTGCAAGTCCGCAAACTTCCGTGCAGTAATTTTACGTCGATTCTGGTACAACTGCTTTAAGTAACTAGTCTCGCGAGGATAACATTGTAAAGACCTCCTTTGTGGTAAAGGTCGTCATTCATCTCTATGCCAAGTTTTATAAAGAATTGATCCATTGCTTTCATAACGTAGTGCTCGAATATCAGTCACCTTAGGATCCCCTTTGGATCTTCCTGGGCGAATACTTTTATAAAATTGTATATTTTCGAAGTTCTTAAACTAGGTGTAGTCCAAATATTTCACAATGTATGGTGCCGGGCACTTTCGAGCATGTCTTGCAATAGATATGTATTCAGCTGGTACATTTATGACCTTACTCTTTAGGTGACGTTCTATAGTGGAATGCATTGAATCAGCTTCCATTTGGGTGTGACCTACTCCTAAAAATTTTTGTTCAATAGCTATATTCTTGTGCTTCAAGACAATATTCAATAGAGCATTGGATAAACTACAATTCCTATTTTGGTACGTGCAACCGTCACTATATATTATAATTGTTTTATTTTCATCTTCAGCAGTAATTTCAGATATTACTTTGTTTTCTAAAAAGTCTACCCAAATGGAAGCAAATTCTTCAGCATTAAGTCCACCTTCTACTTCGTTCCAAATAAAACAGAAGCCATCTTTGTTTTTTATATTTAAAAAACAAAGATTGTGAACTTGCAGCTTAGTTTTATATTATAGTGTACTGACATTTGATTTAGGTGCCATTAATACTGCCTGTAAGTTCACTGTAAAAACGTAATTTTCTCCCTTCTTGTCTTTATCTTTTTCTTCTCTCGCTTGTATACAATTTGTAATTCACTCACCCAAATATAACTAAAAAAAACATGACAAAACTGTGGGCGTCGCAACAGGCACGTGGGTTGCGAAACTGAGGGTCCAATGGATTTGGCAGTTTTTCGTTGTGTAGTTTTGCTATTGGTCAGAAAGCAGGTTTTTCGGGCATGGCATTTCTAACCTTTTTAGATAGAGATATCGTCGTTATTCCTTTACCATAAGGTAGGTAATCGTCTGAACTGTTTGACAGGTATAAAAAGTGAAAATGCCCAAAAAATGGACTTAGCAGGTTAACGAATTAGGCCGACGAAATATGGAAGTCGGAAGGATCCCTGGAGTAAACACATTGCAAACAAAAAGCTATTTTTTCTAGTTGAGGATATTTTTGCCAGTTTTTCATTTTTCAGTTGGATCAAATGATCAAAAAGCTTTTAAAGCTCTTCATTTTCAACCCTTGAATATTTTTTCAATTTTTTATATCTTTTTCCTCTAAGGTATCTTTGAAGTATTATTGTCCTCTTTCTATAATCTTTTTTTTCTTTAATTTTATATTTTTTATTATCTCTATCATTATTTTTCCTCATATTATATGGTGTTCCAAAAATTCTTTATGATTTTCCTTATATACCGTTTTCTTTTATTTCCAAACTTTTTCCAGCTATTTTCTTTTTATTTCTTAATTATTTTAACAATTCTCTTTTTTGTCAATATTTTTCCTGATCCTTCTTGTGTTTTTAAGTATATTTTCCATGTTTTCTTTTAATCTTTAACTTTATCATTCCTCATGTTTATTCTGCTGCTTCTACTATTGTATATTGATATTTTTTCCTTATACTATTCCTCCTTTGTTATTTTGTATCAGTATTTCATATTTTTTTCTTTGAAATCTTTCTGCTATTTGCGGTTAGTTTATATACTCTATAACTTTTTATGACCAAAATTGGGTGGATTGAATAAAAAAAACTTGGCGCACCAAACATTCTTCAAATTAATTATGACCAAAATTTGGGTGTATTGAAAAAAAAAACTTGTCGCACCAAACATTCTTCAAATTATAACAGAGCTTTATTGTCTAAGAATCATTTTTACACGCTTTATATTAGCTTCACTTGTATGTTTGTTTGTAACCGACTCCTTTGGGCGCGATTTTGACCCACTTCCAGACGTCCGAATGATTTGAAATTTGGCAGGTGTACATAATTCCGATGACAATGCATTAAGAAATGTTTGTGCGAAAAAAAAACAAAATGGCGGCTCCAATATGGCGTACGTTTGTTCTTTATAAAAGATAAATTGAGATGGCGGCTCCAAAATGGTGGACGAGTTTTGTGATTATGGTCTGATTCTATTCAAAATTGGTATGTGGGGGTTTTTGGGGTCGAATATTATGATTCTTTTGTAAAAATTGAAAAATTCCAGAAGGCGGCTTTAAAATGGCGGCCGAGTTTTGTGATTATGGTCTGATTCTATTCAAAATGGGTATGTGGGGGTTTTTGAAGTCGGAGATTATGATTCTTAAAAAAAAAAAACAAGATGGCGGCCGAGTTTTGTGATTATGGTCTGATTCTATTCAAAATTGGTATGTGGGGGTTTTTGGAGTCGAATTTTATGATTCTTTCGTAAAAATTGAAAAATTCAAGATGGCGGCTCCAAAATGGTGGACGAGTTTTGTGATTATGGTCCAATTCTATTCAAAATTGGTATGTGGAGGTTTTTGGAGTCGAATATTATGATTCTTTCGTAAAAATTGAAAAATTCAAGATGGCGGCTCACTGTATATATTGACAACGTTAAAATCTTTGAATGATTTCTAAAATCGAGATTTGACTATTAATACAGCTGTACACATTAAGATTTGGAAAATAATTACAGTTACTAATAGTAATCACGGAATTAATAGTAGATTAGAACAAATAATAGTTTAAAAAAATTTAAAAAACGCGCTTCTATAAATAAACCAAACTAAAAGTAGAAAATAAATAATAGTTTAAAAAAACTAAAAAACACGCTTTTTATAATAAAACGAACTAAAAAATAAATAAATAATAGTTTAAAAAAACTAAAAAACACGCTTTTATAAAAACCAAACTAAAAAATAAAAAATAAATTTTAATAAATTTTAATTAAGAATAGTGTAAAAAAAATAATAAACATAAATTAATAATAATGTAAATAAGAAAAAAAATATTTTATTTAAAAAAAAGCGTGGGGTGCTTAATCTGAATCTTAAAAATCTTAAAAAGCACCACGCTTTTTTTAAATAAAATAATTTTTTTCTTATTTACATTATTATTAATTTATATTTATTCAAATTTTTACTCTATTCTTAATTCAAATTTATTCAAATTTATTTATATTTTAGTTTGATTTCTATAAATTTATTTTAAACTATTATTATTTATTTTCAGTTCATTTTTATAAAAGCGTGTTTAATTTCAAACATATTAATCCTATTGACAAAGCGTGAGACGTAACAAGTGGATTCACTATGTCCATTTGTAAAGTAAAAATATGAATATAAAATATAGTTAGTAAGAATACACTTACAAGAATATAAAAACAAATACAAACTAAGAGTCACAGTATGCCACAAAACAATAATAACATGTATATCACATTTAACACCAACTATATACCTAACATATAAGTTGAAAACCTAGAGCTAAATGATACATGGCTTTAGAACTTTTGAGATCATAGTACGCTTTTGGAATGAGGAATTTTTCTACTTCCTTTCTGAATTTTTTTATACTACCAGTTGCTTTAAAATGTTCTGGCAAATAAAATGATACCACATTAAAAAAAAATGCCCAAACTAAATCTAGTGCCATTTAGTACAAGACAGCTTACAATGGGTACATGCAACTGTGAATAAAATAAATTACATTTAATACTGTCTTAATGTTTTGAAAGTGGTAATTATTATGAAAAAACACATAAATCTAACAAATGATTAATCATACAAAAAATTGGAAAACTATAGAAAATATATAAGAAGAAATATAACAAGATTACATAATTTAATATAGCTTATTATAGTGAACACCTCAACTATTGGAAATTATATTTTCTACATCTTATTTGAATGTATAGCAACATTGAGAATAAGTCAACTTTATCACATATCTGATTAAACCTTGGGCTCATGGAATGGATTGCAGATTTAAGCAATATATTGGTTCTTGACATAGGTAAATAAAAACAAAGGGCATTCCTGCTCGTTAAACGAGGCATATGGAAATTCAGTTGGGATAATAGCTGTGGACAACATTTGTTGAAATCGGTCTTATAGTTGAGGTACTATTGGCTTTGCCTTGGTCAAGAGTAAAAGCCTTTTTGGCATTACTCTTTCGATACTTCTAGAAAATATTAAGTAAAGAATTTCTTATTTGAAAAGTGCCAAATAAAATGAGATAAAAACACAAATACAATAAGATAAACCGACTTTCTAATGTTTCTGTTATTTTGTTTTGGTGATCGGATTTTCTTATTCTCGGTGATCTTGATGTTTCCCCCATATGTATTTTCACAATTTGTTACTGACAGTTTTATGAAATAGATATAAGTTCGGACAATTTCAATGATTCATGCTTTACTTATGAATATGCCTATAAAGTTGCCAGATTGGTCATGTGGGGTACCATAATTTTTTGTTTCACCTCATACAAACAAATTAACCTTTTGCATGCCATTGTAACGAAAGAATATGATGTAACATGAATTCGAATAAAAGCATACGAGATTTGATATGCTATATATTTCAGCAAAGTACCATCATTTGCTATGCAAAGGTGGATCCTGGTGGCCTCCGGTACTTATTGGGCGATATGGCGGGCCACTTATTCATGCTATTCATCGAAACCGAATCCCGAGGCGATGGCAATGAAGTAGTGAAAGACTTGAAAGTGGAGATGCTGGGTGAAATCGCTACCCCGGAATGTATAACTTATCTAGACAATGGGGTGCTATTCATCGGCTCAAGAATAGGTGACTCGCAGCTAGTGAAACTGAACACGAAAGCCGATGAAAATTGTTCTTATGTGACTGTCATGGAGTCCTTCACCAATTTAGCTCCGATTTTGGATATGTGCGTGGTTGATCTTGAAAGGCAAGGACAGGGTCAGCTGGTGACTTGCTCTGGGGCCTTCAAGGAAGGGTCTTTGAGGATAATCAGGAATGGTATCGGTATACAAGAACATGCGTCTATCGATTTGCCGGGAATTAAGGGAATGTGGGCTCTACAAACAGCTGCTGGTGAGTTTTTTATTATAACATTCCTTATCCCACCCATATGATGTTCCTTCAAGAACCTTATATATAGGTCTTGATTTTTCCCAAACATTCTACCAATTTTTTCGAATTTCTAGGTAGCAAGCTAGACAACACTCTGGTCCTATCGTTTGTCGGACAAACCCGTGTCTTGAGCTTGAACGGCGAAGAAGTAGAAGAGACCGACATTGCCGGGTTCGCTTCTGACCAGCAAACGTTTTACTGCGGCAATGTAGCCCACGAACAAATCATACAAATCACTCCGATTTCAGTCAGGCTGGTATCGGCTGAAAACAAAACGATGCTGGCCGAATGGAAGCCACCCACCGAGAAAAACATCAGCGTTGTGGCTTGTAATAATTCTCAAGTCATTCTGTCTACCGGATCTGCTTTGTATTACTTGGAAATACACTCCAACGAACTGATTCTCAAAGGGTATGTATTGATAGTAGGACACCAATTATATTTATGATTTTGAGGTAGATCATTCATAAATGGAAAGAAATATGGGCCTCGGATGTGAACCTTGGAGCATCTCATATTGGTTGGTCTGGGATATGTGATATTATTTTGTATGTGTGTGTTTGTGTGTGTATAATGCTATTTTATAACGAATTACAGTGGTTAAAAATCTGAAAAACATTTTGAAAAGATATTTTGTTCTTTGTAAAATTTGACAAAATTAAAGATGACTAGCTCAGAAGAAAATTTTGGCAATTACCGATTGCATTAAACATTTAATTCGATATTTGAATAATGTAGAATGTTGAACTGATTGTGTGGTAAATGTACACAGTGCAGGCTGCCTGAGATATATATTCAATTTCAAAGTGAAGAAAACAACTAACCTTATTATATCCAAACTGGTGATAAAGTCCGAACTAGTTGACTTCATACTCTGCTTTGAGGCACTTATCATAATTATCAGTCACTTGTAAGGAACAAACGACACAAACAGTTTTGAAAAGGGAAAAATATTCCGAATATTCTAGTTTCTCAAATGTTGTGATTTTGTTATTGAGGTCCAATATTGCCATTTCAGGGTTTTTAACTTTCTGAAATCCATACTGACTTGTCTGTAAAGATGTAATTATTTTCAAAATGATGAACAATTTTTAAAGCATTACATTTTTCAAATACTTTTGATATTATTGGGAGTAAAAATATTGGTCTATAGTTTGTTGGGTCATCTGGATTTCCAGTTTTGAAGCTAGGTTTTACTAGTGCTTCTCTCAGGGTGGAAGGAAAATTGCAATCTTCAATGCACTGGTTCAACAGTTTAGTAAGAGGGATTAAGATTATATTTCTTATGCATTTGATAACTTCAACATTAAGATCATACGTATATCTACTAGGATTATTTTTTATTAGTTTAATACCTCTTAGTAACTTCTTACTAAACTCTCCAGTTTTCCAAGAGGTCTAAGTTTGAGCTTTTTGTTTTCATTTATGATGTTCCACATGAATTTATTTTGATGTTTTTGCTTTTTCAGTACGATTATCATTGCATATTCTTTTTACAAGCTTTTATTTAACTTGCTTCGTTCGTATGTCATTCTTTCCGGTTCAAAATTTGTAATCAATTTTTGGAGCACTTGCCGACATCGATTGAGCTAAAATTTGGCAGGTGTTCATAATTCTGGTGACAATGCAAGATGGCGGACGAGAGTTTTGTGATTATGGTACGATTTGATTCAAAATTGGTGTGTGGGGGTTTTAGGGGACGGAGATTTTGAATTTTTTGTCAAAATTCACAAATTCAAGATGGTGGCTCCAAGATGGCGGACAAGTTTTGTGATTATGGTCCGATTCGATTCATAGTTGGTATGTGGGGGTTTTCGGGGTCGGAGATTAAGATTTTTTTGTCAAAATTTATAAATTTAAGATGGCGGCTTCAAAATGCGGAAGTTTTGTGATTATGGTCCGATTCATTCAATTGGTATGTGGGGGTTTTGGGGTCGAAATTATGATTTTTTTGTAAAAATTTAAAATTCAAGATGGCTCCAAAATGGTGGACGAGTTTTGTGATTATGGTCCGATTCTATTCAAAATTGTTATGTGGGGGTTTTTGGGGTCCAATATTATGATTCTTTTGTAAAAATTGAAAAATTCTAGATGGCGGCTCCAAAGTGGCGGACGAGTTTTATGATTATGGTCCGATTCTATTCAAAATTGGTATGTGGGGGTTTTTGGGGTCCAATATTATGATTTTTTTGTAAAAATTGAAAAATTCTAGATGGCGGCTCCAAAATGTCGGACGAGTTTTGTGATTATGGTCCGATTCTATTCAAAATTGGAGAATAATAGTTAAAAAAATTAAATAATAATAATAGTTTCAAAAACTAAAAAACACGCTTTAATAGAAAACAAAACTAAAAAGTTGAAAACAAATAATAGTTTAAAAACCACGCTTTAATAGAAAACTGAACTAAAAAGTAGAAAATAAGAATACAGTGATTAACAACAAATTTATTTCATCGTAAAAAAGCGTGGGGTGCTTTTTAAGATATTTTCATAATTATTCTACTTTTACCAATATCTGTCCATGAAATATTAACAACAATTGACATCAAGCACCCCACGCTTTTTTACGATGAAATAAATTTCTTGTTATTCACTGTATTCTTATTTCAAACTCATTTAAAATTATTTTCTACTTCTTAGTTTAGTTTTCTATTAAAGCGTGTTCTTTAGTTTTCAAACTATTATTTTTATTATGGGCATTTTTCAAGGGATTTGTAACCAGCCTCAGAGCTAAGGAGACTTTATATAAGACATAAAAACTATAAGAATCAAATCAATTAGTCAATCTCTTCAAATTAATGCTGTGAAAAAGTCCAGTTGATTGAAGGGTAATAATCATTATCAGTATATTATTATTCTAGGAATACAACACTTGATGTTGAGGTAGCTTGTTTAGATATAAGTCCTTTGGGTGAAGGAGCTGCGACTTCGGACTTGGTCGCCGTAGGTTTGTGGACAGACATTTCTGCCCGTATATTAAGATTACCAGATCTATCGGAAGCTACTAAAGAACTGTTGGGCGGCGGTAAGCGAACGATTCCTGAAATCCTATTACAAAGTTGATTATTATCATTATTTTTTAGAAATAATTCCCCGATCGGTACTGATGGCCAGCTTCGAAGGTCACAATTACCTCCTGTGTGCTCTCGGCGATGGATCCATGTTCTATTTTTCGCTGCACAAAGACTCCGGGGCACTGACGGACAAGAAGAAAGTTACTCTCGGTACTCAACCGACTGTACTAAAGACATTCAGATCTCTCAGTACGACGAATGTTTTCGCTTGTTCTGATAGGCCGACGGTTATTTATTCTTCTAATCATAAGTTAGTGTTCTCCAATGTTAATATGAAAGAAGTCAATCACATGTGTTCGTTGAATGCAGAAGCTTATCCCGACAGGTGAGTAGAATAGTGTATAGCTTTCTTTTCTTTCTTGGTTATTAACTGGTTAAATTGAATTATTTATCAAATTAAATTGTTTTATTGAATATTTAATTGTTTGAGGGATATTTGAATGAATGTGTATATTATTTTTCAGTTTAGCTTTAGCAACAGATACATCGGTCACTATAGGAACAATAGATGAAATTCAAAAATTACACATACGTACAGTTCCGCTACAGGAATCGGCGAGAAGAATCGCTTACCAAGAACAAACACAGGTTAGTGTTTCCATAATAATCGTTCCTCTAACTTTAACAAAAAATATGTCTTTGAAAAGAGGCGGTATGAAAATACCTAGGAAAATTACTGGTAAAAAAAAATCTCCACGCTGTTTTTTTTTGTTAGTTCCAGAAACTAAGTGAAAATGCAGGATCACAAAAATCATTGACATATTTATTTGAAGGAATACGGTGCAGATTTTTCGAAAGTGGAGTATTTCAATGCAAAAATGTTATGGTACTTAAATTTCAAATCATCTAAATCTCTCCTTTATCGAATTATTAGTAAGTCAAAAGTCTCATTCCTACCTTCTAAAAAAAAGGAAAATTATGTTATCATTTTTCTTTTTGAGCCAATGTCCATAAATAAGTATTTTTATGAGCATATTGTATTTTTAACCGACGAAACCAAAAAGGAGGAGGTTATCTAGTCGACGCGTATATTTTTTTTTTTTATGTATGATCACGCATAACTTTTTAGTAATTATTTTTACAGTAGATAGGGTGTACTTTGAAGGTGGTGCCATTTCAATTTAAAAGATGAAATCCACCCCTAAGGGTAGCAAAACAGGCATAACTTTGTACTGGGTTCTTCGATTTGGACGATTCTTTTTTTAATAGATAGGGTATACCTTATATTTGGATTTCGAATGGAATTATCCACCCTTACGGGTAGAAAAATAGGGGATAATTGATTTTTCACTTGTGAACATTGGCACACACATACATACTTGACAATGACAGATCGCTACTGACATTATTTTTGTTCCACATCCGTCAAAATCATTATATTCTATGAGAGGATGGAATGATATACAAAGTAATGAAATAAACTAACCAGAACAACAAAAATAATTTATATTACAACAAATAGTTCTATATGGGGTTTTAGCCACGCTGATTGATTGAATTTCAGAATTTTCATTACTTCTCGGCCCATGTTTTCCATTGTTTTTCCAAAACGGGGTTTTCCCCGATTGATTGAATTTGAATTTTATGAGTTTTTATTACTTTCCGACCTCATGTTTTTCCAGAAACTGCGTTGTTACCAAACTCATTTGTAGCTGCTGTCCGCAATTACGTATTCAGTTCTATATAGGGTTTTCTCCATGCCGATTGATTGAATTTCAGATTTAACGAATTTTCATTACTTTTCGCCTATGTTTTCCTTGTTTTTCCATAAACTGCGTTGTTACTTAATTTATACAAACTCAATTGTAGCTGCTGTGCGCAATTATGTACCCAGTTCTATATGGGGTTTTATCCACGCCGATTGATTGCATTTTTATTAATTTCCGATCTCATGTTTTCTATTGTTTTCCCTAAAACTGCGTTTTTACCTAATTTATACAAACTCATTTGTAGCTACTGTGCACATTCAAGTATTCAGTTCTATGTGGGGTTTTAGCCATGGCGATTGATTGAATTTCAGAATTTTATGAATTTTCATTACTTTCGTCCTCGTCCCTCCTAAAAAAAAAAAAAAATATGTTATTATTTTTTTTTTGTTTAGCCAATGTCCATAAATAAGTATTTTTATGAGCATATTGTATTTTTAACCGACGAAACCAAAAAGGAGGAGGTTTTCTAGTCGACGCGTATATATATTTTTTTTTAATGTATGATCACGCATAACTTTTTACTGTGACGTCCGATTCCGATAATTCTTTTTTCAGTGGATAGGGTGTACTTCGAAGTTGGTCCCATTTGAATTTTAAAAGTAAATCCACCCCTAAGGGTAGCAAAATGAAGATATTGATGACTCACCCTCTGAATTCTGGTCCGTTAAAAATTATCCACCCTTCCGGGTAGAAAAATAGGGGATAATTGATTTTTCACTTGTGAACATTGGCACACACATATGTAGTTGACAATGACAGATCGCCACTGTCATTATTCCACATCCGTCACAATAATTATATTCCTATTAGAGGATGGAATGATATACAAAGTAATGAAATAAACTAACCAGAACAACAAAAATAATTTATATTATAACAAATAGTAAAAGTAGATAATCATATTATTCAACTGGTAATAGTTGAAGTAAGGTGGGTAAGTATTTTGGAAGTAATAAAAAAACAAGCAGTTAGTAATTAGTAGATTCCAGCCACAAAAAATTGAAAAATAAAAACGTTTTAACAAAAAATTAAACCGACGAAATACGGAACTGAAAAGTAAAAAATAAAATAAACCTTCTTAGTCTGAATAACTAAGCTCCTAAACTAATGTAAGTAACTAATTTTGAGTTGGCGCCAAACGAACAATCAACGAAGATCATTAAATTACTTAGAATGTCAAAAAATTATCAGAATGTCACCGCGCAACTCGATGCCATCATTTTACGCCTTACCTAATTCATTTGCTTGTTCGTTTGGCGCCGGCTCAAAATTAGTTACTTACATTAGTTTAGGAGCTTAGTTATTGAGACTAAGAAGGTTTATTTTATTTTTTACTTTTCAGTTCCGTATTTCGTCGGTTTAATTTTTTGTTAAAAAGTTTTTATATTCATTTTCTGTTTTCCAAAGCTGGAGATAACATTTTTAACGGCGGGTTATAAGGGTATTTACATAAAAAACAAGACATACTGTGAGCCAAATCGTAAATTAATTGTGATTTCCAGACATTCGGAGTTGTGACGGCCCGTATCGACATCCAAGATTCCACGGGACTGAATCCAGCGAGGCAGAGTGCCTCGACGATGGCCCAATCTGTAACGATATCCAGTAGCGTAGGCTCATTAGCTATAAGTAAATCGGGCAGCAGCAGTCTCCTGGGTGGCAATCTGGTTCCCGACTATGGGCAAGAGATGGAAGTGCATAATCTCCTCATCATCGATCAGAACACCTTCGAAGTACTACACGCCCACCAGCTCATGCAGCAAGAGTACGCCATGTCGTTGATATCTTGCCAGTTGGGGAATGATTCGAATCCTTATTTCATAGTCGGTGAGTAAATAAGTGACGGTTGTCTTGAAAAAACATTTTTACCGATTCATTTGACCAAAAAAATCTTTACAGGCACGGCCAACGTCAACCCCGAAGAATCCGAACCGAAACAGGGCAGGCTCCTTGTATTCCACTGGAACGAAAACAAACTGACGCAGGTCTCCGAAAAAGAAATCAAGGGCGCCTGCTATTCCCTTGCCGAATTCAACGGCAAACTCTTGGCCTGCATCAACAGCACGGTGCGATTGTTTGAATGGACGGCGGAAAAGGAACTAAGACTGGAATGCTCGCATTTCAATAATATAATATCGCTTTTCCTGAAAACGAAAGGCGATTTCATCCTGATCGGGGATTTGATGAGGAGCATGACGCTTTTGCAATATAAAACGATGGAAGGTAGTTTCGAGGAGATCGCTCGGGATTATAACCCCAATTGGATGACGGCTGTGGAGATACTGGACGACGACATTTTTTTGGGGGCAGAGAACAACTTCAATATGTTTGTTTGCCAGAAAGACAGCGCAGCTACAACGGACGAAGAACGATCGCAGATGCACGAGGTAGGGCAGTTTCACGTAGGAGATATGATAAATGTCTTCAGGCATGGGTCTCTGGTTATGCAGAATATCGGGGAGACTTCGACTCCTACAAGGGGGTGTGTGCTGTTTGGAACTGTGGGTGGAGCCATAGGTAAGTTCATTAAGTATTTTTAGGGGGTCGGTTTTTAGAAGAAAATATAAACCTTTTTCAAATTGATACACAGCTCACTGAAAATTGTATTTTCATATGAACTCTATAATTGGAAGGGAAAGTATGGTTCAAACTGTTATTTTGTTAATAAAAGGAAAAAACTTCGACCGCTGATATTTTTATATTAGCTGGTACCATAATAAAGTATACAAACACAAAAAATAGATCTTTTTCCAAAATGTTGCTTTATATGTGAAGTGCTCAAACATTCCTGTTCTAAATAGACTAACATAATTAGTTCATTCATTCCTATATTGTTTTATATCTGTTATAGTATTTGTAACAAAAACTTGACACTTGAAAAACAAATCTATTTATCCTGTTCTGAAAATTATATTTTGAATATTGGTTTCTACTGTGATTATGAGAAGCTTCTAAATTTTATTGACATCAAGGACCATTAAAATGTTGGATTAGGCTAAAGATTCACACTTCAATTGAGATGATAATTTTCCCCTTGAATTACATTGAGACCAGAGGACATTCAAAATATCATTTTGTTTGGAATTCTCATTAAAATTGATTTCCTTGAAATTTGCTATGCAAATATTGACCATATTATATTCTTCGATATGGATGTAAAAAAAACTCCAATTCTTCAATACCAATTTTTGGAAACATAACTCCAGTAAAAAATATATCTACATAATTTTGATAAATCTAATACAGCCATACTTACCTAGAGGTTTATTGAAATTCAGCTCAGTTTTTCGGAGCTCAATGATCATCAAATCATCATCGGAAATGGTTCTACTGTGAAATATAACCACATGTTTTCCATTGTTCTCACATAAACTGCGTTGGTACCTAATTTATACAAATTCATTTGTAGCTACTGTGCACATTCAAGTATTCAGTTCTATGTGGGGTTTTAGCCATGCCGATTGATTGAATTTCATGAATTTTCATTACTTTCGTCTTCATGTTTTCCATTGTTTTCCCAGAAACTGCGTTGTTACATAATTTATACAAACTAATTTGTAGCTGCTGTTCGCAATTATGTATTCAGTTTCAGCCACGCCGATTGATTGAATTTCAGAATTTTCATTACTTTCAGACCTCATGTTTTCCATTGTTTCTCAAGAAACTGCGTTGTTACTTAATTTATACAATCTCATTTGTAGCTGCTGTTCGCAATTATGTATTCAGTTCTATATGGGGTTTTAGCCACGCCGATTGATTGAATTTCAGAATTTTATGAGTTCACTTTCCGATCTCGTTTTCCATTGTTTTTCCAGAAACTGCGTTGTTACTTAATTTATACAAACTCAATTGTAGCTTATGTGCGCAATTATGTACCTAGTTCTATATGGGGTTTTATCCACGTCGATTGATTGAATTTTTATTTATTTCCGATTTCATGTTTTCTATTGTTTTCCCGGAAACTGCGTTTTTACCTACATTATACAAACTCATTTGTAGCTACTGTGCACATCTAAGTATTCAGTTCTATGTGGGGTGTTATCCATGACGATTGATTGAATTTCAGAATTTTATGAATTTTCATTACTTCGTCCTGATGTTTTCCATTGTTTTCCCAGAAACTGCGTTGTTACCTAATTTATACAAACTCATTTGTAGCTGCTGTTCGCAATTATGTATTCAGTTTTAGCCACGTCGATTGATTGAATTTCAGAATTTTCATTACTTTCAGACCTTATGTTTTCCATTGTTTTTCCAGAAACTGCGTTGTTACCCAATGTATACAAACTCAATTGTAGCTGCTGTGCGCAATTATATATTCAGTTCTACATGTGGTTTGAGCCACGCCGAACGATTGAATTTCAGAATCTTATGATCTTTCATTACTTTCTGATCTCATGTTTTGCATTGTTTTTCCAGAAACTGCGTTGTTACCTTATTTATACAAACTCAATTGTAGCTGCTGTGCGCAATTATATATTCAGTTCTACATGTGGTTTTAGCCACGCCGATTGAATTTCAGAATCTTATGATTTCATTACTTTCGATCTCATGTTTTCATTGTTTTCCCAGAAACTGCGTTGTTACTATTTATACAACTCATTGTAGCTGTGTTCGCAATTATTGTTCAGTTCTATATGGTGTTTTAGCCACGCCGATGATAGAGTTTCAGAATTTTATGAGTTTTCATTATTTCCACCCCAGTTTTTCCGAACTGCGTTGTTACCAAATTTATACAAATAATTTGTGCTGCTGTCCGTAATTACGTATTCAGCCTATATGGGATTTTAGCCACGCAGATTGATTGAATTTCAGAATTTTCATTACTACTCGACCTCATGTTTTTCATTGTTTTCCCAGAAACTGCGTTTTTACCTAATTTATACAAACTCAATTGTAGCTGCTGTCTGCAATTAAGTACTCAGTTCTCTATGGAATTTTAGCCACGCCAATTGATTGAAATTTTACACCTCGAACAATAGGCCATGATTATGGTATCGGATTACCATTTAAAAGGAGTCTCTAGATGTCTGGCAGTAGTATAGCTTTGTATAGTACCATCAGAGAGAAGCGATTCCAAGTTCAGTGAAAGCATTAGGTAATACTTATATTAGACTCATACTCGAAGGGTTTACACATCCAAAGATGTAAATAAACTGTACTGTTTTATAACATCAGTATCCTCAGATGTCTCCACGTCCCCAAATGCCTAATCTATTTTTACATTACTGAATATTTAGGATTGGATTAAGTATTGGGTTTTAAGGAAGTTTCCGACTTTTTATCATTAATAATGTAATGAAAATTAAATATCCTCTGGTAATGTTTCTGGTAGAATTCAATGCAAACAAAACACAAGCATGTCTTTTCTCTAGAAAAGCCGATCTCACTGTGCCTAACATAACTTTGTCAGGAGTAACCATACCACTGAAGCCATCCATATCGATGCTTGGTATTACTATCAGCAATAACCTTTCCTGGGAAAATCACGTGAGGTCCATTGCCAAAAGTGCATCCCAAAAACTTGGTTTTTTGTTTCATGCCAAGAGCTATTTCACCCCCAGTCAGCTGCTTATGATCTATAAGGCACAGATCCGACCTGTCCTGGAATACTGTTCCCATATTTGGAGTGCGGCACCTAAACATATCCTGAGGCTATTGGATTCTGTCCAAAAAAGGGCAATTCGTCTCGTCGGTGATGCCTCGCTTACAAACTCGCTCACTTGTCTGGAACACCGTAGAAAAGTTGGCGATTTGTCTCTATTCTATAGATATTTTCATGGGCGATGCTCTTCTGAAATATCAACAATCGTTCCTGCTTTGGCAGTCTCTTCGAGATTAACCCGTCAAGTTCAGTCATCACACCCCTTCGTGGTCACTTCGGAGACCTGCAGAACATCACTTTCCAAAGACTCGTTCATCCAACGAACAGCGAGGCTTTGGAACTCATTGCCTAGGGAGGTGTTCCCCGAGGCATACAACCTTCAGAAATTTAAGAAGAACACCAACTCCTACCTTCTTTCCCTAGGTTCCCACGATGTTCTCTGAACATTACAGGATATCCCTTTTCGTGGGAACCAGAACATAAAAAAAAATATAGGTTTTTGTTAAATATTGGTTTTTGCTACAAGAAATTGTGCTTGATTTATTTTCACAAAAATCCATAATCTCTCACTATGGATCCCCCTACTGGAAAACAGAAGAAATACAATACTAAATGAACATCTAATGTACATGTGTTAAATTTTGACAGATTTGTCAGATAGGTGGGATAAAGAAGTGGATGGAGTGTTTCTAAAAATGTTTCATAGGAATTTTCGATATTTTTCCGTGAATTAGTTAGGGTACTGAAGAGTTGTAAATTTCTTAATATCATTCACATTACCTGGAAAAAAGAAATTTGGAGATTGTCATGAGAATCCTCTCACTTATTTCTCAATAACATTTGTTCCATTGAGACTTGAGTAATATCAATAGTTATGCAAGGCATCATTATTCAGGTTGTTTTCAGCGAAATCTCAGCTTGGAATAAATATTTCTATAATTATTTGTTTGCAGGTCTGGTCACTCAAATACCCCAAGATTTCTATGAATTCTTGACAGACCTCCAAAGCAAATTGTCCACGGTGATCAAATCTGTCGGAAAAATCGAACATTCGTATTGGAGGGCATTCCACACAGATATCAAAACGGAAAATAGCGAGGGATTCATAGACGGTGATCTGATTGAGAGTTTTTTGGATTTGTCGCATGATAAAATGAAAGAAGTTGCAGATGGATTATCGGTAAGTTGAGGGTGCCTCAAGGATCCATTTTAGGGCCTTTTTTGTTTATTATTTAAAAGGGCACCTCTACATACTACAAATTTATTATAGGGTTTTATTTCTGAACTTTTATTTTCAGGTAACAGTGGAGTACTTAGTGAAAATGGTCGAAGATTTAACTAGGATACATTAGTTAAGAGAATCGTGTAAGGTTCGTTTTTATGTTGAAATTAATCAATTTCATGAGTTTTTCTATAGAAAAATCTGTAGAAGTATGTTCATAATAAAGTATTTCTCACAAAATAAAAAAAACCTTTATTACCTAACATACGTTATCAAAAATATTCATTCTAACATTAGTGTTCTGAAAACGTGTTCGTATGCAGTCTTGATTAGAAACTGGAAGTTAGTTTTTTCCTGCAGCTGGTGAAGCATTTCACTTTCTGTAAGTGTATCCAGAGGCGGGAGCAAATTTTGTGGGTCAGCACCTAGGAAAAATCTCTTTTTTATGATAAAAAATCAAAGAACAGTTTTGGAAGAAAATATTTTCTATGTTGGCCAACTTGGTATAGATAAAAATATTAATTTGATGAAATGGGTAAAATAACAATAATTGACCAACGACAGTTATAAATTGGAATATGTTGGAAAATCTCAAATTTCCATAACCACATCCCTTAAACATACTCCTTTTTCCCACGATAATCCAATTGTAGACAAAAATAGATGATATTTACCCAAAACCATTGATATATCGATCAACTTGAAGAACAAGGTGCCTTGCAAAATGTCCATGGGAGAGTCCAGATTCTTGAAATTCCAAGAATCCCGCAGTATGGCGCTCCTCCAAATCTTGAGCTGTAATTCATCCCTCAATTCGTCGTCCCTGACATAAGCGAGTACCTCCAAGGCTTTTTTGAACTCCAGTTCTCCAGCATCGGTGTACTCCTTACAAATATACAGGTTTATCAAGTCTTCAGGGGGAATCACAGGGGGTCGCGCTATGTCATACCCGAATTGTTGCAATACATAGTCGGGAAGGTCTTCTTGGAAAGTGACTAGATCGAGGCGGCTATTGATGTTTTGCACATAATCGTTTACGTCGTTTGTGTTTGTCCCGGCGAGTTTGGATAACTTGCTGAGGCTCAGCATCGTTTTCTGTCTTGTGAGCGACTCCTTTTCGTTATTGGCAAGATTTCCTGGAAAATGATATGTAATTGAAGGGGGGAGCTGCAGAAGCAGAACGTTTCAAAATTGAGGTTATTTCTATATGATCCCCAAAATCCAACAGTAGTTTGGTTACAGGTAAGTCAGTAGATAAAAACGGTAAATCAGAAAATGACTTGACAAATCTAGCTTAGTTTTGCAGTAGTGAAGTGGGTCGAGCCCAAAGTATTCCTATTTCCTAGAATCAAATCAAAATATGCTTTATAGTCAGAAGAAAACAATTCTTATGGACTCAGAAGAATAAAAAATGGTGCATATTAAACCTGTATATTGTTTCGAATTCAGTAAGCCACTGCCATTGTTCATGTCAGAAGCGACCGAAAAACCCCGCATAGTTAGCGAATGACCCACCTCACGGATTCCAAAAAGGCATCGTGACTGGTTCAACTCACGCCGAGCATTCTCTATTGAGCACTCAACGAGAATATTCTAGAATTCAGTCAAATGCATGTACATTTGACAAATAAAGTATATTTATAATTAATATTATTATATAAATAACGGCGGAGATGCGGCGAGAAGGACAGTTATTTGTTTGATCAGTTAGAGTCAGTAAGAGTAAATATCTAGTTACATCACACATGCACTCTGAATATGGGGAAAATACTTTCCTTACGTGTTTTTGCCTCCTGAACACGAATCCGGAAGAAAAATGCGGCGGTCTCATACTGTTTCCTAGTTACAGCACTTTAAAAAAAGCTAACCTCATTTTCAAGCACCGTTTTTTCGCACAAAAATCACTCAAAATGCCTCCTTCTTTGTACCAGCATAAACAATACACCCCAAATCACTTATTTTCGACACAACTTTGCACAAAATATCGTCGTTTTTATCGAAAAAATCCTGCTTCTTACACAGTTGCAAATGAACAATTTTTGTTCCTTTGACAGAAGTCATTCCAAATGTCTTCTGTCAAAGAAACGAAAATTGTTCATTTGCAACTGTGTAAGAAGGAGGATTTTCGATAAAACGACGATATTTTGCAAATGGCCGAAAATAAGTGATTTAGGGTGTATTGTTTATGCCGGTAAAAAGAAGGAGGCATTTTGAGTGATTTTGTGCGAGAAAACGGTGCTTGAAAACGAGGTTATTTTTTTTTCAAAGTGCTGTAACTCGGAAACGGTATGAGACCGCCGCATTTTTCTTCAGGAGGCAAAAACACGTAAGAAAAGTATTTTTCCCATATTCAGAGTGCATGTGTGATGTAGCAAGATATTTACCTCAGTAAGCGATCTAGATACAGCGTCGTGCACAATATTTTACTTGTAAACTGTGATTTATTGAATCAATTGACAAATATATTACTGGGTTGTGTTTTCAAAGGGCAAATAAACGGGCATTCATTCGTTCAGTATTTGCAATAGTCACAGTTCCCAGTTTCGTAACAGTGCAAATAAGATTAACAAAACATAATCAGTAATAAAAAAAAATTAACATCTTGAATTTGAAGTGTAAAATTGCACTAATACCATTGTCTAAAGTACATGGTCAGTCAATATCTTTAAAAATGCAAAACTATACTCCATTTTTTCTTAGAAAAAGCAGTAAGGAAAAATGCCGAAATGATTCGTGCTAAATTTGTTCCATATCACTCGGATATATCATTTTTTTGGGTACCAACAGACTAACCCCATCTACTGATGGGTCCCATCTTAACCAATGATGAACCTGTATGGTTGACTGACTTGTCGCTAATACTGAAATAAGGTAATTTGACCATCCCCACAAGGTAGGAATGGAAAGACAGACCCCCAAACCATGGATCAACCTGGTACACAGATGGATCAAGATTTGGGGGAATGTCTGGCGCAGGGGTCTACGAAGAAGGAACAAAGAGAGAAATCTCAGTTCCTTTAGGCAAATATGCCTCAGTGTTCCAGGCTGAAGTATATGCTATACTCACCTGTGTCCAGGAAAATCTCAACAATAAAAGTCGAGGGCCTACTGCCATCTACTCGGACAGCAAAGCTGCTATTATGGCGTTAGGTGCAAATAGGATTGTATCCAAACTCCAAACTGAGTGTAGAAACGCCATAGAAAGTTTATCGAAAACAAGCAAAGTCAGCCTCATATGGGAGTGTCCCCGGGAACGAGGATGCAGACAGATTAGCCAAGATAAGATCGGGAAAGACCCCAGTTGGGCCTGAACCCATCTTGGGAATACCCAGCAGCCTGGCAATCTCAAATATGGAGGAACTGCTACAAAAGCAGTTCCTTAAAACATGGCAAGAGGCGCCAGGCATGAGACAATCAAAGCTCCACATAAAGGAGCCATGGAAAAAAATGTCTAAAGAGATCCTGTCACTTAACAGACGGGACATCAAGACTGTGACTGGGCTCCTAACGGGACATAATCACCTGAACAGGCACATGGAGCTCATCGGATCACAGATGATCCCCTATGTAGATGGTGCCTGGAAGATGACGAGACATCGTCGCACATCCTCACTGAGTGCCCAGCTTTGGTGCACCAGAGGGAGATCAACCTTGGGAGCATAATTCTGAAGCCAGAGGACGTCAAGGAGATTCAGCTGAGGAAGTTGCTGAATTTTGTCAAAGAAATCGGCATGCCCAGCTGATTTTCTCAGAACAAGTGGGCGCACAATGGGCCCAAATAGAGAGGCCTACGTGCACGGGGTTCTTCGGAACCAGCCCACCTTGTGCGAAGAAGAAGAAGGTAATTGGATGTCTCGACCGACACAAAGGGTTTGCTAAAGTAAAATTCATTCATACTATAAAAGGGATGGTCGCATAACAATTCCTTAACCTTTTTTCTACAAAATATGTCCGACTGAATTTCTTTTGAATGTAATAGTAAGCAGTTATATATTTTCAGACCACTATATATGATAGAATCCTTGACAAGGTTATTGGTGGGTAGTGGTGTTAGGATGAACGTGTCTTATAGTTAGATAACGCTACAATATACAGGGTGTAATCTAACATCTTGCACACCCGTGAATGACGAGTGTATAATGCCATTTTATAACAAATTACAGTGGTTAAAAATCTGAAAAAAAATATTGAAAACATGTTTTGTACTTAGTAAAATTCGACAAAATTTTGGGTAGCGCCTAATTTCAGGTGACCTGCTCAGAGGAAAACTTCGGCGATTGCCGAATGCAATTAACATTTAACTTGACATTTGAATAAGAAGGAATGAGATAGATATTCAATTTCAAAGTGAAGAAAACATATCTAACCTTGTTATATCCAAACTGGTGATAAAGTCAGAACTAGTTGACTTCATACTCTGCTTTGAGGCACTTATCATAATTAGCACAGTCACTGGTAAGAAACAAACGACACAAACACTATTGAAAAGGGAAACATTCGCAATTGCAGATTGTTTTGAAAAATCACAGCCATTGTAATGAATCAGACATCGGGTGAACTGAACACTGTTGCCAAGCAAGATTCTTGCATGCACGGTTTACGAACAAAAGTTTGTGTTTTCTGATTGGCTGGTGAATGAAAGATCCTAAACAGTACGCGATTTGCAGGAGAGTTAATTTGTACATTATTGTCTTTGTCTTTTGCTGGTTCTTAAAACTAAACACCGAGCTGTTCCGTGCGAATTTTGAAGAGAAGAAGACAAGATGAATCACTCGTCGCATTCGGGTTGGAGTCCCCAATCACTGTGCGGGCGTTTTCGTACTAGATATCTAGTGAACGCCCGCACAGTGATTGGTGACTCCGGAATCCAACCAGAATTGAAATTTACTACTTTATTCATAAATGCGACGAGTGACTCATCTTGTCTTCTACGCACGGAACAGCTCGGTGTTTAGTTTTAAGAGCCAGCAAAAGACAAAGACAATAATGTTCAAATGAATTCTCCTGCATATCGCGTACTGTTTTCTGATTGGTTGCTAATTACGATCTTTTATGCACCAGCCAATCAGAAAACACTAGTAGAACCTAACAAACTTTTGTTCGTAAACCATGCATGTGCGAATCTTGCTTCAAATCAAATTAAAATATACTTTATTGCCTGAAGAAAATAAATCTCATTGACAAAGTGTTAAAATAGCTAAATACTACTCACACATAATGAGTGGATGAAATTTCGAAGTTTAAAAAAAAACACTTGAAATAATTTAAGTAAAAAAGCATTAAAAACTATAGTATCCTAGGTATACCTTTAAACATGTTTTGAAAATAATTGTGAATATACATGCAGACACATTAAAAATTCACTTAGACTAGATTTAGAAAAAATAAAAACATTGAGTAATACAGGTATCAGTCAGTTATAAAATGAAAGTAAGACGAATAAAATAAGTAAATGTTTAAAAATAAAATATGTTATCTGAATTGAATTGACTAGTTCCTACATAAATTACAATCACAAGATAATCAACACATTTTAACAAAAAATTAAACCGACGAAATACGGAACTGAAAAATCAAATAAACCTTCTTAGTCTCAATAACTAACAAACAAGCAAATGAATTAGATAAGGCGTAAAATGATGGCATCGAGTTGCGCGGTGACATTCTGATAATTTTTTTAAAAGTAATTTAATGATCTTCGTTGATTGTTCGTTTGGCACTGACTCAAAATTAGTTACTTAATTAGTTTAGGAGCTTAGTTATTGAGACTAAGAAGGTTTATTTGATTTTTTATTTTTCAATTTCTTGTGGCTGAAATGTACTAATTACTACCTACTTGTTTTTTGATTACTTCCAAAATACTTACTTACCCACCTTACTTCAACTATTACCAGTTAAATAATATGATTATCTACTTTCACTATTTGTTGTAATATACATTATTTTTGTTGTTCTGGTTAGTTTATTTCATTACTTTGTATATCATTCCATCCTCTCATAGAATATAATGATTGTGACGGATGTAGGAGAACAAAAATAATGACATTAGCGATCTGTCATTGTCAACTACATATGTGTGCCAATGTTCACAAGTGAAAAATCAATTATTCCCTATTTTTCTACTCGTAAGGGTGGATAATTCCATTCGAAATCCAAATATGATCAACTATGAGGTATATCTAATAAAAAAAAAACATCCAAATCGAAGAACCCAGTACAAAGTTATGCCTGATAGAATCGGTTAACGGACCAGAATTCAGAGGGTGAGTGATCAATATCCTTCATTTTGCTACCCCTAGGGGTGGATTTCATCTTTTAAATTCAAATGGGACCAACTTCGAAGTACACCCTATCCACTGGAAAAAGAATGATCAGAATCGGACGTCTCAGTAAAAAGTTGTGCGTGATCATACATAAAAAAAAAATATACGTCGACTAGAGACCCTCTTCCTTTTTGGTTTCGTCGGTTAATAAAAAATAATTACAATGGGCAGATGTAGTACGGAGAAGATAAGAATTAATGACAAATACATACACGCATATACATTGGCAACAGTGTTCAGTTCACCTGATGTCTGAATCATTACACTGGCAGTGATTTTTCAAAACAATATGCAATTGCGAATGTTTCCCTTTTCAATAGTGTTTGTTTCTTACCAGTGACTGTTATAATTATGATGAGTGTCTCAAAGCAGAGCATGAAGTCAACTAGTTCTGACTTTATCACCAGTTTGGATATAACAAGGTTAGATGTTTTCTTCACTTTGAAATTGAATATCTATCTCAGGAAGCCTGCAATGTATACATTTACCGCTCAGTTCAACATTCTACCTTATTTAAATGTCGAGTTAAATGTTTATTGCATTCGGCAATTGCCAAAGTTTTCCTCTGAGTAGGTCACCTGAAATTAGGCGGGCGGCGCTACCCAAAATTTTGTTAAATTTTACAAAGAACAAAACATGTTTTCAATTTTTTTTTCCAGATTTTTAACCACTGAAATTCGTTATAAAATGGCATTATACACTCGTCGTTCACATGTGTGTAAGAGGTTAGATTACACCCTGTATTTGTCGTGATTCTTGTGGATTGAGCAGGATGTTTCTAATAGAAAATCGACAATACCGTGAGAATCCTGTGATTTTTTAATAGCTCCTTACAAAAATCACACGGCTTTACTATGTGTAAAGCCTACCCTGCATAATACAGTTAGTAAGAATTTCAGTTGATATGTAAACCAATTTCTCAAATGCAATTTCTCTAGAGATAAAGAAGCCTTAATAATGGCCTACTTCTCATGACCGGAAAGAATTAATGAACACCCATAGCAATAACGATTAATTTTCAATGTTTATGTATAAGAAATTCACAACTGATTTGTTTTGTAATCAGAATTGACTTAAATAAGTTTTGAATTGATGCAGGCGATATTTGATGAAAATCTATTTTAAAGTAACCAAAAGACACTCAGTATGTAATATTTCGAAATCTTTATCAAAACAATGTTTTTCAGTCGAGAGGCGAGTAGCAAAAGTTGAATTTGTTTTTCCATTGACGAAACAGTTCCTATGTTCTGATAATCGTTTTTTAAATGTTCTGCCTGTTTGGCCTATGTAAAAACTTGCACAAGAGCCACAAATTAATTTATATACTCCAGAAACTTATAAGATTAAATGATTTCCCAACGTTTTTTTACGTGGGTACCATGATAAGGCCTAGTCAACAAACAAGAGATTCGCACAATAAACTTAGTTATATTTCCCGGTATTTCAGTTAATAACTGATCAGAATCAATTCAAAATCGATAATGGGACTTAAAATGGTAAGTTTCAATTATTGTTTTTGTGAAGTTACATACATCCAAATAGTTTTTGAATGTAAATAACAAGTAAGCTGGTCTTGACTTTTTTTAATAATATTTATAAACAATAAAACTTACTTAAGGTATCTGCAGCCGTTGGAAATTTCCCATCAAATATTTGTTGCATCCAAGACAAAGAAGGATGATCCGATAAGAAATTGGACAATTTTTCATTATTTTTAACGGTTCCTGCCTTTCTACACCTGTCTATGAGCTTTCCTTGTTTGTTCTGTTTGAGGAACCAATTGTATACATATTCAGAGAATCCACTGTCATTAAAGCGATCCATATACTCATCCAAACGGTTCTGATTATCTGTCAATTCGCATATAATAACCAGTGTCTCAAAATCCAGGTATTTTTCTGCAAGCGAAGCTGCTCTTTCGTATTCTTTCGCATTCACTAAAAATTAAAAAACAAATGTATTTGACTTAATTCCTCAATGTAAAAAAAAGCAATTGTAACAAAATCTCTGACTTACATAAAGGCTTGATCAATTTATGCCTATCAGAACAGTACTGCTTGTATGCAATATTTTCTCTCTGGTTATTCTTGATACTCTCCAGATGACATTTTTTCCCATCCAACAAAAGGTCTGTGAGTGCTACGAAATGGTCTAACAGGGAGTTCCTCAACTGTCCTTGACTCGTTAATTTCAGCCCAAAGTTGAACGTTGAACTGTGCTGAAATTACAACATAATATCCTCGAGGATTGTTCTTGGCCTCATTAAATTCTCCCATATAAGTATTCACTTTGAGATACCTGTTGTAAAAGGGCATCAGCGACACCTTCCACTCCATTCGCTGCAGTCCAAGGGAGAAATTCGAGGTTGAGCGTCTTTGCAACTTCCGAGGGAACAAAGTTATCGGCGTTTTGATTACGATATTGCATCACCTCATTCAGTACAGTCTGAAAAACATGACACAAAACGTTTTCCAAGACCAAGACGAAAATCACTACCCACCAGAACAATTTCATTGGTATCATGAACAATTTGTGCGACCTGAGGAGGGCTCAAATCCGAATGTGCAGAATCTTCGCAATAGTTTACTAATTCTTGGATTCCCCTCTGAACCTTGCTCACTTCTCTGTAAAAGACGTCCTGATTGGTAAGGCCATTTCCTGTTTCTGTTTTGTAGTGAACAATCGCCTTTTCGAGAGCCTCCTCCATAATCAAACTGTTGGGAAGGCTTTTCATGACCACAGCGGCTGTGATTTTCTCCAAAAGTTCACCTAATATTAGGAAAAGACCAAAAATATTTATTCACATCTTCGATAGAAATTGTCACAAAATTTACGTTGGACAAACTGGATGATGACTAGAAACTAGTTTTGAAGAACACACCAGATATAAATTAAATCAGATCAGGTGTATTTATAATGTATAAAACACTCACCTAAAGCTTGAACAGAATACATAGAAGAATCTCTGATAATACAAGCTGTTAATCTATCCCAGATACCGGATTCTCTGAGAAAGCGCAAATAGAGCGAGAAAGCTTTCTGTTTGTCTTCTAGCTGATGCAGAACTTGCATGGAATACGAACTACCCAAGCCTACGTTGGCAACTTTATTCCAACGTGGATCACCGGCTGGAATGTCGTCGAGTAAATCTTTGCAACACAAAATGGCGAATTTATCCAGTGGGCTGTTTATATTGGGCAACGTGGTGGCTTCCACAGGAAACAGTTCATTCAAAATGTCTTGATAGGCAGACTGTAAGAGATAAATTCAGTAATTAAAATGGATCATCTTTCACTTCCTAAAAAAACATCTATAAATAAATACCCTTTATTTAGCTATTTAGCACAATGCATATCAGACTTATACGGAAAACAAATTCACATTATCTTAACCTAATATATATATGAAACAACAGAGAAAAAAACAAAACGAAAATTGTACATACTTTATTTTCGATAATTGTTTGAGGGAAATTATGCTTTTTGTATCTTTTATATTTTGATCCAGACTGTTATATTTACTTATACCTTTAGAAAATATAGAATTCTGTCCTACAGCGAAACTTTTTTTTACACGCTTTATATTAGCTTCACTTGTATGTTTGTTTGTTTGTAACCGACTCCTTTGGGCGCGATTTTGACCCACTTCCAGACGTCCGAATGATTTGAAATTTGGCAGGTGTACATAATTCCGGTGACAATGCATCAAGAAATTTTTGTGTGAAAAAAAAATGGCGTACGAGTTTTGTGATTGTTCCGATTCGCTTCAAAATTGGTATCTGAGGGTTTTCGTGGTCGGAGGTTATGATTCTTTTGTCAAAATTGAAAAATTCAAGATGGCGGCTCCAAAATGATGGACGAGTTTTGTGATTATGGTCTGATTCCATTCAAAATTGGTATGTGGTGGTTTTTGGGGTCGGAGATTATGATTATTTTGTCAAAATTGAAGGATTCAAGATGGCGGCTCCAAAATGGTAGACGAGTTTTGTGATTATGGTCTGATTCTATTCAAAATTGGTATGTGGGGGTTTTTGGGGTCGAATATTTTGATTCTTTTGTAAAAATTGAAAAATTCAAGATGGGGCCGCGTTTTGTGATTATGGTCTGATTCTATTCAAAATTGGTATGTGTGGGTTTTTGGGGTCGAATATTATGATTCTTTTGTCAAAATTGAAAAATTCAAGATGGCGGCTTTAAAATGGCGGCCGAGTTTTGTGATTATGGTCTGATTCTATTCAAAATTGGTGGTTTTTGGGGTCGAATTATGATTTTTTGTCAAAATTGAAATTCAAGATGGCGGCCCAAAAGCGTTTTGTGATTATGGTCTGATTCTATTCAAAATTGGTATGTGGGGGCTTTTGGGGTCCGAGATTATGATTACCTAATTTAATAAGATTATTCCATTTTTTAGTTTGCAAAAAAATTATAAAAATAATAGTTTAAAAAAAACCACCACACTAAAAAGTAGGAAATGAATAATAGTTTAAAAAAACTAAAAAACACGATTTTATAGAAAACCAAACTAAAAAAAATAAGAAAAAAAATTATTTTATTTAAAAAAAAGCGTGGGGTGCATGGTATCAATAATTATATAGTACATTACACACCTAGGGCAGTAAAGTAAGAAATGTCTCAGATCAGCGTAATTGTTGGCCATGCACCCCACGCTTTTTGTAAATAAAATAAATGTTTTTCTTATTTTCTGTTTTTTTAGTCTGGTTTTCTATAAAAGCGTGTTTTTGAGTTTTTTTTTAAACTATTATTTATTTATCTGTGTTTTCCGTTTAGTTTTTCCATAAAACCCCCCAGAGAAAGATGTCTGATATGCTTTTGTGAGTACTAAAAATATTTTTATGCTACTAGATGGGCCTAGTTATATATTTATGCTACTAGATGGCCCCCTTGCTTGAAGTGATAGATATGACCGCCCTTAATTCTTCTAGGTCTTAATTATAGAGAATCTTGTATATAATATATATATATATATATATATATATAGTTACGTATCTTCATTATTTGGCAACTTTTGTAAAACATATTTTCCGTAAAATCACCCATTTTTACAATTTCTGCCTACTCCCTCAACTTTGACAACATTCTCATAATACATACCTGCTGATTACGGATATGAAAAATGAATGCAGCCTTCATTTGGCCCACCGTATCCTTATGAGCACTGTACATCTCATCAGGATCTATATTGTAGACGGACAGATTGTTTACAGCAACAGATTCATTGAAAGAAGTTTCCACAGGGGTGCCGGGACCAGCGGTTTGATTGAGAAAATCGCAAATTTGATCGTTACTACAAACCGCAACTAGACCATTGATTCTCGAGAAAAATACGGGAGTGTTGACACAAATAGATCCACCTGTAGATAAATTGGGGGTTTCAGTCGCCAAATCTCATAATTTATGTATCATGTTTATTTAAGAATCTCACCTAATAAAAAGTCTTGGGATGAATTGAATTCCAGCACGTCAGGTTCCTCTTGGGGTTTCACCACAGTGATACTTTTGAGGTTGTATAAATATGCACTAGTTCCACAAAGCAGAAATCTATACGATAAAGAATCACCTGGGTTCTCTTCTCTATACAACCCTGACATCTTCAAAGGTAGAAAATCTTTGATTTGCGAAGTTTCGTTTGTATAAAATGAGATCATAGCATAATGCACCTAAAAAAATGTAATATGATGCCTACTTTCGTAGAAACAATGTTTAAACAATTAAAAAGGAACAACATTGTATAAACAAAATTATTGAAAACACATACAAACTCTCATTCTTGAATGAATCAACATGAATATTCTTTTTTTTTTATTAGTAATGATGAAGAAATATAGATCAGTACTCAGAACAATATTCTGGTATAATAACTAGCATCAAAATAATCTCAATCCAATGAGCAAAACACATATTTTTTCATATTAAATCAAAGTATTGAGTGACGATTTTTGTATCAATTGCCATGTTTGAAATTCGAAATATGGGGGTAATGATTTAGCTCTTTTCAATATGGTGTCAAGTCAAAAATAAGTTAAGTATAGAGAAAAATAGCATAATTTTCACAGGAATTCCTCATTTTGAGTTGAAGAACATACAAAATTTTGGTATCCGGAGTTAGTCACTGATTGGTAATATCTCACTTGTGGGGACATCTGCATGTTGACTGCTGCAGCCAAAATTATGATGTTATCCTTGTCCGATTGGATATCTAATAACCAAGTATCGATTTCAGCTTGATCTCCAACACAGCTCTCCCAAATGACACTGTGGAATCTCTCTCTCACTGTTCGGTTCAGTTCCGAGATGGAAACTAAATTTTCCGTTTCCTGGTTGGACAGAATCCATTTCTGGAGAGAATGGCCAGCCAATACATACACCGTCCAAGTGCCATCTTTATTTGGGGCACTCACTACCCTTACAAGTCTCTGAAAATTGATCATTTGCTTAGCACTTTACTGAAAGTATTGTCCATTAGAATATAACCACCATGGTTTAATAGTAATATTAAAAAAAACAAATATATTCCAGATATTGAAAAAAATAAATGTACATATTCATAGAAGTCAATTTTTCTCTTTACGACAACAGATTAAAAAGGATATAAAAGTTGCATACGCACAATACGTGCAGGATACTGAGAACTCTATTATCACAGATCCCCTCGAATTTCTGGTCTTTCATAGAGAATAAAAGTGGCCACTCTCGGATTCCCGGAATTCTTTACTTTAATGATGTAGAATACAATTCTAAAAATATTGTCAATTGCTTTGCAAAATTCTTCAGCTGCGCCTACTCAACCCCTGACACATATATTGATATGTGATTAGTATGAATTCCGTGAATGAAAGCGAAGTTGTATTAGCTTTAAAAAAGTTGAAAGATAAATTAACCAGTGGCTATGATAGAATCCTAAGTTTTTTAGTCAAAGATTGTGCTCACATTCTAGCCAAGCAACTCCAAATAATCTTCAATACTGCACTAAAGACAAATACATTTCCACAAGTTTGGAAAAAAGTAACGTTATTCCAATTTTGAAAGCAAGAGAGATAAATGACATGAAGAACTTTCGACCCATCAAATTGCTATCTAACTTTGCGAAGGGCTTTGATATATATATATATATATATATATATATATATATATATATATATATATATATATATATATATATATATATATATATATATAATAGAATTTTTCATCAATGACATAGGAATGAGTATGGATAGTGAAATTATATTATTTGCCGATGACCTGAAAGTTTTTTGTGCTATAGAGTCACCTAACAACAGTCGAATTCTACAAAATGATTTGAATAAATTAGCCATCTGGTGCCTTTCAAACAAATTACCACTCAATTTAAGTAAATGTAAATATTCCACCTTTTCAAACGAACACATCATTCTTGATCACAATTGTACAATAATAATTTACTAGAAAAAAACGGTAGTTGCAAAGACTTGGGAGTATACTTTGAAACAAAATTTTAATTTGCATTCCACATAGAGAAAAGTGAATCTGCGGCGAAAATAATGTTGGGGCTCATATTTAGAAACTGTAAAGACTTTTAAAAACATGAAAAGTTTTATCAATCTCTTCAATTCATTTGTCAGATCCAACGACAGTTCATGAAATACGTCATTTACAAACTTGATGATGTCTACCCCAGTAAGGGAATAGATAATAATATATTATTTAAGCGTTTTGATTTCCTTTCTCTCGAGAATCTAAGAACATATTAAGCATATTCATTTACAAAGAACGGGTAAAGTCTTGTTAACTCACCCAAACTACTATCTCAACTAGACTTTCATGTACCAAGAATGAACGGTAGAAATGAACAGTGTTTTCACTTACCAACACCAAGAACAAATATATTCAAATCTCCTTTATTTGCAATGCGTAATAAATTCAATCAAGTTTGCCAGAAAGTTGACATATATTCAACACTTATTCGATCGCTTTGTTTTTTTTTTCCTTTTTTCTTTGTTTTTTTTTCCTCTCTCATTTCTTGTCTTTTCTCTGAGAATGTATGATTATTATTGTAACATGTATAGCTCGTCCAATATTGAAACGACCACTTTGGCCTTCCCCTACCTAACAACCAATTCTTCTCCAATATGCCCGAACTGTGGCTATTAATAGAAATTCCATAGGCGTACCACATTATTTGGTATAGGCGATACACGAGACATAGTTTTTGGCAGACGAGTTTTGTGATTTTTTGTCAAAATTCATGAATTCAAGATAATAAGTGCGCTACCTATTTATTATTCATATAAACGTAACCTTTCAAACACTGCATTTCAATATTGGACGAGCTCTATATATATATATATATATATAAACAGTCGTTATATCTAAATTTCTCCTTACAAAGCGCTACAGATGAAATCTTCAAAAATAGTATTCGGCACACTGCCATTGAATTTTCTTTAAATATTTCTATTCCAAAAGAATCTGAATATGAGGAATACTTTTTTGATTTCAGAAATGGAAATTATATTGGGATAAATGACTTTTTAGCTGACGTTAAATGGGAACATATTCTCTGTAACTCAGATGTTAATAATAACATTAATTGTTTTTATGACATTATTTATCATGCAACCCATCTATTTATTCCTTTAAAAAAATTCAAAACTTCTACCTTTCCCTCTTGGTTCAGTTCTAACCTCAGAAAAATGATTTATGACAAAAAGAACACTCATAAAAAATATAAGGAAACAGGCAACATTGATTACTATTATGATTTCTGAAAATTGAGGGACAGTTGTAAAGCTATTCAAGATCAGTGCTATGAAAATTACATTAATAAAATTGAAGATAATATCTCCGATAATCCAAAGGCCTTTTGGGGTTATATTCAGAATAAAAGAAACGATTATAAGTTACCTTCAGCCATGTTTTATGAAAATGAAGTCGGTAATAATACTTCTGAGATTGTCAAATTGTTTGCCTCTTATTTTTCAACTGTATATAATAACCAGGCAGTGAATATTACTCCGGAATATAATTTTGAAAACAAAGTCTATATCAACAATTACAGTATTACTGCTACGGATGTAATAGATTACGTTCTCTCTGTTTCCCAAGCTCTCAATGGGACCTGATGGTATACCTTTATTTTTTATACACAAATGTCTATACACTTTAGCAATTCCATTACGAAATATCTTCAATCAAATTTTTGCTCTAGGCACCTTTCCAGATTATTGGAAACATAGCTTCCTGAAACCAATACATAAACTAGGAGATAAGAAAAATATTAAGAATTATAGAGCAGTTTGCAATCAGTCAGAGATGGCTAAGATGTTTGATTCTATGCTTACAAAGAAACTTTCCTGGGACTGTAAGTCTTTACTCAATCCCCAACAACACGGTTTCACAGAAGGTAAATCCACTTGTACCAACCTTGCTCTTTACACAAACTACATAACTGAAAATCTTGAGAGGAGGCTACAGGTTGACTCTGTCTATATGGACTTTTCCAAAGCCTTTGACAGAGTCAACCATGGCCTACTTATAGCTAGAATTCAAGCGTTTGGTATAGACGGGAATATTTTGCAAGTAATCAATAGCTTTTAACTGGTAGAACTCTGTCTGTGAAATAATGGAGATACAACATCTACACCCATTCAGGTTCCATCAGGGGTACCACAGGGATCCCATATGGGCCCACTGTTGTTCAACTTGTTTGTATCGGACATAGAGTTTGTTTTCAATTATTCTGAATTTCTTATGTTTGCGACGATCTCAAACTTTATCGGGCAATTACTTGCCGGAAGATGCCGAATTAGTACAAAAAGATCTCAAGCTTTTTCCATGTGGTGTAGAAATAATTTGTTAGAGGTAAACATCGATAAGTGTCAAATCATTACGCTCGCTAGAATTAGAAGTCCAATATTCTTTGAATATAAATTGAATAATATAGTTCTTAAAGAGAAAAATTTATTCAGCGATCTGGGAGTTAAATTTGATAGCTAAATTAATTTTAATCTTCAAGTATCAGAAATTGTGGCAAAAGTCTCAAAATGCTAGGTTTTGTGTTGAGAATTTCTACTGATTTTTCAATTAAAAACAAAAAAGATTTTATATTGTGCTTTCGTAAGATCCATTCTTGAGTATTGTTCGGTTATATGGGACCCATATTATAATGTAAATATAGATTTGATTGAAAATGTTCAAAAGAAATTCTTGAGGAATTGTGCCTTTCACTTTGGTATTCAACGAAATGAATATGAGTACAGTCAACTCTTAACTAAGTTAAATATAAAATCATTGGAGGATAGGAGAATTTCTATGAACTTGAGTTTCCTCTTCAAAATAATAAATAATAAGATCAACTGCCCAGAAATACTACAACTAATAACTTTTCATATCAAACAAAAAGATACGAGAAATCCTGATATTTTTCATATAAATTTTTTCCATACCAATTATGCTATGAACAGTCTGATTCCTCGTATTCTGAAGCTGGGAAATGAATGTCATAATAACTTAGATTTGTTTAATGTGTCACTTCAGGTCTTCAAAAATCAATTGAAAAGGCTATAACGTTTCGAAACTTTTCTTTACCTTTTCTTTACCTTACCATTTTCTTTTGTAAGTACCAGATTGGTTACATCATTTTCTTTGTTAATACCAGATTTGTTTCATCTTTTAGTAATATAGTAACTAGACATAAGGATTCATTAATACTTTGTATTTCACACTTCGCTAAATGTTTTGTAAAATTCTAGTGTAGACTTTAGACATAAGAGTTCAATAATATTTTATAGTTTATCACACTTTGTTAAATGTAAATTGGCTTTGCCGTAAATAAATAAATAAATAAATAAATAAATAACTAAATAAATATATATATATATATATATATATATATAACTTATTCAGCACAATTATTATATTTTGAGGGAATTTTTCATTTTTACCGTTTCAGTTGATTGCTCATTCGTATTGGGTCCAAAAATCAAAGACGACATCCTCTTACTGATTCCCCCCAACCATCCACTCGGTGTTCTGAGTGGTTTGCAGTGTAAATTGTGTCTGCCACTATTCACTTGTGGCTGAACAAGAACAACGGAACAAGTAGTTGTAGCTAAAATGCATCCTAAACCTTCGACATTGGTTAAACTGTCACATTCTTGACCTTGCAGGTCCACAGTTTGTTCTACAGTAACCCCCTCATGTGCTACAGCGGGCCAGTAACGAAGCACACCTTGAAATTAAAACGATTAAACAAAAACCGACACATTAATTTGTTGGTATACCTTCTGGGGACACTGCGATGCATGAAGGGGTGTTGCATCCTGCACTTATAAAAACTGACACCAATTCTGCTCTGTGTGCCAAATCACTTTGAGGGAGTTGTAGCTCAAAACACTGATTGATGCTTCCGTGCTTTCTTTGAGGTGTACCAGTGGCCGATGAAAGCGATTGTCGATACTGCCATATCAATAGTCTTCGACCACAAACAACCCAAGCGAATCCGCATTCGGAGATTCGTGCTGACACAACTGTATTTCCTGTAAAATTAAAGTGATTGAATAGGATAGTTGTTTTATTTTTTAGCATCTCACGATCGGCGAATGTTAATGCTTCTGTTATAAGAACTGGTAGAGACTGTCCAAAACGTTCAACATAATTGTGATTTGATTTCAACACTATCTGTACAGACTGGGTAGATTTGCCTGACACGCTCAATCGACTGAAAAAATAAATCTTCAGTTTTGCACAGTAGACACGGAAACCAAATAAAAAAAAAGTAAGAAAGTGAGGTTATACATACGAAGATTTTCTGAAGGAGGTTGGAAGAATTCGTTTTGAACTAACTGATTGACGAGATCTCGGTGAAAAAGGACTTTTCACAGAAAATGAGCTTTGAAAACTCTTATCCATTTCGGTTCATTTATATACGAGCGGCGACTTTTAAAATTTCAATTACCGCCGTTGCGTTACGGAAATATTAATTGAAATGTCTGTTATTGTTAGCTGTGTTTTATTGTGTTTCTAGTGTTGTTCTCAGGCAAAAAAAATAGTAACAAACCATAGACATATAATAATATGGACTGGTTGTGTGAAAGAGACCATTGATATCGGAACCTGTGAAAAAGGACAGAATGAGTTCAGGCAAAACATTGGTTTCCTATATTGTTTATGTGTTTTCGTGTGGTGTTTTGCAAGTTTTTTATAAATTTATCCAGTGTTTCTGAACTGTTTGACAAGTTATAAGCATTCTTAAATACCTATGTCTTCTTCGTGTGCAGCCTACAATTGTGTAGTTAGATACAAAAAAGGGCTGGATGTGAAATTTCATAGGTGAGAAAGCATGGAACGTAGGTAGTGATTTGTGGATTTTTCAAAGGTTTCCGAGGGTTCATTCTTCTTATGAGAAAATTTTAATTCATTTTCAAACTGGTAACATTTTACGTGACTTCTCTTGTTTATATAACTTGGTTTTATTTTTCTGCCGCTATTTATATTGTAGCTGAAGTTGACAGATTTATGTATTTTTAGTATCATAGGTAGGTGGGTGGTAGGATTTTGTTTGATTGGGGGGTAGAATTTGATGTTTTTTCCAGAGCAATTGCTTAAACTAATATTGGTTAATAATATTTATGAAAGTATAATGTAATTTATTTGATTCACAAAATTTTCCTTCTTTCCGAGAACAAACACAGAAATAATGTTTTGAAATTGAAGAATGTTTTCTTCGAACGTTATAAATATACATGGAATTTTTACTCCGTTAGAGTAACGACATACTTTTACTCCGCCGGAGTAAAGATATACTTTTACAGTGCCCGGCTGAAATGAGACAGACTTCCCTATGGATTGTCCGTCGATCTCCGTCACGCTCGATAGAAAAAATATAACTTTCATTTCCAATAACACGTACAATTTTCCTCAGTATTTTCCAAAAATAATTGGGCCATTTTTTCTGCAGACCCGAAATTTTATAGATTACATAAACGGTTTTTATATAAGCATTATTGATAACAAATTTTTAAATCGCTGGAGTTCCCAATTTAGTTCAATTGCACTTCTAACTCCATGATATCGAATATAAATTCAGTTATCAATACTTTTTTTCAGTGCGGAACTTTCTGAAAACTGTGAAAGAGAAATAAAAAACATTTTCATTCAGATGGAGGTTCAATGGAATTCTTTTGTTTCAGAAAGATATCATGAAAATATGATGCACAAAGTTCCTCATTATGATTTTAACTTTTTCAAAACTCATCCCATTCAAAGTAGACAATATTTTCCTTGAAAAAAAATACAAAAAATAGGTTTTTCCAATGTAATGGCATAGCCAATTTGTATCTTTTGCCATGACATATTTCTATCCTTCACAACATCTCTCTCTCTCTTATATAGTCCGCCAGGAACTGTGTGTTAAAGTCACGTGACGGCCAGTCCATCAGTTATAATGTCTATGTAACAAACTCACAAAGAGAGTAAACGTTATAGGAGAGTCTATTCCCCATAAGACAATGGTGACACTAATAGAAAGAGCTGAAAGATCATTTGTGAGTCATAGTGACGTATATGGTAATGCCATGGCCACCATTCACTCTGGACAGTGGCGGACTAGCGCATTCCGCACTCTGGTATCTGAGAGTTACAGGCTCTTGAATGTATATTGGACCACCCTGTATGTTACGTGGGCCACCTGTACTCATGTCCAAGTACGTCACTATGATGCGTTAATGCTACAAGACTCTGATTGGCTAGAGCTTATTAGTGCCTCCTATTCAGTTTACTCTCTTTGACAAACTCCTACTAAAAAAGTAACTTTTGACAGTGAAAAGTAGGAATGGTCAAAGAGTAGAGTGTTCGTAGAACAATAATCTTTGGAATGGTCCAAAGAGGGTAAATGTTATCTGAGTAGGAGGTACTAATAAGCTCTAGCCAATCAGAATCTTGTAGCATTAACCCGTCATAGTGTACATGGACATGAGTACAGGTGGCCCACGTAACATACAGAGTGGTCCAATATACATTCAAGAACCTGCAACTCTCAGATACCAGAGTGCGGATTTCGCTAGTCCGCCACTGTCCAGAGAGAATGGTGGCCATGACATCTCCAAATACGTCACTATGACTCACAAATGATCTCTCATCTCTTTCTATTACTGTCACCATTGTCTTATGGGGAATAGACTCTCCTACTCAGATAACGTTTACTCTCTTTGGGGATGGTCGAATATTTACGGAGCAGGTATTTTGTCACAGGTATGAGCCCGAGGCCCTATAGAGCAGGTATGGATTATGAAAAATATCTGTTCCAACGAGTATCGCGAGTACCCGTATGAGTGGCGTACGCTGTGATATATGATATAAGATTGAATAACTTACCTGTAAGGAAATTCAATCTTTATTATACGAGAAGCCACGTTCGATTAGACCAAAATGGTACTCACGCATTTTCGTGCTACTAGCCACTACTTTCAACAAAACAAAAACAACACAACCTTATCTCTTACTCATTTTGCCCAGGACATGACATCATTACGTTTTTGTGGTATAGCCACTGAAATTTGTTCAGCTTATTTGGGGTGGGTTTCTCTATAAAATTATTTTTCCAAAAGAAAGAGGAGGGTTGGTCTAATCGAACGGGGCTTCTCGTATAATAAAGATTGAATTTCCTTACAGGTAAGTCATTTTATCTTATACTTCGAGCCACGTTCTCATAGACCAAAATGGTAGATATTTAGAGTTCAATTGAATAAATTTCCAAACAAATTCCACTATTTTGTAAGAAAATTATTACATTTCAATTAACTCGGCAAATAGATACGTATCAATAAGTATATATACATACATATGTACACATTTATCTTTTTTTTTTAATATACTTTTATCTTTTATTATATATATACGCAGACCAATACATATGAACACATATATAGCCAGAATTACTGTTTATTTACAACTAGAAATTCTCTCTTAATACATCAAAAATGTATTCAATAAAAAAACAATTTTATCGTGGATTTTTGAATTTACAGAAAAATATTTCTATTCAATATTTAATTGAGAATGTTTCCTTTTTCAACATGAATATCCCACAAGAGGTTATCTTGAACGATGGAAATTAGTAACTAAAGTGTATCTTTCAGTTGCAGATGATTCCACATCTGATTTTATGAACATCCTGTTCATATTTTCAAACAAATCATAATTGAACATTTACAATTTTCATTTCTTTTAGATTTTTTTTTCTTTTTCGGAAATCTTACATAGGCGCATAGGCTGTTTCGTCTACCAGAGGTCTGAAATCTGACAAATGCACTGGATTTCGCAGACCATTCTGCCATTAAACTTATACCAGCACGCTAAGCTGCTGAAGTAGATGCGTGCCGAGCACTATATAACTTGGGAATAGAGATGTGTCTATCCATCTTGAAAATGTTGATGGTCTCCTATGAGGATTTTAATCAATATAAATAATTCTCCCGCCGTGTTTCTTAATGTCTGAGTGATCTCTATATAACACACTGTAGCGTTAGAGCGTCGCATACTTCAGGGCTCTCCCGAAAAATCCAAAACTGGCCGGGGTGTATTGGATTGAAGTTTTTATAATATCAGTAATAAAAAATTTATATGAATCTCCATTAACCTTATAATCTGGAGTTTGATTTTAGATAAGGTCTGCACTATATGAGATGAAATTGAGGCAACTAAAGTAAAAAGTAAGTTGTTCAAATGATACAGAATTCTATGGATATAGTCTAGATAAATATTGAATTACATTATGAGGGACCCATGTTAGACTATTTGGAAAAAGTTGGTTTTAACCTAAACGTACTCCTAATTTTTTTTTTCAACAAATATAGTTCTTTGTTAATTGAAAAAATAAACTTCAATGGAGCCAATTGGCAATTCAGTGTGCCGTTCTCAAATTCGTGGTTTAAAAAGTTGAGGATGTCAGTAATTGATGAATTAAGAACTTGAACTTTGTTCAATTCACCAAACAGCCACCACTTTTTCTATGCAATATTATATAGAGCTTGTGTATTCTGACTTAAAGAAGATTTAAAGTCAAGGACAATATTATTGATGAGTTTTTATTCTCGTATGCTTTCCTGATAATCTGGATACAACCAGGGTAATCTTCTCCCAAATTGGATGGCTCTCTCTTAAAGAAGCAATCAACAGTTTAGCACTGAATTTGAAGAAAATTGGTTTTGATACACTCAACTCCCAAATATACCAAATACCACGGTTGAGTAGCCCAATCTGGAACCACAACGATACCATCTCCCTCATCTTCTATAATTGTTATTGAGACCTCTTGCTATGAGAAAAAATGGTAGATCATGTTTCCATGAAACATATTTATTACATTTTGCATTCAAATATGATGTCAAGAGATCATCTCAGGCTGTCTAAACTCCAGATTTTTTTTCCAATGTTTATTATAGTTTTTTATTTATTTTCATACACCGTGATTCTCTATCGGTGCTAGTGTTATCTTTCAATTTGATGTAAGATGCAACAATAAATGTTCATCTTCAAAACCCTCCACCGTTTTTTATTTGTCCAAACCTCCGTTATTATAAATAATAATTTCAAGCAAATGTAAGACATATTTTATCTGAGTATATAGGATTTTGAATTCATTTCAAACTTTCACAGTAACTTGCTTATGTTTATATTAGTGATTACTTATTTGGGTTCATTTTAATGTGCAACCACATTTATATTATTGTGGTGCAACTAGAATATTTTTAAATCATTTCAAGAGAAAATATGGTTCTTTTGACAGGCGGAGAATTATGAAATTGTCAGAAAATTTTAAATTCAATGCATACAATATGATGGACTATGAAAATATAATTTAGTTAATTCGTCAAGATTTGTACTTGCCTTTGGTACTGAATACAGGTGTATACTCGAATCTTCGGCTTTAGACTGTCCACACAAAATGTAAAAGAGGCCCATTTTACAAGAAGTATCCTTACACACTACACTACTTAAAAATTAACAGTTCCTTGCGCACTAATAAACGACGTAATTTGAATGAACAAACTAAAAAATGAGATAGGCAAGATTTCAAATCAACGAGAACGCATAGACACCGACAAAATAGAAAATAATTTCATATAAGATGCTGGAGATGTCAAAAATGAAGTTTTGACATTAAGCGAGGAAATATTTGTTTATATTTTATGACGGCGCCATCTACCACAGCGATGGCAGAGAGAAGCTCCATTGAAGTAACAGGTTGTGTCCCCTCGAAAATCAAAACAATATCGAATCAGTCCCAGAACCAGGGTTTTTAGACATCTTACCTAGAACTTTAGTAGAACTATAATCTTCTGGGTGTCACTTGAACAAACGAACAAGTCTCAAGATTATTCTTACAACGTGTACACCCAGTGTTACCGGTTCAAATAATCCATGACTAAAATCGGAACCAACAACTAACATTGTATTTTCTGGGTTGGTTGTTTTTGGGTATTTTCAAATATCGTTAATTAATAGAAATCACCGAAATGGATGACTTTCAATGGAATGTAGTAAACGAGGGCCAATTGCTAGATGCCATGGTAGGACATAAGCCGGTGGGTATGTATTTTTGCAAGCATTTTAGCATTGTTCTAGCAAATATTGTTATTTTATTATCGCCTTAGGAGTGAACAAATATTTCCAAATGGCATTCATTTGCGATAAATTAACGGACAATTTGCACAAAGACATAGACCCAGAAAAAGTATGGACCCACCTAGAAACCATGTACAATCTTGAAGCACTCGATGAATGTGAGTCTATACCGTTCCCCAATAACGAAAGGGAATTCATCTTACCAGAGGCAGATTTCGGAAGTTTGATTGTCAAAAAAGACGATGATAAGAAAATGTTGGCAAATAAAACCCCTCAAGAAACCCCCAAGCCTATTAAAGAACCAAAAAAAGAAGAGAAAACCCCTGTGAGGAATCAAAAAGAACGGAGGGATAGCAAGGAAGGCAGAGACAGTAATAGAACGCCAACCATTGCAAAAAAGGAGGTGATGAAGGAACCAGAAAAAAGTAATAAGGTGTCTGCTAAACGGAATTCAGTGTCTGCTGCTAAGGAAGACAGTAAAGTATTGAAAAGTAAATCAGAAGATACCCCTAAGCCTGCAAAGCGTCCCACGAGAGGTAGTTTGAAGTCGAACGATGACTCTGGCTCTAGTGGTAAATCTAGTCCAGTTATGGTATTGGCTCCAAATACAAAACGCCGTCGTATCTAAAATGATGGTAAATAAATCTATCAGTATTCTTTTATTGAATCATATGTATAATTTATTATATGAAATCATTTTAACCACATTTCCTTTAGAAGGAAATGATAAAATGCAATAATAATAAAGTTTATGACTGTTTAAAAAATAGCTATGGGAAAGACAGGGTATTTACTCAGTTTTTCTGAATGTTTCAAAAAATATACGAATAGAATATCAAAGAAGTGGGAATACCTAAAGTTAATACCTTGATAGATTTCATCAAACTTCTTTTGAATATCCTGAAACATTTTTTAGGGATCAAATTCAAGAGCAATTTTATTTCAGTACCAAAAATGCACATTTTTTGCTGGTATGTTGAAAGCATTTCTTCGTTTTGAAACAATCCAATAATTAGAAACAAAAACTACAAAATAGCTGAAATTCTGGATTCAGGTAGTTAAATGTACGAAGTATCCATTAAGCAATTCTTTACCATGCCACATCCCTAAAAACCCACAAACTTTCTGAATTTTCTTATTTTTAGATGTAACTTCAAACAATATACTGAAAAATACATATATCTATACCTGAGGATACTTGAAAACTCCTAGGTGAAATATTTAGAAACGTTATGGATACTTCCTGGGAAAAAGTCAGATTCTGTACTCTTTATCAAGAAAAATACCCCCGAATTACATGTCAGAACACTTTTTTCCAACAAAACTGAGAGTAATCCGATTGAACAAGGCTAATATATCCACCTAGAAGGGCACAAATCCCCAAGGAATCAACGTGGCAATGATTCCTTACAAATTTAATAAATAAAATGTTTTTTTAAGCAGCTCTTAGCAAGGATCAATGACTGACTAGTCCTGTTATATAAAAATTGAGGCCATTTTTCATTCACGCCCAATTTCAAGGGGGCGTTAGACTACAAGCATTTATCTCCCTAACAACATGATTTTTCGCAAAATTTTATGAAACCATTTTTGTACAAAAAATGACAAGCTACAACTTTTGTACAAGACTTTCAAATTCATGAATCCAGAATTTCAGGTGTTTTGAAATTTTTCTCTTTATTTATTGGACAATTATATCGATTTCATACCAGTCAAAGGAGCTACATTCTCAGAATACTGTTGATAGACGACAGAATTTTTTTAGTGAGTCATGTTACTTTCTGATTCATATTTAGTAAAACTTCATAAAGGTCTGTTTTCACAAATTCCCAAAATTATTATACATAAGTATATTTTTTCACAAATTCTATATGAATTTTCAGCTTATAACTTTCTAGAATCTCCAAACAAGTTATGAACTTAGCAATTTCAATGTGATTTTCTGCCATATTCATGTTAATAAATTTTATTGTTAGATTACTTTCTTTAGATTCATGAAAACATCACTTCAGGAAAAATTCATGTATAGAGATTTCAAATTATTTTATGGTTAGCCATCATTGAGACGTGTATGCATCCTAGATGTATAAGAATTATACAGAACTATTTCGAAATTCATCACCAGAAACGATTTGTGATAGTAATTTTATTACTTGTGAATAATTTGTTCTATTTGGAACCAAAATCTTTGTAATGAGAGATCTAACAGAAACACTTATTTACCAAAGATATAGTTAGTGAGATGATAGATGTAAAAACTTGACAAATTCAAATGGAACCAAGCAATAGTGGAAATACCTATCCTGCAGTAGATTTTTTGGATGGAAGAATTATTCTATAATTTCCCTTTGCTTTAATGGAAGTTACACTTCCGTATGTTTGTTTCATACAGGTTGAATGTTTCAGTTTTCTCTCAAATAAGTAAATTTCTGTATTTTAGTTCATAAGAGTTATTTTTATTTAGAATAAGTATATTATATCAATGTAAATAAAGTGCCTCAGTATACCATTTTTGTTTCATCTATCTGCAAAAATTAAATGCACAACCCACACAACAAATGTTTTTCCTATTTGTAATTTATATTTGCAAGTCAAATGAAAGTCAGCTGATCTTTTTTTCAATATGCATTTGAAAACTCACTGCAAGCTTTCCTAAAAAAAATTCACAAAATGATTAATAAAAAAAACCTTTTTGAAGACAAGCTTTTATTCAAATGCGATGAAGAAATAAAAAATAATTCTGTGAGTTATAGATTCAAAAGCTTGTCGCGCAAAGTTTTCAGTTCGGAAGCAAAAGTGATAAGCTTTTGAATCTATAACTCACGGAATAACCTACATCGCACAACCAAAGCAATTATTTTTAATTTTTTACCTCATTTGAATAAAAGCTTGCCTTTAAAAAGTTTTTTTTTATTAATTATTTTATTTTGTGCTTTTTAAGTACGCCTTAATCTATTCATTTTTGTTAATGCATCGTCAATATGAGGCCTTTTTCCTTTAAGTTCTGAGCTATCTAGTTCTTCAATGAGGAGACCATCTAAAGATTAACTCGTCCGCCATCCTGGAGCTGCCATGTTCAATGTATTAATTCTGACAAAAAATCATTAATCTTCGACTAAATTAATAATCTCCGACCCAAAAACCCCGACATTCCAATTTCGAATAGAAACGGTCCACTATTACAAAACTTGTCCACCATCTTGACCATCTTGAATTTATGAATTTTGACAATAAATTCATAATCTCTGACCCCGAAAACCTCCTCATGCCAATTTTGAATAGAATCGGACCATAATCACAAACCTCGGCCATTTGCCACCATTTTTATTTTATTATTTGACGAAAAATCCATAATCATCGACCACGAAAACCCCTACATACCAATTTTGAGTCGAATCGGGCCATAAACACAAATCTCGTCCGTCATCTTAGAGCCGCCATTTTGTTTTTTTCTCTAACAAAAATTCCATAATGCATTGTCGCGGGAACTATGAACACCTGCCAAATTTCACGTTAATTGGGCAACTGGAAATGGGTCAAATTTAACTTGCAAGATATGATTACAGACAGGTGAAACTAAATAATAGCTTGTAATAAATGAATTATATTTCATTAACTTTCTACCAGCTACATTAGTCAGTTGTGTATGACATAGTGCCATTGCTGACTATAATATAAGTAGCAGCTTATATTGAATAAAAAGGTTTTCTTTTTGGTAGTTGTTGAGAATCACTATTTACTTTTTTTCTCAATTTAATACACATAATGAAATTGGACTCCCAATTAATTGTATAAAGGTCGAGAACTGAACCATATAATAACTTTGAAATTTGAAAAGTGCCATTTAAAAACGAACTATTTAGAGAGTTCCAATTGCTTCTAAATCCTGGCATTTAAAAAAAAGCAATGTTTTGAAAGGCCGTTTAATCAACATTTTTAGTAATAGGTAAGTTGAGCCTGTCATTTCAAATGGTTTCTTATACAATGATATCAAATTTTGTTATAACGCGACCTCAAGGGCCTCAACTTTGAAAGTCTTACCACTAGTGCATCAAATCTAATTAATATGATAGTTAAAACTGTGTCACGCACACTTTTCTTTTTTCGAAAACTCATAACGACTTTTCTCATATTGACTTTTTTCTCATTATAATGACTTTTTTCCCCATTATATTGACTTTTATATTATTTGCCCTTATATTTTCTTGTTGATGTTACCGGAACATCATTTGTTTGGTTCAACTCATTATTATTAATTACATTTCTTACGATTTTTTTCAATAATGGACGTGGTGGGATATTGCATATTACTTTTCATTGGGTCTTAGTTACAAACAAATTTCTTGAAATTATTTCACAAAGAGTGTATAAGTTTATCAACAGAGAAGAGAATATTAAAGATAATGGGACTAGAAAAAAGTATTTTACTCCCTTGCCAGAAGTTTTGGATTTCATAACAAAAGTTGGCAAGGTTTTGTAATTACAAACAGAAGTGTGAGAATTATATTGAAAGAATTGAATCCTATTGGTGTTAAGTCTTAGTCGAAAAAAAAAGGCATTACAATGGGAAAAAAGTCAATATACTGAGAAAAAAGTCAATATAATGAGTTTCGAAAAAGAAAAATGTGCGTGATACCAGGGTGTTTTCGTAATATCATAACCTCGAACAACATATTTTATTTTATAAATTTTCAGCAACTGTCATAAACATCAAATAAGCCCTCAATTTAGGAAGTCTCCGTGTTTATATATATATATATATATATATATATATATATATATATATATAAAAGATACGAGCTGTGGATAAAATGAATTGCATTTCATGTCCTCATAATTTCTACTTACAATTTTATGAAGAGACACAAGGGCAATATTCAGGGCTTTATCCAGTGAAAACTAATCAACATATTTAGTATTTTGATAAATTCTCAGAATGTATTTAAATTTCCGATCGAGTGATATCTGCTGTTTTGATATAGAGGATTATTCATCATTTTAGGATAGATGTTGAAATTGACTAACAACAACGAAAAGTTCATGAACTTAAAATTATATTTTTCCATATTCGTGAGTAAAATGTAACATATTTCAACTCAAATTAGTGAGAGAAGTTGTACTTTTAATCACTAGTGATTAAACATCTTTTTCTCACAAGTGATTAAAAGTGTTACCTAGGTTACCGATAAACAACCATCATACACATTGCTCATAGCGCAGCAACGGTGTCGAATTATTCGTAACGAGCAGGCTGGTTTCTAAATTAAATGCAACACAAGCAACGGTAGCACATATTTTTATTCTTAGTAGGCTGGTTGCAATTTTGTTTCGACGAGTCAATGACACAATAGTAGCTAAGGGTGGATAGCATGCAACAATTGCAAAATAATTTCCTTAAATTTCTGCGAAAATGGAATATCTGCAGTTCAGCGAACCGTTTCTCTCTGTAACTAACATTACCATTGATGATAATTCCGCTCGCGTTTTTCTGCCGAGTGGGAACCGGGCCTTCGATTTCAAATGCCGAAAGTGTCAAATGTCAGTATTGTTATACGGTCAGCTGTTAGCTGTTGCGGTTTTAACTTCATTGTTCTCTGTTCTTGAAAAGTTTTTTCGTTATGGGTGCCTGCGAAGTTTTTGAGCGTTTTCCATTGAATTGTCACGTCTAGTTTTGGTAAGTGTACAAAATTATTGCTTCTTTTAATGTCAGTCGTCATAGAGAAATGTTTAACAAATCAATAATGCATGGTAATTTGTTAATCAATACGCTCTTGTCATAGCCGAATGTTTTGCCTTCGGATATCAATTTTGCTCATCAATTTAGGGAATTTATGACGAAAACTACTGTACTTCGGTACATATGTTTTGAATAGAACAAAGAAATTATAAAATTTATTGTCACTATAAAAACGTCGATTTTTTATGTTTTTTTTTAATTTGTCAAATGGAAACTTAAATTTACTATTTTCAGAGAGAAGTTCTATCTGACTTGAATATATATGTTTTCACTTGAATTCTTAAAGAAGCTCTGTCATTGATTCATTTGAATTTAAAACTTGATTTCCAGTGCTAAGATCTTTGAATATAAATAACAACCCTCCTCCGATGAAGTGATCTCTTCCCTCCCATCAACTTGAGAAGAGACAACATTTACTGTACAATCCATTTTATATGTTATCTTCGATTTTTCGACAATGTTATTTTTTATTTTGTTTCGATTCTACACTTTTTATCTCAGTGATAGCATATTTGCCGTCCCAAGCTCAAAAAAAAGAGGAGGGTCGACATAAGCAGTCCTAATTTTCTGAAGATGATGTGTAATCAAAACAACAAATTATTGAAAATTCAGTTCTATTATGTTTCTTTCGATTTTTTCGGCCCATTCAAATGACTTCGAAAAAATATTCATACAAAAATACGCAAAGTTACATTCCAAGTTAAAGTCGGCATGTAAGACCAAAGCGGCATATCTCAACTAACTTTGGGAACACTATACCTACCTGATGAGGCGAAAAAGTACGCCTTTTATAAATATAAGAGAAGGAATTATTTTTTTTTATTTATTTATTTGCAGCTTCGGCAACTCAACAGAACAAAAGAGTTCGGTAAAGGTCAAGAATATGAGATCACCCAGTATCTTCACGAAATTTTCACAGGTGCTTAAGAAGACGATAAAAACAGTATAGCAATCAAAAATTTAGCGCGGAAGAGATAATTTTAGGAGATATGGGCCCCAGAAGGTCCATAAATAGAGGTTATGGAATATCACTTTTGGAAACTGCAAACTGATATAAAGAATAGCTTTTTGCATTAAACTATTAACTGGACACTCATTTGACGTTTGAGTAATATTAAAATCACTTGAAGATATGAAAAAACTCCGATTATGTTTCATTAAATTTCTCACATGAACTGTCAAAAATCCCATATTGGTGGTTGCATTGATCTTGGCGTTTTATGAACATGCCACGTTGCCAACTATTCAAGTGAATTTGGCCAATCCGGATTTTCCCAAAATTTTCACCGCCTTTTAAAGTAAAAAAAAGGGTGGTTTCGCTTCTTTAATATTAAAGTATGTAGGTAGATGGGTTCCTTCTTTTTACGTTATAAATTGATTTGATCTAAATGTTCGCGAGCGGAGCGAAGCGTCGCCTTGTAAGGTTGATTAGCTTGCATTCAACTTGGGTAACAAGGTTAGCCAAGTTAGGTTAGGTTATGTTCCTTCTTTTTACGTAAGAAATCAATTGGATATTTTCTTGTATGCCTGGCCAGGCATACAAGAAAACATCCAATCCAAATGCGTTTCTGGTCCAGTTTAAGATTACTAAAAAAAATAACTGAAGTCACATTATTTTATGTTCGGTAACTTTATAAATGCGGCACATCAACTTCATGTTCAATTTTCAAAATTATAATCACTATCAAGAAGCGTGGTGAAATATACTTTGCATTTTAAACACAGATATCAGTTCGTTATTTCATGCTGTAATATTTATCATTTATATGCTCAATATGTATAACGCATTGAATTTCAGTATTTTCTTTTCCTCTTTTGGTGACATAGGCAACGTCGCATATCAATAAACTTCAAGTTTCTGATAATCATAACACTTGATTTTTGACATGTCTTCTATAAAATTATATGAAAAGTAATCGGAGTTTTTTCATGTCTTTATCGAAAATTATGTGATTTTAATAGTACTAAAAGGTAAAACGTGTGTCAGTTACTATTTTAGTGTAAATATAAAATGTTTATATCAGTTTATAATTTCCAAAAGTGATATCCTATAACCTCTCTTTATGGACCTTCGGGGGCCCATAGCTCCTAATATTATTTTTTCCGCCAAAATTTTCGAATGCTATACTGTTTTTACCGTGTTTTGAAGCACCTGTGAAAATTTCGTGAAGATACTGGGTGATCTCATATTCTTGACCTTTTCCAAAGAGTTCCAATTATAGAGTCGCACAGAAATTACAAGATTTATCATTACATTAGAAATGTTGAGCTAGATCGAACTAAAGATAATTATTAACAAATAAAAATACAGTTTACCCTACTTAGTGCATAGTATATGTCTCTACAAGAAAATCTAATTTTTAACTGACGAAACCAAAAAGGAGGAGGTTCTCTAGTCGACACGTATATTTTTTTTATGTATGATCACGCATAACTTTTTACTGAGATGTCCGATTCCAATAATTCTTTTTTCAGTGGATAGGGTGTACTTCGAAGTTGGTCCCATTTGAATTTAAAAGATGAAATCCATCCCTAAGGGTAGCAAAATGAAGAATATTGATCACTCACCCTCTGAATTCTGGTCCGTTAACCGATTCTATCAGGCATAACTTTGTACTGGGTTCTTCGATTTGGATGATTCTTTTTTTTAATAGATAGGGTATACCTCATATTTGGATATAGAAAAATAGGGGATAATTGATTTTTCACTTGTGAACATTGGCACACACATATGTAGTTGACAATGACAGATCGCTACTGTCATTATGTTTGTTCCACATCCGTCACAATCATTATATTCCATGAGAGGATGGAATGATATACAAAGTAATGAAATAAACTAACCAGAACAACAAAAATAATTCATATTACAACAAATAGTAAAAGTAGATAATCGTATTATTTAACTGGTAATAGTTGAAGTAAGGTGGGTAAGTAAGTATTTTGGAAGTAATCAAAAAACAAGTAGGTAGTAATTAGTAGATTTCAGCCACAAAAAATTGAAAAATAAAAACTTATTGTACAAAACATTAAACCGACGAATACGGAACTGAAAAGTAAATAAACCTTCTTAGTCTCATTAACTAAGCTCCTAAACTAATGTAAGTAACTAGTTTTGAGTCGGCGCCAAACGAACAATCAACGAAGATAATTAAATTACTTCAAAAAAATTATCAGAATGTCACCGCGCATTTTACGCCTTACCTAATTCATTTGCTTGTTTGTTTGGCGCCGACTCAAAATTAGTTACATTAGTTTAGGAGCTTAGTTATTGATACTAAGAAGGTTTATTTTAGTTTTTACTTTTCAGTTCCGTATTTCGTCGGTTTAATTTTTTGTTAAAAAGTTTTTATTGAAAGGGGTAAGTGAAATAGGTCAACTCTAGAAAAGGTGTAATTGTATATTTGTTGTATACGTGATATTGGGGCGTTCAAAGAGTAATGAATAGTTACTGGAGACAACTTGAACAAATCACTATGTATTGCGCATGGAGTAAACAATTGCCTTGAAAGATAGTTTTTCCATACAATATTCTGAATCAAATTCATTATCCAACAATTTACTAATAAAAATTACGTAGGCAATTTTTCGTCTGCTTTCTAGTTCGTCGATTTTATATATTTTTAGGCTAGAAGTATATGGGGGAAAACTTTGGTTTACTCTGAATTTGAAGTTAAGGAATGGATTTGATTTCAAGTTTGAGTATTCATTCAAGGTAGATTTATTTTAAATTTTATCCTCGCAACTCAACATAAATATCTTTTCAAATACAAACAAAAATAAAATCAGGTCTGTATTCTGAATGGAAGGATTTTCATTGTTCGGACCTTGATGATGGAATTTATGGGCAGAAATGTTGAGAAAAATACCAGGTAAAATACATATCTGAACTCGGCAAAATAAGGACTACTTAAATTCATTCAAAAAAAATACAGGTCCTTATTCGAAAAAATAGAGTTGAGGGGGGCCCTCGAAGAACGAAACATCGTATTGAAAATCAAAGCACAGTAGATCAAAGCAAATTTGAAACAAAGAAGAAAGTTTTTTCAACACATTTCCATATTCCTAAAAATGGAGGTGCTAACGCAAATAAAAGAAAACGGTCCATTTCAGTTTTCCCCTTTATATTTTTAAAACGGTTCGTGTTAATTCCGATTTGGAAACATCGTTTCATTGTTCACTAAAATAGACAACTTTTGTCTAATCAATCATTTACCGTTTTCGAGATGCCAATAGTGGTACGACATAAAAAATACGGACTGTATAGGTCATTAGCTAGAAAATTCCTAACGGTTATTTCTCGGGCTTTCTGGAAGTCGCTCGAAGCGTCCAGTCCATTCTGGAATTCTCGGAAATCTGCGTCATCGCGGGCCAGGCGCCAGACAGTAGCGTAGTGTATTCGTTTTTGTAGCAGTATTTAATAAATATTGTCATTGTTCGCAAGTTTTAAAACACTGGAATTCTGAGATTCGTCTAATTATACTTAGATTTCTAGGATATTAGTTCATCATTAATTGTTTCAATTTTTTTTATACTTCGGAAAAGGATATTATAAAATGCATTTAGATTCTTTTATTGGGTACCTATATTAAATAATCTAAATAAATAGCATCTGTTACAAAGTGTGGAAATATGAGTTTCTTTCGTAAATATGTGTAGAAACAATTAACAAATGTTTTGTTCAAAACAAGGGATCGTCGAATTTAATGGCTTTTCGTGAAGCAAATTGTTATTGACCTGCTTCTGCATGATACTAATTAAGGTATTTCGCAATATTTGCATGCTTGTATATATATTTCTGCCGTAATTGATTATCCTCCACACTTTGAGAAAATTTTGTAGTGTCATCCCTTTAATCTTGAATCTAAGCAGAGCTGGTTCTAGTCGCCGCATTATGGGTTCTTGATCGAGTTTTAAAAATTCAAAATCAAAATGACTCACGACTCAATGTCATTTATTGTCCGGCTCAGATAAGGCACAACAACAGAGGTTGAAAAAAAAAATATTCAAAGTCTATCAAGCAAAAATAAAAACATGTTTCATTCAAAATGCTCTAACCAACGAAAATGGGCTGCTTTCTTAAATTTTTAAATGGCGAAGAAATTAAATAACTGAACTTTTTTAAGAGAACGTGAACATTCTAGGATACAGGAAAAAGCTTACTTTCAGCGATTTTTTTTTGACCGCCGTAAAGCTAGCAGAATTTTTTCTGGCCATAATTTTTGGCTAATTTATTACCCAATTGACAAATTTTTTGCTCTTCAATTATGGGAGATATCTCGGGTTCTGCTAGCTTAACGTTAAGCTAGAAAACCAAAGAGCAAATCGAATGTTTATAAAAAATCTGATCGCACCATAATTTTAGGCTCATTTTAGGCTCACATTTGAACTTACTGCCGATTTTCCTTATATATTTTTTTAATCATGGGTTCTGCTAGCTTTACCGTAAAGCTTGCAGAACCCAACTTTAAAAAAACACTTCTGAACAAATCCTTTTGGACAATAATTTTAGGCTCTATTCATGTGAATTTATTACCATATTTGAAAATTTTTTGCTCAACACGCAGGGAAAATATGGCACTATTTGCATTCTGTCGGATTCCACATTACTACCACTGTCCATATTCTGGAAACAAAAATAAACGTTATTCTCCATGATCGTTGGGCAATTTTTGTTGACTATAGTAATACATTAGCCAGATATAAGCCAACAATTATTACGTAGAAAGTTTTTTTAATACTTTGAGATTTCAGCCTGAAGTTAGGAGAATTAAGTATTTTGAAAAAAAACAATTACTTCGGAAGTATTTTGAGTAAATAGAATGATACAAATCATAACGTTTTTTTTTCGTGAAAAGGTTTAGGTTGTATGTGGAATCCCATAGAATGCATTTTTTTAAAACCTGAAATGAGCTAGGAGAACGGATATTGAAAAAAAATATATTTAAACAGTGTCCATATTTTCCCTGAGTGTTGAGCAAAACAATTTCAAATAGGGTAATAAATTCAATGAATAGAGCCTAAAATTATTGCCCAAGAGGATTTGTTCGGATGTGTTTTATTAAAGTTGGGTACTGCTAGCTTTATGGTAAAGCTAGCAGAACCCACGATTTAAAAAAAAACCTATATAAGGAAAATCGTTAGTGGGTTCAAACGTGTGCCTAAAATGATCAGATTTTTTATAAACATTCCATTAGCTCTTTGGTTCTGCTAGCTTAACGTTAAGCTAGCAGAACCCGCGATATCTCCCATAATTGAAGAGCAAAAAATTTGTCAATAGGGTAATAAATTAGCCTAAAATTATGTCCAGAAAAAAAAATCCCAAGGTCGTTCGGAGGTTCTTTTTTGTTTATAAATATTCATGGTGTAACTTCGATATTAATAATTAAATCCCACTTCTCCAAGTTGCAAGGCCCAGAGAAAAATTTCGGAGGGGGTTTTATAGCAACTTTTATTCGGAAATACTCCTCAGGATCATTAGTTGGAATATTACGAATAGTTTATATTTAGAAAAACTAAGGGTATTTAAACAAAATTGAAAAATGTGAATTAGTGTATGGTATGTATATAAAACTACCTCATTTTAACCTTATTTCAGATATACATATTTCATAGATTTAACCCCCAACCCCCCGGGTACGGCCTTGCCAAGTTGATAAACTCAGTAATACAAGTTGAACGTCTTCGTTTTTACAGTTGCTTGTTTCGGTTGTTTACCCTTTTTCGTCTGTCTCCTAATATCGAACACTGCCTGAAAGTTTCATTTGCTAAAGATTCCCATTGACCTCGAAAGAATTTCAGGCCACAATCAGTAATAAAACGGAAAGATACCTATAAACAGAAAATACACTATGCGACTTTATGTAGGAGCTTAAATAGAGGTCGATGAAAACCGATTTAAACCATATTTAAAAACTGTCACGTAGTAAAAATAAAAGACGTTATAACAACTTTGTGAAATGGTTGAAAACAACGTCTAAAGGTGCTTTTCATCAACTTTTTTTAGTAATAGCAATAACAATAGGAATTAACTTTAATAGTTGAAACCGTTATATCAAATGCGTTAATTTATTCAACGTTTTAAATTTAGTGATATATAAGACCATCTACTCAACTCAGTTCCGATCCGAGAATTTCACGTTATCGGATCCTTTTTGCGTGGAATGAGATAGTCGGACTCTCTGTCCTTATCCCACTACTTCTTTATAACTTTAGGACTTCGCAAACACAAACTGGACGCCCATTTCATACGTGGTATCTGTTCCTTATCTGTCAGCAGCACATCTGCTCGCTACCAAGTCAGAAACGGAAGTCCACAAAGGGGATATTTTGTGGTTATGTGTCAATTGTTAGAATTCTTAGAATATTTTCTCCTAAATGGGGTGTGACGACCGGCCATATACAGGGTGTTATGAATTAACACACTATATCTGCAACACCAATCTGTTACGACACTGATCTTATAGAGAATACAAATTTAACTCTACGGGAGACCATTGGTTACGATTGATCGTTAATTTTGTTAAGGTAAAACCTTAACTATACTGTGTATCATTAATCCGAAGACAAACAACGTAGATATCTGCGGAGCGGTTCGTAGGCATTATCACCAGTGTCTGAGCGTGAGAAGGTTTATCTGTGATACGCCACTGATCTTATGGAGTTCTTCGGGAATAATTCAATTATGAAAATAATAATATATCTATATTGTATAAAAATAACACATTATGCACATGGTATAATTCAAAACCAAAAGTTATAGAACGTCAGAATGAATTTGAAAATAAGATAAAACTTGATAGTAAAACAAATATAGTAGGTAGGCCTAGTAAAATAACTGTTATTCAGTTACTTGGCTATCGCTTTCATTATTTCTTTTGTTTGATCCAAAGTTTGAACCCACTATGATAATCAAATAGTGGAATGAATCTTTATTACAAAATAAACATCTGGCCAACTAACAATTCATGCAAAATATTACCATTGACTAGAGAGAACAACACCTCGTTTTATTGTTAAATGATTTTTATTTCGGGTTACCAATTTTTACGCGCTCAATGCTTCAAAATATAATTATTTATCTTATTTTGAAAATAGTTTCTATTCGCGGAGTTTACTGAGACACCATTGCTTTGCTTTTCTGCAATTTACACTTTCACTATTTTCCGACACATTTTTGATAACTGGGTAGTTTATTAATAATTTTACGAATTCAATACTCGTTACTTTAATTGAAGTTGATATACTTCTGAACTAAACATTTTCACTTGAGAAGTCTAGAGCACTTCCAATATTACATCTTTAACTCGTGAACGTCTGAACACTTCTGATCTCTCCTCGTTATGTGCGGCTCAAATAAATTAATTTATATAGGAATTTATGGGTCGGTCTACCGCTTTTATGTTTCCCCTCGCATTCCAGCGTGTTACAAATATCCCGCCGTACGAGGGAATTGTCGTATATGAATTTATCACCCGTCGTCTTTTATGACTGTTGATTTTAAATTTACGAACTATTAGTTGTCAGCGTATGTTCATATTTATGATGCGTTTTAATGGGTGGTGCTATTATATCAAATAATTTACGAGATCTTACTTCTTTGTCGGAAATCACCCCGCATTCCTTCCGTCTAATTTAATAGCGTTTGCATGGATTTATGTATTTTGGACGAAGGGAAACAGTCGTTCACCTTTTTGTGTCACGTTCCTTTGGTCAAGTGCATTGCAATGTTTACGTTAAAATGACCTGGTTGGTCCAGGGCATCACAGGGGGACTTCTCTCGTGGTTGCCAACTTCGATTTTTTCGAATTAGTTAGACATCAATGATACAAATTTCCCTGGATCGATAATATTAGATTTTTTGCCTCATCAATAATTCATAAATTTACAGGGTTGGCAAAACTGCGTGTAAATAACAAAAACCTGTAGGTTTGTTTGGTCAGTAGCTATTTGACAACGTGTTATCTTTCTTTATCTCATGCAATTTATGAGTCTTTTACTTTTAAATATTTAATAAATCTGCGAAAAACGAACGAACTCATGCTTTGTAGTGTCATCCATCTTTAGACTTGGCGTGGCTAGAGCTGTTTTTCTTTTGTGGTGTTCGAGCGTTGCTGACAGACTCGTTTGAGAAATAATAAAATACTTCAAACTGCCGGAAGGTCAATCCAGTAAAATATTCGAAACGGACTGGATTATTTCTTAAGTTCTTGTATAAAAAACGTGTTTTCATCATGTGGTACGGATTGATTTATCCATGAAAATATTTTCATTCGGTACTGGTTCCAAAAGGTGATCTCGATCTTGTTCATTTGTTTTCATCTTCGATTGTGGCGACTAGGTCTATTTCAGTTAATTTTACAGGATAATGTGGTTCTTGCTCCGAATCTTTAGTGAAGTTTCCCACGAAATGCTTGCTACATATGTAAACTTCGGTAAAATTTTGCTAAGAAAGTTTTTCATTGCCACATAGCTTCAACCATTTTGAACATTTTCATTGCTTTTGACAGGTTTGGGATTTTTTTTATTTCTGCCATATTTTGAGTAGGTAACTTTTATTTCACAGTCTCTGCCGGAAAGTAACTAACATTTCAAATTTTTTAAACACAGGCCCAGGTAGGTAAACTACCTGTGCTTATAATCGTTTTCTTAGAAAAACCCTCCATTTATTAAACAAATCCGACCATATTGTTATCTCTTATCGCAGGGACGGATTTATATCTACATAATATTATTTGTTAAAAAAAACTATTGACGTACGGAAAAGATAATCAGGTAGGTGATTGTAGATTTATTATTTTATTGTACCTGGCATAGGAAATTACAGAGCATACCTAAGCGTTGTCCATTGTTAGGGGCTAATCATATTAACAGTCACTAAGCTGGTACGAAATATCTTTGAACCAACTTTACAGGGTTATTGGTTATATTTGGACCAATAGATATCCTCCTTATTTGAAGAGCTAGAAAAATGGTTAAATTAGGAAAGTTGTAGCATTTTTTCTGAACCGCCAGGAAATGTAAATAGAAAAACAATTGAACGTCGCATTAAAAAGTTATATAAACTTTTGTTTTTTCTAATGGGACACCCAGTATATTATTGCATTTTTGGGTTCTCCCAAAATTCTAGATATGTTTCATTCATGTTGTCCTATATCTACTTGCACATTCCTATCTTCGTTTTTCATAAGCTATCCAATGACATCAACTCTAGATTTAACCTCGTACGCCTTTGGAAACAGTTCAATAATGATTTATTACTCTCTCTCATTAGGAAACAGAGTATAGTATTTCTCTGAAAGCTTATCATTATAGGTATCATTGACGTCTTTTAAATTGATGCTGAGGAGGTGGGTCAAATTAACCGGTGGGAGAACATTGAGCTCAAGTAAAGATGCATATAATTTTATTGTTTCCTGTGTATGATTACCACAGTTAAAGAATATGTGGCTTGATGTGACAGAAACTGAGTTGTTGTCGCAGGTACATAGGGCGTTATTATGAAGACCTAGGTATTTTGTTCATGTGCGCTGGAAAATTTCCCTGATTAAGTCTTATAGTGAGTTTATACTGCATGTAAAATAAAATAAGAAATAAAATAAAGTAAAACTTTTTGACAAAAAATTAAACCGACGAAATACGGAACTGAAAAGTAAAAAATAAAATAAACCTTCTTAGTCTCAATAACTAAGCTCCTAAACTAATGTAAGTAACTAATTTTGAGTCGGCGCCAAACAAACAAGCAAATGAATTAGGTAAGGCGTAAAATGATGGCATCGAGTTGCGGGTGACATTCTGATAATTTTTTTGAAGTAATTTAATGATCTTCGTTGATTGTTCGTTTGGCGCCGACTCAAAATTGGTTACTTACATTAGTTTAGGAGCTTTTATTGAGACTAAGAAGGTTTATTTTATTTTTACTTTTCAGTTCCGTATTTCGTCGGTTTAATTTTTTGTTAAAAAGTTTTTATTTTTCAATTTTTTGTGGCTGAAATCTACTAATTACTACCTACTTGTTTTTTGATTATTTCCAAAATACTTACTTACCCACCTTACTTCAACTATTACCAGTTAAATAATATGATTATCTACTTTTACTATTTGTTGTAATATAAATTATTTTTGTTGTTCTGGTTAGTTTATTTCATTACTTTGTATATCATTCCATCCTCTCATAGAATATAATGATTGTGACGGGTGTAGGAGAACAAAAATAATGACAGTAGCGATCTGTCATTGTCAACTACATATGTGTGCCAATGTTCAAAGTGAAAAATCAATTATCCCCTATTTTTCTACCGTAAGGGTGGATAATTCCATTCGAAATCCAAATATGATCAACTATGAGGTATACCCTATCTAATAAAAAAAGAATCATCCAAATCGAAGAACCCAGTACAAAGTTATGCCTGATAGAATCGGTTAACGGACCAGAATTCAGAGGGTGAGTCATCAATATCCTTCATTTTGCTACCCTTAGGGGTGGATTTCATCTTTTATATTCAAATGGGACCAACTTCGAAGTACACCCTAGCCACTGAAAAAAGAATTATCGAAATCGGACGTCTCAGTAAAAAGTTATGCGTGCAAATAGAAATTTGGGATTTTATGTTGATATTACCTCAAACTTCAATGATGTATAGTTGAACAATTGGTCCGTTATTGTTTATTGAATAAAAAATAAGCCACTGTTGACAAAACAGTAACAATATTATAACATATTCATCATCCAAAGGCATTATTGGCGAAAAAAGAAATGTGTTAAAATGGCACTTAACACATTATTTTCCGGTTATGAAAACAAAAACATATGCTGTGTATGGGTTTTTTGAATTATGAGTAATGTCAATGCACATTCCGCCCACTTTTTTGCCGTGGATTTTAGGCTCTGATATACCTACGCCTGTGGAAATTGTGAAATTATTATAATTATGAACATTTAATCTCGTCGCCTTTTTTTTGCAAAATGATCTATTTTATTATTCCTTATTCCTGCATGTGCTTTCACCCAGATAAAGATTACGTGTCCATGGCTCTTGCTCTTATTCGATTGATTGATTTTTTGATATTGCATATCAGTGTATTGGCCTTATAAATATTTCTATTGCTATTACTAAACGGAAGTTGACTAAAAGCACCTTAGAAAGGGTAATTATAGTATTTTCACGTTGATAAGAGAATGACGTCACAAGATAACAGACTGCAGCTTTGCCAATATGTGCAATATTTCTTATAAATTCAACTAATTCCATCGATATTTAACGGATTTTATTGGGAATACATAACTTTGTTATGTTAAATATACCCAATTACCGAAAAGACGTCATTCTCTTTTTAACGTGAAAATAACGATTTCCTGAAGAAAATATGGACAGTTGATCCTAACTTGTGAGCGCGAGTTTATCTATATCATAACGACAATCTGTTTAATACAAACAAACCCAAGTAGGCTAGGAAACGACCGTGTCATCGTTATTCAATGAATAAATATGCCGGTCGGTGGTATTTCAACGGATTGTGTCTTGTTTATTGGTAGATCAGATAACGTGCTTCTGTCGAATGCATTTCGATTGGTCGGCACGATATGGCGCCACAGATGGGGCGAGCGAGACATGAAAGTTCGAAAAGTTTCTCTTTCATCATGTCATGTTTATGGGTTTTGCCTTGTTATGGTTTGTAGGTCTGATCAAAGAGTAGTATTTAAACACGAGGAGATCTGTTTAAAAATTAATAGGTAGTTATTTATTGTATGTCTTATTAGCCGTATAAAACAGGAAAGAAAAGCAACACGAGAGCGCAACTCAAATGTTTGCTTTTCTTGAGTGTTTTATATGCTAATAAAACATGAAATACAATACATTTTATCCACAGCTGACATGTTATAAAAACGAAGATTTTTCCTGAATTAAGGACTTATTTGATGTTTGACAGTTGAAAATTTATAAAATATGTAGGAAACAAAAGGCATTCACTTCACTTAATGATTTTCACTAAACTGGGTTTACAAAACCACGACACGTGTTTCGCTATACAATAGCTTCTTCAGGTTCAATTCAAAATATAAAATATGTTGTTCGATGATATGGTTTCTACGACAAATGATTTGGTTATGTGAGTTTAGATTGTTACTCAGGAGCTATAAGACAAGAGTGAGAATGATAATTTTTAAATGTATTCGCAGATGACACAGTCATTGCTTCAAGTGATTATAATTTGGAAAATGATGTCGTTAAAATCAATCGTTCACTTGAAAACATTTCACAATTCCTAAATATCAACAAACTTTAACTGAATATATCAAAAATAAAAGCCATGATAATCACAACTAAGCATAAATATAATCAAATTGATGAAACAACACTTAATATTCCAATCAATAATGAAAGAATAATTATTGCCGAGGACATTAAATATTTAGGCTTTATAGTAGATAATAACCTAAGCCTCAAAAAACATTTTCAATATATCTACAGTGCTTCTCAAAAGTTCGCTTCCCCCCTCTTATTTTTGGAACGATTATACACAAACAAGTGAAATTTGGAAACTGAATATTAAAGATTGTAAACTTCCCTACTAGTGATGATAGATGACGAAATCGTCAAAGATGACGTCACAAGGCCATTGTGACCAATAATTTTGAATGGAACCCTACGGCAAGCGACACCTCTTTTAAAAGGTATCGAAAAAACCTATTCAATGATACTAATTTTGTTTGTGTTTATGGCAGTTTTGGCAACTCGCTTTTAAAAAACGCAAAGCTGTGATGAATTGAATCAGTTAATACTAAAATTCCAAATTCAAGCTCCGCCTCTGGATAGTTGTCAAATAAGCTGACGTTTTTGTTAGTCTCCCTAATTCGACGTTTTTGTAATTGTCCAAGTTTTTGTACATTTAATAATTTGTGTATTGTTGATCGAACGTTTAACTGTTTTAGCAGCTTTTGGTACTTTTAATAATTTTGTACATTTTAATAATTTGTTAAACTGTTGTGAGCCGAACGTTTAAGTGCTTCAAGAAGCGAAACGGTACGTGCTTTAGGTGATAAAGTAGCAGCGATCCTAATTCTTGGTGAAACTGGACAAAATATTCATGCAGCAGAACGCATTTTTAATGAGATGTTTCCCGATCGCCCCGTTTCGAGGACTTTTTAATGGAGCTTCTTCGTAAGTTTGAAACAACGGGTAGTATTAATGATGCGAAACGATCTGGCAGACCACAAATTTCTGATGAGATAAAAAATTGATATACTGGCAGAAGTAATAGTTAATCCTACTTCTTCAACAACTCACGTTGCATCTACCTGTGAAGTCAGTCGAAGTACAGTACACAGGGTGTTGAAAAAAAACAAATTTCATCCATACAAATTAAAAATGGTTCATCAACTCTCAGACGACGACCCAGACCGAAGACTAGAATTTTGTGAAAATATGGAAACTAAAATTAACCAACAGCCAGACTATGTCAAAACAATTTGTTTTAGTGACGAAAGTACTTTATATCTAAATGGAAATGTAAATACACAGAATGTGAGGTATTTGAGTGACGCAAATCCTCACCTGTTTCGTGAAACACATTCCCAATTTCCCCAGAAGGTGAATGTTTGGGCAGGTATACTGGGAAACCACATCGTTGGGCCTCTTATTTAAATACTAATTTAACTGGTGAGGGCTATCTGGAGCTGTTGCAAAACGCAATAGAACCGTTAATCCTTGAAATTTTGAAAGATAATCCAGATGAATTCGGCAATTTGGAAATAACATTCCAACAGGATGGTGCTCCTCCACACTATTACGGTGCAGTAAGACGGTATTTGGATGATGAGTATCGTGGTAGATGGATTGGACGACGAGGTTCAACGGAATAGCCAGCTCGATCACCGGACCTCACACCTTTGGATTTTTTTCTGTGGGGGTACCTTAAATCGAAGGTTTACGCCACTGAACCTGACAATATTGACGTTTTAAAACAACGTATTGTTGCAGAATGTGAGGCTGTTTCCGCAGACACATTTGCAAAAGTACGAGAAGAGTTTAAAAATAAGATATTTCACTGTCAGGAAGTAAATGGCAATTTCTTTAAGTAGATACTGATTCTTAAATCTGTAACTAATATCATACTGAATGGAATTTAAATTTTAATGTTTACTAATGAGCCATTAAAACTGCCATAAACACAAACAAAATTAGTATCATTGAATAGGTTTTTTCGATACCTTTTAAAAGAGGTGTCGCTTGCCGTAGGGTTCCATTTAAAATTATTGGTCACAATGGCCTTGTGACGTCATCTTTGACGATTTCGTCATCTATCATCACTAGTAGGGAAGTTTACAACCTTTAATATTCAGTTTCCAAATTTCACTTGTTTATGTATAATCGTTCCAAAAATAAGAGGGGGGGGGAGGGGACTTTTGAGAAGCACTGTATAACAAAATTTCAGAAAAGCTCATTTTTTTCAGTTGGGTCCGCAGTAAGCTTAGCCCTAATACATCAATAACAGTCTATAGATCAATTATACAACCTAACTTTGATTACTGTGCAAGTTTACTAGCCTTGCTAGATAGACCAAGAGCCTTCAGAAAAAAACACAAAGCTAAAACTTTTTGAGAAGTAAGCCAGTGTTATAAATAACAGATCAGCGAAAGTATGGCGGCCCGTAGGTGTCGGCGTTGTGTTGCGCAATTTTTTGAATGTGTCAAAAAAAACTATGCACTTGGGGAATGAGCTCAAAGCTGATTCTTGTTTTATACTATACACAAGACAGCCAAAGTATGAAGGTGTTGTATGCCATACATATACAGCGTCGCAAACTGTCCGCCAAACTCAATTAAAAGTGTATTTTTTTTGCTCTCTTGAAATACAAGCTCAAAGCTAATTTTGTCACCCAATGATAGAAAAAAATTACCTTGCCATACTGTTTCGGTGTCGCTAAGTATCCGCCATACTGATTAAAAAATGTCAAATTTTTCACTAACCATGTATAATGGCACAAGTATGGCGCTCCGTTTTTATGACTCCTTTGGTCCATTTTGATGAATAGAAGCAATGCCATACTGATAGGAGGTCGTTAAATGGCCGCCATATTGAAAAAAAATTTTTTTGATTCAAAATATTAATAATATCGAAAAGAGAAACATTCTCTATTGAATAGAAATATTTTATGAACATTCTGTTCATATTTTCAACAAATCATTAATAATATCATTGGTAAGTTTTGTAAAATAATTCTCTAGTCTTTACATTAATGAAAAAGTGATGTCAAATTACATTTGCGACGTTTTATAAAAAATTAGGATCTATATAATTTATTAAAAGAAATTAAATTAAATTTACTGTATTTCATTTCTTTCAATAAATTATATAGGTCTCAATTTTTCATAAAACGTTGCAAATGTAATTTCACTAAGTAAAGACTAGAGAATTATTATCCAAAACTTGCCCATGATATTATGAATATTTAAAAAAAATTAGTTTTTTCCTCATGGCGGCCATTTATAATTTTATTTATTTATTTATACTGACAAATTATCAGGCCTAGGCACAATTACAGACAGACAGTTCCTATACAGTAAATACATTACACACTACACAGCAGATATAATACACTCAAAATTCTTAAAAAATACAGTTGAGTCAAAAGATAACAACCTTTGAAATCCTAATAATCATGCTAGCCTATAGCTATTGAGTCTTAGAGTATTAAGGAGATGGAGAACAGCCTTTAATTTCACTAGTACTGGAAATAAAAATATAAATATCACAGTGGTTTGTATATTCATTTACAGCTCTTCGGCATCTCTCAAAAGGTGAGCAAGATGTGACGACAACATAGAAAATATTGTGATTTCTCCTACGTAGTCTTATTTCAGGTACATGAATGTTTATTGCATTAAGTAAATCAGTTTATCATTGATTATGTCTGATATAAATAGCACATCACTGGTATCTCTTCGGGTGTTTTTTGATCAAATTCCAACAGTTGAGTTCTGTATGAGATCATAAAAGCTGATTCTTTATGTTTCCTGTAGTAAAGGCTTCTCAGGAATTTCCTTGGCACTTTTTCTATCATTTCGGAGTATACAATGGTATGGGGATTCCAAATTTAGGTCTTACAAAAGCATTGTATTCCGGTTTTCCAGTTGAAAAGATATGAATTTCTAAGCACAAAACTCAACTCTATAGCCTTTTTACAATATTCATAATGTGAGAGGTGAAACTAATTTTTTTTTCAAAAACTACACAGATCTTTGAAGTCTAGTTTCATTTACCCTGTATCAATGGGATTGATTTTACGAGTAAATGATACAAATTTGCATCTATTCTCATTCAGTAAGAGATCATTTGCCTTGCAGAACGAGATGAATCTGTCAAGGTCTTGTTGTATTAAGATTTTGCCATTTTCATCATCGATTATTTTATATAGCTTCAAGTCATCAGCATACAGTGAGAACTTAGATGTTTTTATGAAGTCTCCAATGTCATTCACAAAAAGGATGAAAATCAATGGGCCCAATATAGATCCCTGGGGTAATTCTGATAACGCAGTGAAATTATCTGATCTATGTTTATTGAATTGAACAAATTGGGATCTGTCTGACATTTAACGACCTCCTATCAGTATGGCATTGCTTCTATTCATCAAAATGGACCACGGGGGTTATAAAAACGGAGCGCCATACTTGTGCCTATTATACATGGTCAGTGAAAAATTTGACATTTTTTAACGTAACGTAACACCGAAACAGTATGGCATGGTCATAATCGGTGATGAGACATTTTTTTTCTATCATTGGGCGAAAAAATTAGCTTTGAACTTGTATTTCAAGAGGGCATAAAAAACTGACACTTTTTATTGAGAATGGCCGACAGTTTGCGACGCTGCATACAATACCTTCATATTTTGGGTACCTAATGTATAATATAAAAACAAGAATTAGCTTTGAGCTCATTCCCCAAGTGCATCGTTTTTTTTTGACACATTAAAAAAATTGCACAGCCAACGCCGATACCTACGGACCGCCATACTTTCGCTGATCTGTTATTTATAACACTGGCTCACTTCTCAAAAAGTTTCAGCTTTGTGCTAATTAATCATACCTGTTTTTTTTGCTGGCTCTTGGTCTAAGATTCTAACTGTACCAATCCAATCCAATAATATTTATTTTAAGTATTTTAAAGTACATTTCAAACTGTCTTACAAACTAACTATTTACAATACATACATAATTATATATACAGAATTCAGCTTGTGGTCCAGATAATTATTTTTCTTCGGCTGTATGTTTTATCGGCCTCCTACATATTGTTTATGCCAATGTTTGATGTTGTTGCTTTGTGTTTTTGTGTTTTGTGGTTAATTTCCAGGAAAAGTGTGAATTAAAAAACCTGGTTAAGGGTATGAAGATTTAAATGTTTGAGTGTTGTTGAAATTTATTTGAAGTATTATTTGAGTAGTGTTAAATTTGAAGTTGTGTGGTTATTTGAGTTTTTAGTTTTGAGTTTTTTATTTGTGTAGTTATTTGAGTGTTGAGTTTGAGTTTGTTTTACTGTTTTGAAGTTATTTGTGTAGTTATTTGAGTGTTTTAATTTGAAGTTGTGTGGTTTTGTGTTGTTCGTACCGATTCGATACAAAAACTGCAAAACAGGGGTATGCGTTCTATATTGAAATGTTAAATGTTTATTCAGCAATAGAAATAGGAATACAGTAGAAATAGAGTAGTTCAGTAATTTGACAAAAATCAACTCTATTCTAAAATAATATATCTATAGAATCTATTTAGACAATTTGACCTTAACTATTACTGGAATTTGGCGCACTATGGTATTCTAAGATACTGTGTGTGCGACTCTTCTGTTTGTAGAATTGTTTCTGAGGTACTGACTAGGTCAATGTTTACATGGGCACAATATATTACATTAGTTGAGAAAGGAAAAGTAGTTTGATGTGTGTAATTTATTTTAAGTGAAGTGAACATTAGGTAGCTTATTTTATTTATTTATTTTTTAATTTTTTTCATTCAAGGTAAATAAGGGTGAAGTTTGTTTGTATAATCCATTTTATAATGTCTTTTTTAATTTTATTATATGGCATTACTCTAAAATTCTGCTGTAGAGCGTTGTACACTTTGGGACCTGTACAATATATACAGTGCTAGTCAAAAGTCCCCTCCCCCCCTCGTATCTTTTGAACGGGTATACTTATAATAATGAAATTTGGAGGGTGGAAATAAACGGATGTAGGCTTCTCAACTGGTCATAACAGGTGACGCAATAGTCATAAATGACGTCACAAGGCCACTGTGACCAATAATTTTAAATGGGACCCTATGGCAAGTGACAGCTCGTTTGAAAGGTATTGAAAATACCTATTCAGTCATACCAATTTTGTTTGGGTTTCGGCTGATTTTGATTGATAAATTGAAGAAATACGAAAATTATAGTTTCGCATTTAATTAATAAAGATTTAAGAACCAGTTCTTATAATAAGTGTTCAAAATGTGCTCCATCTACTTCCTGGCAGTAATGCATCCTATTGCTAAACTCTTGTCGTACTCGTCCCAGTGTGTCAACGGAAATTGCCCTACATTCTTCAACAATTCGTTGTTTCAGAATGGCAATACTGTCAGGTGCTGTAGCGTAAACCTTAGATTTCAAGTACCCCATAGAAAAAATCTAATGGTGTAAGGTCCGGTGACCGAGCTGGCCATTCGATCGAACCTCGTCGTCCAATCCATCTACCACGATATTCTTCATCTAGGTAACGTCTTACTGCACCGTAATAGTGTGCAGGAGCACCATCTTGTTGAAACGTTATTTCCAAGTTGTCGAATTCATCTGGATTATCTTCTAGAATTTCAAGAATTAACCCCTCAATATCATTTTGTAACATCTCCAGATACAATTCACCGGTTAAGTTAGCATTGAGAAAAAGAGGCCCAACTATGTGGTTTCCCAAAATACCTGCCCAAACATTTACTTTTTCTGGAAATTGAGTATGTTTTTCACGAAAGACGTGAGGATTTGTGTCACTCCAATACCTCACATTTTGAGTGTTAACATTTCCATTGAGAAAGAAAGTACTTTCGTCACTAAAACAAATTGTCTGTATGTAGCCTGGTTGTTGGTTCATTTTATTGGACATAGTTTCACAGAATTCTAGTCTTCGGTCGGGGTCATCATCTGAAAGTTGGTGCACCATTTTTAATTTGTATGGATGAAATTTGTTTTTAGCCAACACCCTATGTACTGTCCTTTGACTGACTCCACAGATAGACGCAACTTGGGCTGTGGAAGAAGTAGGGTTTACTACCATTTCTCCAATTATGTCAATTTTTTTGTCATCACTAATTGTTGGTCGACCAGATCGTTTGGCATCTTGAACACTACCTGATGCTTCAAACTTCCGAAGAAGCTCCCTCAAATAAACCCTCGATATAGGGCGATCGGGGTACCTCTCATTAAACAGTCGTTCCGCTGCATGGAAATTGTTTCTACATTCACCAATTATTAAGATAGCTGCTACTTTGTCGGCTACAGTACGTACCATTTTGCCTATGTAAACACTTAAACGTCTCGTTAAACAATAGCTTAGGTAAATTTTCAAGGTATAAACACTTTTGACAAGTAGAGAATTCAAAAACGTCAACCTTTTTGACAATTAACCAGAGGCGTACTTTAAAATCTTTATTAATTAAATGCGAAACTATAATTTTCGTATTTCTTCAATTTATCAATCAAAATCAGCCAAAACCCAAACAAAATTGGTATGACTGAATAGGTATTTTCAATACCTTTCAAACGAGCTGTCACTTGCCATAGGGTCCCATTTAAAATTATTGGTCACAGTGGCCTTGTGACGTCATTTATGACTATTGCGTCACCTGTTATGACCAGTTGAGAAACCTACATCCGTTTATTTCCACCCTCCAAATTTCATTATTATAAGTATACCCGTTCAAAAGATACGAGGGGGGGAGGGGACTTTTGACTAGCACTGTATGTTTCTGGCAAGCAACATGTTTGGGGTTTTTCAAAAGGACATTTAGTTGAGCTGCGTTTCGCGTGTTTAGGTTATGACAGAGATTATTTCTATAATAAGAAGTTTTCAACATAAATCTTGCATCTGCTTTAAGGTAAAGTTGGTTTGGAGTGAGTAATCCACTTTCTTCATATACTAATTGAGATGGGTAACGCTTTTTTTTAAATAAAATTATTTTTATTATCCATTTTTGGGATATTTCAAGCTTTGACAAGTATATACTACAAGCATTTCCCCACACAACGATGCCATAATTTATGATAGATTCTACAAGAGAAATATATTGCTTTTATGGTTTTATGGGGCAAAAAGTTACGCAATTCATAGAATTTATAAATTAGTTTTCTTATTTTTTTTGTAACGTAGTTTATGTGCTCCTTCCAAGTAAAAAGTTCATCTACAAAAATGCCCAAGTATTTAACACATGTCTCTCTATCAATTTTGTGTGTGCATGTACATTGTTGTTGTTCTAAGGTGCAATGTGATTCATGTAGTTTTATGTTTTTTACATCGGTGGGTAGGGATCTGATTGAGAGAGCGAAGGTCATACATTTTGTTTTACCTACGTTCAGGGAAAGAAGGCTATTATCTAACCACTTTTTTATTTTTGCCATTACCCGTATTAAATGTGGTGGATATACACCTATTAACTCAATGCTTTCTACATTGAATTGGCTTTCTGTTAAAAACATACTGTTTCTGTTTTCGATGATATTCATCTATGGAATTTTATCAGGAAATGCACTCAAGTACTTTGATCGATTTATAACATTTAATTATGAGATTCACAATCATCACAAAAGAAGAATTAATGATCTTCATGTGCTAAGAACCAACTACTCACATGCTAAAAAAATCACTGTTTCATAATGGTTTGGTTAAATTTAATGATCATCCTTGTGATATTAAAAATGTTGATAGTGTTCAACAGTTCAAAAATCGATTATTAAAATTCATGAAATCAACACCAAACAATACTTTTAGCGTATATTGATATTATTACATGTAGTCTTTATTGCAGTTTACTTTAAATTATTAATGTAATAAGTGTCCGATGTTCTACAGGACGATTCCTCAGTTATTTATAAGGTGAAAAGTTCATATAAGCATGGGTCCGCAAGGCCTTCATTTTTTATATACAGGGTGTTCAAAATTTATTTTAATTTTGATTTTTCGTAAGTAATTTTAAAAATAATGTCGATATTTGGACGAAAATTGGTATGTGGGGATTTTTTAATATGAGAAATTCAAATTTGATCTTAGTTTGGCCCTTAATTATTGTCCGCCATTTTGTTTTTTCTCAAACAAAAATTCCATAATGCATTGTCACCGGAATTATGAACACCTTCGATCAGGAAAGTGAAGTGATTGGTTCTCTCCATTTGAATTTGGTTGTTTAGAGTATTTCTCATGGTTTTGTATATTTAGACTGTATGCTATCATCATTTGAGAGTTTTCGAAGCCAGTTTAGGTCTCTAACTTTATTACTCAGTTCAAGAGTCTCGGTTGGTTGGTTGGTTGGTTTGAGGCTGACGAGCCAGAGACAGGGTTGGCACTTAGCTTCCCTTGACACTGCGACCAGCTGGGGTCTATTGTATCACTCTGTCATCAGTGGTTCCTCATTCAAACAGGTTTGTGCCTTTAATTAGGTTAAGAAGCCTGTTGATAAGGTTCTTCGGATTCATGCCTGTTTCCGGGCTGATCTCTCCAAAGGTTCTGTGTTGCCTACTACTTAGGGCGTCACAGTCGAAGATGATATGAGAGGCTGTTTCCTCCTCTTCATCACACAGCCTACACTCCACTGTTTTCTTAGGCCGCAGTGTCCAGTCAACAGACCTATTATTATACGAGCCTTCGTTCTGTTCAGGTTCAGAAGGTCAGCCGTCAGGGTCCGGTTTGGATGCCCTACCATGACTTTGCTGTGTATTTGCCCGACAGTTTGATCCCAATATTGTTGGTGTCTTCTTTTTATCCACTCGTCGATCAGGGTCCTGCATCGGTTTTTGCTAATCCCGTGTGCAGGTTCTGGCCCTGTGAATAGCGTTTCAGATGCTTGTCTAGCTAGCTGGTCCGCTTTGACGTTGCCTTCAATGCCTCTATGACCTGGCACCCACATCAAGGTGACCTTGTTGTGTTTTGCCAGCTCGATGAGGTTCTGGAGGCAGTCCCAGACCAGTTTGGACTTTATCTGTGTAGAGTTGAGTGCTTTGATAGCACTTTGACAGTCAGATAGAATGTAGATGTGTTTTTTCCTATAACCACTTTCTAGATTCTTCTGAATGCATACCATGATAGCATGTGTTTCAGCTTGGAATATCGTGGAGCATTTACCAAGGGTATTATGTAATCCTTCTTGGCCTTACCCCGTGTATTCCTGCTCCCGTTCCTTCAACTGTCTTTGAACCGTCTGTATACCAGACTATGTCCGCAGTTGATTGTGATTCTATACTCGGGGCCCATCCAGATTCATCAATTCGTGTTTCGAATGGTTTTTCGAATGAGTATAGGGGTTGCATGTAATCTGAAATCATTTCGAGTTCTTCGATGTTGATTACATGAGTGATTCTGGTATGTCCAGTTGTTCGGATTCTCCAGTTTTTCGTTTGTTTCAGTCTGTATGCACTCATCCTGGCCTCTCCAATGACATGTAAGTCAAGGGGTTCGAGGTTTAGGATGATTTCCATTGCAGCTGTTGGAGTGCTGTTCATTGCACCCGTGATGCAGAGACAGGCAAGCCTCTGGATTTTCCCAAGGTTGATTTTGCCTGTCTTTGATTTGTTTTGGCCACCATAAGAGTGAGCCATAAGTTATTCTTGGTCTTATTACCGCTGTGTAAAGCCAGTGCATGGCTTTCGGTTTAAGCCCCCAGGTTTTTCCAAAAGCTCTCCTGCACATCATGAAGGTTATCTTGCTTTTGTTGGTTACATGTTGAAGATGCGGGTTCCAGGTTAGTTTCTTGTCAAGAATCAGCCCTAGATATTTCACCTGCTCTACTACTTGTAATGTTTCACCGAATAGTCTGGGAGGTATGAGATCTCCCATGTTTCTTCTCCGGGTGAAGGGAATTAGTGTTGTTTTGTTCGGATTTGCCCTTAGGCTCTCTCTGTTACACCATTCCTCTACTGTCCTCAGTGCATTTTGCATTAGCTCTGAGGTTGTTCGAGTATTCTTTCCCTTGATGAGGATGACCAAGTCATCTGCATACCCTTGAGAGTAATACCCTTGGTTATTCAGAGTCTCACTAGAATAGTTTATGTTTATGTCTTCAGCCCTATTGTTTGGTATTTTGATTTTTCTTTTTGGATGAGAAGTCTCAAAACACCATGAAAAATGTTGCCAAAAGTGGTTGAATACTTTGTTGATATCCCCTGTACAATTCAATGTATGTTTTTCTTTAGTAAAAATATATTTGAATTCAGATACCACTCCTGGGTGTGAATGTCTTTTTTGCACAAACACACACAGTTTGAAGGGAAACTCAACGATTTGTGCAAGATGGTCTGAGAAACCCAGATCCAGAGTTTCAACATGAAATATTTCTTCCAGATTAGATATTATGTAGTAAATTTGAGATGAGTTAATTTTTCCATCAGGATGATAGAACATTCTCGTGGGCTAGAAAAAGACTGATAATGACGGTCTATAAATAGATAATAATAAGGGTACTTATAAGGATACTTACCCTCAAAATTGAACAAGGTGAGTATACTAGTACAGGAGAAGAAACAATACTTTTGGGTTCATTTTCCTGGGGCTCAAATAGACCAGAGATTCCAAGGAAGGTATACAATAGCGAAAAAAGTGGTAATCTGCGACAAATATGCTCATTTGAAACATACAAATTACCGGAACCGGACAGGACCAGAGGATGCTGGTGCTCTCAGAGGGTACTTTCTCCAGTCCTAGCTGTGGAATCAGGTGGTCATGATTAACGGACTACTGAGGTCTCTGGCAGTATGCCGATGAAATGGTGGTTCTGGCACAAGGGAAATACCACCACAGTAAGAAATCACATGCAAGAGGCTCTAAAATGGACCGAAGCTATTCAAGTAACTATTTCTTTACTGACGGAACCACACTTTAAAGTTTAACTCGGATATCGAACAAGCCGTTCTTGAAGGGAATTCTTTTCAATGTGGCGCCCCCTATTTTGCGGTGCCCCTAGGCTATAGCCTAGTTAGCCTAGTCGTTAATCTGGCACTGTTACTGAATCGAGATGAAGCTTTTATACAGGCGTGTTATGTAATAAGTCTCCGATATTTTACAGGAAGATTCCTCAGTTATTTATAAGGTGAAAAGTTCATACAAGCATGGGTCTGCAAGGCCTCCATTTTTATATACAGGGTGTTGAAAATTTATTTTTATTTTGGCTTTTCGTAAATAATTTTTAAAATAATGTCGATATTTATACGAAAATTGGTATTTGGTGATTTTTTAATATGAGAAATTCAAATTTGATCTTAGTTTGGCCCTTAATTGTAGGGGGCGCCGCCTACAGGTCTTTGTCTCTTTTGGGGAGTCGCAACTTTGTCGTGCATGTATGTATCACATTTTCTAGAAAAAAAATCGATTCCTCTATTATTTTTTACGAGAAAAAGGTATGCTTTTCAAAAGACGCTACAAGCAGCCGTTTTCAAGATATTTTGATTTAAATTTGTTTGTCGAAAAGTGAAACAGTTTTGAAAACTTTTTTTTTATTCAACATTTCAAACGCTAATTTTTAAACAACAACACTAGATATAAATATAAATCAAAATCACAATAAATGTTCGAAATGTCCACCTCCTGGTTGCATGCACGCATCCAATCTTCTTCCCATTGATTCGCGCACTCTTTGGAAAATTTCTGGAGTATGCATTTTGAATCGTTCTACAAGAGTTCATTATTCGATTACTTAATTCTTCTTCATTTTGGATAGGTGTCTGGTAAATTAAGGATTTTAGATGTCCCCACAGGAAAAAATCCAAACTTTAAAGGTCTGGTGACCTAGGGGGCCATGGTTGAGGCCCTCCCGACCTATCCAACGGTTGCCGAAAGTTTGATCTGAAAATTCTCGCGCTTGGATGCTTAAATGTGCCGTGGCACCTTTATGCATAAACCACATTTCATTTCGTAGTCTACGCGGCAAATCTTCCAGCAAAATAGGCAAATCTTCTTCAAGAAAATGACGATATCTCTCTCCGTTTAATCTTCCCGGAATAAAGAATGGACCTAGAAAATAATCTACAAGAATTCCTGCCCACACGTTCCCTGGGGAACTTCCAGTTGAAGAAGACCCAACACCGATAGCGGGTATGGAAGTCGAGGAGATTCCAGTTGAATCACACTTGGCACCAGAAACCGTAAACCCAACCGAGGAGGGATCAGCAGATGGTCGAACACCTACTGAGAAACTCCCGGAAACAGAGTGGATTCCAAAGCCATTTGGTAAAATGGAAACCAAAAAGATCCTACAGCTCATCAAAACCCAGGACATGGGGATAGATACTGAAGAATGGCTTGTCATCAAGAGACAAGAGGAGGCCTCGGGTCTAACTCTTGTCTTTCAATCTTCGACTGTGACGCCCTAAGTAGTAGGCGACACAGAACCTTTGGAGAGATCAGCCCGGAAACAGGCATGAATCCGAAGAACCTTATCAACAGGCTTCTAAACCTAATTAAAGACACAAACCTGTTTGAATGAGGAACCACTGACGACAGAGTGATACAATAGACCCCAGCTGGTCGCAGTGTCAAGGGAAGCTAAGTGCCAACCCTGTCTCTGGCTCGTCAGCTTCCAACCAACCAACCAACCCACACGTTAAGAGAGAACTGTTCTTGGAAATGTGATTCCTGTATCGCATGGGAGTTTTCCTTTGACCACAAATGATTGTTGTGAAAATTGCGTATAGCGTTGCATGAGAAATTTGCTGCGACGGTAAACAGGATTTGATTTCCAAATAAAGGATTTTGAATAAGGCATTGGAGAAACCAACGACAGAAGTTGATACGTAACGGAAAGTCTCGAGGGATTGGGCCTGAACTCTTTGAATATGGCAGGGATATAACAAACTTCCTGTTTCCCTTAACGGAGCGTGAATTCTTGAAAACTTTTTTTAAATAGGAGTTGTGCGGTTCGGATAACGCTCCTGATACAAACGTCTAGCCTCATACATTATAAAAAATATTCTAGTATTTTGAGACATGTTACAAGGAAGGACAGTAAGGATTTCATTGTCAAGGCAGAAAACAAAACTAAAGCAACTTGGTCTTTAGTCAAGAGAATAACAAACAATACCTCCAATAATGAGAAAAAAAAACATTCTTCAGAATCTTAGCAAATCGGATCCTCAATCATCGTCACATGATATTTTGAACAGAATAAATGACTTCTATATAAATTCAGCACCAGACATCAAGAGTGGGGAGGGAGATTATGATAAAATAACTTACTGCAATGACAGTTGTAGGTTTCATTTAACAAATCAAACGGTAATAATGAAAATAATAAATAAACTGAAAAATACAAATTCAGTGGGAGCAGATGAAATTCCAGTAAAACTTATTAAAGCAACTGCTCATATAATATCAATTCCTTTGGAACACATCATAAATTTATCCTTCTGCACAGGAATGTATCCTGAGGCATTGAAAGTTGGATATATTAGATCTATTTACAAGAAAGGTGATAAGGACGATATGACAAACTATAGACCAATCTCTCTACTTTCAAATGTGAATAAAATATTTGAAAACATTATATACAATAGGTTATCAATTTTCTTGGAGATAAATAATGTATTAACGTCTAAACAAAATGGCTTTAGGAAGGGGAAAAGCACAATGAAGGCTGTCTATCAGGCATTGTCAAAAATATTGAACTCTATAGATAACTATAAAGAAACTGCAGCATTGTGTCTGGACCTCTCCAAAGCGTTTGACTCTGTGGAACATGATATACTCTGCAACAAACTGGAGCATTATGGAATAAGGGGAGTCCAACTACATTTGATCAAATCTTATCTCACTAATAGGAAACAGCGAACGGCTGAATATAACTATGAAGGTGTTCTGATAAAATCGAATGAAAAATCCGTGAGGAGGGGGGTACCGCAAGGCTCCATTTTGGGTCCCTTGTTGTACATTCTATATGTTAATGAGCTGCCGAACGTAGTGGCACAGGAAATGGTTCTTTATGCAGATGATACATCTTTAATATTTCGAGAACAAACAAGAGATGAATGTGAAAGTCAAATTACAGAATCATTAGGGAAACTCGAGACCTGGTTTACAGAAAACAATCTAATGCTAAACATAAACAAAACTAAACTGATTAGTTTCAATAGAACAAGTCATAATCTCTCAGTTCAGTTTAACAATCAAGCAATATCATCAGAATCCAGTGTATCTTTTCTTGGGGTGAGCTTGGATCACAAATTGGACTGGTATGAGCACATAAACAATACAGCAAAAAATATGGCAAAATATAGTTATGCACTCAAATAATATAGATGTCAATACTGCATTAATTGCTTATCACTCATTTGTTCACTCTAGAATGGCATATGGAATAATTTTTTGGGGGAATTCAACACATGTAAGTCGTATATTAGGTATTAAAAAAAAGTGTCTAAGAAATGTATTCGGAATGGGACCAAGAGCAAGTTGTAAAGATATTTTTATCCAAATAGGTATTTTAACAGTAATTAGTTTGTATATATTAGAAGCTGTCATATTTGTAAAAAGAAACCCAGAACTTTTTGAGGAGCATATAATAAGTCATAACTATTCCACAAGAAATAAAAATGACCTTCGTGCAGACAAAACAAAATACAGTTACGTTTAGAAAAATGTTAACTTCTCAATCATAAAAATATGGAATAAAATTCCTATAACAATAAGGAACCTAGATGACAGTCAAATAAAAAAAAGGTTGAAAACAATACTTGTCTCTAAAGCCTTTTATAACCTCAACGAATTTTTCAATGAAAATATACCTATCAATTGAATCTTATCTCATCAAATGTGTCAATCGTGAATTTTTATATGTCTTCATCATTTATTATTGTTATTATTATGTACGATATTTTAATCATCTTAATTATCTACTGATTCTAGTCTGTATTGCGAAATTGCGTATATGTAGTCATTTAGTTTTAAATTTTAATTTGTAAATTTTATCTCCAATTATACGTACCTAAGTGCTAATGTTACAAATGAAATATGTATAAAAAAAATATTTGTTGTGACATGTTCTACATCCCTTTATGTGGATTTTTATGGAACTAATAAACTCTATCTATCTATGCATATCCGTTAGCAAGTCCGTATGTAAAATGTATATCAGCATACTCTGCATTGGTAAAGTTCACCATTTTTTAATAAATAATCACAATAATAATACATAAAACTATTTAACTATGCGTCAGATATTATTTTTGACATGACAGCACCAAAAAAACATTGGAATAAACTTACTATGCCTAAGTGATACTTTTATTTTCAAAGAGTTCGCGAATCAATGAGAAGAAGATTGGATGCATTGATTAATTTAAATCAAAATATCTCGAAAACGGCTGCTTGTAGCGACTTTTGAAAAGCATACCTTTATCGCGTAAAAATGGTAGATAAATCGATTTTTCTTCCAGAAAATGTGATACATACATGCACGACAAAGTTGTGACTCCCCAAAAGAGACAAAGACCTGTAGGCGTCGTCCCCTACAATTAAGGGCGGAACTAAAATCAAATTTGAATTTCTCATATTAAAAAATCCCCAAATACCAATTTTTGTCCAAATATCGACATTATTTTTAAAATTATTTACGAAAAAACAAAATTAAAAAAAACACAAAATATTAATAATTATTTGACATTTGGTGAAAATAGATAAGATTTGTTCTCTCGTTGCCATGGACACAATAGACGCCCTAGAGTGCATCTCCTATTAACGTAAGAGATCGGAAACCAGATAAGTTTTTTTCTTGGAATCAGTTGAATTTAGGTATAGGGTATGCTACATGAAATATGCTCAGAATTTTACGTAGAATCCAAAAATCCACTTATATACACGGTGTCTCATTTAAAGAAATAAACTAAGTCTCTGCGCTTTTTTGAGATCCTCTGTTTAAATAAAACTCAAGCCATTAAAGAGTTCGAATAAAACCCTTCAACCTTTTATTTGTAATATGTAAAATAATGAATCGATTTGTTGAAAATATGAACAGGATGTTCATAAAATCAGATGTGGAATCATCTGCGACTGAAAGATAAACTTTAGTCACTATCTTCCATCGTTCAAGATAACCTCTTGTGGGGTATTCATGTTGAAAAGGGAAATATTCTCAATTGAATATTGAATAGAAATATTTTTCTGTGAATTGAAAAATCGACGATAAAAATGAAGTGATTTTTTGTGAATGTCTAACAGAAAACAACTACTTCCCGGCTAAAGCCACGCTGGACATTGAACTACATCTGCTAGATATTCAATTGAGAATGTTTACTTTTTCAACATAAAATAATGAAGTTACGGGGGGGGGGACTTTTGGTCCTCACTGTATAACCAGTAGGATTTTTTAAACGAAATATACTCTCATCAATTCCAACAGTTTACCATGTTAGCGGAGATTTTCCGCCCGCTTCGTCAAAAAATAACTTTGAGACATAAATCGACCAACGACCCTGTACCTACAATGTCATGGCAAACAACAAATAACGCAGTCGACTTTATCTAGTTGTACGTAGACTAATCCCATTGGTCCACACTGAAGGAGTGTGTGCTACGTAATACGGATGATGAAAAGTTTCAAGGTTCGTAAACAAAATTCTTCAATAAAGATATTAAAATTGTTTTTTTAGGTGGCGCACGTGGAGCGAAAAAAATATTTGTCACATTCGGATACCTATATTTTTTTGAGTCGCATTTAATTTCTAAGAATATTAAAAAAAAAATTATCGGTACCGAGGATTTACAATACAAACTTTTATTTTAGATTTCAGCTTTAGGTGTATTATTTCAGTTGGTTTTCATTGTATTATAACAAATTGTATTAATAAGTTTCAATGATCTGTTGATTAGTTAATAATTGGGTTGGGGGATTTTCTTTGTTGTCAAGAAATGTATTATTTAAAATTATTATATTTTATCTGATGGCATGTCATAATGACAACGTTATGTCACTCAATTTTGATGACATAAGGAAGCTCATTATGGTACTCAGTCCCATAATGAATTCATTATGGTACTAAGTACCATAATGAAATTACGCTATTTCATATACACTCCGTGATTTTTCCGGCAAAAGGGAGTCCACGATATTTCTTCCAAATCAGAAGGTAAACTGCCAGTTTCAGAATCACTCATTATTATTTAAATTATATTAAATTCTACGTGACAATTGTGTTTGACAGCAGATAAATAAATATTGCCGTTACAACCTGACGTTGTCAAGGAAATGGCAAAGCACAGCTCACTAACCTACTAATATTTGAAACTACACATATACTTACTCCTTTAAAAATAGTTGTCATCGTGACATGTCAAAAATGCAGTTTTTAATTTTTCGAAAATGTATTAATATAACTGCCATCAGATGAAATTTTGTATGTAATACGAATCATAAACAATCATTATGGCACACGTCGTGTTATCGGACTCGGCTAAGCCTCGCCCAATAACATTCACGACATGTACCATAATGATCGTCTTTATGATCCTTATTACATAAATAACTATTATGTCAAAAAAAATGAATAAGGTAATAAACTTATTATATCACTAGTGATGCAATGAGCTTTTTACATCACGAGTGGAGTAACGAACCTAATTACATAACCGAGGCAACCCGAAATGGATGGTGTAAAAGGCTCATTACCTAAAGATCATAGATACAAAAATGAACATTTCATAATCTTGAGCGAAAAGTTATTACTCAACATTTTTTATACGTTTTTTATTCGTGTTTTTCAATGTTAAAACTGAAATAAATGAAGGCTTATAATATGGTATAATTAATTCGTGTATTTTTTTCTTCATACTAACCTCTTCAAAAGAGAGGTGCCAAAGAAAAATAAAATTCGAAATCTGCACAGAAACATTCTTAGAGAAATGACTATTATTGGAAACTTTTGTTTTGAGGAACCACGATTGTTTTTTTGTCTTTATTAATATGCGGTAAATATTTATCTAGTGAAAGTTTATCAATCAACCTTCAAATTGTTATTTGTATGAAAAATAAGATAAAAAATGTACCGATAACATCAAGGTCTTCGAAATGACGAAAATAAAAAAAAGTTGGTCCAACTGCCCAATATTTTGTAATATTTCTAGAACATTTCAAGAATCCGAAATGAAAATTGAAGGTGAGACAGGGTTTTCCGAAACTCTATGCCCTATTTTTGTCAATAAAAGATTTGTTAATTCAACAAAATTAATTCAGTCACTCTTATTGGCTTGACCCAACTAAATAAAATTAATCCCAAAACACAGGTGTATTCGATTGATGGAATCATTATATTGCGATGACAAAATGTATTTCTCAATGCAATGCTAACATTTCTTTGATTTGAATATATGTTCATCCATTGAAATAATCTCCAACTCATATCGAATGAAAATTTGTTTCAACACAAATATAATATTTATTTGAATCAAATAACGGAAATAGATTAATTCAAATAGAAGAATATTATATTGGTTGAATTATATGCGTTAGATGGCGAAACGTTCGCACACCTGACCATGACTTAGATAATGTGACCGAATAGCAAAGCCAACTTATCATCTTTGCGACGTCTGGACTTGGGCGCTCATGCTCGGTTGCCATATTTGTTAATCCAGTGGATTAACCAATTGATAACCCATTTGAACAAATATTTTTAGTGGAGAGATCAGCTTATTTTGCTGAATTGACATTGTATTGAATTCATAATTCGACATAAATACTTGTTTGAATTAATATTTTTGTTAAAGCAATCAGCAAATTTTGTAGATCTGATTATTCGATTCAACAAACAAACAACATTTCAGATTTGATTCAACAATTTGTTTTTTTCTGTGTAGTTTTTTCGAAAACACGCATTTTTTTAAGATTATATTATTTAATTGTGGAATGAATGGGAAGATTAATTTTTATGTCCTCTTGGTACTCGAAAATCCTTTCGGAAAATAAAGGCAACGACCCCAAATCAGGCGATTGTTCCACCAAGCAGGCGAGCCTTCAAACACGAAAGACCAAAAACTTTTTCGGTATTAAAACAAAATCCTATTATTTTGATATTTTTTTGTTTGATATTTCAATATTTGTTATGAAAAACGGGTCGTATCATTCTCAGTTATTGAACAAAATACCAAACAATACAAAAAAGCAGATATTGTTGATTTCATGCCTGATCATGATAGCCTAAGAGCCGGTGGGAGATCGACCTTCACCGATCTGATAACTCGATGAGACATATTTTTTATCAAATATAATTTATAAACAAATATGCCTATGATAACTTGCCTATCGAAAAGTGTTCATAGCTATTTTTAATTGAATTAATTTTAATCAATTTTCTTTCATCACCTTCACTCTTTTGATAACCGAATGAGTTTCATCTCAACTGATAGTTTTTAATACTCAGAATATGCCTAGGTAGGCTTGCCTACTTATTTCTGTGCATGGTTACCTGGCAAGCAGATGTGAACAGGTAAGTCAATATAGGTAACTACACCGATCTGTTAACCAATCGAAATTGATATCATAGGTAAGATAATTTAATTACAAAACCAATCGTATAGGCTTGCCTGCAAAAAATCGTACATAAAATATTATTGCCAAGCTATAAAGTCTTAGAATTTTAGCTATTTGATAGGTGCGAGAGAGAAAGTAGAGCGTCCGAGGTCCGTGTGATAAAACAGGACACAACATAGCAGCTGCACGCTACCTGACCGTTGAATGTATCCGAGTGCGCATGCTCGTGTACATGTGAGTGACAGTGACAGCATTTATTTACACTCGACAGTAATTTTGAACTCTAATTTATTATAACTCTAATTTCGATCACAATTTTTGTATTATTTCACACTATATATACTTACAGCTATGAAATAATCAAAAATAAATAATTTAATATATTAATAAATGAAAAAAAAATAAAAATTCAATAATTTTTTTTCTCATTTTAAAGCTAAATTATAAAATTTAAAAATGAGAAGAAAATCTATATTTTTTATTTAAAATTAAATAAAGAATAATTTATTTATTATTTAAAATCAAATAAATGCCGTAAAGCGGGAAAGAATAAGTGTTACTTTTAAAATTTTAGTATAATAAATTTAAAAAATCATCAATTTAGAAAAATAAAATTTAATACATTTATGTTGTTAAAAGTGTTTATTACAAGGCATATGAAAGAGTTCAAAATTACTGTCGAGTGTAAATAAATGCTGTCACTGTCACTCACATGTACACGAGCATGCGCACTCGGATACATTCAACGGTCAGGTAGCGTGCAGCTGCTATGTTGTGTCCTGTTCTATCACACGGATCTCGGACGCTCTACTTTCTCTCTCGCACCTATCAAATAGCTAAAATTCTAAAACTTTATAGCTTGGCAATCATATTTTATGAATGATTTTTTGCAGGCAAGCCTATACGATTGGTTTTGTAATTAAATTATCTTACCTATGATATCAATTTCGATTGGTTTATGATCGGTGTAGTTACCTATATTGACTTACCTGTTCACATCTGCTTGACAGGTAGCCATGCACAGAAATAAGTAGGCAAGCCTACCTAGGCATATTCTGTGTGTTAAAAATAAAAACTATCAGTTGAGGTGAAACTCATTCGGTTATCAAAAGAGTGAAGGTGATGAAAGAAAATTGATTAAAATTAATTCAATTAAAAATAGCTATGAACAATTTTCGATAAGCAAGTTATCATGGGCATATTTGTTTATAAATTATATTTGATAAAAAATATGTCTCATCGAGTTATCAGATCGGTGAACGTCAACCTCCCACGGTCTCCTCTGCTATGACATGCAAATTCCCGAAAAAATTCCAACGAAAAAGGTGTTATTGACTGATACAATGTGTGAGACACGTGAGATGGTTGGTCGATGCAATTTTATTTTCACGGTTCCCCACAAAAAGCTTTCTATATTTTATATTTTTCACCTTGATAATGGATTTGTACGGCAATTGAACCTTGCCACTTGTTCTAATTTTAAAAATGAGGTTCTTTCCTAGTCAATTGTCTTTTGTATATATCAAAAACAAAAGAATCAATCTATAAGAAAACGATAATACCGATGAAAATGTTTTGTCATGGTTCGTGTTTCCATTCTATGCTATTTGAAAAGGCAACGACCCCAAATCAGACGATTGTTCCACGAAGCGAGCGAGCACGCAAACACGAATGCGGTTCTTAGACGAAAAACTTTCTTAGTATTAATTAAAACAAAACCCTATGATTTTGATCACGTCAAGATTTGGTTCAATGTTTGTTTACTCCTCGATTTGAAGCGCGCATCTATCATCTGATTGTTTCATGCCATGTCAGAAACGAATTCGTGATTCTGTCAGGATTGTCGAACATCTTGCCACAAAGGTAAAAAAAAGTATAGACAAAATTTAACCACAAATATGGAAAATATTTGATGCGTTTGATGCAAGACAATTATTTTATCAGCGCATAATACTAAACCATTATAGGCTTAGAAATACATTCAGGCAAATAGAACATGGTTATAATACAAGACACAAAGCCAAAACAACGGGTATACCAAAAGTTGAAAAAACCCTAACCCAAAGATGCTATAATTACCTTGGTCCCATTCTGCATGCTAAAATTTCTACCGAACTGACAAGAATTAATGCGTACGGTCTATTCAAAAAAAATTTTACTGTTTGGCTTCAGTCTGTCCCTAGAAAAGAAATTCACAGCTTAATCGATAGGAAAAATACCTATAACTTATGAATTCACTAATGAAAAAAATAAATATAATAACATCTGATCCTTCCGATAGTTGATATTGATGTGATATATGCTGCCTCGGTCCGCTTATACCTATATGTTATTTTCAAATTCTTTTTAAAATTTGTTTTTATATATGTATAACGTATGTGTGAATGAATGTAAGTATAGTTTTTCCAATATCAATTGCAGAAGCATAAAAAAGTCTTGCGGCGAAATCCTGTGAGCAGCAGTGGCGGAGATAACTAATTTTATTTAGATATTTTAAGATTTCAAAAATACTTCATAAATAATGAAAAATGAAAAAAAGAAGAAAATTAAAGACAAGCTTTTATTTATACAAATACATTAAGAAAGAAAAATAATTTCTTTCATTGTTTGATGTAGGTTACTAGAATATCCTAAAACGTATTTCGATCGGCACACACCAAGACCACAGACGCTACTGGTTTTTAATCTTTCAGAGCTATTAAAACACAATTATAACGCGTGATTTGGTGACCTTCCAGTATAGACACGCCTATACAAGCATCGATGTCCGACGATTGGCCCAGACGAATCGGTTGTAGAAAAGCGACAGCTGTTACTCAGGTCCACGTTGACTTCGGCTCTTTTGATCTACCGTATGCGGACGGAAAATGTTTACGAGTAGTACAGATTATTTTTCGTTCAGTTTATTCGCATATACGCTCGTGTTAGCGAAGTGAGTTTTTATTCGCTCCCTATAGAAACAGCTTCTACAATTGATATTGGATGGACTATATATATTTGTATAGGTGTATATACTCATGGATGTGTAATATATGTGTATGTTAAGATACCCACGCACAGGGATTCATCCCTTTGTGGGTTACCTGTTTCCATATTATTTTATATCATTTTATTATTTATATCTATTTTAAATCATTTTATTGGTAAATATATTATTATTATTATTATATTGTAATTTGGGAATTGGTATAGAGTCGTCCTCTGGGCTCTACAATATAGGGATTTAGCAGTTGCGGTTATTTAAAAATTTTAATCTTTTAACTTGTACTTCCGTGGATTACGGGTGTATAATTCTATTCTATAGCGATGTGAAGTAGTTTTTTATATCATATTTTTTGTCAAATTCAACCATATATTTAGCAACCACTCTTCGCCGTCGTTCGATCTTCTGTTGTTCTATAAATTGCCGAAAATCCATTGTTTTTGCTGGAATATACATTTAAATGTGTAGAATTTCAAACTAATTGTATGGGAAATGTGAATAGAAAGTCTGAGGAAGACTCATTCAAATAAAAGCAAAGCAACGAACAAAAAGTTATTTATAAGTGGCAGGCGATACGTGTTTAAGCCATTAGTTGAGATAATTATCGATGTTTTTTCTTTACATGCTCCTGTCTTTAAAATTGTGCAAAAACATCGATTCTTCAGCATGAAAACAAAATTATAGCTAATATGGTTCTTACGGTGAACAATAAATAAATCAAATTTGTTTGAAAATATGAAAAGGGTGTTCATATAATCAAATGTGCAATTATCTGCGACTGAAAGAACTTTAGTTTAGATCTTCCATTGTCCAAAATAATCTTTTAGGAGATAGTCATGTTGAAAAGTAGTTGTTTTCTTTTAGATATTACAAAAAAAATACCTCATTTTCATCGTGGATTTTTAAATTTTCAAAAAAATCCTTTATTCAATATTCAATTGAGACCTTATTATCTATTATCCAGACTGTGTAGATGAAATCAATTGACACAATTTTAAAGCACTACCGAGAAAAACACGTCTTTGCTCCCTTTCAGGTTTCAATTGAGAAATAAAAGAGCACTTTACCTAGCTTTTTGCTGTAAAGGTTCAAGGTATAATTAAATAAAAATATGTTCTGTTAGACTGAGAGTGCTGGCGCTGCAGTTCAAACCTTCTAGCAGGAAATAAAGTCGTATTTTCTCACTAATAACTTTTTTGAATTTATTCATAAGAAAAATCCTTTGCTTTTTTAATGGACTATCAACTGTTAGCAAGAGTACAACAAATCAGAATACACCCGATTATATACATATATTTAACACAGTAAAGAGGTAAAAGTCGACAAAAGTGTAATAATAAGGGTTAATTACGAGCCAATCACTATTCCTATTATAGTGCCTGTATATGACTTTATAAAAAAGTTGAAACGACAGTAACAGTTCAGTCAATCAAAACATACTTTATTGTTTGAAGAAAATAATTTTAATTGAAAAGCTAAATACTACTGCTAATAATAATGAGTGTATGAAATCTCGAAGTTTGTGTATATAAAAAACACTTGAGTTAATTTAAGTAAAAAATAAAACTATGGTATCCTAATTATTCCTTTTAACATGTTCTGAAAATAATTGTATACTTTTATACATGAACAGAGACATTGAAAATTGACTTAAGACTAGATAGAGTTTTTACCATAAATTAGTCGGCTGGCACCCAAAAGAAGAAATATAATTTCCGAGAATTACACTTCATCTGATGGGAATTTTTCTTCTGAATCTATCGGTGTGTGATTTTTGGAGAAAATATGTAAAATTCGTTCGGAAAATTGTCCATACTTAAAATGCAATTTTTTGCAAAAAATAACGTTTTTCGGTGCTTTAAATATACCAGAAGATTAAATTAGAATGTTTTTATGTTGCAAATAATACCAAAATGTTATTTAATATGGTTTTCATCACGATAAAAGAGGAAGATAAAATCTTGGCGGTCGGTAGACCCCCGTCAGGAAGTTCATTATGCTTTTTCTTCAACAATACGGAAATTTATCATCACGTGAGGAAAAAGCATTATGCTCCCTCCATGCGACTTTCCCTCTCTCTCTCTCTCTCTCTCTCTGTCTCTCTATCTCTCTCTGTAATATTTTTTTTTTTCAATTTATTAAAAATTAGATATAAAATAGTGAATTATAAATAATGTCAAAAAACTGTTTTTCTGAATATGAATTATGTTAAGAATTTGTTATCGAAAAAAGGTATGTTTTAATGGCTTCCTAGAAAAATATTTCACTAGGAATAATGTTTACGGTCTATTGTAAATGAACATACCCAAAAATATAAATAGAATGTCGCAGCAATAAAAAAAAATTATGGAAAAATACAATGTTATTATATTTGTTACAGGTGAATGGTCTTTTTGAAACGTTATCATGAATGTCTATAAATATACGAAAGAAATCTCTTATATCAGAAAAAGGTCCACCAGTGCAGAAAATGACGAAATTATATCTAGTTTCCAACTTTTCAATAATATTTCCAAGAGTCGTACCGATAGTATGAAATATTGCCACAAATATTAAAAATCCTAATAAAAAATCTAAATCCGATCATAAATGTCAAATAACTATGGATTTTCTATGGAAAAAACTACTTCCCGGTTCGTAACAAATATATAACTTTTGGCTTCATAATCTAAAAGTTAAAAATAAAGATTGCTTCTCCTAATTGGAAGTTGTGATGTTTGTTGTAGCGCCCGACAATATTCGTTTGAAATGGAAGTCAAAATGTTTTTGGCAACATTTTCTGTTTTATTTGGCCAGACATTTCACGTCGGAAAAAAAATACTGCGTTGCAAGAAAGTATTTGCCAAGTTGTGATCAATTCATCTATACTTTTGATGATTTTTCAAATGAAATACAAGAACCCTGTATGATTAATATATTGTTTTCCCTCGTTTTTCACTGAATATTGTAGGGTTAACAGATTAAATCCAGCTTTGTAGAAAACACCCATTATAAATACAGTTATGCAAATATTCAAAAATTATTATTGTCTGTACATACTTCACACTAAAATTTATTAAAAACTATTCTGTTCTCTATAGCGAATATTATTTTTCACTTTCATTTATGTTGATTCAATCGTTTATTTATTACGGATATTGCGAATTCCCTTGAAACAAACGACGTCGCAAATATTTAAGTAGGTATGCGGTGAAATTAAAAATGAGCTGAAAATTGAACACATGTGGCCTCGATACTGCGAAAATATCGAATAATCTTGCGATAAAACAATGTCGTGTTCGAGGAAAACAACAGGTGCGTTGCCAAATAATTCAAAAAAAGGATTGTCTGCGGAATAATTAGTGTATTTAGTGTTTTTTTAGGAAGGACTTTCGAACGTTTTTTAAAGTTCCTCAAACTGAAGTCTTTGAGTTCATGGGGTAACGTATTGTATAGCTTTGCTGAATTGTATGAAAAACTACGTGTGTATATTGCGGATGTGTGTTTGGGAATTAGCAAATGATGTTTATTACGCGAATCATTATTTCGTGACAAAAAGAACAATTTATTTCCCAAATATACTGGGGTTCCTGATTGCAAAATCTTATCGGTGACGGTAAGGAGGTGTATTTCTCTCATTTGCTTCATTTTCAACCAACCAGTGTCGTCAAATGAGTTACTGATATGGTCATACTTACGTATACCGTATGCGAATCGAATACAACTATTTTGGATTTTTTGCAACCGTAACACGTTATGTTGATCAAGGGCCGGTCCGTAAATAATGTCGCAGTAAGCTATTCGCGAGAATACTAGAGACTCCCATAGATTCAATTTAAGTTTTTTTGACATCAAGTGCCTACTGGGATATAACTGCCGTAACACAGTGCTTCTCAAAAGTCCCCTCCCCCCCTCTTATCTTTGGAACGATTATACATAAACAAGTGAAATTTGGAAACTGAATATTAAAGGTTGTAAACTTCCCTACTAGTGATGATAGATGACGAAATTGTAAAAGATGACGTCAAGCGACACCTCTTTTAAAAGGTATCAAAAAAACCTATTCAATGATACTAATTTTGTTTGTGTTTATGGCAGTTTTGGAAACTCGCTTTTAAAAAACGCAAAGCTGTGATGAATTAAATCAGTTAATACTAAAATTCCAAATTCAAGCTCGGCCTCTGGATAGTTGTCAAATAAGCTGACGTTTTTGTTAGTCTCTCTAATTCGACGTTTTTGTAATTGTCCAAGTTTTTGTACATTTAATAATTTGTGTATTGTTGATCAAACGTTCAACTGTTTTAGCAGCTTTTGGTACTTTTAATATTTTTGTACATTTCAATAATTTGTTTAAATGTTGTGAGCCGAACGTTCAAGTGCTTCAAGAAGCGAGATGGTAGGTACGTGCTTTAGGTGATAAAGTAGCAGCGATCCTAATTCTTGGTGAAACTGGACAAAATATTCATGCAGCAGAACGCATTTTTAATTAGAGGTTTATCGATCGCCCCGTTTGGAGGACTTATTTAGGGGAGCTTCTTCGTAAGTTAGAAACAACGGGTAGTATTGATGATGCGAAACGATCTGGCAGACCACAAATTTCTGATGAGAAAAAAATTTATATACTGGCAGAAGTAATAGTTAATCCTACTTCTTCAACAACTCACGTTGCATCTACCTGTGAAGTCAGTCGAAGTACAGTACACAGGGTGTTGAAAAAAAAACAAATTTCATCCATACAAATTAAAAATGGTTCATCAACTCTCAGACGACGACCCAGACCGAAGACTAGAATTTTGTGAAAATATGGAAACTAAAATTAACCAACAGCCAGACTATGTCAAAACAATTTGTTTTAGTGACGAAAGTACTTTATATCTAAATGGAAATGTAAATACACAGAATGTGAGGTATTTGAGTGACGCAAATCCTCACCTGTTTCGTGAAACACATACCCAATTTCCCCAGAAGGTGAATGTTTGGGCAGGTATCCTGGGAAACCACATCGTTGGGCCTCTTTTTTTAAATACTAATTTAACTGGTGAGGTTTATCTGGAGCTGTTGCAAAACGCAATAGAACCGTTTATCCTTGAAATGTTGGTGCTCCTCCACACTATTACGGTGCAGTAAGACGGTATTTGGATGAGGAGTATCGTGGTAGATGGATTGGACGACGAGGTTCAACGGAATGGCCCGCTCGATCACCGGACCCTTGGATTTTTTTCTGTGGGGGTACCTTAAATCGAAGGTTTACGCCACTGAACCTGACAATATTGACGTTTTAAAACAACGTATTGTTGCAGAATGTGAGGCTGTTTCCGCAGACACATTTGCAAAAGTACGAGAAAAGTTTAAAAATAGGATATTTCACTGTCAGGAAGTAAATGGAGGTCACTCCGAGCAATTTCTTTGAGTAGATACTGATTCTTAAATCTGTAATGAATATCATTCTAAATGGAATTTAAATTTTAATGTTTACTAATCAGCCATTAAAACTGCCATAAACACAAACAAAATTAGTATCATTGAGTTCCAAAAATAAGAGGGGGGGGAGGGGACTTTTGAGAAGCACTGTATGAGGCCTTACACAGCTGATTAACATGCTTTATGAATCTCAGGTCAGTATCTATCCATAGACCCAAGTTCTTGCTCTCATTTACGAATTGAATAGGACTGCTATCAATTACTATAGAAATTGAGTTAGAAACGGAATTTCTCTTCCCCTTGGCACTAAACAGCATCACTTGTGGTTTTTTTTGAATTGAGTTTCAAGAATAATAAGTATAATAATAATTGTACATGATTATAATTATAGAGATAGGCAGATAATTGAGATATTAATTATTCTAATATTAAGTAGATAAAAACTTATATGAAAGTAATAATAGTATAAAAATAGATAAATTGGAATAAATATTGATATTTATAAAAAATCTACTATTTACAATACAACTTAATTTTTAAATTTTAGCCATCATATTCCGAGTAATCCGATGAACTATCGTCGTTGGGGTCCAGAGAAATAATAAGGGGCTCTACAGTGTTTTCTAGCATGTTATCAGCTTCCCACATTCTTTCTTCTATTCCAATCACATGTTCGACGCACTTACTCCATTCTTCGCAATCCACTGTCTTTATTCCCTCTTGCAAGACGTTTTCAACGTCTCTTATTTTAAAAGTAGTGCTACAAACCCTTTTACTTGCGCCCACACCAATTCTATAGGGTTTAAATCACAGTGATATGGCGGAAGGCGAAGTACCGTTATATTCCGTTTTGAAGCGATTTCGTTGGCAACAAATTTCGTATAAAGGTTTATTCAACTTTACAATCTCCAGTACCTCCTTTTTCAGCATATATTTGTGAAATGGCTTCTTATTTAAAGTACACTAGCCATTTTCAAGAACGAACTTTTCCAACAACTGCCGGAAAGTAGCTAAACATTTCAAATTTTTGAAACACTGAGGCACAGGTAGGTAAACTACCTATGCCTCTACCTAAGCTTCTAATCGTTTTCTTAGAAAAAAACCTTTTATGAAACAAATCCGACCATATTGTTATCTCTTATCGCAGGGACGGATTTATATTTACATATTATTTGTTGAAAAAACTTTTGAAGTAAGGAAAAGATAAACAGGTAGGTGATTGTAAATTTATTATTTTATGAAAGTGGAAAATTTTGTTAGAGTGATAGGTAACGGGTCTTGACGGCCATTGATAAGTACTTTCGATCTTCGATTCATTCTAACATGAACATTAAATTACGGAAGGAAATGATTCACAAGTGTGTGTCGATTCCTATATGTCCTCGAATAGCTCAGTTGGTTAGAGCATATGGCTAGAGATCATAAGGTCGTGGGTTCGACTCCCACTTGAGGATGCTTTTTTTTCTTTAATTTAATAATTTGTCCAATATGCCACAATTTACTTTTTCATTTATTATTTTATTGTACTTGAAACAGGAAATTACAGAGCATTCTTAAGCGTTGTCCATTATTAAGGGTTTATCATATTAACAGTCGCTAAGCTGGCACGAAATATCTTTGAACCAATTTTACAGGGTTATTGGTTATATTTGGACCAATATATATCCTCCTTATTTGAAAACCTAGAAAAATGGTTAAATTAGGAAAGTTTTAGCATTTTTTCGTAAATGTAAATAGAAAAACAATTGAACGTTGCATTAAAAAGTTATGATATAAACTTTTGTTTTTTCTAATGGGACACCCATTATTATATTATTGCATTTTTGGTTCCTCCGGAAAATTCTAGATATGTTTCATTCATGTTCTCCTATATCTACTTGCACATTCCTATCTTAGTTTTTCATAAGCTATCCAATGACATCAACTAGATTTAATCTCGTACACGTATGGTATACGGCAAAGACGACTCGGTTTTACAGTTCAATAATGATTCATTACTCTCTCACATTAGGAAACAGAGTATAATAATCGTCATGGTATGGCAAGTAAAAAACAATTGAAAATTGTTTATTAGTGGCCACAAATTAATGAAAGTGTCTAGCTTCTTTGTGGTCGTACCTATAACTGCTGCAAATATAAACATGATGGAAGTTGAATTTGAAATTTATGATTCAGATTGCTCTCTTCCACCAGAAATTCAAGAAGCTGCAAACAGAGCAACTTTGAGTCTGTTGCCTGAAAATTCACGGCAACAACATGAAATTGCCTATAATAGATTCATCAAATGGAGTCGAATGAAGAAAGTTGAAGGCAAGTTCACTAAAAGCGTACTTTTATTTTATTTCGAAAAAAAATTAAGGTTATTATCGCTGTGGTCTAAATTATCTGTCAAAAGCTGGATTGAAAATCAAGAAAAACGTGGATATAAGCAGTTACCATAAATTGATAGCATTTTTGAAACGATGATAACGGCCTAAAAAATCGAAAATTCTGACAAGAGATTAATTTGATTTTGAATGAAGCTCCTTATACCAAATATCTTACGATAAAAGGGGCAACCATTTTTGTATTTTTCGGAGCGTGTCGTGAAGAATTCTGCAAACTGAGCGTGGATGACATTGAAACTCATTACTAATTCATATTTCGGACACCAAAACCAACATTTAAAGAAGTTTTTGAATCGTTGGAAACTACAAGAATCTTTACTGTAATATAGTAGTTTAAGTACATTAAAAGAAATAGAGTCTCCGAGCTGCCTTATCATATAACAACATGTGCTTAGTCTGGAGCATACAGTTTTTATAGTGGCCTCCCAAGTTAATTTTTGGATAGGTGTAATACCTAGGAATTTCATTGTTTCCGTAGTTGATTTTCTTATTTTCTTCAGTTACTTGTCAGGGAATTAATATTACCAATTGTTCAAACTGCCAAATACATCTTAATGTTTATAAATAATTCCTCATAAGTAAGTAACTGTTTCTGATCATTATTTTAACATTTCATTAAAATGTTTCTATTGTACAGATTTATATTATTGAGTATATACCATCATTTTACACACATACACACTAGTGTTAAAAGTGATTTTGACACATTATGTGTGAATGTCATTTTTTAATTCACATACCTATGAACGAAAACAATATTATGTATCGTATCAATCAGGATTTCGTGAATCTCATTCGTGCCATAGTCTCCACTTTGCTATATCGGACATGAAACAAGCCTTAAATAAATCTGGGGTGGGAATATCTGCAGTATGCATGATACGAAAAAGGCTTTCGAAACAATAGCTCGTGAAATGGTAATATTAAAATTAAATAAAAAGTTTCCATGGCAATATATATCAGAAAACTAGAATTAATAACATAGGGTGTCAGCCCGACAAGGTGCGCCACGAGAAAGCGTGTTGATACTTCTTTTATTTATTTTTTATATGTGACTGATTTGGGTTCTCTTTAAGTTCTTTTATATGTGATTATTTGAGTTTTTTTCATGGCATTCTTTCACTATGATTTTCTATTCGGTGATCATCATCGGATTTCCAAACTTGTTCCGACCGTCAAGATCCCGTAATTTATCGTAACGTAACACTGATGTTCAGTTTTACGCACTTCTGATAGTCTAGAAGTCTCACCGATATAACTTTTGCGCGAACACACTATATTGTAGATGTAATTCTATGTTTTTTCAGTGTTTTCTGGTTGTGTTTCTGTCAAGGTATGTTCTGAATGTCGATCGTATATCATACATATTATTATTATTATTCCGTTTAATCATCTCGGACAATCCTGGAACATAGGACATAGGATATAACGTTAGATATGAGATGTGTATGTGGTTGTTTGGTGATATAATTACTTCCAACTTAAGAAATCGTGGAAAGATCTACCAGCAACACTAATTATAAACGGTACTTTTTCTAAGAACTATTTGTTAATTTTGAGTTATTACAAATTTCGAAGTTGATAATAAAATAATGTGTTTATCTACCTTTTACCTAAACTAAATGTACGTATACATTTTGAAAGCAAATCAATAAATAACATGGATGGCGTAAATGAAACTATAAAAGCTGTTAGATACGACCCTTTTCCTTAACAGGGCAGGGTTGGTATGCGTTTTCTTCGATATTTTAATTAATTCCTATTATTTTTCGGCAATAACTGAAAAAACATTCAACCTTGCCATGTTTTTATTCATTAAAAGCGGTTAATTTCAATTTTAATTCAGCATTAAGCATTGCATTTAGCAACTCTATTGCAAAATAGGAAAGTTGTTCGACCATATTCATTCAATAGACCGATTACACAAGGTATGTAGAGATAAGGATATATCCAAGCGAGTTTTCAATCGAAATTGGTGTCTGCAATGATCTCTGCAAATCTACGAGGGTTGTTCTAAACATGTTTCCATCAGTTGACAACCTATTTATTATGCATCACATTTTATGTGCATCTCAAGAGTCTATGAATGTCAAGTAGTGAAGTTTCCCTTTGCTATATTTATGTGTTTGTTGCCAATAGTTGAAAAACAGAGGATCAGAATAGAAATATATTCAATGCTAGCTGACCCGACAGATGTCCTGTCCAAATTTCTATATTCCCTGAATTTGTTTTTCTGCAAACACTCGTCCGCGGAGAATTTCTTTTTTCCATGTTTTTCTTTGTGTTGTTTCATCTAGGTTATGCTTTTTACTCTGCCCGCTTTCCGTTAACACGTTTCCCCATCATCCCGTTTTCCCGTTATCCTGTGAGCCCGTTTCCCCTTAACCCGTTATTTCCTTTATACCGTTTTCCTGTTATCCCGTTTTTCCGTTATCCCGTTATTCCCGTTTTCAAGTTATGCCGTTATCCCGTTTTCTCGTTATCATTAAGCTGATCGTCTTCTAGATTTCAGATATAGGAAGATCACGGACATGCCCAAATTCACGGTATTTTGACTCAACTTTGCTCACCATGCTTTGGTTAATGGGTTGCCGATCAGGATGAGTTGCATTGAACAATTCAATTACTTCTCTTTGGGTGCGCATTCTGTCTCCAAATTCAATCATGCAAAAAATTTTAATTTTTTCTGGTTTATTTAATTTAATAATTTTCCATGAAATGACAAAGTTACTACTCAATAATGTATCGACAAACGATAAGATATGTTATTCTTTAAAGAAATAACTTCACAAAAACTATTCAGCAATAAAAACAAAATTCTGGTCGCTATGGCTACTTTCAAGTAATAGAAATAGTCAGATAGCAAACGGTGCACAATTTGAACATTTAATTTGATTGTTGTTTGAAGCTAATCATTGCCATTAAATTTAGTATTTTCATATTTCAAAATAGTTTTTCTTATTTTTTTTTTTTCATTTTACCCATACTCATAATCACCTTTTTGCGATTAAAAAATACCGATGACGTCATTTCTCCTACACGAATCATTCTGTATATATTAATTAAATTTGAAAGAATGCCCAAATGAAAATAAAATTCGACGGTCTCGAGCTTTCTTTCCAAAAATTATTCCTTTAATTTTTTACGAATTTATCCACTACTTTAAGAGAGCATTGAATTTAACGGACGCCCTGTATACAAACCCTATGTGTGATATATTTTTGAAATCAGCTTTCCATGGAGATTCCAAAAATTGAATAATATATAGGGCGTTCTATTTGAAAAAATTATTGCGGACGTCATTAGTGAAACGTGGATCACCCTGAATGTTTAATTTCCCCTTATAAATGTGGTAAATTGAGATTTAAAATAGACCTGTTTCAGGAGATTCCTCAGAAATGGGTAGTTTGGCTAAAAATGAATTTATTCAGTACTTTACGAAAGCACTGTATGTAGAGAAGATGTGGGTATGTTTAGTTCAAATCTTACAAGTGAATTTTAATCCACTTCTAGTTGTCCGATTAATGTGAAATTTGGCAGGTGATCATAATTTCGGTGACAATGCATTATAGAATTAGCTAGAGAAAAAACAATATGGCAGACGAGTTTTGTGATTATTATTCGATTCTATTCAAAATTGGCGACGAGTTTTGTGGTTAGAGCCCTTCCAATAAAAATTGGTATGGGGGGTTTTGGGGTCGGAGATCATAATTTTTTGTCAAAATCCACGAATTCAAGATGGCGGCTCCAAGATGGCGACGAGTTTTGTGATTATAGCCCAATTCCATTCAAAAATGGCGGCTCCAAGATGGATGAGGATATCTGTGATTATGGTCCGATTCTATTCAAAATTGGTATGGGGGGTTTTTTTCGGAGTCGAAGATTATGAATTTTGACACAAAATTCATAAAATTAAAATGGCGGACGATCTGTGATTATGGTCCGATTCTATTCAAAATTGGTATGTGGGGGTTTTTGGGGTCAGAGCTCATGATTTTTTTGTCATAATTCGTCTATTCAAGATGACGGCTCTAAGATGGCGACGTGTTTTGTTATTATGGCCCGATTTCATTCAAAATTGGTATGGTATATTTGGGGTCGGAGATTATAAATTTTTGTCAGAATTCAATAAGATGACGGATTTCATGAATGAGAAACAAGAATTGAATAAAAATGATAAAAACAAATTCAGACAAGCTTTTATACACATGCACTAAAAAGGAAAAAAACATTTATTTTAATTGTTTGAACCTCCAGGTTATTCTGTGCTCAAAAGCTTGCCGCGAATATAAAATAGGTATTCTTGCGCGGCAAATAAAAAAATTAAAGAAATATTTTTTTCTTTGTGGTATATTTGTATAAAAGCTCGTCTTAATTTTGTTTTTATCATTTTTATTTTCTTATATAATATACGGCTGATAGACACATTTCGTGATCAGATCAGGCCATTTCAGATTTCAGTTTGTTTACTCCGGCTACTTATTGCATGTTGTTATTACGAACGATAATTAATTCAATTCGTACCAAGTCAGCATGTTGTTTTCCTCTTTTTTTCGTCCTCGTCTAATAGGTGCTTAGATTAACTTTTCTACGTTCGCCAGTGATAATGGCTGCGTAAATGAATACTTAACAGTTAACAGATGACCTTGTTTATCGTTTTGCCGGAGATCATACGATTTCGCGATAGTGTGGTCCGATCGCCGGATAGCGAGACACGTGTGCCGTGAGGAGAATAAACAAAACACATATATTGGCGAACTCGACTCGATTGTTTTGAAGTCAGGGGCCACGCCGCGTTACATTCACCAAATACCTATCTCGTCACCTAAAAACAGATGGGTTTATTAAACTCCAACCTGGGTTGTCTTTTTAACTATTTTAAAAAGTATATGGTAGTAATTGTTAGATTAAATCACTCACTGCGGCCACTGTCACGAACAATAAAAATTCAGAGTGCATGTGTGATGTAACTAGATATTTAGGTATAGTCCATCCAATATCAATTGCAGAAGCTGTTTCTATAGGGAGCAAATAAAAATTCACTTCGCTAACACGAGCGTATATGCGAAGAAACGGAACGAAAAATAATGTGTACTACTCGTAAACATTCGCCGCCGGCGAAGCGAAGATCATAAGAGCCGATAGTCAACGTGGACCTGAGTGACAGCTGTCACCGATTCGTCTGTGCCAATCGAATCGAATCGAATGCTTGGGGGTGTGTCTATACGATGGGAAGTCATAAATCACGCGTTATATGTGTGTTTTAATAGCTCTGAAAGATTAAAAACCAGTAGCGTCTGTGGTCTTGGTGTGTGCGGATCGAAATACGTTTTAGAATATAATAATAACCTACATCAAACAATGAATGAAATTATTTTTCTTTCTTAATGTATTTGTATAAATAAAAGCTTGTCTTTAATTTTTTTTCATTTTTCATTATTTATGAAGTATTTTTAAAATCTTAAAATATCTTAATAAAATTAGTTATCTCTGCCACTGCTGCTCACAGGATTTCGCCGCAAGACTTTTTTATGCTTCTGCAATTGATATTGGGAAAACTATACCTCAGTTTCTTTTTTTCGGGAACAGCTTGCAACAATTTTCTCTTACTATCTCGAGCCGCCCTCGCCTCCTTGAACATTATATCTTTGAAGGGATCAATATTTCTCTGATACTCACAAAAATATATTTTTTGTACTAATTTTGCAGTAGTGTTCCACATGGTTTTAATAACACTCTGCTTATAATCACTACCATCAATTTTCCGCATATTGAATGACCAGTTTTTTAGAATGAATGCTAATATTTCGTTGCTATTTATTTTCTGCATCTAATTTGTAGTTGCGTTCCGCACAGAACGTCATAAATTGTCTCCATATATAAGATTTTGATTTTTTTGTGTCACTGGGTATATTTTCTTCAATACTTTGGTTTATTACTTCGTTTGAAGTAGCACCAAAGCGACTCATTTTGACATTTGCAGCTACAATTATTTTTGGTCAAACTGTTAAACTTTGCATTGCGATCCGTATCCATGGTTAAGTTGTTGAAAACACGATGCTGATAGACCAATCAGAATTGAAAGACAGCTGGTGTTTTCGCGATAATACAAGCTGTCTTTGGTTTTTGATTTGTCAGATTTTGTGAAAATTCCAAGGTGCGTGGAATAGTCAATGCAAGTAGCCGTATGTTCAGTTATTCTAGTAGGTATAAACCCAAATAGTTGAAGCCATGCCAAAGGAGCTACATATATTTAAAAATTGTGTTAGATTTGGCGATTGAATTTTGAAGTTCAGATTGAAGTAGCCAACAAGTCTGATTTTAAATTTGCCACGTGACAGATCTGTCAGTACTTGTTCCAGATTTTTTTAATAATTCTGAAGGTCACTAGATCCAGGTGATCTGTAAGTAACCACAATAATAATCTTGGAATTTTAATTGCACAAAATTCAGATGGTAATTCCTCACAAGGATTGGAAACTGATTATTTTTAAAACTAATGGAATTTTTTACAAAAATACACACTCCGCCTCTATCCCTACAGAAGAACGATGCAAGTGAAAAATTATGGAGATTAATAGTTTTCAATAGATTCTGACAAGCAATGTTCAGAAACACGGAAGATATTAATATTAAACTCTGATAAAAATATATTAATTCTATCCACCTTGTTAGCAAGACCCTGTACATTTGTATGGAATAAATTAATCGTGTCCTTCCTAAGTGAGAAATTACACAATTTGTGTTGGATTATGTCATATATTATTATGAAATGAATATCGATATGAATGACGTTATGAAAAATTAAGATAACGGAATAATAAACAAAAATTGTATCTACATTTCAAATTCTGTTTGTTTCAGAACCGACAGCTGCTGGCGTAGTAACTACGAAAACTGCGCGCGCCCAAATCATCGTCGACGTCGACCCATATAAATATAATTCACTTCGATTTTGTACACCATTCATAAACAAGAACGCAGCAGAGAAAGTTGTTACATTGCGATTTGTCGAAGGAGGAGTCTACTGATTTCGTAGTACGCGATCTGTGATAATTTGTTTTATTATTTTAGTTGAACGGGAAGCGTGTGAAACCGTTTCTAGTGACTGAGTGATAGATTAATTAACAGAGTGAGCACGAGAAACGTGTTGTGACTGACCGATGCGCAGAGAAACAGAGGTAGGTTAGTGATTTCCTGGACAGCTTTGGATTACTTTTATATCGGGTAAAGAAGTAAATATAGTTCACTCAGAGAAAAACTTGGTGGTCCGACATTTTCTAGTCAAAACGCTCTTTCCGAGTCGCTGCCAAAAGATCTAGAAAGGGTCGTTTTCAATAGCCAATTATCCGTCATTAAAAAAAGGCTTTCGCAGGTAGAGTTTACGGTAAATATAAAGTTACTCTATACATGCAGTCTGAAAATAGGGAAAAAACTTTTCTTACGTGTTTTTGCCTCCACGAATCCGTAAGAAAAATGCGGCGGTCTCATACCTTTCAAGAGTTAGAGAACTTTAAAAAAAATTAACCGCATTTTCAAGCACTTATTGAACTCACTAAAATGCCTTTTTACAGCATAAACATATTCCTAAATCACTCATTTTCGGCACAACTTTGCACAAAATATCGTCGTTTTTATCGAAAAAATCTTCCTTCTTACACAGTTCCAAATAAATAAATTTCACACTTTGACAGAACTTTGCCTTATTTTTCATGTTGGTGATAAATGAATCACCGCCAACTTTTCGAATTCAAATGTGAGCAATAGTTTCCCCTTCATTTATGTGTGCAATTGGTGTGGGCGGTGATTCATTTATTACCAACATGAAAAATAAGGCAAAGTTACTAAATTCCATCTGTCATAGTGTGAAATTTATTCATTTGGAACTGTGTAAGGAGTATTTTTTCGATAAAAACGGCAAAGTTGTGCCGAAAATAAGTGATTTAGGGTATATTGTTTATGCTGGTAAAAAGAAGGAGGCATTTTGAGTGAGTTTTGTGCGAGAAAACGCTGCTTGAAAATGAGGTTATTTTTTTTTTTAAGTTATTTAACTCGGGAACGGTATAAGACCGCCGCATTTTTCTTCCCGATTCGTGTTCAGGAGGCAAAAACACGTAAGAAAAGTTTTTTCCCTATATTCATAGTGCATATGTAGAGTAACTTTATATTTACCGAGTTTACTGGTAACACTGAAACTTTTTGTGATTTTTCATTACGGCCCTTCAAAGGTCGAAAAAGGGTAGTTTTCCAACGGCCTAATATACGTCATAAAATCCGCAAAATTGAACATGTGAAAACGGGAATTTTGTACAAAAAATAGGACTTTCGCAGGTAGAGTTTACAGGTAACACTGAAACTTTTTGTGATTTTTCATTACGACCTTTCAAAGGTCGAAAAAGGATTATTTTCAAACGGCTAAATATCCGTCATAAAATCCGCAAAATTTAACATGTGAAAACGAGAATTTTTTACATAAAATAGGACTTTCGCAGGTAGAGTTTACAGGTAACACTGAAACAGTGACGTATCAAGAAATTCTGCTTGGGGGGTAATGACATAAAAAAGTTATATACCTCTACTTATAGGTACAAAAAACATAAGTATTTTTTTTCATTCAAATTCAAACAAAAATACAAAATGAAATAAAAATATATACATATACTTAAGTAGGTACAAAAACAAAGATTTCTTTCGTTAAAATAAAAATCACAAACTGAAATCTAGTATCCTGTGTTTCTTATTTGCAAACATTTCAATAACATTTAAAACATCTATTTGCACATATCTATGAACATGAAGTAGACCTAATCCAACCAACCACTCCTGTTGCATCGTTGATCGCAGCCAAGTTTTCAATCGCTTCAACGAAAAAAAACTTCCTTCAGCGGATGCCACACTAGCAATGTATTCAAAATATGAAGACACTTTTTTATCAAGGGAAATATGTTAGCGTCATAAGATTTAAAGAGAATAAAAAAAAATTATAGTATCAGCTGAACACTTGAAAGACTGTAATTTCGTTGGAAAGTAATGTTTTCATTGAATTTTGATAATGTGAGGCTATTGTTAATCAAGTAATTTTTTTGGGACCGCCAATTTTATTACAACTAGAATAGTTGTTCACAGAATGACTCCATATTTTTTTTGCTTCCTGGGCCACATTTTACATGTGTACTCAATAAAATCCCGGTATAAAATTGTTTAAAAATTGATTATTTTGTTAATTATAAATTTCTAAAGTTAACAAAAAAAATTGAGTAAATATTGTCACAATTTTTTCATTGATATTTCACATTATTATCAGTTTTATGACTGACAAAGGCATTTAACAACGTTTAAACAAAATACGATGTTTGTTTATAAAATATGTATAATCAAATTGATAAGTTGAATATTTTTCAAAAATTGTGTATTTATGATTAAAAATTATTTAAATAATATATTAAGATTTTTCTTTTCTTTAAAATTAATAATTGGTTATTCTCGACCTAATAAGAATCTTTGTTATTAATAATGTAATTGTTTATTTACTTAACAATTAGTTCTAAACAAACTTTGATTGACATATTTTTTATAATCATAATAAACTGAAAAGGGAAACATTCTCAATTGAATATTGAATAAAAAGATTTTATAAACTCTTATTTTCAAAAAATCAACATAATAAACAACCTAATGCAAAAAACAATTTTTGAAAAATATTCAACTTATCCATTTATTTATAAATATTTTATAAACATATAGCGTATTTAAAAAAAAAAATTGACAATATTCACTCGATTTCTCATATTTTGTTAACTTTAGAAATTTATAATTAACATAATAATCAACTTTTGAACAATTTTATAACGTGATATTATCGAGTAAACATGTAAAATGTGTTCCAGTCGTCTGTGAACATTTCGGTTTAATAAAATCGGTGATTTAAAAAAAACCTCTTTATTAACAATAGCCTCACATTATCAAAATCCAATGAATTTTTTTTCTAATGAAATTACATTATTTCAAGTGTTCAAATGATACTATAATTTTTTTTTAGTTCATATTTAATAGAAAAAAATAAAATGTATGAGCATTGCACTCTCGAGAGGTGCTGTACTCCTGCATTAACACCCACGCGAAGCCCTATTTTCAACTTTGAATTAAAATTATAAATAATTGAGCTAGAATTCCGAGAGTGTGAACTTTTTCATGGTAAATTTCCTCCTCTTCAAGAACCTGTTTGTTTATTTTCTCTATCATCAATAGTTTTTGAGCTATTACAAAAAAACTAGGGACTAGGAAATTTGTAAAAATGGCAATACACACAGTGTTTTTTGGTTATGAAAACAAAAACATGACTTACTACGACTGAATAGCTATTATATCATGTCATCTATATCATCCTCTCTTGTCAATTTGTCTAAATTACTCTATATATATACCGGGTGAGTCTGAGAGATGGGGCACCCCTATATTTGAGAGAAATAATCCGATTCAAAGCACGAAAATTTAGGGGGCTATTGAACAACTAAAATGTGATTTTTTGAGATAAAAATTAATTTTGTAGCACTTCCGGTTTCGCCAGAAATGATCTGAGTATTAGTTTTTCAAATGGAACACCTTGTACATTTTCACATTTTTGAAATCTAGCAATTTTTTTTTTTTTTTTTTAAGGTTTTTATTAAGTTTTCCGCCTTCCAAAATTTATTTAATTAATTTCCATTAATTTTTTTTATTTTTTATTATAATGGTCTCTATGGGACACTCTCTGCAACAGATTGTTTCGAAGGAAAGGAATCGAATGATACCAAAATTTTGAATAACTGTCAATTATTTTCAGATTTATCACTATTACAAAAAATGTACCAAAAAGTATTGTGGCCGCTGGACTAATAAAAATCCCAAATAATAACATTATTTGAAATTTCACTTACTATACCAATAAGAATAGTTGGCAAATTTGATGTATGTATTTCTAATAGATGCATACTCCAGAAAAATGTAATGAAAATTCTGGTTTGCTACCAGCAGATATTTCATTACGTCTATAATTCACATTTTGAAAGTAATTCGTCTTCAAAAAGACTAATTACTAGTATTCCCAGATGGACCCTTGGTTGAGGAAAAACCATGATGGACCCATTATGGTTGATAGGAAACAAATTAACATCGTCAACCCCAAATTTTGTCAAAGTCGCCTTTGGATAAAAAAAAATAGAATATCTGCTGTCAAATAAGTATCAATACGAAATAACTGTTATCTCAGTCCAATCATATAACTATGTCATGGATAAATTTAGCCAAAATGAAAAAAATGACATGCTTTTAATTTACGTGAGTGTCTGAAGAATTCTGGCTGCATCAATTTATACAGACGGAGGTTTCCTGCAGAAGAACATCCGTAGGACATACTTGTGAAACTTGAACGTCAGTTGAGACAAGAGCCAAACAACCGACGTATTCGAAATCGAAATGTAAATGTAATAGTCAGGAAGATAAAGAGATTGACGTTCTAGGATCTGTAGAGGTAAATCCGACTTCTTCATCACGAGAATCATCTAATGAATTTGACGCAAGTCAATCGACTGTACAGATAATTTTGAAAAAGCATAAGTTGAGTCTGCCTGATAAATTTCCGACATCAAAGGCTTTATTGTGGAGACGTTGATAGGAGACTTGAATACTGTCGATGGTTTATTCATAATGTTCGCGAAAATCCTCAATTTTGAGAATTTTATACTCAGATGAAACAAGATTTACCAATAGGAATAATACTCGATATTGGGCAACAGCAGAATCCAAGGCTTTTGAGACGGTAAATCCTCAAGAAAGGTTCGGATTTAACTGTTGGAGGGGTATACTTGGAGATCGATTGATTGGGCCAATTTTTTTTGATGGATCACTTACTGCAGCGAGATACCTAACGTTTCTTCGGGATACTATCGAGCCAATCATTGACGACCTTCCATTGGTTCTGCAAAATTTCTATTTTCAACAGGACGGTGCACCCCCTCATAATCATGGAATGGTAATCAATTACCTGAATAATGCTTACAGAAATAAACTAATTTCTACACATGGTCCCATCAGATGGCCACCTAGGTCAGCAGACTTAACCCCCTTAGACTATTATTTATGGGGAACAATAAAAAATGATGTATATGCAACTTCTAGTGAGACACGCGAGGAACTACAACAAAAAGTCATCACAGCTTTCAATAATATCAGCCCAGCAGAGTTAACTAGAGCAGTTCGAGCAGCAGTCAGAAGGGTGCAATTATGCATGGAACATAATGGCCAACATTTTGAGCAATTTTTTTAGTAAGAGTATTAGAGCATTGTGCTACGTATTTGTTGTTTTCAAAAATTTGTAATAAATGTTGATAATCCTCAAATTCGCGTATTCAAATTCAAAATAATAAATTTAACGTATGATAATTTTCAATGTTGAAAATCATTATGAGACAATTGAGTAGAAGTGATATTTAAAAATTTCGGTGTTGTTTAGTCCAGCGGCTGCACTATTTTGTGGTAAATTTTTTTATAATAGTGATAACTCTGAAAATAATCGACAGATATTCAAAATTTTTGTATTATTCGATTCCTTTCCTTCGAAACAATCTGTTGCAGAGAGTGTCCCCTAGAGATGCCATTTAAAAAACATGAGATAATCGAAAAAAAAGTGATTTTGTCACATTCAAACAGCGGCTGGTGGCAAAGTATTGTAATTAAAATGCTAATTTCATTTTCTCGGATAACATGGCATCGGAGAGGAACGTTCAAAATGTAAAAAATCATCACCCTTCAAAAAAAATTTTTTGAAAAAAAAAAAATATAAAAAAAATTTTGCTTATCATGTTCAGATTTTGCTCTAGATTTCAAAAAAGTGAAAATGTACAAGGTGTTCCGTTTGAAAAACTAATACTCAGATGATTTCTGGCGAAACCGAAAGTGCTACAGAATTAATTTTTATCTCAAAAAATCACATTTTAGTTGTTCAATAGCCCCCTAAATTTTCGTGCATTGAATCGGATTATTTCTCTCAAAAATAGGGGTGCCCCATCTCTCAGACTCACTCGGTATATATATAGAGTAATTTAGACAAATTGACAAGAGAGGATGATATAGATGACATGATATAATAGCTATTCAGTCGTAGTAAGTCATGTTTTTGTTTTCATAACCAAAAAACACTGTGTGTATTGCCATTTTTACAAATTTCGTTTTTGCCCTATAATGCCTTTAGATGTTGTTAGTGTTGTAACAATGGCTTATTTTTTACTCAAAAAACAATAACAGAGTACAACTTTTCAAGTATACATCATTGTATGAAGTTTGAGGTAATATCAACATTAAAATCCCAAATTTCTTCTTACATTAATTTACTCAGCTCTATAAACATTCAAGATAACGATAACCATATTTATATATTTTATATTGCTTCTTATTTTATTCTTGCATACACTTATTATGGATGTTGTATAGTTTTAACTTTTTGAATTACTTAATTATATTCCTTACTAGCTGACCCGACAGACTGTCCTGTCCAAATTTCTATATTTCCTAAATTGTTTTTCCTGAAAACTCTCGTCCGCGTAGAATTTATATTTTGCTACACACATTGTGAGCGAGCACATTGATACATGATGCGACCAGTGATAAATGAACCACGTGTAGTAGTTTGTACTGTTTGTAAACATAACCAAACTTGAATCGAGCGAACTTGAGCGAGTCCGTAGTCCGACTCGCACTTGGCCGGCCGAATTTCGGGTGACCGTGCCCACCACCTTTTTTGAGGGCTGGATACGCGCCTGATCTAGGCTATATGCCTAAACGTATTTGTTTATTGGTCTGTATATTTTTGTTTATATTGGCTACTAGGCCAAATCTACATCCCCATAATTGCCTATTTAAATATAGTTTTACGAAACTGGTTTCGTTTTTATTAAAATTGCTCGATTAATTTTATATCCGTTTATTTCACTTCAAAACACAACACAATAATACACTCTGACAATTCAATATTCGATCGCACTGCACTAAATCAAAGTTCACCTTGACTCTTCGCTAATATGAATTAGGTACTTTGTTTCTCCGCACAATGATATTAAAAAAACTGCCGCTTCCGTGATTCACACTGTAAGTCGTGCTTCTCAAAAGTCCCCTCTCCCCCTCTTATTTTTGGAACGATTATACATAAACAAGTGAAATTTGGAAACTGAATATCAAAGGTTGTAAACTTCCCTACTAGTGATGATAGATGACGAAATCGTCAAAGATGACGTCACAAGGCCATTGAGACCAATCATTTTAAATGGAACCCTACGGCAAGCAAGGTATCGAGAAAACCTATTCAATGATACTAATTTTGTTTGTGTTTATGGCAGTTTTAATAGATCATTAGTAAACATTAAAATTAAAATTCCATTCAGTATGATATTAAGTACAGATTCAAGAATCAGTATCTACTTGAAGAAATTACTCGAAGTGACCTCCATTCACTTCCTGACAGTGAAATATCCTATTTTTAAACTCTTCTCGTACTTTTGCAAATGTGTCTGCGGAAACAGCCTCACATTCTGCAACAATACGTTGTTTTAAATCGTCAATATTGTCAGGTTCAGTGGCGTAAACCTTCGATTTAAGGTACCCCCACAAAAAAAATCCAAAGGTGTGAGGTCCGGTGATCGAGCTGGCCATTCCGTTGAACCTCGTCGTCCAATCCATCTACCACGATACTCCTCATCCAAATACCGTCTTACTGCACCGTAATAGTGTGGAGGAGCATCCTGTTGGAATGTTATTTCCAAATTGCCGAATTCATCTGGATTATCTTCCAAAATTTCAAGGATTAACGGTTCTATTGCGTTTTACAACAGCTCCAGATAAACCTCACCAGTTAAATTAGTATTTAAAAAAAGAGGCCCAACGATGTGGTTTCTCAAGATACCTGCCCAAACATTCACCTTCTGGGAAAATTGAGTATGTGTTTCACGAAACAGGTGAGGATTTGCGTCACTCCAATACCTCACATTCTGTGTATTTCCATTTCCATTTAGATAAAAAGTACTTTCGTCACTGAAACAAATTGTTTTGACATAGTCTGGCTGTTGGTTAATTTTAGTTTCCATATTTTCACAAAATTCTAGTCTTCGGTCTGGGTCGTCGTCTTAGAGTTGATGAACCATTTTTAATTTGTATGGATGAAATTTGTTTTTTTTTCAACACCCTGTGTACTGTACTTCGACTGACTTCACAGGTAGATGCAACGTCAGTTGTTGAAGAAGTAGGATTAACTATTATTTCTGCAGTATATAAATTTTTTTCTTATCAGAAATTTGTGGTCTGCCAGACCGTTTCGCATCCCGTTGTTTCAAACTTACGAAGAAGCTCCCTTAAATAAGTCCTCGATACAGGGCGATCGGGAAACCTCTCATTAAAAATGCGTTCTGCTGCATGAATATTTTGTCCAGTTTCACCAAGAATTAGGATCGCTGCTACTTTATCACCTAAAGCACGTACCATTTCGCTTCTTGAAGCACTCAAACGTTCGGTTGACAACAGTTCAACTAATTATTAAAATGTACGAAAATATTAAAAGTACCAAAAGCTGCTAAAACAGTTGAACGTTCGATCAACAATACACAAATTATTAAATGTACAAAAACTTGGACAATTACAAAAACGTCGAATTAGGGAGATTAACAAAAACGTCAGCTTATTTGACAACTATCCAGAGGCGGAGCTTGAATTTGGAATTTTAGTATTAACAGATTTAATTCATCACAGCTTTCGTTTTTTTAAAGCGAGTTTGCCAAAACTGCCATAAACACAAAACAAAATTAGTATCATTGAATAGGTTTTTCCGATACCTTTTAAAAGAGGTGTCGCTTGCCGTAGGGTTCCATTTAAAATTATTGGTCACAATGGCCTTGTGACGTCATCTTTGACAATTCCGTCATCTATCATCACTAGTAAGGAAGTTTACAACCTTTAATATTCAGTTTCCAAATTTCACTTGTTTATGTATAATCGTTCCAAAAATAAGAGGGGGGCAGGGGACTTTTGAGAAGCACTGTATAATAATATATCCTCGTTCTTGCCTTCTCGACTCTTCGAGCGGCTCTCAAAACATCGGGTCCATTCGATGACGTAATCGGAAATCCCAGGCGGTTGTTTGGAGAATCTAGGTCAACGGTCTCGCTTATGACAAACAACGCAGGGGCGTATTCTAATTATTTCTGTAACAATAACAAATATTCATACAAACATTTTTATCAAGATGAAAGTGGAAAGTGAAGACGTTTCAGTGGTTACTTCAGAGGCATTTTTGGTAATAAGTTCAGCCTTTTTACTGTTAATAAAATAATAATAAAAAACACTTTTTGGAGATAATTTTTTATTCATAAGCGCTAAAAAGTCAAAAATAATTGCTTTTGATGTGTGACGTAGGTGAGTTATAGATTCAAGAGCTTGTCGCGCAGTTTTCAGTTCGAATACTGGTGTAGACATTGAACCGAACACAGAATTTACGGAACAAAACATCAAGTACTGTATATCAAACGGCTTGGAAATTCATAATGCACCACTTGTGAGTAACCACTATTTGAATATATCCATAATAACCGAAATATCGAACATTGTTCATTCAAATTGAATCCATACGATACATAAAGTAAATATGGAACAAAAAATTGATCTCCTAATAAAAAATTTGGCCGAAATAAAAACCGACATACAACAAATAAAAACCTCCATGGAGCATATTAGATCCGAAAACAATGATCTTAAAAAAAAAGTCTCTTACCTGGAATCCAAAATAGATTACATGGAGAGGCAGCAGAATAAAAATGATTTAGTTTTTTACGGATTGCATGAAGAAGAACAGGAGGACACATGAAATATAATTGACTCGATCATGGAAATAACTACTACAAATATGGAAGTCAAACTGGAGGAATTTAATATACAGGATGTTTTTCGCATAGGAGCGAGAAATAATGGAAAAAATCGCCCAATAATATTAAAACTAACCTCTGCCCTAACAAAAAGGCTGCCATCTTCAATTTATGAATTTTGACAAATATCAATAATCTTCGACTAAATTCATAATCTCCGACCCCAAAAAACCCCAACATACCAATTTTGACTAGAATCGGACTATAATTACAAAACTCGTCCGCCATCTTGAATTTATAAATTTTGACAAAAATTACATTATCTCCGACCCCGTAAACGTCCACATACCACTTTTGAATAGAATCGGACCATAATTACAAAACTCGTCCGCCATCTTGGAGCCGCCACTTTGTCAAAAAATCACAGAGATCGTCGGACATCTTGGAGCCGCATTTTGATTCTATGAATTTTGACAAAAAATTCATAATCTTCGACCCCGAAAACCCCCACATACCAAATTTGCATCGAATCGGACCATAAACACAAATCTCGTCCGCCATCTTGGACCGCCATTTTGTTTTTTCTCTAACAAAAATTCTATAATGCATTTTCACTATGAACACCTGTCAAATTTCACGTTAATCGGACAATTAGAAGTGGATCAAATTTAACTAAGATTTGATTACAGACAGACACCGAGACAGTTGAAATAAATAAAAACTGCACCAGTACAACTTTTTGAACTCTCTTTTACCTTTGCAAGGCATCACCGCAGTCTAGCTATCAAATATTATTTCTTTTTCTAAAGTTCTAAGACGGAATAATCGGTGGTTAATTATGTGGCTTGGAGCTAAAAGGACCAATGTCAAAATTTTCACATTTGAGAAAATTGCATTTGCGCTTCCATTGATGTGGATGCGATTATAGTGGCATTGATATGGATCTGCCATTGGTTGAATTTGACATTGGCCGTTTTAGCATAAGAAAATAAATCTAATAAAATGATTAACTCAAAACAGCAATCTCCAAGCCACAGAATTGTTGTATTCGGTGGTTCCAAGCGACATAAATCTCGTTCCTGTTTTTGTGAAGCGGATGGGGGCATTTTCATATAAATCCAAAAATGCCATTGTCTTTTCGTTGGACCACTCCATTTTCTATACATTTATTTAGCATAAAGCGCACTGCTACTAACTGATCACGATGTACGAGTATGTGGAACAGTATTTGTTTTTTTTTTTGTAAATATTTGTGCCTTTGATTTGTGTTCAATTAGAGTGAGCAGTAAATCTTTATATTTGACGATTATATCCTTTTGCGCGAATATTTATCTTTAAACACTCCATACACATATTCGTCTATTTGCCAAATATTTGTGACAAATACCGGCTTTCACAAAATAACGGTTTGCTTCCCTGGAAAGTAATATTCATTTTAAGGTGCAAAGTATCCATTTTAAAGCTGGCGATATTAAAGTTAAACATTTTACGTGCCAATTATTAATTGTATAGTTATCGTGACAAAGTTGAAATTATTGTTTTAGAGGGCAATTATATATTCCGCAAAGTAAAATACGTAATTACCTATCTCCCAATTGTTTTTCTCTACTTTGATGAGTCAACTAAACTCACCTTTACCTTATATTGATGCGATCGTTGGATTTCGTTTTCGGAGAAGTTCGAAATGCCACCCAGAATATTTATTTATTTCATACTGAGTTCCGTAGTGTGTGCCACACAAATAAACATTACTAAACATAATGGAAGAAATTTAATGGGCATAGCCCTCAAAGAGAAGTGTTAACCGTAGACACCTGTTTCGGGCTCTCGGCCCTCATCAGTACGGTGAAGAAGTGCAAGGATGTACAACACTTGGTAGAAAACGACAAATCAGCGGAGTGAAGAAACAGAAGCCAGCCGCACATCTGCGGTTTCGGTTAGCAGACCCTGCATTCCAGTATATATTTTCCTGATTATATTTTCATTTTCAGACTGTGGCAGGTTACCCAAAAAAACATGTCAAGAAACGTTGTTCCTCCACAAAAAATCACTTTCATTCAATACACACCATTCTATTAATGTGTCTGGCCATATTCGATCTCGTATAACCAGGCAATCTCCTACCTACTTCATCATCATATTGTTGCTACCACTAAATAGTCTAATCAACAAGTTCAAAAACGTGTTAAATATATATAAAGCTCCTAAAAATATGAGCGATAGCTCATTCGATTCGGAATGACGTCTAGAAAAATGTTTTTTAAGGGTTTATTAGCACGTAAAAAATTGCGATTGTTATTAACAAAATAAGATTAAAAAAAGAAATCTTTTCTCCCGGAACTCTATCTCTATTTTTATAAAAAAAATTTAACGCTTAGTACTAAATAACAATTTAAAAATTTGAATAAATTATGGTGTAATCTAGACACTTCAACGAAAAAAACCTCGGTAAAAAAAAATTTCATGTCGATTTTTCAAAAAGTTACACCATTGTTAGTTAACTAATTTTTTTCCAATCTCTGTTTTTATAAATTACGACATAAAAGTTTAAATAATTGGTCTATAAAATTTTCGCTTCGTGGAGCTCTTTTCATTTAGGTACTTAATAAAGCAATGCAAAATATTTTTATTAAAGTTTATTATTTTGTTAATTATAATTTTTTTAAATTAACGAAAAATGAAATTTCTAAAAAATGTTATAAAAAAAATTTTTTTTTAGTAATATCTTATTGTTGCTGTTTTTGCATTTAATATAGGTATTAATTAATATTGGAAAAAAAAATTTACGTCATTTGTTAAGAAATTGTTTATAAACAAACTATAAGAAGATACGGTAATTTTTTTTAAATTTGTTTATAAAAAAATTATATTATTTAATTATTTAAATAATAAAACGTTCTGAATCATTATTTATTTTTTTTTATATAAAATATCTTTCTAATTACGTATAAATTATAGCAATATAGATTTTTGTTTAAAAAATATAAAAAAATCTAAAATTTTATAAACAAATGCTTATAACAACTGATAATGGTTACAGTCGATGTTCATTTTAAAGATAAATAAATCTTTTTAAAATGACCTGAATGTCCTACCGTATCTCTATAGTTCAAAAGTTATAACAATTTATAACTTGACAAATTATGGAACGCTGCTTAATTTCATTATCATATAATATGTAACAATGCTGTAAAAAATACAAAAACAAAATTTTTTTATACTTTGTTATACATAGTTGTTTTTGTTATTGTTTGAAGTTTTCGAAAAAAATATAACGGTTAATATTATTTGTTTATAACAAATTGTTAAGTTAATAAACAATGAAATTATTTATAAAAAAAAATATTTCTCTGTTAATTTATTGAAAAAGGTCAATGATGATTTTTAAGAATAAAATAATTTCTTAACTAATTATTTAAACAATTGAAATATAAAAAAACGATTATAAAAAACAATTAAAAAAAAACGATTATAAACA